>BSBN01000458.1:6000000-7200000 GCA_027924645.1 Cunninghamia lanceolata
TCTTCTTCTTATTTGTTGCACGTTCCTCAACTATTCTCAATTGTTGATCTTCTCAAGTCTTCTATACCATTGATCTTCATTCTCTCAAGTCTATAAATTCAACCCTGTTCTTCCATTCTATTCATCCAAGCTTTAAGTATTGTTACTCTGCAGGAATTATAGCACACCTTTGGCACCAATTCCTTCATTGCTTGTGATCACATTCGCTACTACGCACTACGCACTACTACCATCGTTTTGAAGCTCCTCTTCATTGCGATAATATCACTGCCATTCCCAATTGACATTCTTGAAGCATAGAAAGGAAGTGCACTCTCTGAGGGCCCTATTTCATACATGCAAGATCGATTGTGATAGGCAATCAATGGAAGCTTAGAATTAAGGAGGTTTGCTTTGTTGTTTGATCATTGTTTATTTGAATATCTTAGTTCACCATTTCATTGAAGTTTTGGGTATCTTGATATTTGATTATTATTGTTATTCATTGTTGAATCCAATTTTCCCTTAACATTTTTGGCACCCACCATGGGACTTAGCCCCAAATTTAACTCAAAAACTAAGTTTTTGTGTTTGAGAAAGCCGTACATAGGAGGAAACAGTGCATCCATCACTTCCTAACACACATCTGTTACCTATCACGGCACATACATTTCTACAGCGCATATAGTCTCTATTTTGGTGCATCTGTTACCTGTCACGGTGCATCCATTACTGCAGCGCATACATACTCTGTTACAACACTTTTACCATCTAAGACAGCACATCTGTCATACCAGCACATATACACTGTATTCCAGTGCTTTTAACCTCTGTTCTAGCGCATATGTAATACGACGCTTTTGTTCACTATTTCTGCGCATTTAGTTTCTGAAGCAGCACATCTGTTGTAGGTAGTGATTTTAGGGTTTTTTGGAAGATTTTTGCTAACCTTGACATCTTTACAGGAACTCTATTGATCTATTTTGCAGGCCAGGTACTGGTTTAGATTCATATAGTTTCACTTGTTAGCTCACACTTTGATTTTTAAAGGGAAAGTAAAATGGATGGTCATGCAAATCTCACATAGTTTTAACTAGGAAAGTGGTAACTGAATCATTGCTATCTTGCATATCATTGAATCATTGCTATTGCTATCTTTTCAAAGTTAACAACTCATTGCTATCTGGATAAAATTGAACTCATCATTGCTATCTAGGTAAAACTAAACCATTGCTATCTCTATCATTTCAAAGTTAACAACTCATGCTACGTGGATAAAATTGAACTCATCATTGCTATCTAGGTAAAACTGGACCATTGCTATCTTGATTGACCATCATTCAAAGTTAACAACTCATGCTACGTGGATAAAATTGAATTCATCATTTCTATCTTGGTTAAAACTAGACCATTGCTATCTTGTTATCACTTCAAAGTTTTGTGCTTGCCCAAGTAGATAGCTCATCTAGTTTTTTTCATTTTAACTAGGGGAAAAGAACCACTATATTCTATGTTTTGGGAATGATATCAGGCCTATGCTCTCCCCTATCTTGGGTGACCAAAATGCCAGACATATCATTTTTGCATGTGTTTTTCCTTTAGAGGGGCCTGCTCTTGGATACCGTTCATCCAAGTAGGAACGACCCTAAGTGGTAACAGGCTAGATGCTAAGCCCTTCCAAGCCACTATAAATAAATTATGTTTGGAGTGAAAGCTTCAAACAATAAGTGCAGTTGTGTTATACTGATAGCCAACCTCCCCCAAAACCCTCCAAGGCGCAACCCTTGCAGGTTGGGAGACTCCATAACAGAGAGTAGTGTTGCCGCATGTATAACCACTTGAATGGTTGCCTTTATTACTCATCCTTGTTTTAGTGAGACCAAAAACCTCTATAATCTAGTGCAGGGAAGGGTGATTATTACCTCCTGAAGATGCCTCACCTAGAGATAGGGAGAATTTGGTTTTATATTGTCCTTTGAAACCTAGGGTTGTACTTGCTTTCTTTTTAGTCCAAAAAGAGTCAAAAAATCACAAAAAAATAAAAAACCATAAAAATATTCTTTGTGTTTGTTGTGTCTTCTTGCCATAAATTCAAAAAATCAGATCAAAAAGACCTTCTTGCAACCAAAGTACCAAAAACATTAGAAAAATTCCAAAAATTGTAAAAAAATTGAGAAAAAGCCAGAGCGACGCATCTGTCCTCTATTCCTATGCATTTGTGCTAACTTGTGGCACATCTGTTCTGACCTGCAGTGCTTTTACTGTCTGTTACATCACATTTACATTTTACCAATGTAGTGCTTTTGTTATGACTTACAATGCATTTACCAGTTTCTACAGTGCATCTATTTCAGCGCATGTGTTCTAGTGAGCACTTGCACAATTTTTGAGAGAAAAATATTACCGGTTCTGGGTACCCATTTCAATCTAGTTTCAAGTTCTGAGATTAGGTCTTACCTTGCAGTCATTTTTCCATCCATTTCGCGTCAAAATCTCTCTTTCGTTGGTCATCCCATTCACCTTCTATCAGGTCTTTCTAGTCCAAAGTCAAAAGTATCCCATATCAGGTCAGCATAGGCCCCTTTTTCATATCACTTTAGATTCAAGTAACCCTAGTAGGTCATAGAACTTTTCTAGTGGTCTTGGTGCATGACTAGTCCCTACACAGTAAGACAGGTATCAAGTACCCTTACTAGTGGCTACTATCTTGTATCGGTCGTCTTACTTGGAATCATTGATTGAGAAAGTCCCTTGTCCAAATCTTGTCATAAGTATCATATTATCAGCAGTCTCCATCGGTACCTTGCCAAAATCTCGAGTCCCATTTCACCCCATCCCTCATCACCTTGCATGGTTCTTACTAGGTCTAAATACAAAAAGCAACTTGAAATGGCTAGATCATCCAACCACATCATCACACCTCATGATAGTGATGAGGAAATCTCACATGAAGATTATCAAGGAAGCCTCCAAGATCAGAAATTCCAATGCTTGTCAGAGAAAGTGCTCCATGATGATCCTCACAAGTATTTTTATTATCTTACAAATCTTTGAATTAAACTCCCTACAGATTTTGATATAAGCACAATCCAAGAAAATGTGGAGAATAATCATGAAGAAGGAAAGAAAGCCATAGACCCAAACACAGAGGATAAAGGAAAGAAAGCCATAGACCCAAGTACTCCTATGGAAGAAATGATAAAACAACTCGAGGGTCTAAAGCAACAAATGTCAGATCTCAAGATGGGTACAAATACTAAAACCTACTCCTTGGAAGATATTGCACCGTACCCCTTTGATAAAAGTTTGAACATGACACCACTTCCCTTTTGATTTAAAGTTCCTAAATTTGACAAATACAAAGGGAAAGGGGACCCTAGATCACATTAGGGAATTCAATGCAACATGCATGGAAGTAGCTCACAATGAGACCTACTTAATGAGACTATTCCCTATATCACTAGGTAGTCAAGCTATTGAGTGGTTCTCACGTCTCCCATCGGGCATCAAATCTTTTGACGAGCTAGTCAACAAATTTATCACGCACTTCTTGTACAATATTGAACATGAAGTCTCTATGCTTGATCTATGCAACACCAAGCAAAAGAGTGGTGAAATCATTCGCCACCTTCTTACAAAGATGGAGACAACTAGCAAGCAAGTGCTCTTACGATGTACTTGAGAAGCAACTAATGGAGATGTTTGTCCATAACCTCAACACCGATCTTAGCTATCAAATACAAATACAATGCCCTACTTCATTTTCAAAAGTCATTGAAATGGGATTGTTCATCGAAAAGGCTATGATCACTAAGGGGAAAATCAAGTTATCCAAGGACACACCTACCTCCAACTACACGACTGACAAAGCATAGTTTTGGACTAGGAATAAAAATGTCATCAACGATGGAGTAGTCGATGCCAAGGTGGCGGCTCCTAAGAAGCAACCCATACTCACTCTTAAAGGAGAAGCAAACAATGTTACACCCAACAAAACATTCTCTTGGGAGCTAAGACCATGGTTCAACTCAAATCCAAGGTGAAAGTTCACACCGCTGGGTGAGTCCCAAGATTCCGCATTAAGGAAGCTATTAGCTAATAATGAAATCTCTCTACCGCCAATAAGTGATTATGAGCCTAAAATTAAACCTCACTATTGGAAAGACACCGACTATTGTGAGTATCATAGAGGAAGGGGACATACAACTAACAATTGTATCCATCTCAAACATGTTATTCAAGATGTGCTTGATCAAAATCAAGGAGGAACCCAATAGCATACCTCCAATGAGACACATGTGGCTTACAGGGATCCACTTCTCAATCATGACAGGCCGTACAATAATAATAACAACGGCAATAACAACAATGGCAATAACAACAATGGCAATAACAACAACTGCAATAGGCAAAATCAGAATAGTGGGAATAGTAATGCCAACTACACAAGTGTGCCATTCGACTATACCATCAATTGCATATCAGAGCATGTCCCAAAAATCAATGTGGTCACGCCCAACCAACAATTAGAACCTAACAGAACTAGTTGTAGTATCATTACCCGCAGCGGTAAAGTCACATTGAATACCATTCCTCCAAGGTCATTGCCTTCTCAGTCCAACTTCTGTCAGTATAATGTCATAGACCAACTACAGAAGACTCCATCCCACATTTCTATCTTGGAGTTGTTGCGTCTATCTCCTTCCCATAAGGAGATTCTCAATAAAGCCTTAGTGGAAACCACTGTCCCCACTAACTTGGCCCAAGAGAAGTTTTAGGCCATGGTAGGTAATTTGACCTCCTCAAGCACCATATCATTTACCGAACAAGATGACCTCTCTATGTCTCAACCTCATAACACCCCTCTACATATTGTTCCCTTCATCCATAAGCACCGCATCAAGAGAGTTCTCATTGATGGGGGAGCTGGTTTAAATATTTGCACATTAAAGCTAGTCCTTACATTGGGGTTCTCTAAAAATGCAGTTGATCCAATGAAGAAGATTACCATCAAAGCCTATGATGAAGAGGAGAGAACTACAAAAGGAATAATGGTATTACCCATACAAGTGGGACTGATAATAAAAGATGTTGTGTGCCAAGTCCTAGATAGGGAGCTCGCCTATAATATTCTCCTAGGAAGAGCATGGATTCATGCCATGAAAGTCATTCCCTCTACTTATCACCAATGCATAAAATTCCCACATAATGGCAAGCAAATCACCATCCAAGGTGACCCTAACCCCTTTCAGCATTGCAACTCTGTCCTTTCAAAACCTGATTGCATCATACCAAACAATAGAGCATCTACATCCCCTACCCCACAGCATGATCATACCTCTGAAGCTTCCTCATCAAGGCCCAAAGAGCAAAAAATTACCATCAAAGAAAAAGGAGTTGGGGAATACTCCATAGAGCATAGCCTCAATCTAGCCAAGATGCCTTTATCTCCTAGATCTTTTGGTCGACCCAAGCATTTTCCAAAGCCATCTACTCCTCCTATACCTCCCACAACTCCCTTTGTAAAATGGGAGACCTTATCAGATGAAATAGAGGAAAGAGATATCCTACAATGGCTTTATACCAAAGAAGAAGAGAACATTCAACAAGAACCACCTAAGCTCCCAACAGAAATCTAAGGGCAAGGTGAATCTATCCTACATAGAATGGGTTATGAAGGACAAGGCCCCATTGGCATAAGAAAAGAAGGAATCATAGAACCCATTCAACCTTCTTCCTCCTCATTGGCTAGAAATATGAAAGGCCTAGGATATAAAGATAAGGGCAAAGCTAAAGAAAATGTTTGTCTAATAGAAATGATCCATACACTTCAAGTGGACAGTGACATAGATTCCAATGAATATGAGTGGGATGAGCTGAGAAAACATTCCTACGATGACAAAGAGGTTGATACCATTCAAACTTAAAGCCCCTACTATGAGGGACAAACTCTATTGAACAGACCACTAGAGTCTGATTTTCCTATCTCTAAGAATACGGCTTTCAAGGAAGGTTCAAGTTCTAACGCAATAAATAATTTGGAGGAAAGTACCATCCTGAACACTCCCCCTACCAATACTCCTAGTATATCCATTTAAACTATCAACGAATCAGATCTATCCTCTGACTCCCTCCCCCTTGTGCATCCTAAACTTATTGACTGGGATCTACGAGGAACCCCTCAACTAGATGTGTTCCAAAATGACGATGCCTATATTGACTATATGGAACTTAGGGACCACCTGCCCAAAGGGGATCATAAATTTGGTTTTGATATTGAAATTAATACTATGGCTTATTTCAGAGAGGGTGCCAAGCCTTCCAGTTGCAAAAATATCAAAATAAAAACTAGATCTGATGGTGAAAACCATTCCGCGGTAGTGTCAAATCCCAAAATAGTAAAAAGAAAGGATGCATCTGAAGGTGAAAACCCAGCTATGGCACGTGATGATGTAAGGCTTGATACTCTCCCTAATGACATGCACCAGGAGAAGTCTCAGATTGTTGTGGAACCTACAGAACCGGTTAACATTGGAACAGAGGAACAACCTAAGATCATTCACTTTGCTAAGTCTCTAACCCCACCAGAGAAGACTAAGTTTGTACCATTCTTCAAGAGAAAGCAAGTCAATTTTGCTTGGTCATATTTATATATGCCGAGGTTAGATCCAGATTTGATTCTACATCATCTTCGATTAGATCCAAGAGTGAAACCATTGAAGCAAAAGCTTAGAAAGATGCATCCACACATAGCACTGCTTGTAAAAGAAGAACTCAAGAAACTACTGGATGTAGGGTTCATCAGAGCTATAGACTATCTGGAATGGGTCTCCAACATTGTACCAGTGTCCAATCCAGATGGCCAAGTCAGACTATGCAATGACTTTAGAGATCTAAACAAAGCTTGCTGCAAGGATGATTTTCCATTGCCAAATATAGATATCATAGTCGACTTAACAGCAGGGCATACCATGTTATCTCTCATGGATGGCTTCTTAAGATATAATCAGATCAGGATAGCACTAGAAGACTAGCATAAGACAGCTTTTACTTGTCCATGGGGCACTTTCTGCTGGAATGTGATGCCATTTGGGCTAAAGAATGCAAGAGCCACATATCAACATGCTATGACTACTATATTTCATGATATGATGCATGTAACAATGGAAGATTATGTAGATGATATCCTAGCAAAGTCACTCACAAGAGAATCACACCTAGATGTGTTAGAGAAGGTCTTTCAGAGACTCAAGCAATTCAAAGTCAGGTTGAACCCAAAGAATTGTGTGTTCAGAGTCACCTCAGGCAAGCTCTTAGGCTTTATTGTATCAACAAATGGAATAGAGGTTGACCCTACCAAAGTCAAGGCTATTATGGACATGCCACCACCCAAGACTCTCAATCAACTAAGATCTCTACAAGGCAAGCTACAAGAAATCCATAGATTCATATCACAATTGGCAGACAAGTGCCAACCATTCAGTCATCTCCTGCACAAGAACATTCCATTCAGATGGGATGAGAAATGTGAAGAGGCATTCAACAAACTGAAAGAATATCTTATGGACCCACCTATTCTCATGCCTCCTCTCCAAGGGAAACGATTGATACTATACATATTTGCTACACCTACAGCTCTTGGGGATCTTCTAGCACAACAAGACTATGAGAATAAAGAAAGAGTCATCTACTATATCAGTCAAACATTGGTGGGCTATGAGTTGCAATACTCGCAGATAGAAAGATAATGTCATGCGGTAGTTTTTGCTTCCCAAAAAATTTGGTATTATATGCTTGCACATCTAGTCAAACTTATTGCAAAAATAGATCCACTGAAGTACCTACTAAGCAAAGCAGCTCTTAAAGGTCACCTAGCCAAATGGGTAATGCTCCTAAGTGAATACGACATTGAGTATGTAGACAGAAAAGATATCAAGGGGCAAATCATTGCTGATCAGTTAGCAGATGCACCACTACAGGACACCACACCAATGTAATTTGAGTTTCCAGATGAATCCTTATTTAATATCTCAATACACTCCTGGAAACTTTACTTTGATGGGTTCTACACAAACCATGGCTCAGGAGCAAGAATCTTATTTGTGACTCCTCATGGTGACACCATACCAAAGTCTTACCGTTTGTTATTCCCATGCACCAACAACATAGTAGAATATGAAGCCTTAGTCATTGGTATCAAAATGGCAATAGAGTGGAAAATCAAAGAGCTACATGTCTATGGTGATTCTCAACTAATAATAAATCAGGTCAACGATGATTACCAAACCAAAGATGAAAAGCTTGTCCCATACAAGCAGATGGTCAACGACTTTAAGGAATACTTTTTGATCATCTCTTTTATGCAGATATCTCGGATTGAGAACAAAGAAACAGATGCCATGGTGACCATCACCTCTCTTCTCGAGATACTAGAGAATGAGTCACGGTACAAGTTCTTAGTAGAAACAATTCGACAACCAGCTTATGATCTTCCTGAAAACCATTCCATATGCCTTTTAGTTGGATCTGATTCACCTTGGTATGGTAAAATTTATACTTACCTCAAGGATAACACTCTCCCACCTAACTTATCTTCAAACCAACAATGAACCTTTATACGCCAAACCTCTCGCTATACCATTATTGCTGACACCCTATATTGACGTGGTCTAGATGGTACTTTACTCCGTTGTTTAGAATGAGAAGAATCCCAAACCACCTTACAAGACGTGCACAAAGGGATTAGCGGAACACACTCTAACGGTCCTTCTCTAGGTAAGAAACTCATGTGTTTGGGTTATTATTGGTTGAACATGGAAATAGATTCATATCAGTTTCTGAAGAAGTGCAAGAAGTGCCAAATACATGGGAACCTGATACATGCACCAGCTCAAGAGTTGAGACCTTTAATGACACCTTGGCCCTTTTACCAATGGGAACTTGACCTTGTGCGAAAGATCCATCCCCCTTCATCTAACAGCCACAAATTCATCATAACCGCCACTGAGTACTTTACCAAGTGGATTGAAGCCGTCCCCCTCACCACCATCATAGGTAAGCAAATCTCCTCATTCATCCTGAATTACCTCATCTGCAGATACGGAATTCCTTCATCCATTTTCATGGATAATAGAAGACCCTTCAAAAACTAGGATGTTCAAGAACTCGGTGACGGATTCAAAATCCAAAACCATTTCTCCACACCCTATTACCCCCAAGACAACGGTCAAGCTGAAGCATCCAACAAGACCATCTTGAAACTCCTCAAGAAGACAGTCAATGATGTCGGCCATGATTGGCACATCCAACTCAATCCCACTCTGTGGGCCTACAGAACCAGTATACGTACTCTCACTGGTGCTACCCCTTATGCCCTTGTCTGTGGCTCAGAAGCTATCCTCCCCATAGAAGTCAAATTACCATCTCTCAGGGTGTCGTTAAAAGGTCTCATATCAAATGAAGAATACAGAGTTTCTAGATTGCAAGAACTAGAGTTGCTAGAGGAAAGGAGACAAAAAGCCTTTGACCATCTCAAAGCATATCAACAAATGATGTCAAGAAGCTATAACCACAGAGTTCACCCAAGAGTCTTTAAAGTTGGAGATCTAGTACTTAAGGAGAATCCCCGCAATCAACAAGATCAGGAAAAGAAAGGCAAGTTCGAACCCAACTGGCTTGGGCCTTATGTGATTGTAGTTGCTTTGGATCGAGGGCATATCAGTTGGCAACATCAAAGGGTGAGCTGTTCGATGACCCAATCAATAGCATGCACCTTCACCGGTTCTATACCTAGGAGAACCCCAATGTAAGGGGGGCATAAAATACAAAAAAATAAAAAAATCAAAAAATACAAAAAAATCAAAAAATCAGAAAAATACAAAAAAAATAAAAAAATCAGAAAAATACAAAAAAAATAAAAAAATCAGAAAAATACAAAAAATTAGAAAAATACAAAAAAATAAAAAAATCAGAAAAATACAAAAAAATAAAAAATTTAGAAAAATACAAAAAATCAAAAAATCAAAAAAATACAAAAAAAATCGTCCTTTGGTAAAAACCTGGTAAACAAGCACCTTGGATAGGTATCATGATGAAAACCTGGCAAACAGGTGTCATGCATACTTTCTAGCTTTCGTGCAAATAAAAGCAAGTGGTGAAAACCTGGTAAGCAGGTGTTACTTGTGATAAACCGCCTTCTCCATCTTTGGGAAACCAATCACCTTGTGTCCATTCTTCCTCATGTTCCATTTGATCCATATCTGTTCCATAATAAAATCCTAATGATAACCTATCATGGCTTGATACTCTATCTCTTTGTTGCCTTGTCAACCAAGGTTTTATCCCATATCGTATCTATAGTGTCAGCCTGACATAGTGTCTCTCATTAGTATCCATGGTCCAAGTCCATGAACTATGTTGCCTCTGCGTCGTCACGTAGGCAAGGCCATTATTCTAATGCGCCCCCGAGGCTCCCACTATCCCATCCGTTCCATGTCTAGTCCTTCTATCCATCTGAGTTCACATGACTTTCTATCGCCTAGGTCTTAGGTCCATTAGAGTTTACCCTAAGCCCCCGAGGCACTAGGTCAGTCCCTTAGGGTCCGTCTCTCCAATAAAGATTGTGGAATCTTCTCACCAGGCAAGCAAGCATCCTGATGCAGGACATTAACCTATCCAAAAGAAAAGCAAACTCCTAAGGTTTTCTAAATGATTTTACCCAAATTAAGGCAAGAAACAAATACATCTAAATGAAAAAATGTTTTGTGGATTGGAAACATGGTTAAAGTATAGAGTCTTGATTTTTTCTATCATGTCTTTCTATGCTACTCAAGGATGCCAAAAGCTAGAGATGCTATGATGGGGGCATGATTATTTTCTTTGTTTGTTGTTTGTGGATTAAACTTTAGCAATGTGAAGCCTTGTCTAAAGACATGGTCGGCAAAAAGATCATCGAGGACATCAAAGGTCTAACATGAATGGGGGCAATCCTTGTTTGTTGATACACAAGAAATACTCAGGTCATCTCGATTCAATTATACTTCGATGCTTGTATTAACTTGCTAAATCAAAATCCATGTAAGCAATGCTCAGGTCATCTTGGTTCAATTATACCTAGATGCTTGTATTAACTTACAACATTTTGGAAAAAGTACAAAAAAAAATTGCCCAATGATGAAATAAGCACTTCAAAATACTTGTACCATCAAGATGTCAAAAAGAAAAACATCCATTGTACATCCATTATACATCCATACATCCATATCCCATGCAATAAAAGATCCAAACAATGCAGAGTAATAATACAAAGTCAAAGCTTGTGAATCTTTCTATCGAGTCAGTCTTTCAATCAATCTCCTATCTATCATTCTATCATTTCTATGTCGATAGAGTACATTTGGACATCACAAAAATAGAGCATATAGTTGCATATCATATCATATGAGATAGTCATTTACATGATTAAATCAATTGCATACATAACAAGTGCATCAGGTCATCCATATATAGTTTGTTGCAATCATCATATAGTGTCAAAATAGAAAAAATCAAAAACATAGCTAAGTACATCACATAAGTTGCATAATCATATAGATATCATCTTGTATCCACACACATTAGAGGCATATCAAGTAAAATAGCCGAGTTTGCATTAGGTCATATAGCATCACATAGCATCATATGAAAATTTGCATTAGGCAAACATTGCATAGCATCAAGTAAAATATCTAAGTTTGCATTAGATAAGCATGTGCATCGCATCATACAAATAGAAATGCATCATAACTCATACATATAGAAAGCATCAAAATAGCTGCACCATCATATAAATATCATAAAATGTGTCCAAATGTACAAAATCAAGTGGTCCATCTTTGAATCAATGTCATATACAAAAGATACATCCCAATGGATGGTGATACATGTCTCAAAATACAAAAGTGGTTCAAGTCTATTCAGCTATCTAAGCCATCAAAAAGCTATGCATAGGATCCAAAGTCTGTAAGTCTCTGCTATCCCTGCTACTGTGGACCGCTACTCCCAGTAGTATCTCCTATATCCCCTCCTTTGCCAGCCTTAGACTGTTGTGGGCCCATCACAAAGGCCCCTGACCTCGATGGACCTGCTCTCTGAGAGGCCGCAAACTAGCTCTTGTAGCTTGGATCCCTCTGACTCGCTGGCACAACACCATGATATAGACCCTGATAATACTGTGCATGAGCCTACACTCTAGCAAGCTCACCCTATACCTACACTAGCTATGGTTGTGCCTGACGCACCTACCCAACCAAAAAACTGCTTGTCGCATCTATCCCCAGGGCTGCCACTACGGTATCCCACTCTACTCAGATAACTTGTATCCACGCATCCTCCATATCTCTCTCTCTAGTAAGCCCTGCAATAACCTCTACATCTATCTCCCACCGGGCATCAACCCTCCTGAGCTGTGCCCGCAGTTGTCTAACCTCTCCCCTCAAGGTAGCTATGGCCCTCTCCTAGATGTCTGCATGTGCTAGACCCTGCTGTGCCTATGCCTCTCCCTATCCCTATGGCTGAGGTCCATGCTATTGTACCACCTGCTGAGGTGGCGACATCTGTGCCTGCGGTGCCTGCTATGTGACCTATGGTGGCACTACCTGCTGGGCGTGGGAAGGTCCCTCCCCACCTCTCCTTCACTGTCTGGGTCGATCTCCATCATCTCCATCATCTCCCCCATCTCTACCACCACCCCATCCTCCTCTCCCCCTCCTCCTCCTCCTCCGGCCAACCTGGCCCTCATCATCTAAGTCCACCTCATCTATCTGAGGCACCAACACCCCAAGCCCTGAGCATCTCGAAAATGGGTGTGCAGTCAACCAATCCTTGTAATTCTGAGTCATCCCAGCATCGACAATCCCCCTCCTCATATCCCAGGAAACATATGGTGTCTACTGAAACTTTGCCAATGCCTCCTCATACGATGCCATTGGTCCCCATCTAAGCCTCTCAGCGTGCATCCTAGAAAATCAAGCCTGCCCTTGTGGCATGCCCTGCCTCCTCCCAAACTATCTTTGTACCCATTTGACTATCTGCCTCTCCAAGATAAATTATGTCCGTCCTATCAACCATCGTGACTGATAGCAGTAAGGTAGCTCATCTGCCTCATCCTCCCATGGCTCACAGTCTAGATATGGCCACCACTCGACCACATCTACTCCATCCAAAGCATGCTGCCAGTACTCGAGCTTCCCCAGCTAATGTTGGGAAATCACTCCTGCATAGCCATAGCTATATGGCTCTCCTCTCTGTCTGCCAAACACACAGATCAGTCGTGATTGTTATGGTACTCCCATAGCCAAAACTATAGCAGTGACACGCCTACAGATAGGCTCGTACTCCTGTGATATACCACCTGATGCATATTGTGGTATAGGTGTGCAAGAACACAGACACCCCAAGCATACTGGGTGCCCTCTGTAATCATCCACTCCATAATATGACCCCATCCAATGGGGAACCCATGTGATCTCCTGTCGGGGCATACCACTCCTCCGATCAGTCCTACTACAATACTTGAGAAGTAGTCGTAACATTCATAAATATCCTACTAAGAGATGACCTGCCCAACCAGATCAGGGTCATCAAACAGTCACCTGCACTCCCCAAGTCTTGCATCTCACTGTGGATCATACTCCACCAGTTCACCCTAAATGGGTTAGTGAAGAATCCTATATGCGTCCTCCAATGTGATAGTCATCTCACTAGTAGGGAAGTAGAAAGTCCCATCCTCGTTGTGGAATCTCTCCACTACAACAGTCAGCAAGCCACAGTTTGCCCAAACCTCAGGCATGAAGCAATACATAATCAAGTCCCATTGCACCAAGTGCCTCCCTATCCATCTCAGTAAGCATGTATCTCTGCAACATAGGCATGGGGAACCACTCCCTAGACTGGAGTGTCTCTCGTATATCCTCTTGCAAGAACGCAAAGCAAGGCATCAACCAAAAAGCTGCAAGTACCATACTCAACATATTTATACAACCATATCAACTAACTTAGCATATCAAATTGATCAAAATAACAAACTACATCTCTTGACTAGTTTCCTACAATCTCAGAGATAGCTTATCGATTGATGTGTTAAACAGGACACCAATCGAGTCAATTTTTCTAAGTAATCTACCTATCTATATCATATGCACCACAATAGGTGGTAAATGCACCATTTCTTAATGAAAGTGCCATTTCATAACACATGCGCCACTTCTGGCAAAAGCTCTGTAAAAGGCCATGCATGTACCATCCTATGCTAATATGCGCTGCTCCAACACATGCGCCGCTTCATATTGTAAAAGCGCTATAGAATCATGCATGTGCCGCCTAATCCTATACATGCGCAACTTTCACGTATGCGCTGCCTTATATCATGCATGCATTGTAGAATTACCTATGCGCAGTTTCATGTGGCATATGCGCCACTCTGCATTCCGGCGCATCTGTCTATCCTAGTTTTCTCCTAGCATTTATTGCTACCAAACTCGACCCTAGGAGAAATTTTTCAAGATACATATCGGGGATCCTACCTCTACTGGCCTATTGAATCGACAGACGCGCTCAAATTGATGCTCCTCATGTGGAATGTCCATCCTTGTGTTGATTGCTCTAAGCTCTCCAAAGCAAATCAAACTAAGACAAGTGTGCAAATAAATTGTCTTGTGGACCCAGCTCCTATATATAGCATGCAAACCCTAATTTGACTAGAGGGTGACTACGACTACTTCCCACAACCATTTCTTTTAGTTTTCTTCTCGTTTCTTTGAAACGCGTCCTATTTTTCTTCAAACCTAACCAATTTTTCACCTTCGTCTTCGTGAGATTATCTGTCTCACGCCTTCTGCCTTCTTCCCATCCAATCTCCAGAGGGGGCATCCTATCATCATAACCTGTACCAAGGGTAAACTGGGGCATGTATCATTATCAAACTATTTATTCTTTGAAGCAACGTTGTAAATTGCATTGCATCAAAGAGGGGCAAAATGTATACACCTAAAAATGACACGATTCACACTCTTCTAAATTAATTAAATATCGAAATATTTAATTAGCTCTTCTAAAGTCAAAATTAAATAAAACCCTTTATTTAATTAAATTCTTCCAAAAAATTAAATAATTCTCAATTATTTAATTAAATCAATTCATTCTTCCAAAATCATGCACAACAATTAAATAAATTTATTTATTTAATTTGCTTTCTTATCTTCTAAATTAAATAATACCAATTATTTAATTGTTTCTTTCAATAATATCTTCTCTAGATTTAAATAAATCAATTATTTATTTAAGTTGCTTTTTCTTCTAAATTGAGTTATCTCTAAATATAATTCAATCTTTTTACACATGTAATTAAATATTCCTAATATTTAATAAAGCAAAATATCTTCTTATTCTCATGCAAATCCCTTTTTCTTGTTTTAAATCACTTAACTGATTGTTATATTCTTTTAATTGCTTTAACTCATTCTTCTATTCTTGATAATTCCTCTCATGCAAAAGAAAGCAAGACACATGTCTTCTTCTTATTCGTTGCACGTTCCTCAACTATTCTCAATCGTTGATCTTCTCAAGTCTTCTATACCGTTGATCTTCATTCTCTCAAGTCTATAAATTCAACCCTGTTCTTCCATTCTATTCATCCAAGCTTTAAGTATTGCTACTCTACAGGAATTACAGCACGCCTTTGGTACCAATTCCTTAATTTCTTGTGATCACATTTGCTACTATGCACTATGCACTACTACCATCATTGTGAAGCTTCTCTTCATTGCAATAATATCACTTCCATTCCCAATTGACATTCTTGAAGCATAGCAAGGAAGTGCACTCTCTAAGGGCCCTATTTCATACATGCAAGATCGATTGTGATAGGCAATCAATGGAAGCTTTGAATTAAGGAGGTTTGCTTTGTTGTTTGATCATTGTTTATTTGAATATCTTAGTTCACCATTTCATTGAAGTTTTGGGTATCTTGATATTTGATTATTATTGTTATTCATTGTTAAATCCAATTTTCCCTTAACAGGAAGTAACCCTTTCTATTGTGGAGAAAGGTTTAGTTTAGAAGAAGCCATAGAGACCTTAGATAATGGAGAAGGGAATGTAAATAGAAGAGAAGGTTAGGAACCAAGACCCACTATAGAAGACAAGTGTAGTGTAGGTTCCATAGGGACCTTAACTCCTTGTTCCATGTGCCCTAAACCATTTCCATTATATCCATATTTAGAAAGAATTTTATATCCACTTGCCCATAATGTGTTTCCAAATCAAAAAGAGGGAAAGAACTTAGAAACATGGAAATCATATTAAGATCTATGTAGTCACATTAAAAGGCTTTAGGGGGTCGAGTAGGACATTATCCAAGACCTGATGTAGAGCCGTGTGGATTAGGATCTAGAGGGATCTTGATACCCTATTCTTTTCATCCACATCCATTACCTTTATAACTGGTACTAGAGAGTATGAAAACCAAAACTATAATAGGATTTTATCTCCTTGAAGGATGGAGGATCACCATTAGTGGTGTAATCAATGCAAGAAGTATAGTAACACAAATGTGTAGGAGTAGAATGGGAAGAAGTTCTTGTTGAAGTAGAAGACTTGTTTAGAAATGAAGAATTAGAAGAATTTCTTGGAATATCAGAATGAGAGGGGTTGAGTTTATAATCTCCAACAAAGGAGGGTGTGAAGTCTAAGGAACCCCATTCATCATCTGGACATGTGTTTAAGGATGAATTAATGCCATTGTTAACTTCTTGAGTAGGAGTTGAGGATGGGGAATCATCTTTGAAAGAAGAAGAAGGAATGAGATTCTGGAGAGTAGGAGAAGGATTAGGTTGGGTCACAAAATCCACTATCTAACAATACTGCATATGATCCAGATCAGCTTTAATCGTATAAGTTTTATTTTCAAATACATTGAACCATGTAAGGTAGAGGGGACTGCACCCATAACATGGATCCATGGTCTAATAAGAAGGAGATTGTAGGATAAGGCCCCAAGCATGACATGCACTAAGGTAGGCAAGGTCACTCGGCCCAATTCAATTGAAAGCATGATTGTTGCCTTTGTTTATCTACCAACATTGTTAAAGCAATGGATGGAAAGAGTGGAAGGGGAGAGAAAAGATGTATCGATATTAAAATGGCTCAACAGGTCTATACTGAAAACATTAAGACTGGAACCACTATCAATAAGGGTATGTTTCACTCTGAAATTACTAATTCCAACAATAATGAGCAGAGGATCATTTTGCTTTTGTACTTCCAAGGAAGGTAGTTCATATTTTTGAAACAAAATGTTGGTAGTATTTGTGTAGATACAATCAAGCAAAGTAGCTAAATCATTCGGCCTAACAAAAGATGCTATGGGGATCTTTTGTAAAGCTTCTTGGAGCATGTCGTGAGAGGTTGGTGAATTTTGAACCAAGTCCCAAAGAGAGATCTTGGTAGGAGTAGAACAAAGTTGTTTGACAAGGTTATACTCTCCAACATTCTTTTGAGTAAGATGGGGAGTTGAAGGAAGAATAGGATGTGGTGGAGGAAGGGAAACAAGGATAGGAGTAACCTATTTCTTAGACACACCAAGATATTGAGAGGGGGAGAGTGAATCAATATCTAAACAATTCTTCCAATTTAACAACTTCAACTTATCTGGAGTAGATCAAGAATTAAGCATCATAACACTAACATGAACATGAAAGATTAACACAATGCACAACAACACATAACATCAAATATATGTGGAAAACCCTAGAAGGGAAAAACCATGGTGAGGATTAACTCACAATAGATGAAGCTCAAATAATAACTTTGTTTTAGTGGCTTTAACCCAAGGAAGATGCTACTCCCTAAGTAACTTTATTTTAGGGTCACTCCCAAGGAAGATTCTATTCCTTGATGACTTTATTTTAGGGGCTTTAATCCAAGGAAGAAACTACTCCCTAATTTGAGAAGAAACTCAGAAATGATTATAGTATGACAATCTTTCAACTGTCTGAAAATTGTCTTTGAAGCTCACACATGATGATTGCACTTTTGTCTCTTCACACTTTCTTCTAAGGATCTGATCAGTTAGGTATACTCTATACTTGATCATTGTCTTAAATAAGTCTTCAAGATGAATTTGGACAACATCAAAAACATATACTCTTTCTCCCACAGTCGCACATTGAAATGTATTTATTCTACTTTTATCTACTTGCGAACCTTTTCAATCATCTTGCAATCATACTCTCTGCATTCAATTTGATTTTCTATTTATACATGATATTACATTGATTACATAGCTTGTCAGCTAGATCAAACATGAAAAATACATTTACGAGTTGGCCATACAATACATAATATGGAACATGTATAAGATAGGTCTAATTAGGACAACACGTTACACTAGTAGAAGACTCAAGCCTTGCAGACCCTAGCACTTGCTTAACCAGGTCCAAAACATCCTTCACAACTTCAAGCATCAACAAATTACCTCCACACACTCTCCATATTTGAAAATAGGATAGCTTTAAGGAAAGCACATGAAAACTTGAAGAGCAACGACCATATCAATTAGAAAACCTTGGGTGGTACTAGAAACAAGAAAGATCTTTGTGAAACTCTTCCAGATGAGTCCACATGACTCATACAACATCCACAAACACTCCTTTTCCACCGTACATCAAAGAATTATGCCACACACCTTCAATCATTAACTCTGAGAGTATACTATTGTCTGGAACACATTGCAACATGCTGTCAATTGAAAAATTAAGTTGCAAACCACCAAGAAGCTTGAAACACAAAAGAAACATGAAATGAACATTCAAGAACATGTTCACAAAACCACAAGGTCAATCATTTATTTCTAGAGGAATGTGAAGCATTCTAGTGAGTCTTCAATAATACTCCATTCTGCTAGAGCACATATCGGTACTTTATCAATCATAACTTTCACTGCAGATGGAATGATAGTCTGGAACTTTGGAAACAACAAATTTACCACCTTTTGAACACATATCCAGGACTACATAGCCATATCTACAAACATGGGGGAATGCGGAGCATTCCATTCACCTTTCAACATTACATTACACTATCAAAGCCTGAACCAGAACTCAATCACTTATATCTTTCACCACGGAAGAGAAAACACTCTGAAACTTAGGATTAGCATATTTTCATCATACCCAAATTAACTCTTGAAT
Source organism: Cunninghamia lanceolata (assembly GCA_027924645.1). Taxonomy (NCBI): domain Eukaryota; kingdom Viridiplantae; phylum Streptophyta; class Pinopsida; order Cupressales; family Cupressaceae; genus Cunninghamia; species Cunninghamia lanceolata. The sequence goes on from BSBN01000458.1 coordinate 6,019,206, forward strand.
TGCAAGATCATATCCTCAAAATCAGAGGAATGTAGAGCATTCTATTGCCATGCTAGAAACACCTTCACAAAACCAATATTGTCTTCAAACTGCTTCTGGAAGACAAGTCTTCTTTGCATCACCATATACAACTCAAGATCAATAGGAATGATCATACAACATGCTTCAAATCAGCAGGAGTACATCCTTAGCATTAGTAACACAATTGTTTCTCTTAGTGCTTCTAGTTCACATATTGATTAGGCTTCAATCTCAACTCTGCTTTGATTAGGAATGTAACTTTTAGTACCTCCAATGATGAGCTTTCTCTTTCTTAGGAACATGACATCCAACCAAGAACAATCTCACTCTAATATAGTATTGCCATCAGTGTATGCTATGTTGACATCAATCTATGCTATTATGTTGACATCAATGACAATACACATGGCCAACAATCTTCCCTTTGTCATTGATGGCAACATATACTCCCACTTAGACTCTCTCCCCCTTTGACATCAAGGACAAAGGGATTGAATACCTACTCATGCTCCCCCTTTTATCAATAATCCTATATATGTAAATTTTTCTTTGCAAGATCCCCCTATCATCAGTCACCACTACCTGCTCCCCCTGAGAGATAGTGAGAGGAACCTCCTGCAACAATATAATGAAAATACATGAAATAACCGAAATATATAAATAGCATAAACACAAAAGGAATTTATTGATTGCAGGCCACTTCGAGGGGGCAACCTCCTTTGAGCAAGATCAATACAATAAATTCGTGGATGCCTTCATTGGCCTCAACACATACTTATATACTAAGTCTAATCTAAACAACTATTACTTCCCATAAATTTGGGGTAATACAATATACTCATGGGACGACTTACAAAGCATATGCGTCCAAAAGTAATATACTAACAAAGTAAAGAGAAGGGTTAAACACAGGTTCCTAACATCCCCTCCCTCTTAGAAAAGATTTGTCCTCAAAGCTTAAGATGTGGAAATTGTTGTTGAATCTAAAGGAGTGGTTCCCATGTAGCATCCTCTGGTTGCATTATGTGCTACTGAATTAATACCTCTGTGATGGATCAGGAGCAAAGATGACGAGTGCGCCTATCTAGGATTGCCTCTAGCTCCAAAATGATGGATCCTTCATTATCCAATTATGGTAAAACAATTTATGCTTTGATGTTGGTGCCAAGAACTTTCTTTAGACAAGAGACATGAAATATTGGATGAACGTGGGAAGAAGGAGGAAGCTCCAATTTATAAGCAACTAACCCAATCTTCTGAAGAACCTTATATGGCCTATAGAACTTTGGAACCAGCTTATGACACCTTTTGAGTTTTAGGGATGATTGCTTGTATGGCTGTAGATGAAGATAAACCATATCACTTACTTGAAAAGTGTGCTCAGAATGGTGTTTATCAGCTTGTTTCATTCGATTTCTTGCCATGTGAAGATTGTCCTGTAAGATGTGAAGAATCTGATCTTGGGTTCGAAGAACTGTGTCAACTTCCTAAACTGGTGAACTGTTGGGGGTGTATGGAAGGAGTACTGGTCGTGTCTAACCATAGACTGCTTCATATGGGGTCATTTTAGATGCAATGTGGTAGGAGGTATTGTACCACCATTCAATGAGAGGGAGCCACTTTTCCCATTGATGTTGTTGTTCTGAGGTGAAGCAATGAAGATAAGTTTCCAAACATTTGTTGATAATTTTAGTCTGACCATCTATTTGTGGGTGATACCCCAAACTCATCTTCAGTTTGGTGCCAGTTTATCAAAATAGTTCTGTCCAAAATGACTGGTGAAAGTTGCATCACGATCTGAGACAATGGAAGAAGGGATGCCATGAAGACAAAAGATCTGGTCCATGACAATTTGTGCGACTGAGGAGGTGGTATAGGGATGGATTAGGGCACAAAAATGACTATTTTTGGAGAGGTGATCAATCAAAACCAAGATCACTATATTCCCTCTAGATTTAAGGAGCCCCTCAATGAAATCCATAGAAATATCTGTCCAAATCCGTGTAGGGATGGGCAAGGGTTCAAGAAATCTAGGAAGGAGTGTCATTTCACCCTTGTTGCATTGGCAGGTATCACATTCAACCACCATTTATTGAATTTCCCTTTTCATTCCCTTCCAAAAGAAGTTACGCCACGCCCACTCATAAGTTTTGAGGAACCCAGAGTGCCCTACCGATGGAGAAGCATGGAGTTCATAGAAGATAGCCTGCTGAAGGTCTATGCTTTGGGGAAGCACTAGACAACCCTTGTATCTCAGAGAAGCACCATCCCAAGAGTAATGCGGTACAATAGAAGGGTTATTGGCCAACTGTTGAATGATTTGAGATAATGAAGAGTCATTGACATAGCCCTGCTAGACAGATTCCAACCAATTTGGAATAGGCATAGAAATAGCTGAAAGAGAAGCTTGGTCATCAAATGTGCGAGAAAGAGCATCTGCCACAATATTGTCCTTACCCTTCTTATAAGTGATCTCATAGTCATAACCCATGAGTTTACTAACCCATTTCTATTGTGCTGGGGGGGAGACCTATTGTTCTAGGAAATATTTCAGACTTTGGTGATCAGTCTTGATGCAAAAATGATTCCCTAGTAGGTATGGCCACCACTTCTATACTGCATGCAAAATAGCCATCATTTCCTTCTCATATGTAGAGAGTACTAAATTCTTGCCAGAAAGGACTTTGCCGGTGAACACAATGGGATGCTCATCTTGAAGGAGAACAGCACCAAGTCCATTGCCGCAAACATCACTCTCAATAGTGAAGGTCTTGGAAAAATCTGGCATAGCTAGAACAGGTGTAGTACACATAGTTTGTTTCAGTTTTTCAAATGCACACTCAGCAACATGTGTCCATGTAAAAGCATCCTTTTTCAACATAGCTGTTAATGGAGCTTCAATCTTCCCGTAATCCCTGACAAACTTACGATAGTAGCCAGTCAATCCCAAAAAACCATGGAGGCTCTTGAGTGTCTAAGGATGTGGCCAATTTTTCATGGCATCTATTTTTGCAGGATCCACTCGAACCCCTTGGGCTGAAACAATATTCCTGAGATACTCCACTTCTTGGTCACAAACACATTTAGACTGTTTTACATAGAGATGATGATTAGAGAGAGGTTGCAGTACGAGATCTAGATGTTGGAGATGCTTAGCCCATTTTTTACTATAGATGAGGATATCATCGAAGAAGACCAGAATGAATTTCCGTAAGTAGGGCCAGAATATTTTATTCATCAATGCTTGGAATGTTGAAGGAGCATTAGTGAGGCCAAAAGGCATGACCAAAAACTCATAGTGGCCATCATGCATGCGGAAAGTTGTTTTAGAGATATCATCCTCATGAACCCAAATTTGGTGATACCTAGAACGAAGATCCAACTTGGAGAAAAAATGAGCACCATGAAGCTCATCAAGAAGCTTATTAACAATAGGAATCAGAAACTTATCCTTGATTGTGATGTGATTAAGTGCTTGAAAGTCAATGCAGAGGTACCATGACCCATATTTTTTCTAGACAAGAAGAATTGGTGAAGAAAAGGAACTGGTACTAGGGTGAATAATACCTTGCTTCAATAAGTCTCAAACAAGCATCTCAATCTCTTTGGTGAAATGGGTAGCGGTAGGGCCAAATGTTGGGAGCAACACTTCTAGGAAGGAACTGAATACAATGGTCCTCTGGTCATGAAGGTGACTGATGCAGAGGTAAACGCAACAGGAGCTTACAAATGGGAAGGAGGAGTCATTAACACAACCAGCATGTTAAAATCCTATTGGCTTATCATCATCATCATATTTCTTGCTAACACAGATAGCATCATCATATTTCGAAGAGGCATGAAATATCCTCCTGCTGACCACTGTTCACTTCCTTATCACCTATCGGCGAGAGATGGTTCATCGGCCAAGGGGAAAGGTCTTACCCCGATGACTAATGTCACCCCGATGAATATATCAGTCCTATACCGATCGGCCAGACTTGGCTTATCGGCCGGACACCAACACTCTGTCCCGATGTCCGATATCACCCCGATATCTCTTTTCATCGGTCAGGTTGCCTATCGGCAACACTTCTTCTATCGGCCAGGCCGAAAAAGGTCTCCCCGACGCTATTACTCCTACCGATGCCGAAACACTTAACGTCAGCAAGATAAATCTGCATCGGGTGATATTCGCAATATCCTGATGACGATGACGTCACATGCACCTGATGATGATGTCACCCGGATATAAGACTCTTACATCCTCCGCAGCATGATAATAAAATGTCGGGTGATATTATACATATCCTGATGATGACCTTTAAGATCCTGATGATGACTTTTAAGAACCTCCTGTCCTTAGCCAAAAAAATGATTTTTTTCTCCCGCATACGATAGCGATATGCGGATGATGGGTACACACGAAAGATGATCCTGACGATGATATACACACTGAGTATATATCCGACCTATATCATCCTGATGCACTTGAAACATACAATCTTCGTCAGCTTCATAACCCGATTCGGATAGCGATATTCTCACAGATGTCGATGCGATTCACTCCGGCTGGAAAAGCACATGCAGATCCTTGTATATCCGCCAGCTGCATGCAAACTCACAGAACCGCACAATTTCACAAAGAAAATATGATGATCGGGTCGGATCACCTTCAGATCAAAACTTAATAGTTTATCTTCCTAAACCCTAGCACATGAGGATGCTAGGTTGATTCATAGCATGCTACCCATCGATCTCCCACATAATGAAATGCATAAACAGAAAACTAAAATACAACCTAAACTAACATGCATGACCATTCCACCGATTCACAGAATCAACCGGTGGAAGGGTTGAAAGAATCCATCAACTTGTAATCAGAACAGAAATCAAAACATAAACAGCTGATAAACCAGATAATGCAATTGATGAGATCTTATTTAGATGAAACACAAATGTCTTGTTTCTACAGCAATGTTTCACAATGTCTGGACTGATCTCTGGATCTCACTCAATCACCAGTACAACATAACATAACTACTACTCTCTCTGCTATTCTCTGATCGTTATCTCAAACCCTAACTGATATGAGTTATTTATAGCAATATCCTGTGAGTACTACCAACTCGATTCCCAGCGGCTGGGAGCTTCCAAGCAGCTGGGAGAGGACAGCTCAGACTACCTGATCATGAACTCTAACTACCTGCACACTCTCCTAGGCTGATCTAATACATATGCATTGGTCCAATGGACCTTATTACATTATGAAGTCAAACATACTAAAAATAGACTAATGTCCTGTCATGTGGACAATGAACCTATATCCTGTCTTGTAGGGGTGCTCCTGCACCAGTGACAATCCTACTAGTTTGGCAAAGACACATGCATACCTATCCAAAATTCATTGTAGATCTGAAGGAGTAGTGGAGACCGTTCATGGTTGCATTTGAATGGAATGGAGCTGAGTGATGACACCATGTGAATTCTTCTTAAGAAGCTTTTCCATGCGATGTGAACTTATGATGCTGAGAGACCCTTGTTGTTGTTGGGAATTAAGGTGTCTCAACCTTGGTAATTCCATGCATTTATTATTGTAATGTAATTTATTTACTTAGCCTATGTTATAATTTGTTGCACATCCTATTTCATCATTTACTGTGAAGTGGCATGATCAACTCCACTTGTAAGATGACTAGGATGGTCAACACACTCCGTGTGGAGATAGGTGTCCCTTTTGTGTGGTAGAGGTTTTCTACCATGTGTTGGCATCTTGACTAGTGTGTAAGTGAATCTTGACTGAAACAGTTATGACAGATTCCTATGACAAAATCTATGACATGTAAGAGTCAGAATAGAAGGTTCTATGATAGGTGAAGACATGTGTCACAAGGCATCTTGGAAGAAGGGATCTTTGGGCAACCCAAGGAGGGTTATGACATGTTGTAAGTGAACGGAAGCTAGGTGTGCGGAAAATGCTTTCTACACTAATCTAATGAGGGGAGGAGAGTGCAAATTCAATTTTATCCTTACCATTACAACAATGTTAAACCCACTAACAAAGATATTTTAGCAAACACATAAACAAGAAAGTGTGACAGAAGAAGACATACACAAGATATACATGGGGAAAACCCTTACGGGTGAAAAACCCCACACTCCAAAACACAGCTCAAATATATTACGTAAACAATGAAGGTTACAATACAACACAGAGACAATGCTCTTACAGGAGTCTTCAACACTCATATTTGGAGATGATCTAGCAGCATAATAGTACCTGTAAAACCTATAGTACATCACCTCCTCAAAGCACCTATTTATATAGAGTATACAAGGTAAAATTGGCTCTATCTTGGAATGGGCATCCAACATGGCCTCATGGCCCAAAACCCACGCCTATGGACACTTGTCCAACCTTGTAGAGTGTTCCTGACACTTGTCAGGTCACCCCATCCCAAAGAGGTTGTCTATTCACAAAATGGGTAATGACAAATGCTTCTATGACTCTTACAACCGTCATAGAATTTGTCATAGTTGTCATAACTTATAGCTATAAGAGAATCTATCATACACAGGCTATAAATAGCATATTCTCTTACAACATGTCATAGTCCACCTTGGGGCACCCAAAGATGCCTTTTTCAAAGATGCTCTTTGAGACATGTCTTCACCTGTCATAGAATCTCATATTTCCAACTCTTACATTTCATAACTTTGTCATAGGAATCTGTCATGACCGTTTTGGTCAATATTCCCTTACACAACATCCAAGATGCCGACACATGGAAAAATATTCCTACCTCTAAGTGGGATGCCTATCTCCTCATGTGAGGACAAAAATACATGTGGTCATATGCCATGTAGGATGATACATCACCGTGCCAACTCCCACAATATGACAACATAGGATTTGCATCCAATTGATACAATAGGCAAATAATAAATAAATACAATGTAAAAATATAAGGAATTACCAAGGTGGAGACACCTTAATTCCCAACATTCTCCCACTTGTTGAACACCTTGTGAGAGCCAATAGAATTAACAGGATTTAACTACTATAGGCCGAGAGGCCCATAGACTTCGAACACCATCTGAACTTCTCTATGCCCACTGGTTTTGTCAATGCATCTACAACATTCTTCAAAGTATCTACCTTCTCCAAATTTACCTTCCCATCCTCTACCATGTCTTGTACAAAGTGAAATTGTACATCAATATGCTTTGTTCTGGCATGGAAAGTTGGATCCTTCGCAAGCCAAATCGCACTCTGACTGTCACAACTGATCGTAATCTGACCTGCATCAACACCAATATCTAAACACAATCTCTTAAGCCAAATGAATTCCTTACAAGCATGAGTTGTAGCCATATACTCAGCTTTAGTAGTGGACAAAGCAACCACAGGTTGCCATGTACTCATCCAACTAATTGCACCACCAAACATAGTGAACACATAGGCACTTGTGGATCTCCTACTGTCAATGTCACCTGCCTAATCAGAATCCACAAATCCACGAATACAAACTAAATCCAGAGGTCCTCTAGAATTACCATGATAGCATATGGAATACTTGGAACTACCCCTCAAATATTAGAACACTCACTTAACTACATCCCAATGTACCCGTCTAGGATTAGCCATAAATCAACTAAGGACTCCCACTGCTTAGGCAATGTCTGGTCTTGTGCAGACCATAGCATACATCAAACTGCCAACAACACTAGCATAAGGTACTCTGCTCATGTCCTTGACCTTACCAGGAGATTTTGGACAATCATTAAGAGACAACTTTGTCCCCAATGAAATAGGAACACATAATGGTCTACAATCTGCCATGTTGAACCTATCCAACATGGTCTTCACATACTTACTCTGGCTTAACCAAAGTTTTTTGTTTTCTCTGTCTATGCTAATTTCCATTCCCAAAATGTACCTAGCTGCCTCGAGATTTTTCATCTCAATCTATACTGACAACTAAGACTTCAAATCAGAAATCACATTCTTACCATTCCCAATCAACAACATATCGTCAACATACAATGCAATAATGAGAATACAATCATTGTCAAACTTGTAATACACACAATGATTAGATTTCAATCTCAGATAGCTAGTCAAAAACACAAAGGCATCAAACTTCAAGTACCACATCCTAGGAGAGTGATTCAAACCATACAAAGACTTCTTTAACTTGTAAACCAAATTTTCTTTACCTTTCTCTATGTAATGCTTTGGCTGTGACATGTAGATTTCTTCCTCCAAATCACCATGAAGGAAAGTTGTTTTCACATCCATCTATTCTACCTCTAAGTCATAAGCAGCTGCAAGAGATAACATAAATTGAATGGATGTCAGCTTTGCAATAGGAGAGAAAATTTCACCATAATCAATTCCCTCCACTTGCGAGTACACCTTTGCAACCAATCTAGCCTTGTACTTTTCAACACTGCCATCTGCACATAATTTCTTCTTAAACACCCATTTACAACCAATAGGTTTTCATCCATCAGGCAAAGGCACCAAGTCCCATGTTTTGTTCTTTTCCAAAGAAGCCATCTCATTTTCCATGGGCTCCTTCTAGGAACCTACATCTTTCATGCCCATAGTCTCTTTCATAGTTCTAGGCTCATTAGTGTTAGAAAGTAAAGAAAAAGTGCAACTCGAATCAGTTAATGAATAACCAAACCTATCAGGTTGCTTTCTCATTTGTGTAGACATCCTCAAAGGTTAAGGTTGAGGTTTTCCTTTTTCTTCTGAGCTTTCAGAGCTGCTAGAGCTCTCCTCATCATTAGGTCTCATAGTGTCTATAGGTTTAGTCTTCTTAGGGGTAGAAGGAAATTGAACCGCATCTTTCTTTTCTATTTGTTCTGGCTATAGAATAATGGAAGAAGGTGTTAGCTCTCTGAAGATAACACTTCTGCTATACAACACTTTTTCAGCCACAAGATCCCAAAGCTTGTATCCTTTCACACTGACACTATAGTCAATGAAAATACATTTAACAACCTTGTTCTCTAATTTAGACCGTTTCTCCCTAGGTACATGTGCATATGCCTCACAACCAAAAACACAAAGATGCTTAACTAAAGTCTTCTTACCAGACTACACCTCCATAGGTGTTTTACCAACTAGAGCTAATGTAGGAGATCTATTTACTAGATAGAAAGTAGTGGCAATAGCTTCAGCCCAAAACTTTTGTTCGAGGCTTGCTCCACTAAGCATACTCCTAGCCTTCTCCATCAGTGTCATGTTCATCCTCTCAGCAACTCCATTTTGTTGTGGGGTGTATGGAGTTGTCTTATGCCTTTCAATCCCTTGCTCTTTGTAGAACTTATTGAACTCTTCCGAACAAAACTCACCACCATTGTTAGTTCTCAAACACTTAATCTTTTTACTAGTCTAATTTTTAGCAAAGGCTTTGAACTCCTTAAGCCGACTAAAGACTTCAGTCTTGCTTCTGATAAAATAAACCCATGTCCTTCTACTATAATCATCTATGAAATATACAAAATATATAGATTTTGAAATTGAAGGAACATTAACAGGACCAAACACATCAAAATGAATAAGATCCAATACACCATAAGACTTGTGAGAACTAGAGTAAAACTAAACATGGTTTTGCTTTCCATTAATGCAATGTTCACAAAAGTTGAACTCGAGATTACAATCATTTAACCCCTCAATGAGGTTTTTATTTTTCAAGGTACACAAACCCTTCTCACCAATGTGGCTATATCTCAAATGCCATAACATAGTCTTTTCAGCAGGAAGCTTAGCTTCCATAGCATGTGCACTACCATCAGAACTAGTTACAATAGATTTCTTCACTGCTCGTTCAGATGGTGGGGATGAAGTGACTGTAGCTTGTTTCTTTGAATAAGAAGAACTATTACACTACGAAGTGCATGCCTCTAGCTAAAATAGAGTACCCCTCTGAGTACCCTTCACAAGCACCATAGATCCTCTAGTCATCTTGCATCCATCCTTCAAAAAGACAACCTACACACCTACATCATTCAACATACTTACAGAAAGTAGGGTTCATGCAAGGCTTGGAATGTGCATAACTCGAGTGATCCCCTTCACTCATCCATCAGGGAATCAGATTGAGACTCTTCCATGACCAAAAATCTTCAGATGAGAGTTGTCACCTAGGTACACTATTCCACCATCGAACTCTTCATATTTTGTGAACCAGCTTCGATGCGAGGTCATGTGGAATGATGCACCATAATCAATCAACCACACATCATCAAATGCATGGGTGGCTAGGGCTGTGATGAAGGCATTGTCATAATCTTGTGACTTGTCAGAATCTGAATCTGGGGCTGATTTCTTTTTCTTTTTCTTCTCTTCTTTGCATTCCTTTCAGAAATGTCCAGACTTGCCATATTTCCAATAGAGAGACTTGGACTTTCTAGGAGATTTGGATCTCCCATAGGATTTGGATCTACCCTTCTTAGCTTTCTTGTCCTTCTTCTTCCCTTTCTCCTTTGGTCTTCCACAAACTGCAAGAGCCTCTTTGGTTGATTCAGATGTCTTCCTCTACATTTCTTCAGATAATAGTGATGACACCACATCTTCCATCTTGAAGGTGGTAGTGGTGCTTTCGATAGCCATGACAAGATGATCCCACGAATCTGGCAAAGAACAAAGTAGGGTTATGCAATGATCCTCCTCCATTTTCACACCCATAGATGTCAACTATGCAATGATCATGTTGAAAGCATTCAAGTGGTCCACAACAGATCCTTCATCTTCCATCTTCAGAGTGAACAACATTCTTTTTAGAAAAAGTTTGTTTACCAAGGACTTAGCCTGATAAACATCACCGAATTTCTTCCAAAGATCTTTCGTGCTCTTCTCCTCATGGACATTCATCAGGATAGAGTTAGCTAAATAGAGTCTTATGAGACCCTTAGCCTTCTGATCTTTGAGGTCCCAATTAGCTTGTGACATTGTTGTAGGTTTCACACCGGATATAGTTTTGCATAGGTCACGATCAACAAGTAGGTCCTCCATCTTGAGTTTCCACAACTCAAAATTAGTGCCATTAAATTTCTCAACCTCTAACCTTCCGGATGTGGTTTCCATCTCCTTGCTACAACAAGATACAAAATACTCTGCACAACACTCCCACTCAACTTAATATTAGCTCAAAAAACCCCTACCCAGCAGCTGGAACCAAAAATTGGCCAGGCTCTAATACCAACTGAAAGGAAGCTAGGTGTGATTAAAATGCTTCCTACACTAATCTAATGAGGGGAGGAGAGTGAAAATTCAATTTTGTCCTTAATATTATAGCAATGTTAAACCCACTAATAGAGATATTTCAGTAAACACATAAATAAGAAAGTATGACAGAAGAAGAGAGACACAAGATATACATGGGGAAAACCCTTACGGGTGAAAAACCCCACACTCCAAAACACATCTCAAATGTAGTATGTAAATAATGAAGGTTACAATACAACATAGAGCCAATGCTCTTGTAGGAGTCTTTGACACTCGTATTTGGAGATGATCCGGCAGCATAACAGTACCTGTTTATATAGAGTATACAAGGCAAAATTGGCTCTATCTTGGAATGGGTGTCCAACATGGCCTCATGGCCTAAAACCCATGCCTATGGACACTTGTCAGGTCACCCCATCTCAATGAGGTCACCTATTCCCAAAATAGGTAATGACATATGCTTCTACGACTCTTATAATCGTCATAGAATCTGTCATAGCTATCATAACTTATAGCTATAAGAGAATTTGTCATACATAGGCTATAAATAGCATATTCTCTTACAACATGCCATAGTCCACCTTAGGGCACCCAAAGATGCTTTTTTCAAAGATGCTCTTCAACACATGTCTTCACCTGTCATAGAATCTCCTATTTCTAACTCTTACATGTCATAACTTTGTTATAGGACTCTATCATGACCATTTCGGTCAATATTCCCTTACACAAGATCCAAGATGCTGACACATGGAAAAATATTCCTACCACTAAGTGGGCCACCTATCTCGTCATGTGAGGACAAAAATACATGTGGTCATATGCCATGTAGGATGACACATCACCATGCCAACTCCCATAATATGACAACATAGGATTTGCATCCAATTATTACAATAGGCAAATAATAAATAAATACAATATAAAAATACAAGGAATTACCAAGGTTGAGACACCTTAATTCCAAGAGTAAGATAATATGCTATTTATAGCCTATTTATGATAGATTCTCTTACAACTGCAAGATATGTCAGTATGACAGATTCTATGATGGTTGTAAGAGTCGTAAGAGCATCTGTCATTGCCCAACTTGGGAATAGGAGACCTCTTTGGGATGGGGTGACTTGACAAGTGTGAAGAACATCCTACAGTGTTTGATAAGTGTCCATAGGTGTGGGTTTTAGGCCATGAGGCCATGTTGGACTCCCATCTCAATATAGAGCCATTTTTGCCTTGTATTTTCTATATAATCAAGTGCTTTGGAGAGGAGATGTATTATGTGATTGACAGGTACTATTATGTTACTAGTTTGTCTCTAGATATGAGTGTCAAAGACTCTTGAGAGCTTGCATTGCAAGTGTATTGTAAACCATTTCAGTTTTGATAATACATTGTGTAGGTTTTGGAGTGTGGGATTTTTTCACCCGATAAGGGTTTTCCCCACGTATATCTTGTGTCTCTCTTTTCTATCTCATTTTTGTGTGTATGTGTATTACTACAATATCTCCATTGTTGTTGTTAACATTCTGTAATTGTAAAGGATAAAACAAATTTACACTCTTCTCTCCTCTTTAGATTAGTGTAGGAAGCAATTTCTGCACACTTAGCTTCCTTTTAGTTAGTATCAAAGCCTGGCCAATTTTAGTTCTAGCTGATGGGTAGGGGTTTTTGAGCTAATATTAGGTTGAGTGGGAATTTGTGCAGAGTATTTTGTATCTTGTTGCTGGAAGGAGATGGCAACCACATCTGGAAGAGTAAAGGTGGAGAAGTTCAATGGCACAAATTTCAAGTTGTGGAAACTCAAGATGGAAGATCTACTTGTTGATCATGATCTATGGGAAACTCTTGATGGAACAAAACCTATGACAATGTCACAAGATGATTGGGACCTCAAAGATCAGAGTGCTAAGGGTCTCATAAGACTCTGTCTAGCTGACTCTGTCTTGTGAATGTCCATGAGGAGAAGACTGCAAAAGATCTTTGGAAGAAGCTAGGATCTGTTTATCAGGCCAAGTCCTTGGTGAACAAGCTCTTTCTAAGAAAGAAGTTGTTTTCTCTAAAAATGGAAGATAGAGGATTTGTTACAGACCATATGAATTCTTTTAACATGCTTGTTGCACAATTGACATCTATGGGTGTGAAAATGGAGGAGGAGGATCGATGTATGGCCTTGTTTTGTTCTTTACCGAATTCGTGGGATCATCTTGTCATGTCTATCAGAAGCACTACCACCAAAGGACACTATATGGACTCATGAATGTTGTCATTGATGGAAACAAAGGTTATCCCACACATCCAGAAGACATGATACGTCCTCACTGGAAGTCAGATTGAAGAAGTGTTGAGGTCCGGTAAGCAAGAATAGAGCAGTCAGTAAGGTTCGACAGACAGGTCCGGATCTCTCAATAGAAGTATCTTAGTGAAGTGCGGATTTGGGGAAGTCAAGAGGAGTATCTTGACTGATAGATTCCAGGGCTTGAGCCTCCGGTGTGGAAAGGATAAAGAAATATGAATGCTTGAGTGTTGGGTTCCCAAGTGACAGTGTGAACAGAGGAAGAACTGACTGGTAGAACATCAGACATTATTCTGGATGTGTTACTGATGATGGAAAAGGTTCTTAAGGCATAAGTTATGTTTGGCCAACGTGATTGATGACTTCTACAAGTATATGCTTGATCCACATTACTTGGTGTGCAAGGATTCAGCTGACAGATCAGAGTTTGAGGAAATTATTAACTGTTCTGGATGCCGACTAGAAAGGTGATAAAATCACTTGTGCGGATATATATAGGATTGATTTAGATGTGAGAATGTGTGTGGTGTATTGTGTAGTGTGAAGAAAAGCAAAAGAGTAGAGTGAAGATAGTAGAAGAGGTCTAGAATGTGACAATACAGCTACATCAAGAGAAAGTAAGAATGAAGTGCAGCAGATCAGTTTACTGAGCTTAACTAGAACTGAACCTTAGCATGTGTGGATGCTTCTCATCAGTTCAAACATTGTGTTATCTTCCTTTCTTGTAGACAATGTGTCTCCTGTAGGCAGTGAGCCTCTTGTGAGCAATGTGCTTGCGCAGTGAGCCCTAATTGGCGAGTGCCATTTTGTATTTCCATTCTTCTAACAGAGAATACAATCTTGGGTTAATCACCCCATGGTTTTTTCCCTTAACAGGGTTTCCACATCAAAAATATTGTGTCATGTGTATTTCCATTTCATGGTTATGTTTGCTTAATTGAATTAATGCTGCATTGATTATTAAGAAAGTTCAGAAAGCAGAAATAATTAGGATAATTGATTCACCCCCCCCTCTCAGTTATCAACAATTGGTATCAAAGCCAAGTTCCTCCTAACAGAGTCTAACAGCTTGAGGAAGATCTGGGAATTCAAATGGATGTATATGGTTTAAGGGAGCAACTCAAGACTGCCCTTGATGATCTTGAGCAGTCAAACTCTGAAGTCAATGAATTAAAGGAAAGACTCAAACAAGCTGATGATTTCATGAGAGAACTAAAAGACAAATTAAGTCTCTCTATGAAAAAGAGAAAGGAGCTACTTCAGCAATTAGCAAGTCAAGGTGAAGCCAATGATACAAATGAAGATCTGAAGGAGAAAACCAAGTTATGTGAAAAGTTATCAAAATAAATCATTATGGTAAGACATGAAATGTGGTGCAGGAGCACCTACCTGACAGCTGGCCTTCATGAGGCAGTTAGTTAGTTTGAGTCTTGTTTATGTTTTCAAGAAGGTCTGATAAGACCAAATGCATGTAATAAGGTCATGCTGATCATGATAAGATCATGCTGACCATGCTTTTACTATTTTTAGCCAGTTTGTTAGAACAGCTGTCATGCTGTGGGGTTCGGTTGGATCTCCCAGCCGCCTGGAGAGTTCCCAGCCGCTTGGAGTCGGGTCAGTAGTACTCATAGGAAAATCTATTTAAGCATGAGGATCAGTTGATATTGCATATAGATATAGAGAGATATCATCGATCGAGCTAAGTTGCAGAGAGTGAGACTGAGAGAGAGATTGATCATTGTATTTGCATCTTTTGAAATCAAATAAAGTGATCCTGTTTGTGTTCATCCTCTGTTGAATTCCATTGCTTGATCGATTTGCTGGTTTGGGTGGTTTCATGGATTCACTGATCCATTCCACCGGTTGATTCGTCTGATCGGTGGAATGGTTATGTACAGTAGGGTAGGTGTTAGTTTGTTTGTTTGCATGCAGGTGTGCAGGATCGCCGTCGAGAGATGTTGAAGACCCTAGCATGGGTATGTGCTAGGTCGAGCTAATAAGTTTGAGTTGGAAGATCACCCTGAGAGTGGATCGGGTCGTCCCTGGAGGATCGGCGAAGTGAAATTTCGCTAAGGTTGAAAATTCGTTAAAACGGCATCATCAGGATATTTCTGCAAATATCCTGCAGTCGCTTCGGACATCGTCATCCGGATAAGTGAAGATGAGCATGATGCAGTTGAGTGCATGAAGTGAGTGTGCGTCGGGGTGATCATCATAAGGAGTTGCCGAGGAGGAGCGTATCGGCATAAGGAAGAAGATCAGGTTGATCGCGGGCTGAAAAAGCTAAGTTTGGCCAACAGCAGGATATGACGTCATCATCATCATGATATACGTCATCTGGATATTTCAGAGCGGCAGGATATTGAGGAGCTGCGGGTGACGTCATCGTCATTAGGATCTACGTCATCAGGACATCGGGGTGACGCAAGCATCGAGGGGAAGGTGCGAGGAGTTAAGGTTTGTCATCATCAGGATAAATGGAAGGAACCGGATGTTCTTTATCCTGTTGATTATCATGATGTTGAATATCATGATGCTGAAGGTAGTGAAGACGGAAGTTGTCGCTGAAGTGAACAGTGGACGTCAGGAGGATGTTCGCGCTGGTTGAACATGATGATGCTGTCGATAAACGGATAAGGTGATGCTGTTGACATGCAAAAGAGCGAAGGCTTGTCTGCAGGAGGATATCGGTCGGCGACAGTAAATATGATGATGCTGACAGTGTTAAGTCAAATATGATGATGATGATGATGATGAAGATGGGCTGCAGACATCCATGCTATGTGTTAATGTTTTAGTGTGGATGCCTCTGCATCATAGTGGTATCAGAGCTCAGCAAAAGGTCTGGGCTGTTGTGTGTTGATTCTGTCACCGAAAGGGCAGAGGTAGAGTTGATTCTGTCACCGAAAGGGCAGAGGTAGAGTTGAGTGTGTGTTGTGTGTTGAGTGAGAGGTTGACAAAATGCCTCCGAAAGGTAATGGTACTGCAAGGGAATTGCAGGAGATGAAGGAGAAACATGCCAGAGAGATGAGGAAGATGAAGGAGCTTGCTGAAGCACTTCAAGCCAGGCTTGTAGCCCTGGAAAAAAACAAAAAGAGGGAAGTGGCAGACAGTGAGTCTGAAGAAGATGAAGATACTGTTGAAGAATATGAAGAGGTAGCTGAAGATCTGGATGCTGAAGACCAGAAATTTGCAAAACTGTTAAAGGCAGTGCAGGGTGATAAACCTAAGGTAAAGGTTGATGTTTCCAAGTATAATGGAAGTTTGAATGAAGATGAGTTACTGGATTGGATTGCTGCACTTGATAATCACTTTGAATGTGAAGATGTTGCTGAGGATCAGAAGGTAAAGATTGCAAAGACCAAGTTAGGAGGTCATGCTTTGGTATGGTGGGATTATGTACAATCCGAGAGAAGGAAACAAGGGAAGTCAAAGATCACTTCATGGGATAAGATGGTAGCAAGGATCAAAGGTAAATTATTGCCAAGGGATTATGAAATCCAGATGTTTAAGAAGCTGCAATTTTTAAGGCAGAAGGAAATGGATGTGAAGGCATATACTGAGGAGTTTTATAAGTTGAGTATGAGATCTGGTCATCATGAGAATGAGGTAGAAAAGGTGGCTAGGTACTTGGCTGGTTTGAGATTGAACATACAGGATGAGTTAGTTTTAGCTAACCCTAAGAATGTGGAAGATTGTTACCAAATGGCAATCAGGATTGAAGAAAAGATGAATAGGAGACAAGATAAGTCCATGAGAGGAAGAGGAAACAATATGAGGGGAAGAGGAGCAGCCCCTACAACAAAGCAAACCAATGAGGGTCAAGAAGACACTGGTAAAGGACAGGGACAGTCTGATTTCAGAGGTGGATGGAAAGGTAATAAAGGCAGATTTGGAGGTGGTAGAGGTTCTACTACATTTTCAGGAAAGTGTTACACCTGTGGTGAGTTTGGTCATCCATCTTTCAAATGTCCAGAAAACAAAGGTTCATCATCCAGAAATGATAGAACTAATGACAAGAGAGTACAACTTGTGCAAGAAGAGACAGTAGAGCAAAGTGTGCAGAGTTCAAACACTTATAAAAAGGATAAGGAGCCTGATAATCATGCATACCCAGAAAGTGGAGAATCTCTGCTGATGACAAGAACAGTGACTACCATGAAGGTACCTGACAAAGAATCCCCACAAAGAAGAGCTCTTTTCAAGACCACATGCAAGAGCAAAGGTAAAGTATGTAAGGTTGTCATTGATACTGGTTCAACAGACAACATGGTATCTCAGGAAATGGTGGATAAACTGCATTTAGAAAGGATTCCACATCAACACCCTTACAAGGCATCTTGGGTGAGTGATAGTCAATCACTTTGGGTATATGAACAGGCATATGTGGATTTTCAGATTGGAGCATATCATGATAGAATTTTGTGTGACATTTTGCCCATGGAATGTTGTCACCTACTGTTGGGTAGACCATGGCAATTTGATAGGAGGGTACTGTATGATGGGTATGCTAATACCTACACCATCAAGAAAGATGGGAAGACTATTAAGTTGATGCCATTGCAGGCAAATGCTGCAGTACAGAAGGCAGCCCAAATCATTTTAATGGGAAAGAAGGAGTTTGTGCAGATGCCTAGAGGAGCAGGCATAAAGGCAGTTGAGGATACTGCAGGACAAGAAGTTGTTCAGGACAACAGGCTGAAGAAAGTTTTAGTTTTGACTGACAGAGGTCAGCAGCAGGTTCAGAAACAGGTGTGTAACCAGCAACCAGTTCAGAGGAATGACAAGGATGTTGTCATAGTTGGGACTATTGCTTGTCCTATAAAGGTTGAAAGAAAGACAGCATTGAACATTGCCGAAGTTCAAGAGGCAGTTCAGACAGAGGTTCTGGTTAGACAACCTGACAAACACAGGGTATGTGAGAGAAAGGCCTACATTGACAGGCATGAGGATTTACTTGCCAGAAAGCAAGTTACAGTTCAGAAGTCTTGGAGCAGCCAAGAGCCAGCAAAGGATACAGCTGGAACAGATCAGCATATTGCAAAGGCAAAGTGTAAAGGTGGAGGACTTCCACATACTAAACTCATGGGACATGAGTTCTTTTCTGTTGGGGAGTATGGTGCAGGAGCACCTACCTGACAGCTGGCCTTCATGAGGCAGTTAGTTAGTTTGAGTCTTGTTTATGTTTTCAAGAAGGTCTGATAAGACCAAATGCATGTAATAAGGTCATGCTGATCATGATAAGATCATGCTGACCATGCTTTTACTATTTTTAGCCAGTTTGTTAGAACAGCTGTCATGCTGTGGGGTTCGGTTGGATCTCCCAGCCGCCTGGAGAGTTCCCAGCCACTTAGAGTTAGGTCAGTAGTACTCGTAGGAAAATCTATTTAAGCATGAGGATCGGTTGATATTGCATATAGATATAGAGAGATATCATCGATCGAGCTAAGTTGCAGAGAGTGAGACTGAGAGAGAGATTGATCATTGTATTTGCATCTTTTGAAATCAAATAAAGTGATCCTGTTTGTGTTCATCCTCTGTTGAATTCCATTGCTTGATCGATTTGCTGGTTTGGGTGGTTTCATGGATTCACTGATCCATTCCACCGGTTGATTCGTCTGATCGGTGGAATGGTTATGTACAGTAGGGTAGGTGTTAGTTTGTTTGTTTGCATGCAGGTGTGCAGGATCGCCGTCAAGAGATGTTGAAGACCCTAGCATGGGTATGTGCTAGGTCAAGCTGATAAGTTTGAGTTTCTAAGATCACCCTGAGAGTGGATCGGGTCGTCCCTGGAGGATCGGCGAAGTGAAATTTCGCTAAGGTTGAAAATTCGTTAAAACGGCATCATCAGGATATTTCTGCAAATATCCTGCAGTCGCTTCAGACATCGTCATCCGGATAAGTGAAGATGAGCATGATGCAGTTGAGTGCATGAAGTGAGTGTGCGTCGGGGTGATCATCATCAGGAGTTGCCGAGGAGGAGCGTATCGGCATAAGGAAGAAGATCAGGTTGATCGCGGGCCGAAAAAGCTAAGTTTGGCCAACAGCAGGATATGACGTCATCATCATCATCATATACATCATCTGGATATTTCAGAGCGGCAGGATATTGAGGAGCTGCGGGTGACGTCATCGTCATCAGGATCTACGTCATCAGGACATCGGGGTGACGCAAGCATCGAGGGGAAGGTGCGAGGAGTTAAGGTATGTCATCATCAGGAAAAATGGAAGGAATCAGATGTTCTTTATCCTGTTGATTATCATGATGTTGAATATCATGATGCTGAAGGTAGTGAAGACGGAAGTTGTCGCTGAAGTGAACAGTGGACGTCAGGAGGATGTTTGCGCTGGTCGAACATGATGATGCTGTCGATAAACGGATGAGGTGATGCTGTTGACATTCGAAAGAGCGAAGGCTTGTCTGCAGGAGGATATCGGTCGGCGACAGTAAATATGATGATGCTGACAGTGTTAAGTCAAATATGATGATGATGATGATGATGAAGATGGGCTGCAGACATCCATGCTATGTGTTAATGTTTTAGTGTGGATGCCTCTGCATCAAAATGGAATCAGGAGTTATGAAGTTTACCCAAGAGGTTGAAGAGAAAATAACAACTGAAGATAATCTAAGACAATCTCTCAAGGAGAAATCAGAAGATTGCCACAAGATGGATAGAATTATCAGACATCTTGAATTTGATCTTGAAGATGCTAAAGATAATGAAGAAAAACTTGAGGATCAAATTGTCTCTCTCAAAAGGGATCTTCAAACAGCAAATGAATATAAAGAGAAATTCAAGATAAGTTCTGCTCAACTTGAAGTTCTTCTTGAAAACCAAAAGAGGGTAGATGACAAGTGTGGTTTGGGATATGAGAAAGGAGAAAGCTCCAGATCCAGTCAGAAGAATTTTGGATTAGAAAATCCAAGGAACAGGCCTAGAAGACCTCCGATAAGGCAGCCTAATGCTCAAAGATATCCATCCTTCAATGGATACTGCCACAATTGCAATAACTTTGGTCATAAAGCTAATCAATGCAGAAAGAGAATAAATCAGACTAACTCATCCTTCTCCGGACAGTGTTTCAACTGCAAAAGGTATGGTCACAAATCTCATGAATGCAGAAATATGCAAATGAACAAATCATTCAATGGTAGACGCTTTGCATGCAATAGAATAGGTCATATGGCTAATCAATGCAGATCAAGAGGATATCAATCAAATATGCATAGAAATGTTGTTTGCCAAATTTGCAATAGATCCGGTCATATTGCAAAATTCTGTAGAAACAAGAATCAGGACAAAAGAGGTCCGGTATATCATAATCAGAATCAAGACAAAGGAAAAACAAAGGTGAATGCGGATGAAGTTAAAAGTGAAATGAACAAGATTTGGGTAAAGAGAAGTACCGAGAATGTAGAGGATGGATCCGCACCAGAATCTGGTGCTGATATTCCTTTTAGAAACTAAAAGGTGAGCTCTGGCTCAGGGGGACCAACAAAAGATAAGCCAATTCCCCCAGCCAGTCAATTTGTGCCTTAAATTAGCACATAGGAAGCTGTGGATCAAAGGGTTCCTAGAGAAACATCTAAATAAGGTATGGTGAATATCTGAGACATCTACAAAATATTTGAAGAGTCTAATCTTTCCAGAATTGATCTCTTAAAACAGTCTTCCGGTAAAAATAGGCTCTTCACAAGTTTGGTCCAGTATGATTCTAAAATTGAGACATCTTGATCTATGGATAAATCAAATGATTGAGGAAGGTAAGAAAGCCTGTAGGAAATCACCGAGGACAACTCTAAGTATATCACTGTGATCCAGAAAGATACATTTTTCAGAGTAAAGAAAATAGAGCAACCGGAACAACTTAAGTTGTGCATTTATTGCAATGAAGAATTAGGGTTTGCATAGAAGTATAAGGGCTCATTCACTCATCATTTGCACATTCACATTCAAGTAGAAGAGGAAAAGAGCTTTGCAAACAAGTCTCCTTCATCTCTCACAAGGATCAATCATGGAATTCAAGTCAATTGGTGATCTTTTCAGCTCTTTTCGGGAACCCTAAAAGCTTAAGAGGTATTTTCCACTTTTGAAATCCATTTTTGAATCCTTTTAAGATGGACACACCAAATGTTGTAAAGATCTCTGATAGGCCGCACCCTAAATTTAGAAAGCATACTTATAAATCCCTAGAAGTTGATCCCCTAGGCGCATTTTCAAGCATTCTGCATGGGGTTTTACACATAGAAGATGTTAGGGCATATGTTCATGCAAACATTGAAGAATTTGGGGAATCCAAACTGGTTGATATCTATCACAAACACCTGACAGATGACTCTTTTGAGCTCAAACCTCAATATAAAGCTATCCAGGACAAGTATTTTGCATAGTGCATTCACTTCCCCTATTTTGCAGAAGACGAATGGGTCCGGTACGTATTAAGCAGAATACATGATATCTTCATATGGTTGAATAGACCATTCAAGCTCACAAAAGATGTCATTAGGGTAGTTACCAGATTGCACTCATCCAGTGGGATACATGTTGTAAAATCTATCAAAAATCAAACGGTGACTGAGGCTACCGGATCAAAGTTTGATAAGAGGGCAATGATAATTGAGGATATCACTGATCCAGATATCAAGTTTGCATCCATGATCATCGGATACAAAATATATCACTCTAGCAGGGAAAACTTAGTACGTGGAACTGCAATATATATACTGCCTATGAAATGTTAAGAAAGAATGTTGACTATGATCTCTATGAGCTCCTTTTGAACCAACTTCTGGAAAATCTGTAGAAGATAAAGAAAGACAAGAAGAACTCCTTCAAATACGATGGCTTGATACTATGTCTATTCTTCTATTATATGAATGAGCTACCCGGATCTAGTGGCTAGATATGGCAAAATGACAGATCAGTTGCCATGCAAATCAGGGATTATTTGCATGGACTTGGTGATGTTAAGGCACAGAATATAGCACTTGGGGCTATTTCAAGAACTTTCAGAGTATGATGCAAGCAAGAGAGAGAATCCCCCAAGCTCTAGTTGAAAAGTATAAGGATATTGTTTGCTTCATGGTAGAAACTGATCAGTGCCTTATGGAGGCAGTGGAACCAAGAATAGTATGGATCATGCCGATGGGGTATGAAGTTGATGAGAAAATTGTTGAGCTGCATATTGAACACATGTTAAGTCAGCCAAAAGATCCCAAGGCAGAAAGGTTTGGAACCTTTGAGGAGCTAAGTGTAAAGATTCATGTGGAACTCAGACAACCAGAGATCAAGAGGAAGGTAAGAAAAGAAGTTGAAGATGTTGCAAAAGGCTTTGGCATATCAAAGGAGGCACTTGATGCCAACAGGGAAAAGATGGAAAGGGCTGGAATAGAAGAAAAAGGCAGAAAAGAAAAGTGAGGAAAGTGTTTCGGTAAAATCTTCCACTCGGACTAGATCATTAAAGAGATCTGCACCTACCACTACCAAAAGCTCAAGGCCATCAAAATCAGAAGCAAAATTATCCGGAAAAGGAGAGAAAAGAACAAAGACAAAAGCCACAAGGGCTTATGCCAGTCAAAGGGATGAAGAGGAGACTGAATCTGATGAAGAAATCAGGAAAGTGAAGAAAAAGAAGAAAACATCCGGTGAACCCTCTACCAGACAAGAGGAAGAAGAAAAGGTAGAAAATTTTGTAGAAAAGCCCACTTTGTCTTTAGATGATGTCATCAAATCAGTCACTGTGGATGGAAACCTTCAGCCAATGGCTGAATTCTATGATGATTACAATGAAGCAGACCAAAAGATCTTGTAGGAAGCAGTAGTCAAGTATCTGAACATATATAACAAGGCTTTTATTGAAATTATATCTCTTATTCCTAAAACCCTAGAAAAAGAGTTAGAAATAAGAAAGAATACTGCCATGGCCAACGATCTTGAGATCCGAGAACATATAGCCATTCAACTATATCCTTCAATCGATTCAAAGCAAATGAACATGATCTTCAAGGATTGCAAGGATGAATTTCTAAGCAAAGCTAGAATGAATCAGGTCATGCTTGGTGAGACTGACAAGATAGCCAAGGAAATAGAAGAGATCCTCAGGAATGCCTTCAAAAGATTCAATCTTCCTATTATAGAGGACTTGGGCGTTGATCCTTCGGCCACAGGTGTTGAAAAGGAATCCACTGAGGAAATGGTAGAAGAAGTCATGGACACCAGTGCAGAAAAGGATAAGGACTTGAAATCCTCTGTTCCAGAAGAGGAAGTTCATAAACAGTCAAACATCTGTCCTCCGGTTTCCCCTATAGTCTCCGGATCTAAAGGAGAAGAAAGAAGCAGAGGTGAAGGAAAAAGAACATGACAGTACCAAGGTTGTAGAAGGAGAAAAATCTCCAAGAGATAGTTCTGAGACTGTAGAAGAGAAGAAGAATCTGTCTCCGGCAAGAGACACTGCAGAAACTGTCAAAAAGTTCTTAGACAAAGAGACAATGGAAATTGATGAATCGAAACTTCTGCAAGGGCCATTTAATTTTGACTCTCTTTCTCTGGTACAAACAATGAAGATAGCTTCATTTGCAAATGTGAAGGCCAAAGAGAAACTACTGAAATCTCACATGGAAAACTGTGAGCTTATAGAGGTAGCATCCAGAGTGTTGGAAAAGATCATGCCATCTTTTCAAAAGGATCCCACAGCCTCTTCCTCTGGTAATCTCAAAACTCTAGTCAATAGTGTTAGCAAACATTTTAATTCTCTAGAGAAATCAGCTGAGGAGAAGGTCAGGAAAGAATTTTTGGATAAGAGATTCTCAGAGCTGCAAGGGTTAATATCAAATGATAGAAGAGTTATGGGTATTGGGATAAAAAGTTTGGAAAATGCCCTTAAGGATGGAGGTGATGTATACAAATTTTGCATATCCTGGTCTAAAACAATAGTGGAGATTGAGAAGAAAATGAAAGAACAGGAGGATAAACTGATAAAACTTTCTCAAAATTTTGATCCACTTACTACATCCATAATAAATCAAGAATGTCAAACGGTTACAGTTTTGAATGAAATTAAGAAGCTTGAAAAAGAGAAGAAAAACTGAATCAGTAGGTTAAGTGAGCTCAGAGGGATAATTGTCCCTAAGTTAGAGGCCATGCATGAGGCCATAAAAGAAGCTCAAATCACAGCCTGGACCAATGATCCAACAGATCTAAAAAGGGTAGATGCGTTTGCATTCCTGTTGAGCGGTCATATATCAATTTTGGATAGAATGAAGCAAAGTTGGGCTACAGAATTCATTCAATTGAAAACAACTTTTGCAGACATACTTCAGTATATGTAAGTATTCCATATGTATATACTTATGCGGACAAGATTTTGAAAATTTTGATGTGTGGACCCTACCCTTTTCCATTGATGTCAAAGGGGGAGTGAGGAGCAGTGAAAAAATGAGGAAGCCAACTAAGGGGGAGCTTCAGTAAATGTACATAGAGACAGAGCATCAGCCAAGGGGGAGTATAGTGTGACAGTCATTTTTCACTAAGTGTTGCCATCAATGCCAAAGGGGAAGATTGTTGGCAAGAGACACTATATGGACTCATGAATGTTGTCATTGATGGCAACAAAGGTTATCCCACACATCCGCAAGACATGATAGGTCTTCACCAGAAGTCAGATTGAAGAAGTGTTGAGGTCCAGTAAGGAAGAACAGAGCAGTCAATAAGGTCTGACAGATAGGTCTGGATCTCTCAGTACAAGTATCTCAGTGAAGTATGAATTTGGGGAAGTCAAGAGGAGTATCTTGACTGATAGATTCCAAGGCTTGAGCCTCCGATGTGGAAAGGATAAAGAAATATGAATGCTTGAGTGTCGAGTTCCCAAGTGACAATGTGAACAGAGGAAGAACTGACTGGCAGAACATCAGACATTATTCCGAATGTGTTACTGATGATGGAAAAGGTTCTTAAGGCATAAGTTATGTTTGGCCAACATAATTAATGACTTCTACAAGTATATGCTTGATCCGCATTACTTGGTGTGCAAGGATTTAGCCGACAGATCAGAGTTTGAGGAAATTATTAACTGTTCCGGATGCCAACTAGAAAGGTGATAAAATCACTTGTGCGGATATATATATATAGGATTGATTTAGATGTGAGAAAGTGTGTGGTGTAATGTGTAGTACAAAGAAAAGAAGAAGAGCAGAGTGAAGATAGTAGAAGAGGTCTGGAATGTGACAATACAGCTACATCAAGAGAGAGTAAGAATGAAGTGCAATAGATCAGTTTACTGAGCTTAATCAGAACTGAACCTCAGCATGTGTGGATGCTTCTCATTAGTTCAAACATTGTGTTATCTTCCTTTCTTGTAGACAGTGTGTCTCCTGTAGGTAGTGAGCCTCTTGTGAGCAGTGTGCTCGGGCAGTGAGCCCTAATTGGCAAGTGCCATTTTGTATTTCCATTCTTCTAACAGAGAATACAATCTTGGGTTAATCACCCCGTGGTTTTTTTCCCTTAACAGGGTTTCCATGTCAAAAATATTGTGTCATGTGTATTTCCATTTCATGGTTATGTTTGCTTAATTGAATTAATGCTGCATTGATTATTAAGAAAGTTCAGAAAGCAGAAATAATTAGGATAACTGATTCACCCCCCCTCTCAGTTATCAACACTTGTCATGTCTATCGGAAGCACTACCACCACCTTCAAGATGGATGATGTAGTATCTTCACTATTATCTAAAGAAGTGTGGAGAAAGGCAACTAAGTTGGCCAAAGATGCTCTTGTGTTTTGTGGAAGACCCAAAGAGAAAGGGAAGAAGAAGGACAAGAAAGGTGAAAAGGGCAGATCCAAATCTCTTGGAAAGTCCAAGGCTCTTTGTTGGAACTGTGGGAAAACAAGGCATTTCTAAAAGGAATGCAAAGAGGAAAAGAAAAAGAAGAAGAAGAATGCGCCTGATTTAGATTTTGACAAGTCACAAGATGATGGTGATGCCTTCATCGTAGCCCTGGCCACCCATGCATCTGATGATGTGTGGTTGATTGATTCTGGTGCATCATTCCACATGATCTCACATCAAAGCTAGTTCATGAAATATGAAGAGTTCGATGATGGACGAGTGTACCTAGGTGATAATTCTCATCTGAAGATTGTTGGTCATGGAAGAGTCTCAATCTGATTCCTTGATGGACAAGTGAAGGGGATCACTGGGGTTATAAACATCCTAGGCTTGGCACGGAACCTACTTTCTGTAAGTATGTTGAATTATGTAGGTGTGCACAGGTTGTCTTTTTGAAGGATGGATGCAAGATGAATAGAGGATCTATGGTGCTTGCGATGGGTACTCTGTTTTAGCTGGAGGCATGTACTTCACAATGCAATAGTTCTTCTGACTCAAAGAAAAGAGTTGCGGTCACTTCATCCCCACCATCTGAACAAGCAGTGAAGAAATCTGTTGTAACACATTCTGATGGTAGTGCACATGCTTTGGAAGTTAAACTTCCTGCTGAAAAGACTATGTTATGGCATTTGAGATATGGCCACATTAGTGAGAAGGGTCTTAGAACCCTAAAAAATAAAGACCTCGTTGAGGGGTTAATGATTGTAATCTTGAGTTTGACTTTTGTGAACATTGTGTATATGGAAAGCAAAATTGTGTTTCATTTTACTCTAGTTCTCATAAGTCTTCTGGTGTATTGGATCTTATTCATTCTAATGTGTTTGGTCCTATTAATGTTACTTCAATTTCCAAATCTATATATTTTATATCTTTCATAGATGATTACAGTAGAAGGACATAGGTTTATTTTATCAGAGGCAAGACTGAAGTCTTTAGTTAGTTTAAAGAGTTTAAAGTTTTTGCTAAAAATCATACTGGTAAAAAGATTAAGTGTTTGAGAACTAATAACGGTGGTGAGTTTTGTTCGGCAGAGTTTGATAAGTTCTGTAAAGAGCAAGGGATTGAAAGACATAAGACAAATCCATACACCCTACAACAAAATGGAGTTACAGAGAGGATGAACAGGACACTGATGGAGAAGGCTAGGAGTATGCTTAGTGGAGCAAGACTCGAATAAAAGTTTTGAGCTGAAGCTATAGATACTGCTTGCTACCTAGTAAACATGTCTCCTACATCAGCTCTTGTTGGTAAGATACCTATGGAGGTGTGTTCTGGTAAGAAGCCTTCAGTTAGATATCTTTGTATTTTTGGTTGTGAGGCATATACACATGTGCCTAGGGAGAAATGGTCTAAATTGGAGAATAAGGTTGTTAAGAGTAATTTCATTGGCTATGGTGTCAATGTGAATGGATACAAGCTTTGGGATCCTATGGCTGAAAAAGTGTTGTATAGCAGAAGTGTTATCTTCAAAGAGCTAACACCTTCTACCATTGTTCTACAGCCAAAATAGATAGAAAAGAAAGAAGATATGGTTTAGTTTCCTTCTACCCTTGAGAAGACTTAATCGACAAACCTTGTGAGACCTGATGATGAGGAGAGATCTAGCAGCTCTGAAAGCTAAGAAGAAGAAGCAAACCCTCAACATCAGCCATTGAGGAGGTCTACACGAACAAGAAAGCAACCTGATAGGTTTGGTTATTCATTACTTGATTCTAGTTGTGCTTTTTCCTTACTAACATTGATGAGCCTAAAACTATGATAGAGGCTATGGGCATGAAAGATGTAGGTTCTTGGAAGGTGGCCATGGAAGATGAAATGGCTTCTTTGGAAAAGAATAAAATGTGGGACTTGGTGCCTTTGCCTGAAGGATGGAAACTCGTTGGATGCAAATGGGTGTTCAAGAAGAAATTTGTTGTAGATGGCAGTTTTGAAAAGTACAAGGCTAGATTGGTTGCGAAGGGGTACTCACAAGTGGAGGGAATTGATTATGGTGAAATTTTCTCTCCCATTGCAAAGCTGACATCCATTCAGTTCTTGTTATCTCTTGCAGCTGCTTATGAGTTGGAGGTAGAGCAAATGGATGTGAAGACAACTTTCCTTCATGGTGATTTGGAGGAAGAGATTTACATGTCACAGCCAGAGCATTACATAGAGAAAGGTAAAGAAAATTTGGTTTGCAAGTTGAATAAGTCTTTGTATGGTTTGAAGCAGTCTCCTAGGATGTGGTATATAAAATTTGATGCCTTTGTGTTGTCCATTAGATTTTTGAGATCGAAATCTAATCATTGTGTGTATTACAAGTTTGACAATGATCGCATTCTCATTATTGCATTGTATGTTGACGATATACTGTTGATTGGGAATGGTAAGAATATGATTTCTAATTTGAAGTCTCAATTGTCAACATAGTTTTAGATGACAAATCTAGGTGCAGCCAGGTACATTCTAGGAATAGAAATTAGAAGAGACAGAGCTAACAGAAAACTTTGGTTAAGCCAGAGTAAGTATGTGAAGACCATGTTGGATAGGTTCAGCATAGCAATTTGTAGAGCATTGTGTGTTCTTTTTTCACTGAGGACAAAGTTGTCTATTAGTGATTGTCTAAAATCTCCTAGTGAGGTGGAGGACATGAGCAGAGTACCTTATGCTAGTGTTGTTGGTAGTTTAATGTATGCTATAGTCTACACAAGACCAGACATTGCCCAAGCAATGGGAGTCCTTTGTCGATTTATGGCTAATCCTAGATGGGTACATTGGGATGTAGTTAAGCGAGTGTTCAGATATTTGAGGGGTACTTCTGAGTATTCCATATGCTATCATGGTAATGCTACATGACCTCCACATTTAGTTTGTATTCGTGGATTCATGGATTCTGATTGGGCAGGTGACATTGACAGCAGGAGATCCACCAGTGCCTATGTGTTCACTATGTTTGGTGGTGCAATTAGTTGGATGAGTAAGCGACAACCTGTGGTTGCTTTGTCCATAATAGAAGCTAAGTATATGGCAGAAACTCATGCTTGCAAGGATGCCATTTGTCTTAAGAGATTGTGTTTAGATATTGGTGTTGATGTAGAACAGATTACGATGTGTTGTGATAGTCAGAGTGCGATTTTCCTAGCAAAGAATCCAACTTTCCATGCTAGAACAAAGCATATTGATGTATAGTTTCACTTCGTACGAGACATGGTGGAGGATGGGAAGGTGAATTTGGAGAAGGTAGACACTTTGAAGAATGTTGTGGATGCATTGATGAAACCAGTGGGCACAAAGAAGTTTAGATGGTGTTCGGAGTCTATGGGCCTCTCAACCTATAGCAGTTAAATCCTATTATTACTATTGGCTCTTACAAGGTGTTCAACAAGTAGGAGAATGTGGGAAATTAAGGTGTCTCAACCTAGGTAATTCCTTGCATTTATTATTGTAATGTAATTTATTTACTTTGCTTATGTTGCAATTTGTTGCACATCCCATTTTGTCATTTAGTGTGAAGTGGCACGATGAGTTGTCACTCCACTTGTAAGATGACTAGGATGGTCAACACACTCCATGTGGATATAGGCATCCCTTTTGTGTGGTAGAGGTTTTCTACCATGTATTGGCATCTTGACTAGTGTGTAAGTGAATCTTGACCAAAATGGTTATGACAGATTCCTATAATAGAATCTATGACATGTAAGAGTCAGAAATAGAAGGTTCTATGATAGGTGAAGACATGTGTCACAAGGCATCTTGGAAGAAGGCATCATTGAGCACACCAAGGAGGGTTATGACATGTTGTAAGAGAATATGCTATTTATATCCTGTTTATGATAGATTCTCTTACAATTGTAAGATATGTCAGTATGACAGATTTTATGATGGTTGTAAGAGTCATACGAGCATCTATCATTGCCCAACTTGGGAATAGGTGACCTCTTTGGGATGGGGTGACTTGAAAAGTATCAAGAACATCTTATAGTGTTGCACAAGTGTCCATAGGCATGGGTTTTGGGCCATGAGGCCATGTTGGATGGGCCCATCTCAAGATAGAGCATTTTTCCTTGTATTTTCTATATAAACAAGTGCTTTGGAGAGTAGATGTATTATGTGATTGTTATGCTAGCGGTTTGTCTCCAGATACAAGTGTCAAAGACTCCTAAGAGCTTGCATTGCAAGTGTATTGTAAACCATTTCGATTTTGATAATACATTGTGCAAGTTTTGGAGTGTGGGGTTTTTTCACATGATAAGGGTTTTCCCCACGTATATCTTGTGTCTCTCTTTTCTATCTCATTTCTGTGTGTATGTGTATTGTTGCAATATCTCCATTATTGTTGTTAACATTCTATAATTGTAAAGGATAAAATGAATTTGCACTCTTCTCTCCTCTTTAGTTTAGTGTAGGAAGCGATTCCCGCACACCTAGCTTCCTTTCAATTGTAAACCCTTCAATGTGTGTTTTTGTCCATTGTCTGTAAACTACATCCAAAGTTTAGCAAAATCCCATAAGATGGGTCCAAGTGTGCATAACCATTGGGCGCCCAAAACCACATCACATCTACCTAAGGGGAAGGCAAATATGTCAAAGTGCTAGTTATAATCTCTAATAGAGATACGCACATTGTGACACTTCCCTTTGCAAGGTAATGTGCCCCCATTGGCAATCATGACTTCAAAGCTGGAGCAAGGATGGATAAAACAATCAGCCTTTTTGGCGATCCGAGGGTCAATGAAGTTATGAGTGCTACTAGAATCAATGAGTATTATAAGAGGGAGCTTCTTGAAGTAACCCTTGACCCACATGGTTTGTGGGGTGGTTACTCCTGCTAAAGCATGGAGAGAGATCTCTCGGTGGTCTTCCTGAGAAGTAGGGTCAACAGGCGGCTGTTGAGTTTTGACCTGATCATATACTGTATCCTGAGCATCTTCACAAACTTTAGTTGTAGGCAGAGAATCCACATCCAAGAGATAGAGCTTTTTCTCAACACATCTATGTCCTCGAGTGAATTTCTCATCACAATTATAACAAAGCCCTTTTTCTCTACGTGTCTGCATCTCTGCTTTAGTCAAATGCTTGATAGGAGTTGTTCTAGGAGCTAGAGTGATTGGAAATCTTTGGGAAACTATATTTCTGAATGGAACAAAATTGGATTTGGATCATTGTTGAGCTGTGATCTTGTCCTCTACCAACTTAGCCAACCCTAGGGCTTCCATCATTGTTTTGGGATGGAACATTTTAACCTTAGATTAGATTGCATCCTTCAGACCACTGACAAAATAACTCCTGAAGAATTCATCAGACAATCCCTTTGTGTGATTGGCTAGTTTTTCAAATTTTGTCTGGTATTCTCTCACAGTGCCTATTTGGCAAAGTTTAGTGAGCTCTCCTATGAAGTCATCGAAAGCACTAGGGCCAAATCATTGCAAAATAAGTTTGCAAAAATCTATCCATTTTGGCTCTTCATGAGCTTGATGTACCAACGGAACCATTGAAGGGCTTCATGTTCCAAATGAAAGGATGCAAGTGGGACTTTGTTGACATCAAAAGTATTATGTAGACTAAAATATTGTTCTGCCCGATATATCCATCGAGTCCGATCATCACCATTGAAGCAAGGAAAATCAAGCTTCAGCCCACGAAAATTGCTCGGAGAAGAGAACCTAGTGTCTGTAGAAGACTTTGGCTGCTGTCTATTGTTCATGGCTGAATGCTAAAGATTGAGGCCAAGAATTTTTTCATCCAAATCTTGGAGTTTGGTCTTGAGGGCTGCAAGTTCAGCCTCCATGTTTTTTAGTCCTGTGCAAGTGGCAACCATAACCAGGAATTTTTTTTTCTTTTTTTGGGAATGGCTAGAAAAATAGAAACAAAAACATTTTTAGTAAAGGAAAATTTGGATTTGGGAAAAATTTCAATGGGTAATTGGGGTTTGACTAGGTTTTGGACACTTTCTGAGGGAAAGGGAAGTAGAAAATAGGGATTTCAGAAGCGGGGTGAAAGAATGGAAAAATTTGTCCAAGAGGGACAAAGGAGCAAAAATATGAAATGAACACTGTGGTAAAATTTGAAGGCTATTGGGTGAGAATCAAAGAAGTTATGGTAAACCCTAAAAATAGACAAATGTGGGATTTATGGCTTTGATAAGTGGAATTTGGGATAGGGTCCTCAAGGAAGGAAATATGTAGATTGAATTTTTAGGGGTTCTAGTGAATTTTGAGAGGAAACAGAGCTAAAGCAAGGAAGATATGGTGAAAAAATAGTTTTATTTTTTTATTTTTGGAAATGATCTGCCAACTGCTCTGAATGGATTTAATACGCAATTTGTCAGCTGTCAATAGATATGGGCCCCAAGTATGTTTAGCTTCCTAAAGGTTCAGGGGAGTCACTCTGATGCAAGAGCATCCAGGGTGTAAGAGCAATCTTGCATCAACTAAAAAAAATGTTGTTTCTTTTCAATAAGGGCTAAATTTGGCAAGGTTACTATTTTTAGTAAGTTTGTATTTGTGCACAGTTGGATACAAAATCTTACACGGACCTCCAGAATGGTGAATTGAAGCTAATGGTGAAGAAATCACTTCAATATCATTTGTCATTTGTGAGATATTAAAATTTCAAATTCCAAAAATCCTATTGAAATATTCAAAGTCAAATTTGAGGCACTTAGAGGCTCTGGATGGGCTCGCAATTTGGTGGGAAACCCAAGCAGTCTACCTTTAGGTACTACTTGTGCACAACTATCTTTTCAAGAGCTTTCTGGAAAGGTATTATAATTGAAAATCCAATGGTCAGATCAAAAGTTATGGCTCCGCGAAGTTGACCTGCTTTTGGGGGGAGATGCAAATTTTGAAATTAAGCTGGTGGCCACCAAAAAGGGCTATATATGACCATTTTTTGGGAACCCTTGGGGTAGTAGAGTTAAGGGGGAAGGTGTAGAGTCAAGAAAAGGCAGGAAAATAGAAACCCTAGTTGATTTGGGGTTACAGAAGGCTGAAGATTCCAGACTCTTGAGAGAGGGAGCTGTAATGTGTTGCAGCCTGTAGGGGATTCATCCTATGATTGTATTTAAGCTTTTGTAATGTAATTTTTTGCCCATATTAATAAAATATCATTCTATTTTCTGTGTGCAATTTCTATTATTGTGTGTTTTATGATTTACCCCATTCATCACACTCGGTCACTAATGCTATCTAACTACTTGCGTATTGGGGCAGTACCCCTCACTCCATAGCTGACGTAATACTGATAACCGGTTTGCCACAAATGACAGCTCTTGGTTTACCTCATGGATGGGAACTAGTCAATTAGGTAGGGGCGGTTGCCCTTTTTGCTGGCAGGTCCTCTCAATGGGCCAACTACTTCAGGGTTCCTGTGGTACTCCTCAATGAATTTTAGGGCTATATGCCCAGACACTTTCCATAGTGAAGTAGATAGGGATATTCCCTGATCCGAACCTACAATTGAAATGAACAATATAGATGCAAAAAATAAAGAACTACTGCAATAATCACAGTGCCTAGAGGTCACTGCAGAAAAAAATTGACAAAAATTCCACCCAGCGAGCCCAAGAAAGCGCTTTGATACCAGATGAGAGGAACCTCCTGCAACAATATAATGAAAATGCATGAAATAATAGAAGTATATAAATAGCAGAAACATAGAAGGAATTTATTGATCGTAGGCCACTTCGAGGGGGGAAACCTCCTTTGAGCAAGCTCAATACAATAAATTTGTGGATGCCTTCATTGGCCTCAACACGTACTTATATACTAAGTTTAATCTAAACAACTATTACTTCCCATGAATGTGGGATAATACAATATACTCATGGGACGACTTACAAAGCATATGCATCCAAAAGTAATATACTAACAAAGTAAAGAGAAGGGTTAAACATGGGTTCCTAATAGATAGCCATCATCAGTCTAGGATAAAGATATGGAATGAACTCCCCCTAGATAGATGCATCACTATGCATCTTAGCAAGGAGGGGAAATTACCCGTAACCTTTGTCAGAGATCCTAAAAGATGTCTTTTGCAAAATCCTTTGTAAAGATATCTACAATCTGATTCTTAGTTGGAACATATTCCAACTTCACTTCTTTGTCTGCATCCTTCTCTCTCAAAAAGTGATACCTGATTGTTATATGCTTGGTTCTTGAATGCATCACTAGATTCTTGGAAATATTGATAGCACTAGTATTATCACACAAAATAGAAATGGGCTCATCATACAATACCTTGATATCCTTTAGAGTTTGCTTCATCCATAATACTTGAGTGCAGCAAAAGGTTGTTGCAATATATTCTACATCTGTAGTTGATAAGGACACTAAATCTTGCTTCTTGCTCTACCAAGAGACTAGTCTACTTCCTAAAAAGAAAGCACCACCATTTGTACGTCTTCAATCATCAACACAACCAACCTGGTCAACATCAGTGTATGCACTCATATGAAAGTCATTACCTTTTGGATACCATAGAACATAGTCTGGAGTTCCTTTTGAGTATATGAATATCCTTGTCACTGCCTTCTCATGTGTTTGCTTAGGATTAGCTTGATATCTGGAAACCACACATACGACATGCATAATGTTAGGTCTAGATGCAATCAAATACAATAATTCTCCAATCATACACCTATAAATAGTTTGATCCAACTCTGAAGATTCATCATCTTTTCTCAAATGGCATCTAGTGACCATGGGAGTACTCACTAGTTTTGAATCCTCCATACCAAACTTCTTCAACAATTCTTTGACATGTTAAACACCCAGAATACTAAGAGGGGGGGTGAATCAATATTCTATTAAACCTTTTACTTATTAAACTAGTAGTCCATTTTCCACAAATAACAACAAAGAAAATTAAACATAGAAGAAGAAGCCACAAAGCATCACACATGAACACCAAGATTTTTTTATGTGGAAATCCCAAAACTAGGAAAAACCACGATGAGTGTTAGCTCACAATAATCATGTAATATCAATATCAAATTACAAGAGGCTCACTACCCAAAGAAATTCTCACTGCAAGAAAGGATCCCTGCCTAGAGAAAGAAAGAAGGAAAGAAGGATGGATCACTGCCAAGTTGAACTGCTCTAATTATATCTAAACATGCATGGTTACAGCTCCAATGAAGCACATAAATATTGTCTCAAAATTCTTCATCTCTGACTGCTCTGTTTCACTGCTCTATTTTTACATTAGAACAAGATCTCTCTTCTTTTGCTCTTATCACCTTAATAAAATTAGAATCTTTCACATGTCATGCACACATCTTCATATTTACACACCAATCCACCAAACATCGAATTGGATCTCATATATATATTCGTAACACTTAGAATCTTCATATTAGGTAAGCCTAATTAAATGAAGCATGTAGTCAAACAATATGTAACTTGTCAGCCAAATCCAATCACCAAAACACATAGCAGACCCAAACCATTCTTGAATCACATTCTCATATGTTGGCTTCAACCATAGAACCCCTTAGAATAAAGTTCCAGTCAATAGAACTTACCGCACACAAATCAAACTATCATGTCGGCCTCAAACATAGACTATTACTGACTCAACCTAACTGTCATATCACAACTTTCATTGCATGCCACAAGACTTGCTCAAAATCATATCAAAAGCTCCTTAGACATCACATATCATACCTATAGAACTGAAAAACATAATATCAAAATGCAGACTGCTAAAACACAGACTCTATCACAGTCAGTCACTGTCAAATCATGTAGTGATACTTAGTAGCCTATAACTATCTTTTTGGTGGACCTCAGGCTACAATTCTAGATTTAGACTATTTATACAAGTGTTTACAACACCTCAAAACCACATAACTAAATATCTAACACCAGAGGAATACAAACCAAAGCAAATGAGTGTTTTGTTATGATTACCTTTGTTCTTTGTAGTGTCAGACTTAGGCTACTTGAAGATATGCTTCTGGAACTGATCAAGGTCTAAAAATTAGGTTATAATATCATCTAAGAGTTGGGAACATCATGCCAGGATTGTAGGACTAGATCTGTAATTACGGATCAATGCTAATCCAAACACTGTCTCTCTACCATTGTCTTTGTATATTGCCAACTTAGCCAAAATGACTAAGTCTTCTTCACCGAACCAAAACCTCTTTTCTAACCTTGTTTCTTTTCTTGTTTCCATCAATGACAACACCTTCAAACATCAATCTTAGCCAAATTTCCAACATAACATACTTAGCTTGAGAAATAAAGATACCATCATCTAGATGAGCAATTTGAAGACCAAGGAAGAATAACATCTCACCAATCATAGACATCTCAAATTATTTTTGCATTGAACCTCTGCAAACCTCTTACACATATCATCATTTTCACCAAAAATGATATCATCAACATAAACTTAAACTATCAAGATCATGTCTCCTTCTTTTATGTAAAGATTGCTATCTATAGTACCTCTCTTGAAGCCCTGCTAAAGTAAGTACTTGTCTAATCTTGCATACGAAGACCTAGGTGCTTTCTTGAGCCCATACAAAGCCTTCTTGAGTATGCATACCATGTCTATATCTTGTGATATCTAGAAACCATCTGGTTGCTCAATGTAAACCTCCTCCTCTAGTCACCATTCATAAATGTTGACTTGACATCCATCTGATACACTTTGAAGTTCTTGTGAAGCAAGAGCAAGGAACATTATGATTGTCTCCATCCTAGCTATTGGAGAAAAAGTCTCCTCAAAATCAATGCCTTCTACTTGAGTATATCCTTTGCATACTGATCTTGCTTTGTTCCTTACTACTTCACCTTCTTCATTTAGCTTGTTTTGGAACACCTACTTTGTTCCTATAATATTCTTATTGGCCAGTCTGGGAACCAATTCCCATGTCTAATTCTTTTCAATCCGATCTAGTTCTTCTTCCATTTCTTTTATCCATTCATCATCCTTGATGGCTTCTACAAAGGTCTTAGGTTCCACGTTTGATAATAAACACAAGTTTTCTTGCTCATGTGTCTTTGCAAACCTTCACCTTGTCTACACACCTTCATTTTTGTCTCCAATGATTTGTTCTACTAAGTGGTTCTTCTGGACATACTTTGTTGGGGTCTTAGGTATCTGTTTAGGTTCCATTTCCCTTTCTTCTTTTGCTTCTTCTACTTCTTAATCTTCAATGCAAGGAAAATATATCAAATCCGGTATCCTCTGAATCCTATGTGAACTAATACAGGTCTTCATCTACTTTAACATTTGTGCTTTCAATCATCTTTCCCAACCTTTTGTTGTAACATCTATAGGCCTTGCTTTTGGTTGAGTAACCAAGAAAAATTCCTTCATCACATATTGAATCAAACTTTCCTAGATCTTCTTCATCTCTTCTGATATAACATTTTCTACCAAAGAACCTAAAGTATCTGACAGAGAGAGGTCTTCCATACCAAAATTCATAAGGGGTCTTAGTGCTATTGACTCTTAACTATACTCTGTTAGTTAGATAGACAACTGTGTGAATTGCTTCCTTCCAGTATACATTAGGGAGATCTGCATCTTTCAACATTGCCCTAGACATTTCTTGCATAGTCCTATTCTTCCTTTCCACTACCCCATTTTTCTGAGGGGTTCTAGGAGTAGACAAGTGCCTCCTAATGCCATGATCTTCACAAAAATTTTCAAATTCATTTGAAGTGAACTCACCTCCTCTATCTGACCTCAAGCATTTGATCTTAGCATTCGTTTCATTTTCAACCAAAGCTTTGAAAACTTTAAACTTATCAAGAACATCAGATTTTTCTCTCAAGAAAGTAACCCAAGTCATTCTAGATTAATCATCAATGGGCAAATCAGGTAGGTCCAGGTAAATCTTTACTCCTTGCACCTTATTGACTCTTTACTCTTGTAGGTCCAGGTAGGTCTGTGTAAATCAGCTCTAATGGTTTTGATAAATAGTACTCCTTGCTTTTGAAACTTGTCTTTGTCTGATTTCTCATCTGATATTCCTTGCATACAATGTTTGCAGATTTGATTATCCTAGGCATATCTCTCACTGCATGAGTAGAACTAATCCTTACATATTATCAAAGTTGTTATGTCCCATTCTTTTGTGCCACAACCAACACTCACTGAATTAAGTCAAGAAACATGCTCTTCCATTTGCTTCTTTCAAGTGATAAATATCACATGTCTTGATACCTTTTGCAATTAGCTTTCTAGATCCTACCTTCCTGATTTCACAACCATTAGCATGAAAAGTATGACTGTAACCTTTCTTGCACATTTGACTGACATTGAGAAGATTGTGTTATAATCCTTTCACATAGAGAACATCCTCAATCACGTTATTTCCATCAATAGATATGATACCTTTTCCACAAATTTGTGATGACTCATCACCTCCAAACTTAATGGCTCCACCATCCCATTTCTTAAGGTTGATGAACTTTTCTTTGTCAATAGTCATATGATTTGAACAACCACTATAAATAAACCAAGCTTTGGTCTCTTCTTTTGCATGGAAAGCAACCCATACAACCATTGATTTTTTATTGTTTTGAATTGTTTGCAAGGTATCATATTTTTCAACTTCATTCTTTTTGTCACCAACACTCATGGCCAAAAAAAGTGTTTCAACATTTGAATCATCATGATCCTCATCTTCTAAAGAACTATCTTTTGTAGAAAACAAACTTCTTTTGAATTTACTATTTATGTTACTTCTAATTTCTTTACAAAGACATTTAGAGGAAAAGTGACCAACCTTTCCACAATTGAAACATTTGAAGGGTAACTTACCTTTGTAATTGCTAGAGCCTTTCTTTAGGGTTCTTACAAAATTTGCTTTAGCATCATTAGGACTTTCATCTCCATCAGCAATCTCTTCTTTTGCCTTTCTACTGACTTTGAAAGAAACTTCTTTCTTTGGGATATCATTATCAAATTCTCTCATTTCAAAAGCAATAAGGGTCCCGTACATTTGGTCTAAAGAGTATGTATCTAAGTCAGTAGTCTCCTCAATAGCTGATACCTTGGAACTATAAGATTTGAGAAGAGATCTCATAACCTTTTCCACAATCTCATCATCTTTTATTTCTCCACCAAGACCTTTGAAACCATTGACTACTTCATTCACCTGTATCATGAATCAAGCAATATTTTCATCTTCTGACATTTTTAGGGATTCAAATCTATTCTTGAGTATTAGCAATTTAGCTTGCTTTACTTTCTTATCTCCTTCATAAAGAGTTTCAAGTTTCTTCCAAACTTCTTGAGTTGAGATGCAACCTATCATTTTTGAAAGTTCTAAATCTGTTAATCCACTCATGATAGAAAACTTGGCCTTGACATTATTATCATACTTCTTGATCTCATCTGCACATGTTGGAATAGAATCAGGGATAGAGTAACCTTTCTTGACATAATCCCAAACTCCACAACCTAGTGAATTGATGTATCCTTCCATCCTTACTTTCCAAAAACCATAATTTGATCCATCAAACTTGGGAATCTTGTTGGATCCTCCTGATGCCCTCCCAGACCTTCCTCAAGCAGTTAAGATTCCTTAAGAGGAACTTAGCTCTAATATCAATTGTTAGACACACCAAGATAATGAGGGGGGGTGAATCAATATCTAAATAATTCTTCCAATTTAACAACTTCAACTTATCCAGAGTAGATCAAGACTTAATCATCACAATATTAACATGAACATGAAAGATTAACACAATGCACAACACATATCACCAGATATACGTGGAAAACCCTAGAAGGGAAAAACTACGGTGAGGATTAACTCACAATATATGAAGCTCAAATAATAACTTTGTTTTAGGGGCTTTAACCCAAGGAAGCTGGTACTCCCTAAGTAACTTTGATTGAATGTCACTTCGAAGGAAGCTTCTACTCCTTGATGACTTTGTTTTAGGGGCTTTAACCCAAGGAAGCAACTACTCCCTAATCTGAGAAGAAAATCAGAAATGATCACTAGTAGAATTTTGGCAAATAAATGACTATGTGACTAAAACTTTTAGTCACAACAACTAAAAATGACTAAATTCTAGTCATTTTTTGCAACATAGCTATAAATGACTAAATAAATGGCTAATTAATAACTAATTTGATCATCGGGTAAAAAATACAACTAAATAATTAGTCACACAAATAAAAAAAATATTTGAATTGTAATTTCCCTCTTCCCCACCATTTAGAAATGTCATTACAATTAAAAGACATACATAAAACATTTGGAAGAAATTTCCTACCTTCATCCTTCACAGGAAAGGGTTTCTCATTGGAATGCTACGATTGTAGGATATGTACGAAATGGGTTTGTTGAAAAATCTTCAGAAGCTTTTAAGCAAATGCAATGGCAAGTGTAAAGCTAGACTCCACAACCTTTGCTAGCATCCTCCCTACATGTGCCAAAATGGGAGATTTGGAACAAGGTAATGCAGTCTGTACTTTGTGAAGGGTGATTCTTGGTATTGGGTTTATCATCCCTTGTTTGGAGCATACAATGAATGCATTGTTATTGACATTGCTCAGTACCTATATGCAGATTCTTTCATTGTAATTTTGGGCAAGTTTGTGGAGTATAAATGAGATGCATACCCTACAGGTCATATAGCTTTGTGTAAGGGAAATTTGAGCTTTGGAACAGACTGATGGTCTTTGGGAAGTCTTCTTTACTGTTACAAGGATATAAACATTAGTATGGCAGAGTTGTAAAGGTTCTGTTGGTTATTATGCTTCTATATGCAGTTTGAGTTGTTCTATGGATGTCGTACAACAGGGATAATGGGAATTTTGTATGCTAGTTTGGTTTGTTTAGAGTTGTGGGTTTAGTTTTGGGGTTTGGACACCCATTGCAGGAAAAAAGATAGAGTTTTTTCAGATGGTGTTGTAGCTGTTGAAAATGAACTTGAAAAGGTTGGGAATTTCAAAATTTCAAGCCCATTAAATTTCATTATTGATTTATGTTGTCAAATGGTTATTGTAATATATTTCATAAATATTACACAAGATGAATGTTTTTTGTTCATTTATTTCTAAAATTTGTATCCTTTGATTTGTTTTAAAAGAGGCAAACATTAAAAGAATTTTGAATGCAGTATGATTGAATCTTGCTTTTTTATGATTACAAGCTATGTCAAACTATGGATATGAGATAGTGCAAACACTTATTGCAGATATAGAACTTGATGTGCTTGTGAAGAGACCAATGAATGAAATAAATACAGGCAAGTCAAATTGGACTGTCATATTCAGTAGCACATGTCCTCTGATTTTAAAGTTTTTGGAGATTATTGATTCCATTTTGTGAATGGATTGATGGTATTTATTTAAGAAACGCATTCTATGTTACTAAACAGAGTAACATAAGTCACATCAATCTTAGAACAAGGAGATTTCTTTTAAAACCAACCATTTTTTCTTTTCCACCAGAATCATTGACTCAACATCTTTGTTTTTATTTTTGGATTTACTTTGATAAGAAATGCCTATTTTTGCCTTAACTCTTTCAACTCCTCTAGACTGATCTGGGTCTTCTATTATTTTTATAAGCTCAGACTTACTACTATTTCCAATCTAGTTATTTTTATAAGCTTGGGCTTACATGCTGCTATCCAACAAATAGTGTAAGGATCAACAATTTTGACATGCCACAATTAGTTTGTAGTTGTCCTTAATTATTAGATTTTTCCCAAGTAGGAGATCCTTACAGAAGAGGAATGCTAACAACAAATTAAATTTATCACACTGAGATTTCTTTTAAAACTAGCCATTTTGTCTTTGCCACCAGAGTCATTGAATCAACATCTTTGT
Source organism: Cunninghamia lanceolata (assembly GCA_027924645.1). Classification (NCBI taxonomy): domain Eukaryota; kingdom Viridiplantae; phylum Streptophyta; class Pinopsida; order Cupressales; family Cupressaceae; genus Cunninghamia; species Cunninghamia lanceolata. The sequence continues at coordinate 6,061,421 of BSBN01000458.1, forward strand.
TTTTATTTTTGGATTTACTTTGATAAGCAATGCCTATTTGTGCCTTAACTCTTTCAACTCCTCTAGACTGATCTGGGTATTTTATTGTTTTTATAAGCTTAGACTTACTACTATTTTCCAATTTGATTATTTTTGTAAGCTTAAGCTTACATGCTGCTTTCCAAAAAATCCTGTAAGGATCAACAGTTTTGACATGCTACAAATAGTTTGCAGCTGTCCTTAATTATTAGATTGTTCCCAAGTAGTAGATCCCTACATAAGAGGAATACTAACAACAAATTAAAACAATTGTTTTTATTAGGCATGAGTTTTCCATGGTCCATGAAATTAGAAGAGAGTGCTTTTTTATTCAATTGTGTGTATGTTTGCATCGATGTTTTAGATCACACTATCTAAAATATCGATGCAAAACAACACATAGTTGAATCCAAAAGCACTCTCTACTAACAATGATGATGATTAATCACTGAGTGTGATCTGAAATGTCGATGTAAAAATACACATAGTTGAATCCAAAAGCACTCTACTAACAATGGTTTTTTCATTCCACAAGAAAAAATAATAAATAGTTCAAATATAAAGAAATTCATCCTAACATATGTGCTAGCTATATAGATAACAAATTGTAGTTCAATTATGCTAAATTCATATGAACAAGAATGATTTGGTTTATATTATAAGTTTTAAACACTGAGCACACAATATGAAGTCTGGAAAAAATCCACCCAACACTAAGGGTTCTGCATCTATTCAACCCCCAATACATCTTGGGAGTAGCTATTGGTGTAGGAGATTCTTTCTGTCACCGTATGTGTAGGAGGGGCATTGGTAGGGGCATGTGTGTGGGTTGGTGGGTATGTATGTGGGTGTGGGTGTGTGTTGGTGGGGTAGGTGTTTGAAAGGGTGGATTGGTAGGTGCATGTAGAGGTGTGTGTGCATGCATGTGTGCCTTGTTTATGGGTGCACATGTGTGCCTTGTACATGTGACTATATATGTGTGCCCAATCTCCAGTCACACTGAGATTCATTTCTTGTTTTGATCTCCATTCTTGTAAAATCTTTAATGTGTTTCAGTTCAATGGAGCCCCTCCTAACTACACCTAAACTAGAGTAACTATGGAGTCTATGAATACCTAGTTCTCAGGGACTTTTCATGTGCTTGGCCTTATCCAACCAGAGCTTATTGTCATCTTTGTAAATCTATTTAGAAGTTCAAACCCTGATGAATTGTGTACAACAATCAATTTTGGTGGCAAACTTCCTCATATCCAATCAATAGTTGTTAACTCATGCCCACAGTTGAAATACAATCACAAATTTGTCATCTGCTAATAAGTCTTGTTTGGTTTATGCTAAAATAGTTGGCACACCAACTCATGTGTTAACAGCTGGTGTAAAATAATAAAAATGCGTGTTGATTGACTTATTCTTTTGATGTCGGTTGAGTCCTTTGCTAATATTCAGACTCAAGTGTTTTGGCCCTTTGGGTCACTTGAGACTCAGAGTTGATGGTTTTTCCAAGACTTAGAGAATTTGGCTATAATGATTGAGATCAAAGAGGATTGGTATCTGTTGATGGTGTTTTTAGCACACAACAACATAGGTGTGATTGTTGGTATCACACCTCTCTTGAAAAGTATCTTACCCTAAGTAAGACTACTCCAAGGATAATACAAGTAGGTCTTAGCTTGCTTGGAATTTCTCAGTGGGATATTCTAGCTATGCCTACAAGGGGTCTTACATGCAATATAACAGGTTTGACAGCTTAGGACAGCAATACATGCAAACCCTTATATCATTTCAACTGATATGGCAATATGAAATGCTGCTGGAACCTAATTCTAACAACTGATTAATAAGAAAATGCAAAAGGAAGTAGGGTTTAGAGAGATCCTAAGTGACATTCACAATGTAAAGATTGCTATAGGTAGACAAACATTCAAAAATTAAATCAATTTTCTATTTTACCAAGCTAAAGTCTTTACTACAGTGCTGTAGAAAATAGTGCTATCTTCTACAGATTCTCAAGATTTTCATATTACATACATTCATTAAATACCCAAATGCTGGCATGATTTAACTACTGTAATGCAATTGAACTCAACTCAATTTAACAGCCCAAGCTAACTATGTGCAGCTACTTACAGTCAGCAAGCAACTAATAGTATGGACTAGAATGCTCATCAAATACCTTTAACAAATCAATAACATTGCAAAGCATGATTTAACTAATGAAGATCAAGATGTGAACCATCAAACCAAATTGATAATACGAAGAAACAAATTCTTAGAAAAGTACTGCAGCAACTTGCTTTTATATTAACCAGAAAATTTGGCAGTGTCAACAATTCAGTATCAAGATTTTCTTACAATGAGAGGAATAATGGCCCTTTATATAGAAGAGGCACCATACTGAGTTTTTGAATGTACGGTGGAGATTGACTCAACACCGACAGTCCATATTCATCAACATTAAATACATTTATAACAGCCTTTTGCATTCCCATATTACAATTTGTCTTGTAGGAAAAGGATGAAAAATGACCTCTAGATACATTGAACTTAGACAAATTGAGCACCCATTAAGCTATACATAGGGAAAAGTCACTTTTTAAAGCATAATAAAGACAAAATAGCGTCACATAACCTTCTAAATATAGCATTAGTCACAAGTGACGAGATTACATTTTTAATTTCAAATAATTTATTATTTTATTCATCTCCTTCTAAATCTATTTTGTCTTCTTCAACCTTTTTGTCGATGTAGGCTACCCAGGTTGCTAATGCTAGATTTATGTTTGCAGGGTCCGGATCTTTAATGTAGTCTGATCTAAATCTGAGGTCTTTGAGCTCCTAGTAATACTGGGTATAGACATCTTCCATTGCTCTTCTGCTTTTTTGAAATGCAACAAAGGAATCCCGAAGATCACTGACCTTTTCATGTTTACCTACAATACTCAGTGGAGATTGTCCATGAATAGCTTGAAGCAATCTATCCTTGCAAAGATGTTCATCAAGGGGAGCAAGATCATCGATGCTGGGGTCTAGACATTCTTTCAAAATATCATTTATTTCATTAATAATAGCAAGAAGTTGAGTGTTTGCTTCCTTGTGAAATTCTTTAATCTTATTAAAAACTTCCTTCTTCCTCTTCATTTGTTGATACCATTCCCTGGACTTATACAACCTTTCTGCTGTAAGAATATTCTCTAATAACAAAGTTTTGCTGGGTAGCTCCCTTATTTCCTGTACTCTTGGAAATATATGGGAGTAGTATTCTTCATAGGGATCGCATTCTTCATATAATTCCTCCCATCTGATGTAGAGACATGGAGGATTCACCCAAAATCACACACTTCAAACAAAAGACTTATCTCCCAAACTTCCACTATGCTTTGATGAGAGCAGCAAATAAGGTAAATTTGACATAATTTTCATAATACAACTCAAACCTATGATCTAAAAATTGATTTGGATACCCATTATCCTCTTACATAACATATCTCACATGCAACATATGTTGTTTTTGAAAGTATGCTTCAAAAATGAACTGTTATAGAGATGGAAGACCCTAGTAGATTGCAGACCTGCCCTCACCAAAAATGGCATAACTCACTTAATTATTAATGAAAATTACCCAAACATAAAGAATATGAAACTAGACTCATGCATACATCTTTACCCATTGGTTTCAGACCTGTACTTGATCTATAAAATCTGTACCATTCCAAACAAGATGATAGTTATAGTAAACAAAACTGGAAGTGTCCATCACTAAAATCATCATAACTTTTACACAACATAATAAAAATTGATAAAACCAATGCTAAAAGAAAGAAGACTCCAAGATCTTTCCAGAAAATCTAATTTTATGCCATTTGGTATTCCATACAGGGCCGTACCAGCCTCGGGAACAACGAAAAATAGTCAAAAAAATGCAGAAAATTAAACTTTTATTTCATTTCTCTTCTCTAAACTTCATCTCTCCTCCATCTCTCCTTCATCTCTGCCTCTTGCACAAATTTCAAGGCATAAATATTGTCTTTACATCCATGTTTCTCTTTCCATCACTCCACTCTCTTTTACATGCAAAAAGAAGAAGCTAAAAATAGCCAAACCACTAACACTACTCAACTTAGAAAGTACTAAACTTGAGCAAACTTAAAGCTTCACTACCTAATGACCTCTAAATACATAAGAGTGGTTTTACATATACCTTTATTACAACAATAATGAAATAAAACTCCTCAAATGTGAGAAACTACATATTAAACTCCCTATGACCCTTCATATTCCTCCTTTGTTTGCCTTTTTTTGTATTTTTTTTCAAATTTGACAATTTTACAATTTTTGCAATCCTTTAAAAAAATAACTCCAAATCCCACTAGAACCTAATCAAATGCCTCTAATACATTTCCAATAGTCAATTTATGACCTTATTACATCATTAAAACACCAAAATTAGATAAAAACTAAAATTTGTCTCATGGAGGCTTAAAGCTGGCAAGGTGCTCCTGCACCATACTCTCGGAGAAAATAAAATTCAAGTCCTCTTGAATGCAAGTCAACTCTTTCTTCCTAGTTCTCCAGTTCTTCTGCAACATGTCCTTCATCTTTGCAACTATCCCTGGGTCCTTCTTCTTCTTCTTTTTCTTATGCCATCTCTTATTCAGCATTCTCTCAACTTCTAGGCTCCAAAATTCCATTTCTTGTGTATATACCTCAGTAATATCATCTATGTCTTCACTGGCAACATATTCATCTGAAAAGAAATCATTTCCTCAAGTGTTTTGGCAACATATTCTTCACCATCATCTTCATACATTGTAGGCACTTCTTCTTGTTCTTTATAACCTGCACATACATAATCCAATGAAATATTAGAAATAAAATATTGAGAATTTGAGGTCTCCTCCTTGCTTCCCTGCACCATGCACTCTACTTCAAACTTGTCCTCCAAGGGTTTCCTTTGATGAACAACATTTTCTAATTCCTCCATCATAGTTATTAATTGCTTAGGACTTTCATATACAAAGTAGTATTCCTCTTTGTCCAAGCTTGTCATCTCCTTCCAAAGGATTTGATCAATCTCTTGTTGTTGCACTTCAGGGCTACATTCAACAACTTCCTCTTCCATAACTATTCTTTGTTTTCTTCTTTGAACTATCTTCTTAATAGGCCATGATACCTTCTTTTTGATTGTCAAGTGCCAACTCAGTGCTCTTTTGAGCAACTACTCCATCTCATTTTCCATCCTTCTGCTCATCTCTACCATAGCTTGCCTCAGTTCTCTTATCTCGTTCTCAACCTTTATTTGTCTCATCTTTTCCTCTTTCCTCTTGCTGTCTTTTTCTTCTTTCTTCTTCTTTTGTGAACCTCTAACCTGCAAATACCTTCTAAACAAATCCATCTTTCCTCTAGCAAGTCTCTTTCACCTTGCTTCTTCTTTGCCTTTGCCTCACCTAGGTCTCTTCTCTTTTCCTCTACCTAGTCTTTTGGCAAATAGGTTCTCTCTTCAACCTACACAAACACACAAATACAAAACCAAACTCTCTCTTGCCCAAACCTTCTAAGCTCTGATACCAATTTGATGCAGAGACATGGAGGATTCACCTAAAATCACACACTTCAAACAAAAGACTTATCTCCCAAACTTCCACTATGCTTTGATGAGAGCAACAAATAAGGTAAATTTGACATAATTTTCATAATACAACTCAAAACTATGATCTAAAAACTGATTTGGATACCCATTATCCTCTTACATAACATATCTCACATGCAACATATGTTGTTTTTGAAAGTATGCTTCAAAAATGAACTGTTATAGAGATGGAAGACCCTAGTAGATTGCAGACCTGCCCTCACCAAAAATGGCATAACTCACTTAATTATTAATGAAAATTACCCAAACATAAAGAATATGAAACTAGACTCATGTATACATTTTTTCCCATTGGTTTTAGACCTATATTTGATCTGTAAAATATGTACCATTCCAAACAAGATGACAGTTATAGTAAACAAAATTGGAAGTGTCCATCACTAAAATCATCATAACTTTTACACAACATAATAAAAATTGATGCAACCAATGCCAAAAGAAATAAGATTACAAGATCTTTCCATAAAATCTAATTTTATTCCATTTGGTATTCTATACATGGCTGTACCAGCCTCGGGAATAGCAAAAAATAGTAAAAAAAATGCAGAAAATTAAACTTTTATTTCATTTCTCTTCTCTAAACTTCATCTCTCCTCCATCTCTCCTTCATCTCTACCTCTTGCACAAATTTCAAGGCATAAATATTATCTTTACATCTATGTTTCTTTTTCCATCACTCCACTCTCTTTTACATGCAAAAAGAAGAGGCTAAAAATAGCCAAACCACTAACACTACTCAACTTAGAAAGTACTAAACTTGAGCAAACTTAAAGCTTCACTACCTAATGTCCTCTAAATACATAAGAGTGGTCTTACATAGACCTTTATTACAACAATAATGAAATAAACTCTTCAAATGTGAGAAACTACATATTAAACTCCCTATGACCCTTCATATTCCTCTTTTGTTTGCCCTTTTTTTGCATTTTTTTGCAAATTTGACAATTTTATAATTTTTGCAATCCTTTAAAAAAATAACTCTAAATCCCACTAGAACCTAATCAAATGCCTCTAATACATTTTCAATAGTCAATTTATGACCTTATTACATCATTAAAACACCAAAATTTGTCTCATGGAGGCTTAAAGCTGGCAAGGTGCTCCTGCACCACCATCCTTCTCTCAATAGTCAGAAGTCTTGATGTAGCCTGACTACAAAAGTGATTATTTCACAACCATCACTATACACTTTCTCAAACCACTCATGTTTGTGTACAGTAGTTGTTTTGATATCATCAAATTTACTTAACTCTTCCTTTGACAGCAGGGTCAGAACTAAATTTGGTTCTCCCTCTGAGTTCAGTGGTCTCATCAAAAACCATTTTGTTGTTTCAATTCTTTCTTCATCAGCTCATCCATGTCTAACTGTTCAAGAATGAAGGAGACTGTACCTTTAAATTCATCAATTTTCTGACCCCTGGAGGTTGGTCCCAAGTCAACAGTTGTAATAGTGTAATCCACTACTCTGACCTAGTCTCTATTCACATTGGCCGGTGGGATAGCTGTTGGCAAGAGACACTATATGGATTCATGAATGTTGTCATTGATGGCAACAAAGGTTATCCCACACATCCGCAATGCATGGTATGTCTATACCAGAAGTCAGAGTGAAGAATGTTGTGGTCCGGTAAACAAGAACAGAGCAGTCAGTAAGGTCCGACAGACAGGTCCGGATCTCTCAGCAAAAGTATCTCAATGAAGTGTGGATTTGGGGAAGTCAAGAGGAGTATCTTGACTGATAGATTCCAAGGTTTGAGCCTCCAGTGTGGAAAGGATAAAGAGATATGAATGCTTGAGTATCGGGTTCCCAGGTGACAGTGTGAACAGAGGAAGGACTAACTGGCAAAACATCAGACATTATTTCAGATGTGTTTCTAATGTTGGTAAAGGTTATGAAGGCATGAATTATGTTTGGCTGGCATGATTAATGATTTCTACAAGTATATCCTTGATCTACATTACTTGGTGTGCAAGGATTCAGCCGACAGATTAGAGTTTGTGAAAAGATTGACTATTCCGAGTGCCGACTAGAAAGGTGATGAAATCACTTGTGCGGATATATATACAAGATGGATTTAGTTATGAGAGGTGTTGTGATTGTAAGTGATGTGTGAAGAAAAGCAGTAGAGCCGAATAAAAGCAGAAAGGAAGATCTAGTATGTGAAAGAAGAGCAGCATAAAAGAAGAAGAAAGATGAAGTGTAGCAGATCAGTATACAGAGCCTAACCAGAACTGAACTCCAGCATATGTTGATGCTCCTTATCAGTTCAAGTATTGTATTACACTCTTTATAAATTGTAAACAGTGTGTCTCTTATAGGCAGTGTGCCTCTTGTGAGCAGTGTGCTCGGGCAGTGAGCCCTAATTGGCAAGTGCCATTTTGTAATCCTATTCTTCTAACAGAGAATACAATCTTGGGTTAATCACCCCATGGTTTTTCCCTTAACAGGGCTTCCACATCAAAAATATTGTGTCATGTGTATTTCCTTTTCATGATTAAGTTTGCTTGTTTGACTTGATGCTGCACTAATTATTAAGAAAGTTTAGAAAGATAAAATAATTAAGATAACTGATTCACCCCCCTCTCAGTTATCAACAATTGGTATCAGAGCCAAGTTCCTCCTAAACAAAGTCTAACAACTTGAGGAAGATCTGGGAATCCAAATGGATGCATATGGTTTAAGGGAGCAACTCAAGACTGCCATTGATGATCTTGAGCAGTCAAACTCTGAAGTCAATGAATTAAAGGAAAGACTCAAACAAGCTGATGATTTGATGAGAGAACTAAAAGACAAATTAAGTCTCTCTATGAAAAAGAGAAAGGAGCTACTTCAGCAATTGGCAAGTCAAGGTGAAGCAAATGATACAAATGAAGATCTGAAGGAGAAAACTAAGTTATGTGAAAAGCTATCAAAAGATATCATTATGGTAAGACATGAAATGAAATCAGGAGTTATAAAGTTTACCCAAGAGATTGAAGAGAAAAGAAAAATTGAAGATAATCTAAGACAATCTCTCAAGGAGAAATCAGAAGATTGCCACAAGATGGATAGAATTATCAGACATCTTGAATCTGATCTTGAAGATGCTAAAGATAATGAAGAAAAACTTGAGGATCAAATTGTCTCTCTCAAAAGGGATCTTCAAACAGCAAATGAATAAGTTCTTCTTCAAAGCCAAAAGAGGGTAGATGACAAGTGTGGTTTGGGATATGAGAAAGGAGAAAGTTCCGGATCCGGTCAGAAGAATTTTAGATTAGAAAATCCAAGGAACAGGCTTAGAAGTCCTCCGGTAAGGTAGCCTAATGCTCAAAAATATCCATCCTTCAATGGTTACTGCCACAACTGCAATAACTTTGGTCATAAAGCTAATTAGTGCAAAAGAAGAATGAATCAGACTAATACATCCTTCTCCAGACAGTGCTTCAACTGCAAAAGGTATGGTCACAAATCTCATGAATGCAGAAATATGCAAATGAACAATTCATTTAATGGTAGATGCTTTGCATGCAATAGAATGGGTCATATGGCTAATCAATGCAGATCAAGAGGATATCAATCAAATATGCAAAGAAGTGTTGTTTGCCAAATTTGCAATAGATCCAGTCATATAGCAAAATTCTGCAGAAGCAAGAATCAGGATAAAAGAGGTCCGGTATATTATCAAAATCAAGATAAAGGGAAACAAAAAGTAAATGCGGATGAAGTTCAAAGTGAGATGAATAAGATTTAGGTGAAGAAAAGTACAGATAATGTAGGGGATGGATCCGCACCAGACTCTGGTGCTGATATTCCTTCCAGAAATTAAAAAGTGAGCTCTAGCTCAGGGGGAGACACAAAGAAAACCTTGTTCCCCCAGCTAGTCAATTGGTGCCGGAATTGGCACAAGAAGAGCTGCGGATTAAAAGGGGTCATACAAGAAACATCTAAAAGGGATATGGTAAAGATTTGAGAGATCTACAAGAAGATTTGAAGAATCTAATCCTACTAGAATTGATTCGGTAAAACAGTCTTCTGGTAAAAATAGATTCCTTACAAGTTTGGTATAATATGATTCAAACTATGGTGTCTTGATCTACAAATAGATCAAATGACTAATGAAAGGAAGATAGATTATCACTACTCTCCTAGAATAACTTCAAAATCTGTCTTAGTGATCTGGAAAGGTTTTGTCTCTGAATAAGACAAACAAGGCAAATCAGAACGAATTAGGTTGCGCATTTATTGCAAAATGAAAATTAGGGCTTCTCAAAAATAAAAGAGTTCATTCACTCATCATTTGTACATTCACATTTGAAGAAATGAGAAAAGGAGCTCTGCAACTACTTCTCCCAAAGATCAAGATGATTCTTCATACAGCTTAATTCAGATTTCATCGTGTGTGCCCTAAACAGTGTAAAAGGTATTCTTCGTTCTTAATATCTCTTAGTAATATTCCTTGATGATGGCTACTCCGAATATAGTAAAGATTTCTGATAGACCTTGCCCCATATTTAAGAAGCATACATACAAATCCTTGGAGGTAGATCCCCTAGGAGCCTTCTCTAGTGTTCCGCATGGTGTTTTGCACACCGAAGATATTAGGGTTTACATACATGCAAATGTTGAAGAGTTTGGGGAATTCAAACTAAGAGATATCTATCACAAGCAACTGTTAGATGATTCATTTGGAATCAAACCCCAATACAAGGGCCTCCAGAATAAGCACTTTGCACAATACATACATTTCCCCTATTTTACTGAGGATGAATGGGTCAGGCATATTTTGAGTAGAATACATGACAACTTCATCTGGTTAAATGGACCATTCAAAATCACAAAAGATGCCATCAGGGTAGTTACCGGATTACACTCATCTGGTGGGATTCCTGTTCTTAAATATGTGAAGAATCAAACTGTGAGTGAGGCTACCAGATCCAAGTTTGACAAAAGAGCAATGATAGTAGATGACATCTCTGATCTGGATGTCAAGTTTGCCTCCATGATCATTGGATATAAAATATATCATTCTAGCAGGGAAAATTCAGTACCTGGAACAGCCATCTACACAGCTTATGAAATGCTAAGAAAGGATGCAGATTATGATCTTTGCCAGCTTCTCTTGAACCAACTTTTGGAGAATATGCAGAAAATAAAGAAAGATAAAAAGAATTCATTCAGGTATGGTGGATTAATATTGTGCTTATTCGTCTACTTTATGAATGAGCTTCCCGGATCTAGTGGCTGGGTGTGGGAGAATGATAGACTAGTAACTATCCAAATTAGAGATTATTTGCATGGACTTGGTGATGTCAAAGCACAAAATATAGCCCTATGGGGATACTTCAAGAATTTCCAGAACATGATGCAAGCAAGAGAAAGGATTCCCCAGTCTATTGTTGAGAAGTACAAAGACACAGTATGTTTTATGGTAGAGACTGATCAGTGCCTAATGGAGGTAGTAGAACCAAGAACTGTATGGATCATGCCCATGGGGTATGAAGTTGATGAACAAATTGTGGAGCTGCATGTTCAACACATGCTAAGTCAGCCAAAGGATCCAAAGGCAGAAAGGTTTGGAACCTTTGAGGAGCTGAGTGTAAAGATTCATGTGGAACTCAGAGAACTAGAGATCAAGAGGAAGGTGAGAAAAGAAGTAGAAAATGTTGCCAAAGGCCTTGGGATCTCAAAGGAGGCACTTTATGTCCATAGGAAAAAGATGGAAAGGGCTGAGGAAGAGAAGAAGAAGGCAGAAAAGAAAAATGAGGAAAGTGCTCCGGCAAAACCTTCCACCTGGACCAGATCATCAAATAGATCTGCACCTACCACTGCCAAAGGCTCAAGGACATCAGAACCGGAAGCACAATCATCCGGCAAAGGAGAGAAAAGAACAAAGATAAAAGCTACAAGAGCTTATACCAGTCAAAGGGATGAAGAGGAGACTGAATCTGATGAAGAAATCAAGAAAATGAAGAAAAAGAAGAAAACATCCGGTCAACCCTCTACCAGATAGAAGGAAGAAGAAAGGACAGAGGAATATGTTGAAAACCCCACTCTTCACATTGATGACATAATCAAATCAGTCACAGTGGACGGAAATCTTCAGCCAATGGTTGAGTTCTATGATGATTATGGTGAAGCAGATCAGAAGATATTACAAGATGCCACAGTCAAGTATCTAAATATCTACAAAAAAGCATTCATTGAAATTATATCTCTGATCCCCAAAAGCTTGGAGAAGGAACTAGAAATAAGAAAGAACAATGCCCAAGCCAAATACCTAGAAATCTGGGAACAGTTAGCAATCCAGCTATATCCTTCAATCGACCCTAAGACAATGAATATGATATTCAAAGATTGTAAGGATGAGTTCAGAAGCAAAGCAAGGATGAATCAACTTATGCTTGGTGAGACTGACAAGGTAGCCAAGGACATAGAAGAGATCCTCCGGAAGGCCTTTAAAAGATTTAATCTTCCTGTTATAGAGGACTTGGGTACTGATCCCTCAACCACAAGTGTTGCAGAAGAATCTATGAAGAAAACAACAAAAGAGGCAATGAATACCGGTGCAGAAGTAGCTAAGGACTTGGAATCCTCTACTTCGGAAGAGGTGGCCCATGAACAGACCAACATCACTCCTCTGGGTTCCCCTGCTGACTCCAGATCTAAAGGAGAAGAAAGAATAAAAGAGAAAGAAGCAGAGGTGAAGGGAAAAGAGGATATTAGTTGGTGCAGGAGCACCCGTACATGATCAGGATATAGGATAATTGTCCACATGATGACAGGACATTAGTCTATTTTTAGTATGTTTGACTTCATCATGTAATAAGGTCCATTGGACCGATGCTATGTATTAGTTCAGCCTAGGAGTATGTGTAGGCAGTTAGAGATCGTGATAAGGTTATCTGAGCTATCCTCTCTCCCAGCCGCTTGGAAGCTCCCAGCCACTGGGAAGTGAGTTGGTAGTACTCGAAGGACTTTGCTATATATACCTTCGATCTGTTAGGGTTTAGAAGATATATTGAGATTACAGATGTTAAGTTAGTTGTGTTATGTATTGGTGTTGTGTTGAGTTGAGATTCAGGAGAGCAGTTCAGACATTGTGAAGCTGTATTCAGAACTTTTGAATTTCATATGAATAAGATCTCATCATTTGCAGTATCTGAGTTTATCAGCTGTATCTGTTTTGATTTCTTTTCTGTTTGCAAGTTGATGGGTACTTTCAACCCTTCCACCGGTTGATCCTGTGAATCGGTGGAATGGTCCTGTATTATAGCTTAGTTTGCATTTGTGTTTTCTGTTTATGCATTGCATTGTTCAAGAGATCAGTTAGGAGCATGCTGTGAATCAGCCTAGCATCCTCATGTGCTAGGTATAGAAAGATAAGCTGTTAGATTTTGGTTTGAAAGTGATCCGGCCCGGTCGTCATATTGTCTTTGTGTAATAGAGCGGTTCTGAGTGTTTACATGCAGCGGACGGATATACAGGAGTCTGCATGTGCGTTTCCAGTCAGAATGAGCCGCATCGTCATCTGCGAATGCATCGCCATCAGGATCAGGTCATGAACTGCTAAAGTTTGCATGTTGCAAGTGCATCAGGATGTTTTAAGTCGGATATATACTCAGTGTATATATCACCGTCAGGATCATCTCTCGGGGGTGCCCATCATCCGCATATCGCTAGCAGACGCGGGTGTGAAAGTTCAGTTTTTTGACTAAGTGTTGAAGAGGTCATCAGGATATTGTGTGACGTCATCGTCATCAGGATATGACGTCATCATCATCAGGATATTGAGATATCACTCTATGCATGTTGATCCTGCTGTCGCTAAGTGCTTAGGTATCGGCGTAGGCTCTCGGCAGAAAGTTGTGTTAACATCATCAGGAGGTCTCGAGGGAACCGGATAAATCATATCATGATGCTGTTGCTTGTGTCGTCGGCTATCGGAGCATCGAAGGGAAGGTACTGAAGTTGTTGTCATCAGGATATTTGGAGCAACCGGATATTTGATATCCTGCTGACGAAGGTGGTGTCGCATATCATGATGATGCCGCTAGTGTTTGGCACCCGATGAACAGTGCAACAGGAGGATGTTTGCGCCCGTTGAGTATCATGATGATGATGATAGGCGACAGGCGGAGGAGGTGAACAGTAGTCGGCAGGAGGATAATTGTGATCGTCCGAAATATGATGATGCTATTGGTGTTTACAGGAAATATGATGATGATGCTGAGCCGATAGGGATTTTTATCATGCTGTTTGTATTATTGGCTCCTCCTTCCTGTTAGTTAGCTTCCGTTGCGTTTGCCTCTGCATCATAGTGGTATCAGAGCAAAGGTTAGGATCTTCTGGAAAAGATAAGCAGGATGTCAGACGAAGAAGGAACATCGGAGGTTCCGGCAAGGATGACCAACGCTGAGTTGGTAGTTCTGGTGAAGAAACAGATTGCAGAAAGCAAGGCCGTGAAGGCTCAGAATCAGGAGTTGAAAGATGAGTTAGCAAAGTTGAGGAGCAGAGTAGGTTCTGGTAGAGAAGAAGATAGGGAAGAAGAAGAGATCCCTAATTGGAGCGAGGAGGTCGTTCCTGCAGACCAGAGACCACTGTTGAACACCCTCAAGGCCATGGAGAGGAGAACCATGGATGTGAAACTGGATTTGCCAGTGTTTACAGGTAAGATGGACCTTGATTCAGTGATGGAGTGGATAGACTGTTTGGACAATTTCTTTGTAACAGAGGAGATACCAGAACAACAGAGAGTGAAGATAGCACAGTGAAAGATGAAAGAAGCTGCCTTGACATGGTGGAATTTTGTTCAAGATGATAGAGTACAGGAAGGAAAACGTAGAGTTGCCACATGGAAGAAGATGATGGCATTAGTAAAAGAAGCTTATATTCCATTGGATTACAGTATCCAATTACACAAGAGGAAGCAAAACCTGAAGCAGAAGGAGCTAGATGTCAGCTCATATACAGAAGAATTCATTAAACTCTGTATGAAGACAAAGGTAAAAGAAAGTGAAGAAGAGAAGGTAGCCAGATACCTTAATGGATTGAGGTTTAATATTCAGGAAGATCTTAGTCTGCATAATCCAGATACAGTGCAGAAAAGCTTTCAGTTGGCATTGAAAGTGGAAGAGAAGTTGAAGAGAAAAAAAGAACAAAACAATAGAGGAAGAGGAAGACAACAAAGAGGTGGAAGAGGTCCTTTTAGAGGCAGAGGACATGGACAGGGATATCAAGGAGAATCCAGTCATGACAATAGTAAGGGCAACAATAGTCAGAATCAGAGAGAGAATTACAGTCAGCAAGGAAACTTCAGAGGTAGAAGACCTTTCAGAGGAAGATCCCAGGGCAGAGGATCCATCAGATGTTATAACTGTAACAAAGAAGGCCATATAGCCAGCAGATGTCCAGACAAGGCCACAAGCTCAGCAGGAGAAAGGAGGACAAATCTAGTCAAAGAACCTGATAATCAAAGTAGGACAATCTCTAATGATTTTCAGAGTGTGAATGCTCCTGATAATTATGGATACCCAGAAAGTGGAGAGTCTCTGATGATGAGAAGAACAGTAACTACCATGAAGGTACCTGACAAAGAAGCCCCTCAAAGAAAATCTCTTTTCAGAACTATTTGCAAAGCAGGAGGTAAGGCATGTAAAGTTTTGATTGATTCTGGTTCTACTGAAAACTTTGTGTCTGAAGAAATGGTGATAAAGCTTAAGCTTAGGAGATTGCCTCACCCATCCCCATATAAAGTCTCATGGCTTACCCAAGGTCAGCAGACAACTGTAGAAGAGCAGGCTTGGGTAGAATTTCAGATTGGTGCATATAAGGATAGGTTGTTGTTTGATATTACCAAGATGGATGCTTGCAATCTTTTGTTTGGTAGACCATGGCAGTATGATTTGAAGGCACAGCATGATGGTGTTAGAAACACCTATAAAATCACTAAAGATGGTAAGGTGACAGAGTTATTCCCATTGAAGGAGAAAGAGGAGAAGTCTAAAGGAAAAGAGGTGAAGGTCATGCTGATGGAAGGCAAACAGTTCATGAAAGAAGTAGCAGCAGAAGGTGCAGTTGCATATGCCCTAATCCCATGTATGAGTATGAAGAAAGAACAGCAGCAAGAAGTCAAGAAAGAGAAGAAGCCAAGGTTGATAGACCCAGCTGTCCAAGAGCTATTGGATAAGTACAAAGGTGTCATCTCAGAGGGAATGCCCAGATCCCTACCACCTGTCAGAGATATCAGTCATTGCATAGACTTAATTCCAGGGTCAACACTTCCAAACAAAGCAGCCTATAAGCTTACCCCAGAACAGAATGCAGAAGTAGCCAGACAGATTGAAGAATTGATGGATTCAGGTCTGATTGGGAAAAGTCTAAGCCCATGTGCAGTACCAGCTGTACTAGCACCAAAGAAGGAAGGCACTTAGAGGCTTTGCACAGATTCCAGAGCCATTAACAAGATCACAATCAGGTATAGGTTTCCAATCCCTAGAATAGAGGATTTACTTGATTGTTTGGGAAGTGCTAAGTACTTTACAAAAATAGATTTGAAGAGTGGATACCATCAGATCAGGATTAGACCAGGTGATGAGTGGAAGACAGCATTCAAAACAAATGAAGGGTTATATGAATGGAAGGTTATGCCTTTTGGTTTATCTAATGCACCTAGTACTTTTATGAGGCTGATGAATGAGGTTCTGAAAGAATTCATTGGTAAGTTTGTCATAGTATATCTAGATGACATTCTGATTTTCAGTAATACCAAAGAAGAACATCTCAGACATATAGATTTGGTTCTTAAGAGGTTACATGAAGAGCAGCTGATGATAAATTTAGACAAGTGCTTGTTCATGAAAAAGGAGATCACATATTTGGGTTTTGTCATTTCACAAGGAAAGTTACAGATGGATAAGGAGAAGGTGAGTGCCATACTGTCTTGGCCAACTCCACAGACTATGAATGATGTCAGAAGTTTCCATGGGTTAGCAACCTTCTACAGGAAGTTTATCAGAGGATTTAGTCATATTTGTGCACCCATGTTGGATACCATCAAAGGAGGACAGAAGTGCAGGTTTGCTTGGACTCAAGGAGCAGATAATTCTTTTGAAACATTGAAGAAGAAGGTGGCACAGCAGCCAGTCCTTGCACTTCCAGATTTTAACAAAATCTTTCAGGTAGAATGTGATGCCAGTCACATGGCTATTGGAGCAGTACTCAGCCAAGAGGGTAGACCTATTGCATTTTTCAGTGAGAAGCTCAATGATGCTAAGAAAAGGTATTCATCATATGATCTGGAAATGTATGCTTTAGTTCAGTCCCTCAAGAAATGGAGGCATTACCTGATGCCAAAGGAATTCATAGTATTCACAGATAACCAGGCTCTGAGTTTCATAAACAGCCAGGAAAAGCTGAACCACAGACATATGAAATGGGTAGAAACCTTACAGGCTTTCACTTTTACATTGAAGCATAAGAAAGGGGTCAGGAACAAAGTTGCAGATGCTTTGAGCAGGAGGGTTCTCACAGTCAATCAGATTCAGTTAGAGAGTGTTGGTATTGATTCACTCAAGACCATGTATGAGTCTGATGAAGATTTTGGAGAGATATATCAGGTATGTACTTCTTTTGGGGAGAAATACCATGCTGAGTTCTCTGAATTTCTGATCCAGGATGGATTGTTGTTCAAGGGTGGACAGTTGTGTATTCCAAGGTGTTCTATGAGGTTAAATATAATCAAGGAGAAACATTGTGGAGCTATGGCAGGTCATTTTGGTCTAGATAAGACTCTTGATCTGGTCAGAAGGCATTACTTTTGGCCTAAGTTGCAATCAGATGTCAGAAAATTTGTAGAGACATGTGTGATATGTCAGAAAGCTAAAGGCAGGTCAACTAATGCAGGTTTATATCAGCCCTTACCCATTCCTTCCAGACCATGGGAAAGCATCAGTATGGATTTTGTCTTGGGTTTACCAAGGACAAGGAGAGGATTTGACAGTGTTTTTGTTGTAGTGGATAGATTCAGTAAAATGGCACATTTCTTGCCATGCAAAACCACTGCTGATGCTTCATACATTGCAGATTTATTCTTCAGGGAGATTGTCAGAATCCATGGATTGCCTTTGAGCATAGTTTCAGACAGAGATGTGAAGTTTATTGGTCACTTCTGGAGAACCCTTTGGAGGAAACTGGGAACCAATTTGTCTTTTTCCTCTGCATATCATCCTCAAACGGATGGACAGACTGAAGTAGTGAAGCGTTCCTTGGGGAATTTGCTTAGGTGCTTGACAAAACAGCATGGAGAGAAATGGGACAATATTCTATCTCAAGCTGAGTTTTCATATAATGATACTGTCAATAGGAGTATAGGGAAATCGCCTTTTCAGGTAGTTTATGGAATGCATCCTAGAGGAATTTTGGAGTTGAGAGATCTACCTACAGTAGATCCTGTTAGTGCAGACAGAGAAGCTTTTGCTGAAGCCATCAAAGAGGTTCATGATCAGGTCAAGACCCAACTCCAGCAAACCACCTTAAAGTATAAGGAATATGCTGATAAGAAGAAGAAGGATGTTCAATTTGATGTTGGAGATTTGGTTTGGGTTCACTTGAAGAAAGACAGACTTCCTAAGGGAAAGTATACTAAGCTCATGCAAAAGAAAGTTGGACCATGTCAGATTTTGCACAAGCATGGACAGAATGCTTATGAGATCCAACTCCCACCTGATCTTGGTTTGTCTCCTATCTTCAATGTATGTGATTTAACTCCATACAAGGCTAATCCAGATGCAGATCAGGATATCCTACAGGATACAGTTGCTGAAGACATTCCCCAGCATGATCCTCCACAGTTACAGAAGGTTTTGGACACCAGAGTGGTCAAACAGACCAGGAACAAACAATACTTGGAGTATTTAGTCTCTTGGAAGGGACAGCCGAATTCTGAAGCAGTATGGATGACTGCAGAGCAGATACAGAAACATGGTGCAGACCTTGATACTCTCATCTCAAGTGGACTTGAGATTTCTTCTTCTAGGGAGTATGGTGCAGGAGCACCCGTACATGATCAGGATATAGGATAATTGTCCACATGATGACAGGACATTAGTCTATTTTTAGTATGTTTGACTTCATCATGTAATAAGGTCCATTGGACCGATGCTATGTATTAGTTCAGCCTAGGAGTATGTGTAGGCAGTTAGAGATCGTGATAAGGTTATCTGAGCTGTCCTCTCTCCCAGCCGCTGGGAAGTGAGTTGGTAGTACTCGAAGGACTTTGCTATATATACCTTCGATCTGTTAGGGTTTAGAAGATATATTAAGATTACAGATGTTAAGTTAGTTGTGTTATGTATTGGTGTTGTGTTGAGTTGAGATTCAGGAGAGCAGTTCAGACATTGTGAATCTGTATTCAGAACTTTTGAATTTCATTTGAATAAGATCTCATCATTTGCAGTATCTGAGTTTATCAGCTGTATCTGTTTTGATTTCTTTTCTGTTTGCAAGTTGATGGGTACTTTCAACCCTTCCACCGGTTGATCCTATGAATCGGTGGAATGGTCCTGTATTATAGCTTAGTTTGCATTTGTGTTTTCTGTTTATGCATTGCATTGTTCAAGAGATCAGTTAGGAGCATGCTGTGAATCAGCCTAGCATCCTCATGTGCTAGGTATAGAAAGATAAGCTGTTAGATTTTGGTTTGAAAGTGATCCAGCCCGGTCGTCATATTGTCTTTGTGTAATAGAGCGGTTCTGAGTGTTTACATGCAGCGGACGGATATACAGGAGTCTGCATGTGCGTTTCCAGTCGGAACGAGCCACATCGTCATCTGCAAATGCATCGCCATCAGGATCGGGTCATGAACTGCTGAAGTTTGCATGTTGCAAGTGCATCAGGATGTTTTAAGTCAGATATATACTCAGTGTATATATCACCGTCAAGATCATCTCTCGGGGGTGCCCATCATCCGCATATCGCTAGTAGACACGGGTGTGAAAGTTTAATTTTTTTGACTAAGTGTTGAAGAAGTCATCAGGATATTGTGTGACATCATCGTCATCAGGATATTGAGATATCACTCTATGCATGTTGATCCTGCTGTCGCTAAGTGCTTAGGTATCGGCGTAGGCTCTCGGCAGAAAGTTGTGTTAACATCATCAAGAGGTCTCGAGGGAACCGGATAAATCATATCATGATGCTGTTGCTTGTGTCGTCGGCTATCGGAGCATCGAAGGGAAGGTGCTGAAGTTGTCGTCATCAGGCTATTTGGAGCAACCGGATATTTGATATCCTGCTGACGAAGGTGCTATCGCATATCATGATGATGCCGCTAGTGTTTGGCGCCTGATGAACAGTGCAACAGGAGGATGTTTGCGCCCGTTGAGTATCATGATGATGATGATAGGCGACAGGCGGAGGAGGTGAACAGTAGTCGGTAGGAGGATAATTGTGATCGTCCGAAATATGATGATGCTGTTGGTGTTTACAGGAAATATGATGATGATGCTGAGCCGATAGGGATTTTTATCATGCTATTTGTATTATTGGCTCCTCCTTCCTGTTAGTTAGCTTCCGTTGCGTTTGCCTCTGCATCATTAGTACAAAGGTTGTGGAAGGGGAGAAAGCTCCAAAAGATAGTTCTGTGACTGGAGAAGAAAAGAAAAATCTGTCTCCGACAAGAGACACTGTAGAATCAATCAAGGACTTTTTGACAAAAGCAACTATGGAGATTGATGAACCAGAACTATTAAAAGGGCCATTAAATTTTGACTCTCTATCTTTGGTGCAAACAATGAAAATAGCTTCATTTGCAAATGCGAAGGCCAAAGAGAAACTACTGAAATCTCACATGGAAGACTGTGAGCTTATAGAGGTAGCATCCAGAGTGTTGGAAAAGATCATGCCATCTTTTCAAAAGGATCCCACAGTCTCTTCCTCCGGTAATCTTAAAACTCTAGTCAATAGTGTTAGCACACATTTTGATTCTCTAGAGAAGTCAGTTGAAGAAAAGGTCCGGAAGGAGTTTTTGGATAAGAGACTCTCTAAAGCACAGGGTCTGATAATGAATGATAGGAAAGTTATGGATATTGGGATAAAGAGCTTGGAAAATGCTCTTAAAGATGGCAGAAATATGTACAAATTTTGTTTATCTTGGCCCACAGTGACCAAAGATATTGAGAGGAAAGTAAAAGAACAAGAGGATAAACTATTAAGTCTGTCTCAAAGTTTTGATCCTCTATCATCCTCTATAGTAAATCAAGAGTGTCAAACTATTGCAATCACAAATGCAATAAAGAATTTTGAGAAGGAAAGGAAGAACATAATTAGCTAGATGGGTGAACTTAGAAGGATCATTATCCCTAAGTTAGAGGCCATGCATGAGGCCATAAGTGAAGCTCAAATCACAGCCCAGACCAATGATCCAACAGATCTAAAAAAGGCAAATGCTTTTGCGTTCCTATTGAGCGATCATATTTCAATTTTGGACAGAATGAAGCAAAGTTGGGCTACAGAACTTATTCAATTGAAGACAACTTTTGCAGACATACTTTGCCATGGATGTCAAAGGGGGAGTGAAGAGCAGTGAAAAATGAGGAATCTAACTAAGGGGGAGCTCCAAAAAATGTATATAAAAATAGAGCATCAGCCAAGGGAGAGCATAGTGTAAACACTTAGTCATTTTTCACTAAGTGTTGCCATCAATGCCAAAGGGGGAGATTGTTGGCAAGAGACACTATATGGATTCATGAATGTTGTCATTGATGGCAACAAAGGTTATCCCACACATCTGCAATGCATGGTATGTCTATACCTAAAGTCAGAGTGAAGAATACTGTGGTCCGGTAAACAAGAACAGAGCAGTCAGTAAGGTCTGACAGATAGGTCCGGATCTCTTAGCAGAAGTATCTCAGTGAAGTGCAGATTTGGGGAAGTCAAGAGGAGTATCTTGACTGATAGATTCCAAGGTTTGAGCCTCCGATGTGGAAAGGATAAAGAGATATGAATGCTTGAGTATCAGGTTCCCAAGTGATAGTGTGAACAGAGGAAGAACTGACTGGCAGAACATCAGACATTATTCCATATGTGTTTCTGATGTTGGTAAAGGTTATGAAGGCATGAATTATGTTTGGCCAACATGATTAATGATTTCCACAAGTATATCCTTGATCCTCATTACTTGGTGTGCAAGGATTCAGCCGACAGATCAGAGTTTGTGAAAAGATTGACTATTCCGGGTGCCAACTAGAAAGGTGATGAAATCACTTGTGTGGATATATATACAAGATGGATTTAGTTATGAGAGGTATTGTGATTGTAAGTGATGTGTGAAGAAAAGTAGTAGACCCAAATAAAAGCAGAAAGGAAGATCCAGTATGTGAAAGAAAAGCAGCATAAAAGAAGAAGAAAGATGAAGTGCAGCAGATCAGTATACAGAGCCTAACCGGAACTGAGCTCCAGCATATGTTGATGCTCCTTATCAGTTCAAGTATTGTATTACACTCTTTATAAATTGTAGACAGTGTGTCTCTTGTAGGCAGTGTGCCTCTTGTGAGCAGTGTGCTTGGGCAGTGAGCCCTAATTGGCAAGTGCCATTTTGTAATCCTATTCTTCTAACAGAGAATACAATCTTGGGTTAATCACCCTGTGGTTTTTCCCTTAATAGGGTTTCCATGTCAAAAATATTGTGTCATGTGTATTTCCTTTTCATGATTAAGTTTTCTTGTTTGACTTGATGCTGCACTAATTATTAAGAAAGTTCAGAAAGCTAAAATAATTAAGATAACTGATTCACCCCCCCTCTCAGTTATCAACAATAGCCACCTCAATAATCCTTTACCTAGTGACATCTTTTTATAACCTGGATTGGATATTAGCCTTCTTTTATTTCTTTGGCTTCTCCACCTTGGCTAAGACAGTATCCAAATCTAGTTTCATCACTTGTACTTGTGGCTCTTTAGCTCTGAGCCAGTTTTGCAGCCAATCTAGTGCTATTGAAGAGGAATCCTTGGGAACATCAGTATGACTATCTTCTTTTGCTGGGGGATCATCAAGAATTTCTAGCTCTCTTTCAGACTCTTTATCATTATCCTCTTCTCCATTTCCTAGTTGCTTAATATTTTGTAGACTTTCCAATATTTCATGTTGAGCAGATTTCATAATTGTGTCTTCAGTGCCTTTGTCAATGGGACTATCAGATATCTCAACTATTTCAATGCTTGTAGTCTTGGAGAGGGATTCTTTAGATATTTCCTATTGTGCCTTGCACATACACCCCATTTCCAAAATGGGGACACCCTCTTTTGATTTGGCTTAGGGTGTCAATTAGGGTTTTTTTCATCTTCCAAGTGCTTAAGTGGTCAAAGTACATTTTGACCTTGATTAAACTATGATATTGAAAAATCACTTCAAGAATCTACTAGGTTGGATCTTTATATCCCTTTTGATGGTCTTGAATTGCCCTTTTGTGCTAGATTTCCCTCCAACTGACCTTTGCACCAAATTACTATCTGTCGAACCTTTGTGCTAAATTGCTTTTCAACCGACCTAGCTCTAAAATCCTTTGTCACTGACTTCGGCATTGATTTTCCTCCCGGCAGACTTCTGCGCTAAAATCTACTGTGTCCAACTTGCGCTAAATTGATCAATCATCGACCAAGTCAAACGAAGCCAAAATTCCCACAAGACTGATGGGCCTCAAAAGCTTGCAAACCACACAGGATGAACCTGCAGAAAGAAGCCCTCATCGACCAAGTCTGACACATCCTATTTCCCTGCCAAGTCGGTGACCATCAGAAACTGCGCTAAAACCCTAAATCTGACAATTGTATGATGTGCATTAATGGTGATTTCACCAGGGGATAAAAGGGGTAAATCCTCTGTTTTAACCATTTCTTTTGCATTCAATCAGATTTTTGGAGCTCCGTTTACACTTTTACCGTCGATCCGCCCAAGTTCGAAATCGCGACCTACCTGCACAATCTAGATGCACCTTCCACATTTACCAAGTAGGGTTATCAAACCTTGTCTTTGAGCCTTCAATACATACCATTAGGGTTTGATTTCATGATTTCTCTCCTAAACAGGTAATTTTAGGGTTTCTAGCTAGGGTTTTGCACATAAGTTGCTTATTTTTCCTTTCAAACCCTGCTAAGATTCCCTATTAAAAACATAAACTGATTGCCATGAGCTAACTACAACAAAACTTAGACAAATTTTGCCATGGACACATTCAATTATTTTTTTAGTGCCAAAATGAGGTCCAATTGACCTATAAACTTATCGATTCGATAGAAGGTCAGTGACCTTTAAAACCTGTGCCACACTTTCAGATCCATTGTGTGCTAAAAATATCAACCTCCAACTTGCATGCCCGTATTGCGTTTCTCTAATTAAGTCAGATGGACCTCAAAACCCCACAAACCTTGAAAACTTCTTTTGCACTAAAAGTCCCTTGCACCGACCTTGCACTAAAAGACCTCGTCTCCGACTTGGTCGGACACCCCAAATTCCTCCACAAAGTCGGTGGCATCCCAAAGTCCTATTGGAAATGAAACATTGGCCTTGCACTAGAAATGATCCCTTCTGACCCTGTGCTTTAACACTCTCCCACCGACTTGGTCGGCAATAACCAAAACTCACACAAATTGGACCAAGATGAATCTTGCGCAAATGTAATACAAATGATATCAAAAGGATTTGCACTAAATCACTACCAACTGACTAAACAATTGATAGAAGGTCGGTGACCTTCAAAAGTCGTGCAAGTTGGTAACCATCAAAATCTACGCAAAACATTTAAAAGCATGAATGGTAATAAAATTTTGGGTCGAACAAGCCCATTTTTCCCGCTGAGGTCGGCAGACCCTGATTTCAGTGCTTTTTTGCATGTAGGTCGAATGACCCTAAAAATAGTGCAAATCATGCAAAATGACTGAATTTTCAAAGGATTTTCAAAGGGAAGTGTCAAAAATGATAGAGTTAATGTTGTAATGCATAGATAATGATGATTTTCATAAGATTTCTTGCAACATTAAATGTTTTTTTGCATGTAATTTTGTTATAATTGCAATAGTGATAACTGATAGATTTGGTAGTAATAGCAGATTTATCAAAGTTCATCTTAAACTTAGGAGTGTGTTAAAAGATTCCTCAAGGTATCAAACTTATAAAGTCCGGTCCTGTAGACTAAATGACTGCCCAAGCCCAAGCTATGAAGTATGAATTCAAAGGAATTCCCACTGAGACCAAGATTCACTCTGGGTGGAGTGATGTAGGAGATACAAACCTAGGTCACATAGACCTAGATGACTTCAGATTGAGGGTCTTCGGTCCAAACCCAACTCCTAGGGCCAGAATACTCAGAGACAGTGGTATATCAC
Organism: Cunninghamia lanceolata; assembly: GCA_027924645.1. Lineage (NCBI taxonomy): Eukaryota > Viridiplantae > Streptophyta > Pinopsida > Cupressales > Cupressaceae > Cunninghamia > Cunninghamia lanceolata. Next base: position 6,086,442 of record BSBN01000458.1, read on the forward strand.
AAGCTGCTACCTTCCCCACCTTAGTGCAACGTGCAGAACTGATGACAACTTGTAAAGATAGGTATGATGTCATGACCAGAACAATCCAAACAACCAGTGGGGATATCTTGGCTAATTTAAGCCCACCTTCTCTAGTTGAGACCTTTGATATTCCTTGGCACAAGGTTATGACTATGCCAGACAAACAAGGATCAGGGGAAACTTATAACAAAGATGTAGAAGGATGCATAAAATACATGAAGGATAATTGGGCCAAAAGTAGAAGGTCTGCTCTCATTAAATTTCCCTGAATACTATACAGAAGTGATTTCCATGATGAAATTGGAGACTTAGTAAATTTCTTGAGCAAGATATATGGATTACCTATAGCCTCCACTTTTGAGGAGTGGATGTTTGTCATTATCATTGAGATATTGAAAGGGACTAAGTTCCACTAGGCCCAAATCCTTAGCGACAACATTCATGAAGCCTTTAGCAATTTCAACGATAAAAGGTACTTCAAATGGACATCTTATATTGTGTATGCATTGGCAAGAAGGAATCACTATGTTGGGTTGTCCAAGATTGGAGAAGTTGGGAATGATGAGCAAACCCAGATAAAGGTATATGAATGCTACCCGCAGCTGACCTCATCTCAATCTCTGATACACTTCAAAAGGGTAAATGATGCTTTCACAATGTATATAGCCAGAATGTTGTAGGGTAACATAGCCTTGAGGATTTCCACTGAAGCAATGAATGAAATAACTAGGTATGGCAGATCCTACATCTAGTTTGAGAAATTCACATATTTAAGGGTGCAAGGCTTCACTGGGATGGCTTACAGACTTCCTAGGTATCCTGATGATAAGACAATGCTTTTGGAGCTGTCTAGACAATTAATACTCTATGCTGAGAAGCTAAAACACTTGTATAGTACCAATGTTTAGTTTCCTATCAGGTTTGGTAAGGGGAACTATGCATGCCCTTCTCTGGCATCTACAGAGCATTCTGATAAAGAGCTTCAACTCCTCAACTTACACTACTATAATGTAAGGGATCATTTTGATCCAAATAAGGTGATGGAAAGATTCGTGAGTAAGAAGATGTTCCACAAGATGCACATTGAAGATTTTTGGGCCAATTGCCTAGATAATTATGAGATTATGAAGAAAGCACATTTAAGGCTACCTCTAGATTTTATCAAGAAGTTCCACATTATGGTAGTGCTAGATCAGCTACAAGATGATGAAAATGTTATGGTTAGAGGACCATGGGAGGCTCAATACCATCAGCCTATCCCATTGCCAAATTGGGCAAATGCAAAAGAGAGCTCCTTGGATATTGTTATGAGAGAACCTATCAGATTGAGCAAAGCCTAGGTAAGTGGTCAGGTGGCTGCTCTAGAAGGACAGGGAGTTTAACTCACTTATATAGCATTAGAATCAGATAAGGACTCTAGGGGAGAGGAGGATGAGCCAATCCATGTCACAGATGAAGCAGAGCTAGCTGAGAGACAGAAGTCAGATAGTGAAGAACATACATCTCTGGCTGAAAAAGTGAAGAAGATGAAGAAGCAATCTGCAAGGCCTCCTCTAAAGAAAGATCAACCTCCCTCTACCAAGATAAGGGCCTCCAAGAAAAGAGACATGCCAAGTGGTTCTGGGGAAGGTTCTAAGACCAAGAAAGAAAAAGTAAAAGAAGTTAGTAAGGAGGATGCTACAACCAAGAAAGATTCTAGTCCTCCAATTGACTATTCTCCTACTACCTAAAGTGTGGGCACTGCTGTCACAACACCTACCGTTTCTACGGCCATTTCTCCTTCTATCACTTCTTCTACCGCATCCACTTCACCCATGAGCTCAGTTCCCATAACTTAAGAAACATACCCTAGTGCCTCTCTTACCACTGTCATTGCAACTACTTCCTTCTCACTGGCAATTTCTTCTAAGACCTCTAGCAGCCCTATTTCTTTCACTATCGCCATTTCATGCCCTCCCACTAGCACTACACCTACGCCTTCTACTTCTTCCACTCAATCACCATTACCTCCCATTTCTACCATCCTTTCACCCCCTCTCCTTCTACCTTCACTAACCTTTCCTTCACCTCTTGTCATCTCTTCTTCCTTATCGTCAGTCCTAGCTAATCTGACACAAGTCAGTATGCCTCCCTTGGCCATATCTTCTGTTGTTCCTATCTCACAAATGCCTACAAATTCTTTGGCTGTACCACTGCTACCTGGGATTGAGAAAGTATGTGCAGAGTTAGGATTGCATGAGCATGAAACAACACTTAAGGAGGAAAAAGATGTATTAACTGAAGTAAGTGATAAAGACTCCCATGAAGCTTTGGTAAATGTTGAAGTCATTGATGTATCTGATAGTCCTCCAGATAAAGGTCAGATGGAGGAAGTTTTCAAGTTGGCTCAAGAAACTACAATGGCAAATCTGGAAAACATGGCCCAAGAAGAAGAGAAAGAAGAAGAGATAAGCACATAAAAGAATGAAGAACCAGAGCAAGAACATAAATCACCCAAAGAACTGGCTATAATTGATGGTGACAGAGCCACTGAATTGAACAAATCCTCTGCACCTGAGTGGATGCAAATTAGAATAGCATATCCTGAGCCACAAGTGGAAATAATGCAGCTGGATATGAGTACGATACTATCACAAGCTCAGAAGCCTAAGAAACAAAAGAAGGCTAAAATACAATCCAGAATCTATAAGGATGAGTCAGTGTCAAGAATTGCAGAAATAGCAGTCCCACCGGCTGACACAGCAAAAGAATAAGTCAGGGCAGAAGATTACATAATATCTACATTTGATTTGGGACTAGCCACTCATGCTCAAAGAGTGGATGATTTTAAGGATTCAGTCACATCAATTTTGGAATAGCTGGACAAGGATGAAACATCCAAGAAGGATTTGAAGAAGTAAAATGAGGAACTTCACGCATGCCTTCAGTTTTTGGTTAAGCTAGTAGATGCAGGAGGAGATATAAGGATGATACTAACTTTCCTGTCTACTGACGAAATGGCTAGATTGGGTGAGGTAAGATCTAAATCCTAAGGTACAGAAAATTGGCTATCAAATGTTTTTGAGATGGGATGTGAAACTATTAACGCCTCTACTCAAGCGCATAAGAAGCTGGTAGAGTTGCATAAGAAATGGAAAGATTTGTCTGAGGAATGTGATTCTTTCGATGAATATTATTCACATATGTATCCTCGGATAAAGAGCATTAGGGAATTGCCTGCTCAGACCCTGGTTGTAGAGAATATTTTGACTGGGAATCAGCTCCAAAGGTCATTGAATGGTATCAACAATTGCTTTTGAGAAAAGAGACTTTTGAACATATAAAAGAAGCATATAAACCAGCCGATGAGGGGCTAAGATCAATAATATATGATATCAGTGACTCTCTAAGGGAATGTCAGAAAGCATCCTATTATGATTATACTCCATTTGAGATTGAAAAGTGTAAGGACAAGTTACATAAAGTGATTTTTGAAGATGCCACGCTCAGTATGGAGGATAGATTAGACAAGGTAAGCGACCTCAGAGCTGAATTCAAAGCATTTTGAAAGGTAGGTGCAGAAATAGAGAAACTATACAGTGAATTTAGTCAGGAGTTGGAGATGTTTGACTAAAGGATCAACCATTTAAATGATCTAGATCCATCAGAAATTAATCTTGCACTTGGCGCGTGGCTGACTTACCATAATAAGCAGGCTAGCGAAGACAAAATTGACTTGGATGAAGAATCCTGATATTATTTTGAATATTTTAAGGATGTAATCCCATCATAATTGTAAATTGCTGTATTGAGGGAAGCATGTGACTCTATTTTGTCTTTTCTATGGTTCTAAAATGTTCTTTTCTACTAATATATTGAGTTGGCTAGTCAAATTGACTAGATTCAATGTATTTGGAGGCTATTTTTCTTCTTTTTCATAGAAGACAAAATGTAATCTGAGAATTGATGTGAGCTATTATAATTGTATTTATTGATGTAATCTAGACTGTTGGTGTTGAGTTAATCTCCACTATTCATTTGAAAACTCAGTATGTTGCTTTTCTATATAAAGGGTTGCCATTTCCTTTGTTTGTGAGAGAGATTTGATGCCGAATTGTTGACTCTATGCCATTTGAAGTAATGCAAAGAAATTTTCTACAGTAATTCTAAGAATTTGTGTCTTGTCTTGGCTTATTTTGGTTTTTATGGTTTGCTTCTCACTCTCCCATAGTTAGTTAGCTGTGCTTTTAGAATGCTCATGGTTTCCTGAAGTATCTGATGAATACTCTAAGTCCATAGTTTTAGTTATTTGTTAATGGTAAATAGCTATGTAAAGTTAGTCTGGGTTGATTGTCTGTGCTAAAGTTCAATTGCATTTACAAGTTAAGTTGCACCATTTATTAGGTATTTAACAAATGAATGTGATCTAAAAATCTATTGACTTCCATTGAAGATAGCACTGTTTTATGTAGCACTGTAACACCCATTTTAGTTTGGTAACTCAGAAAGCTAGTTAAAAGTTTTAGAGTATTTGTCTACTAAAGGTAACCTGTGCATTGTGAATGTCACTTAGGATTCTTCTAAAACCCTAACATTTGCATTTTCTTTAAAACCATTGTTAGTTGTTAGATTAGAAATTTTAGCAGCATTCTACATTGTTTTATCAGCTGAAATCATAAAGGGTTTATGTGTGCTTACTGCCCCAAATTTGAGAATCTGCAGATTGCATGTAAGACCCCTTGTAAGCATAGCTAGAATGTACCAACTAAGAAATTTCAAGCAAGCTAAGACCTAGTTGTATTATCCTTGGAGTAGTCTTACCTAGGGTAAGATACTTTTCAAGAGAGGTGTGAAACTAGCAATCACACCTGCGTTGTTGTGTGCTAAAAGGACCATCAATAGAATTGGCACTAGAAGGAGGGAAAACTATTTTTCTTTGTTTAAAAATTAGCAAGTCTGGGAACTAGATAGAGACACACTAGATCCAGCTCAGCTGGGGAGGAGTTGCTGTCCCTGGCAAAATTTAGATGAACAAGAAAAGATCAAGGGATACTAATAGCCCCAAGAGCTTAGTCAGACCCTAGGAATGTAGCTGTAGCTCCCTTTAATCCTCCCAACATGGCCTTTTTTGCAAGAAATAACCACTCTCCTTTTCTGTTCAATGATTACCATGATATGCCAAAAAACCCAGATAAGTTTTGTTCAAAGTTCAGAGTAAATGATCCAGATAGGACTGTAGACGAGCACATTAAAATCTTTGAGGCTAACATGTTCATGTTGTAAGTACAGTATGAGGATGTGATATGTAGGTTATTTCCTTATTTTTTGTGGGATGAAGCTTATTATTGGTTCGCTAACCTCCCTGCAACATCCATAAATTCATGGCTAAACCTAAAGACTGCATTTCTGGATAGGTTTCGTATGCCTACCACCCCAGTTGATATTTATCGATCTTTTGTAGAGATCTGTCGAGGTGAAGGAGGGATGATAAGTTCCTTTAACAATAGATTTTAGAAAGTCTTCAGTCACTTGCAAGCTCCTTATGCTATAGAATAGGCTATTGCCCTACCCATTTACTATGCTACCCTAGATAAACTTACCTCCATGTTTGCAAGAAGAGCTGACCCAACCCCTGCTACTTTAGCTCAAGCATATTCCATTGCTATCACTGTGAGTACCTAGCTAGGATAGACAACTTCTAGTCCATTGAACTATATGGGACCTATTGCCATGCCAAATCAAATACCTATGATAAATCATGCATTAGCCAATCATACTCCTGTGATGAATCTGATTCCAAACCTAGCTGCAACACAAGCTTTGGTGATCCACCCAGGCAACCCAATAGCTGAAATGCCTCCAGCACAAATGCCTTTCCTACAGTCTTCAGAAATAGCCAAAGCCAAAGAGGACAGAGATGACATCAAAGAACTAGTTGAGCAACTAAAGAAGCTAACTGCTGAGGTTACCCACCTCAAGAACCAGAATGCTTATCTACAACAAAGGGGACAGAATCAATAATAGTTCTAGAACCAACAATAGTCCCAAAATCAAAATTAAAACTTTCAACAGTGGCCAAACCAGTCTTGGAACACCAGACCAAATAATGGAGGAGTGTCATTGTCCTTGGAAAATTAGAACAATGATACCAAGCCCCCGGGTCATGTGATGTTGGCTGAAGCGACTTTGTCCACTTGGTGCAGACTGCACAACATGAATGCTCACTCAAAACTAGACTGCCCAGAATTTTAGATTGCATCCAGTATCTTCCAGATGGAGATTCAAAATGATGAAACTCAGGAGACTCCACCGATAGGGTATGAAATTGTTCCTTCTCAGAGGTATGACACTGCTCTAGTTCTTGATAGTTATACATTTCCATTCTAAGATGATAATCAACCTGAGAAAGAAGAGTCTGAAGAAGTCAATGCATATCAGCAGTATAATAAGACTCCTTACAACCTAATAAGTAGCAAGCCTAAAGGCCCCTTCACCACCTCCATCCCACCAAATAGCTATCAGATTCCACCTAACCCAAAAGCTACCAATAATCCTAAACCCCTGAAAGTCACCCATCAACCGGTATATCAGGGTGCTACTACTACTGAAAGTTCTCAACGATCTGACATAGTGAAAATGGGGCAGTATGTAGCTAATGAACTTAAGAAAATGAAGGTTAGTCTTTCTGTGTATGAGTTACTTAAAATACCTGAGGTAAGGACATCTTTCTTTCAAGATATGGGTGCTGGGACCAAAATTGATTACGTACCAAAGGAAAACATCACCAAAGATAGCATTGATAAAGGGAAAGAAATAATACATGTGACTGATGTGGAACAAAAGATGACATTGTATAAAGACAAGAGGGAAAGTCCTCCTTTCCTCTTAACACTCAAGATCTTCAATAAAAACCTCCATAACTGTTTAGTAGATTCTGGTGCTTCCATGAATGTAATGTCATTATCAGTCTGTAAAGCACTTGGGCTCACTCCAGCCAAGTCTGCTAGAAAGGTGACACAATTAGATAAGACTGAAGTGAATGTAGTAGGTGAATTAAATAGGATACACATGCAAGTAGCTTTTGATCCTAGGGTGCAGCAGTAAATAGATATTCAAGTGGTGGACATTCTATATTAGTATGGCATGCTTCTGAGCAGAGATTGGTCTAGGACTTTGAATGGTTATATGGCAACTGACTTTTCTCATATGTGGCTATCATGGAAAGGGTTGGCCAATCAGATACGTATCGAAAGAGAACCCAAGATGAAGCATATGATTACAGAATACAATCAACCCAACAAGATTCTATTCTCAGAAGTTGATTTGGGAGTTTATCTTCCACACATTAGTCGGTCAGAAGAAGTCTTGATGCTGAGTTACTTAAGACCCTCTAAACCACTTATAGAAAGACTAGAAAGTACAAAAGCATATGTTCAATTAGATTTAGAAGAGGATGAACCTAGGATATTCAAAGGATTTCATGATTTCATAGCCAAATTTGTGCAAGATCAAACCGCTATTGGAAAGTAGGTTCAAATGGAGGAGTTATTACTACCCAACTGGTGTCGTATACATGATACATCGCATTCTAAATTTACTTGCCAACTGTGTCAAGAGGCAGTGAAACAAGTACAAAGACAATTAAAGATTCCCATAATTCTTAAGAAGGCACCAACTATTGAAAAGAAGGAAGAACTCGAGCCTCTACTTAATGAGAAGAAATCTATAAAACAGAATGAGAGCAGTAGAGATTTTTGCTTATGGACCTTAAGATTTGATGGCTCAAGATGCAAACAAGGGTCTGGTGCAGGGGTCGAATTAATCAGCCCCACTGGGAGCTCGTATTTGGCATCACAAAGACTACAGTTTCCATGCACAAACAATGTCACTGAATACAAAGCATTAGTGCAAGGGTTGCTGCAAGCACTGCAGAAGAAGGTCAGAATTATCCAGGTGTTTGGTGATTTTGAATTAGTGGTGAAACAAGTAAGAAAGAAGTATTCATGTAATGATAAGAGGCTGAATAGGTATAGGAATAGAGTCTGGGATTTGATAGAATGCTTTGATGGTTTTAACATCTAATTGATCCCAAGGAGACATAATCATGTTGCAAATTCTCTAGCTCAGACAGCGAGTACATTAGAGCCAACATCCATGGCAGGCTTAAAGAAGTTTTCTATTAAATTTGTCACCACCCTGTCTGTACCTGATAATGTTACCAATTTCCAAGTTTTTGAAGATGATTAGCACATAATTAATTTCCTTACTTCATCGGATGTTTTCACTGCTCAAATAAAAGATGAAGAAGAAATGGAGCCAGCTAAAATGGATTTAGGAGTACTAAACCTGAAAACAAATACAATTCCACGAGGAATGGTAGAATTGGAAAGATTGTTTGATGTGGACAATTTAGGAGCCCAAAGGAAAGAAGGAGAGTCTCCAGGAGGAAAGTGTGACCTGTTTAACTTGGGAACAGAAGAAAATGTTAAGAATGTATTCATTGGGAAAGCTAGTACTAAAGAAGAAAAGACAGGAATCATACATGCATTAAGAGATTACCACAAGGTTATAGCATGGAGCTATGAAGATCTAAAGACATATGATACATCGATCATCACACATACCATCCCATTGAAGCTAGGAGAAAAGCCATTTAGACAAAGGCAACAACTAGTGAATGCTCTATTGGAACCACTAATTTCTAAAGAAGTTCAGAAACTGCTGTCAGCAAAAATAATATTCCCAGTTAGACATTCTGCATGGGTAGAAAATTTAGTTCCAGTCTAAAAGAAAAATGGAGAAATCAGGCTTTGTGTTGATTTCCATAACTTAAACAAAGCATCTGAAAAGGATAATTACCCACTGCCTTCTTTGGACAAAGTATTACATATTGTTAATGGGTCCCAGATGATGTCATTCTTGGATGGATATTCTGGATATAACCAGGTGATGGTAGAATATGAAGACAGATTGAAGACGTCCTTCACCTACAAATGGGGCATCTATGCATATCGTTGCATGCCGTTTGGTTTAATAAATGTTGGTGCAACTTTTCAGCGTGCAATGGATGTTGATTTTAAAGGATTAGTTGGAAAATATATTATCATCTACATGACGACCTCACAGTATTCTCAAAAAGGTGAGAGGATCATGTAGTAGATTTGAGAGAAAGGTGTTGTAGTGATGTAAGGATTATGGTATATCACTCAATCCCAAGAAATGCATTTTTGGAGTAACTGAGGGAAAGTTGTTGGGACATGTAATATCTGAGCAAGGAATATCTATCAACCTAGACTGGATCCAAGCAATACTCAAAGTACCTCCTCCAACCAGCAAGAAGGATCTTAAGTCATATTTTGGTAAGATCAACTTTATGCGTAAATTCATCATAGGATTTGCTAAGATTGTTTGACCTCTCAACGCCATGCTAAAGAAGGATACCAAAATGGATTGGACTCCTGAAGCCAAGGATGCATTCATAGAAATTAAACAAGCTATAGCTAATGTACCCATCTTGGTGAGTCCTGATTATACTTTGCCATTTCAAATATACTCATTTGCTTTCGAACATACTTGTGCTACAATGTTGATGCAGAAGAGATTAGTCGATGATGAAAGGCCCATCGCTTTCATGAGTACTCCATTAAAAGACACAGAACTTAGTGTAGACACCTAAATTTGTCCCAAAATTGTTCATGTCTAGCAACACCTTGTTAAACCATTATCCTAAACATCATAAGCCAATTAATTAAATAAATTCTATTTATTTAATGAATTTCACATGCATAATCCCATTTATCCTATCCTCATCCCAATTAATTAAATAAATTTTATTTATTTAATTAATTTCCACATCATATCTTATCCCATCCTATTCATTTATCCAATTAAGTAAATAAATTTTATTTATTTAATTAATATCCAACTATATCCCAACTAATTCAAATATTTTATTTGAATTAAGTCACATGATCTTTCATCACATTCCAACACTTGTCCAGTCAATCATGTGTTACAACTTTTATCTTTCACATGCACAACTAATGGGACCTAATTTTAGTATTTATCTACACAAGTACACCTAAGCCTTATCCTCCTTTGCCACATGTCACATGACTACAATTTCTTGATATGCAAGGAAACCTAACTTAATCCTATCCATCCATTTCATCTAAAGCCCTAATTGATCTCAACCATCCATTTGAACTAAGCCAAGCCTATAAATCAAGCCATCTACAAGCCATTAAGGACATTAGAGAAGACATTAGAAAAGAGAAGAGAATGGGAGGATTCTTCTTCATGCAACCTCACTCTGCTGAATTTTCATCTCAAGCCATTACCCATCATCTTCAATCCATCTAGATTGAATCTATCAATCACCATCACGTATCTCTCTATCAACGTTATGTTGCGGGATCGAGCAATCAACACAACAAAGAAATCAATCAATCGAGCTCATCTTGCATCTTCGAGGTATTGAATTATTTGGGTTTAGGTTATGCATTTCAATTGTTTGATCATTTCCATTTATAAATCCAAATTTTTTGATATACATTTTGGCACGCCCGGTGGGACTCACGTCTCTGATTAACTCTCTTGTTTGAGTTGTTTTTTTTTTTAAGATCAGATCTCTTGGAGCATCAATCTGTCATTCTTGCAGGTTTTTGTAGCAAAAATTTATATCTCTCTAACCCTAGTTTTGTTAAATTTTGCAAATTTTGAGGGTAAACTATCATAGATTGTGTCCTGGGCAAAAACGGACTACACCATTGCGATCAGAAGGTCATTTCCATGAATTTTGACTATAAATTCGCCTACCTTTGGCAACTGGAAAATTTTGGAAAAAATTCAATTTTTTTTTAGTTTTTGCAAGCCTACCATACGGCCTGTGTGAAGTATAGCTATGCAAATCAATTTTTATCTATTCTCCAGGTTTAATATCATATGTTTGCAGGCCCTGGTTTCAATGAGGGTAGGGTTAATGTTATCTGTAGCATTTTAAATCTTTGTTGCAGATTTTAGATGTTGCAGGTATTCGCATCTCAGATGTTGACCGTTGCCCGATCCACAACAATCTCTGCTCAATCTTTATTGACCTCTTGTAGGCCACAAAACTCTTGATTACCAAAACCCTAATGTTACCCTGAGATCCTCCTGTCACAGTTTCATTGAAAATCTCTATTGAATTTCTTTTCATTGTTTGGTTTCAGGTTATTCGATCTATAGGTTTTATGCAATGTTGGTTGATGTAGGCTTTTAATTGCAGATTTAAAACTTTAGCCAAAAGTCCTCTCTACTAATTTCTGTCATTGTTAGATCGAATACTGGTTGTCACCTGTAGATTCACTCAATCAACATTTGAATTCCTGTTGCCTTCCCATTTGAAACTCTTGCCGATCTTTGTCAAAATCTCTGAATCTACAGTCGTCATCACGAAACAAGCTCTCTACAATTTGCAAAACCCCTATCAAAATCCTAATCTATGCCTATTTAGTTGAGCCTGCTACCTCTACTTTTGGTCGATATCCTAAGATCACTGGTTTGTGAAGCTTTTGACTTAACCGTAAGGCATTGTGATCAAGTCGCAGTCTTTTAGGTCCATCGTGTTCTCCCTCTGCGAAACCTTAGTGCCACCCTGCACATTGACTGTGATCTCGCCACTAGGACCCTCACCTCTCTTGCAGATCCATTTTTGTTGACCCCTATGAATCTTTCAACTCTTCAACTTCCTCAACTTAGTTGTTGTCTGCAGACCTCCATCGACATTAATCTATACCTCACGTTTTGAACTGTCACCGATCCATCATCTTCAGTCGCCCGCTAGTTTTCACTATCACCATCTCCTTAAATATTGTTTTCATCAACTTTTAAACTTTGACATGCCCTAAATTCCAAGCCTCGACCATTGGCCGTGCTCATTAGTTTTAAACTCTTGTCGGCTTACACATTCCTGTCCGCCCAAAACTGTGGCTGTGGTCACTAGTTTTAAGCCCCGGTGCTCAAAACCCTTACCATGCTATGTCATTTTCGTCACCACCCTTAATAGATCACCTTCATACATCTGCGCTTCCAATTTCCTCTGTTCGATCTCCGTTTGAAAGCTCAGTCATCACCAGCCAAATTCTGTAGATCGCCACTCCTCTATCGTCACCATCGGGCAAGCTTAAGTCACCATTCTTATGATCTGAACCACCCCACTCGGTCTTATAAAAGCAAGTCTTGTGGTTTATCTCAATAGTTTTTAAAGGTTTAAAAGACTTTTGTATTCATCAAAGTTTTGAGGTCGTTGGTTGATTCTTGCCTCACTTTTTTATTTGCCATAACCAAAACTCTAGTCACTTTTTTTTTATGCGTTGACTCCTCCCGTGAGGCACTTCGTTGCCATTGCTGGGTTAACTTCCTACCACAGCGGCCAACATGGAAACCTTGTCAAAATGCTTAAGCTATAGATTGGGAACAGCAAAGTCACCTTGGGCGGTCTCTATAAAAAGAAAACTTTCATACACTGGCAGCCCTAAATCGACAACTACCGGCAGTCTAATTGAAGCTGGTGACGGTTTCACCAGTGGTCAAGCACAGTCACCGGTCGGCATCTTGGTAGATTCTTTTGTTGGCATTTTTTACCTTCATTCTGGTGGTTCTAATCAAATACCAGCGTCTTCAAAGCTTCAACCTTAACTTTGGCGGTTTTGATTTCCACCCTGGGTGGTTTTTCTTTTGTGATAATTTTCCAACTCATCTGTTGTTACCAGTGATCGCCAGTGGGCTTTATAATAGTTAGGTTAATTAGATTCCCAGTGGAAAATTTTAAATCAACAGCTTGTTTGTTATCCACAGTCAGCATTCAATGAACAGTCGACAGGATCTTCAGTGCTAAGCGGCAGTTTGTTTCACTTCTGGTGGATCTCACATATAACGATTATTTTGGAGCAGTAGGCAATTGATACCTGGAGTTTGATTTGTGTCGACAAGCTGCGATTTAAGCACACCCTCACTACCAGTATAGATCTTCACCATCGGTGCCAACTACATGTGTAACCAAAATTTTGCAAAGCAATCCGCAGTCAAAAAGTCAACCTTAGTCAACCAGATTTCTTCAAACATGCCAAAGGAGGCATTTTTTTTCTTTTTGCCATAACAGGAGCATACGGTATCAAAATCACACAAACGAGGACTCGGTGGAAAGCTGGGAGGACAAACTTTGCAATGGTGGAGGTTTTATTAGGTGATTGTACCATTTTTCAGGCTTTTTTATCAGTCAAAGTTCAGGTTCATTGCAAACTTCATTTGAGCATAACTTGAGCAATTTTGATCTTTTTCAGCGAAACTTTTTTTCAAATTGCTTAAAATCTCCTAAATTTTCTGTTTGTGAAATCCATTCTTTTGTATCAGATCATTTTCATCAGAATTTTCAGATTTCATCTTTTTCATGTAATCATCTTCTTTGCAAGTTTACTTGTTTCTTTTTGGAATTGGTGACTTGTAAGGGCATCTAACTAGCTGGAGTAGCATTGGCATCAACATCTATAGCAAATTGGAAAGTGATTGTATCAGGTGCACTCATTCTAATCTTTCATCTCTTAATCTTGTTTGATCACACATTTGGACTTTGGAATTAAAACAAACATTGTTTGCCATCACATCATCAAAAAATTGGGCTAAAACAAACCACTGTCTTCCATCACATTTGGCTTTGGATCTAAAAAGAACAAGTGCTTGAACTGTTTGATCACACATCTCATTTTCTAAAGGGGAATTAACCACTACGAGTGTGAATCAAGTGACAGCTCACTTGGTTTGCTTTTGTTAACCCTATCTAGGAGGCCTGCTTGGAGAGACACCACTCCAAGGGATGACCTCAATCGAGGCTGAATCGAAAGACACCCTCATTGGGAGTTGTGAATCTTGTCACTCTTGGCTAAGCCCCAAAGAACTTTATACCTTTGGGAAGTGAAGGTGAAGGGTGGGTTACCCCTTTCTCCCAGCTGTGTGGCAGGATTTCACTTTCAATTCCATAGTCAACCTTGTGCAATCTAGCCTAAGACCTAATTGGCCATACCCACTTGACTAGACATTAAGGCTTGTTGATGTGTCTTCCATGTGTGCTTACTTAATCATCACATTTCATTCTCAAAGTCAAAAACTTGCTTATGTGTCTTGCGTGAGTGATTCATGTGTGTATATGCATAATCATTTGTTTGAACATTGCCAAATCAAGCTCTAAACACCAAACACAAACAATTCATTCAACATTTCATCCACATCACCCAATTTCATCATTCCACATCATATCCTAATCATACCCAAATCAATTTTATTCTGAACATATCCTAGTCACATCCATACTCATTCCAAATCGTCTCCACATCATCATCAACCTAGTCTTAGTCAACACTTGTCAAGATGGTCGTAATCATTCAAGGGGGCTATCCCTCTAGTCATGAGACAAATCCCAAGCCTAAGGTGACAATTCAAGGGGGTTATCCTTATAATCATGAGACAAGACCTAAGCCTATAATCACAATTCAAGGAGGCTACCCCTCTAATTCAAACAATGAAATAAAACCAAAGCCTAAGATCACAATTAAAGGTGGCTATCCTCCTAATCCAAATCATGAAGATAAACCAAGACCTAAGGTCACAATTAGAGGAGCCCCTCTTCCTAATCCAAATCATGAGGATAAACCAAGACCCAAGGTCACAATTAAAGGTGGCTATCCTCCTAATCCAAATCATGAAAGTGAACCAAAGCCCAAGATCACAATTAAAGGAGCCTCTCCTCCTAAGACCAAGTTTATACTTCGAGGAGGATATATCTTTATTGATGAGGATGAGACAAGTCCAAAACCCAATCCATCCACACATCAAATCAATTCCACATCAACTTATCCCACTTCATACCAATCTAATCCATCCACACATCAAATCAATTCTGCATCAACTTATCCCACTTCATCTCAACTAAATTCATCCACATGTCATATCAGCCCTTTATCAACCTATCACAATCCTTATGCATATCAAACCATATCACAACAATCATTATCCTATGCAACCCCTCCATAATCATCACATCAACAACAAATCATATCACAACAAGAAGTCCAAACACCATCCCAACCTCAACAAATTTTGCATCAACCTTACATGTCATCATATTCAACTTCATACCAACCTAATCCATCCACCTATCATGACAATTCCATATCAACCTATGCCACATCAACATATCCACCCACTTTCATACAACAAGTGAGCACAAGTCAACCTTGGCAACAAGATCAAATGCCCTCAACTTTGAGTCCACCTCAAGATCTTTTGTCCACATATCCTACCATTACACCTAGCTACCAAGACTATCAATGGCCTCCACAACAACCACAAGTGAGCCTAAATCCACCTTTGCAACAAGAAGCACATGCAGCTCCAAGTTATCCTATGCAACAAGACTTAATTACCTTTGACAAGGGAGATAGCAATCTAGAATGGCCACCATCATGCAATCACATGCCAACACATGAGCCAACAAGTCCTATCCCAACACCACCATGTGATCCTACTCCTAGTCCATTGGTCCATCAACCTTCCAAACCACCAAGCCCTCCATTACCTTCATCACCATGTCATTCTAATCCTTCACCAAAGGATATGGCTGAGAGAGTTTTACAAAGGATGCTTGAAGCAAAACTCATTGAACTTCCTGAAGTCAAACCATGTGAAGAAATTCCATATGATGAACATGATTATTGTGCATACCATAGGACAAAAGGCCATGATACAAATACATGCCCCATGTTTTTCCCAATTATTTACAAGGTGTATCGACATACAATAAGAAATCATGTCACATCATCCCAATCCTATGTACCCCCATCCAATCCAAATCTTAGCCTATCAAACTCAATTATCCTTCCATCCAATCAAAGTCCTAATCATAAGCCTACAACATTATCCGCTATTATTGTTCATCCATTATATTGCCCATCTACACATACACTTGCAAAGGATGTGATCCATTGGCTATTAGCTAGGAATAGAATACCCTCATGTCAAACACCCATTCATGAGCCTACCAAAGAACTTCCAAAGGTCATGTCCAAACCTACAGTCCCATCATGTGACCCACAAACAATCAAGCCTATCATGAACCCAATTCAAGAGCTATTGTACCCTCAAGAACATGTCAAGCCTATCCAAGAGTTATCCACTTCCGTTCAAGCAACCCAAGAGGTATGTCAAATGTTTAATCTTAAGCATGTGGAAACATCAACCCTTAGTCCAACTCAAGGTCAAATCACTTTCATGCAACCCATCCATAACATGTATCTTTTCCATGATCAAGATGATACCTATGAAGAAGCTATCCATGAGCACCTTGATCCTATTAATAATCCTATCCATGAGAAAGATATCCACATTGCTCCTAGTCATCCGCCATTTAGCCCTATCCATAATGAGCAAACATCCACTTGTCCTGATGAGACATTTTGATGCAGAGTGCCAGCAGAAGCGGATGAAGATTTGACTATATCTTCCCTATCAGCAAGAGATCCTCCAATGTTTCGCCGAAGTCAAGGATGTCTTCGCTATCGGAAAGACATGAACTATCGGCCGTTCCTTATTCTTTTATCCCGATGGCCAAGTTCTCACCGACACTGTCGGGTACATCGGCCAGACCAATACTATCGGTGTAACTTTATTTTAGTTATCCGATATACAAACTCTTACCGATGTGCATTGCGTTGAACTTAATCGTCGATAAGACCTCTTGCTTCGGCCAGACTTCTACTTAAACTCCAGATAATGACTCTCACACCGATATGTCTTCTACTATCGGCATGACCTTCACTCATCGGTGGGACTTCCAAGTCTTCTCCCGACAGAGCTCCCTCACACCGATACTCTTTATCGGTGACACTCCGAAGATGTCTCATCGATCAGTGAAACCTTGTACCGTCGACTAAGTGTATTTTCCTTAGCCCGATTTCGTTTCTCTCGCCGATGCGAACAATGATGGAATGTGTCTCTGACACTATACCAATCTTCAGTAAGACGGAGAGTATTTCACACTGATGGATCTCCAATTGTTCTGAGGCGCCGAACTCAAATTCCCTTCGACAGAACAATGGAATTTGGCCGATTCATATATCAACCCTCGATCCCTTGTAGCAATCTGATCCCATAGCCAAACTATCCAATTTCACTCTGATTTCCTGACTAGCCACATGACGATGTCTAGTCGAACTTGACTGAGTTCGCTGGCTTCCTGGGTAAGAATTCAACAACAACAAACGTGAAAAGTCTTTCCCCCATCACACTGATACTATACAGGGCTTCAGTGGACAGAGGAAAGGGCCTCCATGTATGAATCAAAACCCTACTCCTAGGTTACAAACCAGCCACTGTGGAACTGTGGGTTTTACACCGCCTGCACACTATAGAGTCACTATGGATTGACAGATAGCATCCGGTTAGGGTTCCATTTACAAAATCAGGATAAAGATATCAAATCACTAAGAACAACAACGAAAATCAACACAGATCATACCCAGAACTCTCTTTATTCAGTTATCAAGAAGAACTAGTTGTAATACACACTTCTCTCTCTCCTCGTGTGACATACAACCTGCCTCTAAAGAAGATGTAGAGACAACAGTTATCCCCTCCAACCGTGCAAACTGATTTTCAAAGCAGTTAGCCATTGGTTTACCCTTCATACAAGCAAAACTACAAGTGTGCCTTGCATAATTACATTCACGGGACCAAATTGACCCTTATTACAAAATGAAATGGCTTAAGAGCCTTATGAGAAAACAAAAGAAAAGATGACCCTGCACTACAGAGAATGTGCTCCTGCACCATACTCCCCCTGCAGGAAAAAACTCAAGTCCCTTGAGTTGCTAACTACTGAAGTGTCTTCCCATGCTTTAGAATATCTGCTTCACTCATCCAGGTTTCCTCTGAATCAGGAAGATCCTGCCACTTGACCAAGTAGTCTTTGTATACCCCTTTTCTTGTCTTCTTGACAATTTTGGAATCCAAAATGCATTCCAATTGCAAAGGCTTACTTGGAGGTAAATCTCCGATCCAGTCTTCATCTTCAATCACAGCATCTGAGCCATCTTCAGCATGTAATGGAGGTCTAAAAGGGAACAGGTCTGCAACATTGAAAATGGGAGAGATACCAAGGCCGGATGGTAATTCTATCTCATATGCATTTGGACCAAATTTATGCACTACCCTACACGGTCCTATCTTCTTCATCAACAATTTGGTTGGTTGCCCCTTAGGTAATCTTTCCTTTCTGAGGTAGGCCATCACCAAATCTCCTACCTTGAACTGTACCTCCCTTCGCTTCAGATTTGCCCTATCCTTGTACCTGGAGACAATTTTCTCCAACTGAAGCTTGACCTGATCATGTACTATTTTCATGGTAGCAACAAAATCTTCTCCTAGAGCACTCCTTTTATCCCATCCTTGGAGGTCTTTGAGTTCAAGTGGTCCTCTTGGGTTGAAACCATAAACTATTTCAAAAGGGCTTTTCCCAGTACTTCTGTTTCTTGAATCATTATAAGCATATTCAGCTTGACTGATCACTAAATCCCATGCCAATCCATGCTGTTTGGTAAGGCATCTCAAAAGGTTTCCCAAGGACCTATTAACAACCTCAGTCTGACCATCAGTCTGGGGATGGTAGGCTGATGAAAAAGACAACTGAGTGCCCAATTTTCTCCATAGGGTCCTCCAAAAATGACCAACAAATTTGGAGTCTCTATCAGTAACAATTGATAGGGGTAAACCATGAATTCTGACCACCTCTCTGAAAAAGAGACCAGCAATATGAGATGCATCATTTGTGCATTTGCATGGCACAAAATGAGCCATCTTACTGAATCTATCCACAATGACAAAAACACTGTCTACACCCCTTGCTGTCCTAGGAAGACCAAGCACAAAGTCCATACTAATG
This sequence comes from Cunninghamia lanceolata, assembly GCA_027924645.1. Lineage (NCBI taxonomy): Eukaryota > Viridiplantae > Streptophyta > Pinopsida > Cupressales > Cupressaceae > Cunninghamia > Cunninghamia lanceolata. The sequence continues at coordinate 6,105,412 of BSBN01000458.1, forward strand.
CTTTCCCAAGGTCTGGTGGGAATGGGCAGTGGTTGGTACAAACCAGCATTAGAAGACATACCCTTGGCCTTTTGACATATGGTACAGCTTGCAACATATCTCCTTACATCTGTCTGTACCTTGGGCCAATAATAGAACCTGGTGACTTGTTCCAAAGTCTTGTCCAACCCAAAATGTCCTCCTAAGGCTCCATTGTGCTTCTCCTTGATGATATTGTCCCTCATGGAACATTTAGGAACACACAACAAACTAGCTTTATATAGGAGCCCTTCTTGCAGCACAAAATCAGAATACTCACCATGAAAAGTGTTAGCCAAACTTGCACACACTTCATAGGCAGCCTTGAAATCTACATCATCCTTGTACAACTCCTTCAGACATTTGAGACCCATATGTTCCATTTGTACCTCCTGTATGACCAGTATCCTTCTACTCAAAGCATCTGCCACTTTGTTGGCAACACCTTTCTTATGCTTAATAGTGAAGGTATAGGCCTGCAATTGTTCCATCCACTTGACGTGCCTATGATTCAACTTTTCTTGACTATTTAGGAAGCTAAGAGCATGGTTGTCAGTAAAAACAATGAACTCTTTTGGCAGTAAATAATGTCTCCATTTTTTCAGAGCTTGCACCATTGCATACAACTCTAGGTCATAGGTAGAATACCTCTGTTTGGCCTCATTCAACTTCTCTGAAAAAAATGCTACTGGATGTCCTTCCTGACTAAGAACGGCACCTATAGCCTGTTGGCTTGCATCACATTCCACAACAAATACTTTGTCAAAATCAGGGAGTACCAACGTAGGTAACTCGGCCACTTTCTGTTTCAACAGTTCAAAACTATCATCTGCTTGTTTTGTCCATTGAAATTTACAATTCACTCCACCTTTGATGGTATTGAGAATAGGAGCACTTATGTGACTGAACCCTTTAATGAACTTCCTGTAAAAAGTTGCCAAACCATGAAAACTTCTTACATCTCCTACTGTCTTAGGAGTAGGCCAATTGAGAATAGCCTCAACTTTTGTAGGATCCATTTTCAAACAGCCATTGGAAATCACAAATCCAAGATACACTAGTTCAGTTTTCATAAAATCACATTTATCCAAGTTGATCATCAACTTACTCTCATGCAATTTCTTTAACACCTGTCCAAGATGCTTCACATGCTCTTCTTTGGTCCTGCTGAAAATCAATATGTCATCAAGATAAACAATAACAAATTTTCCAATAAATTCTACAAGTACCTCATTCATCAACCGCATGAATGTGCTTGGAGCATTACTGAGTCCAAATGGCATAACAAGCCACTCATAGAGACCTTCATTTGTTTTGAAAGCAGTCTTCCATTCATCTCCCTGCCTTATTCTGATCTGGTGATAACCAGATTTCAAATCAATCTTGGAATAGTAACATGAACCACCAAGATAGTCCAACAGATCCTCAATTCTTGGCATAGGAAATCTATACCTTATGGTGATCTTATTGATAGCCCTTGAATCTGTGCATAATCTCCATTTGCCATCTTTCTTAGGAGCAAGTACACTAGGGACTGCACATGGACTAAGACTTTTCCTAATCAAACCTTTCTCCAAAAGTTCTTGAATCTGTCTACCTACTTCTTCATTCTGTTGTGGTGTCAACTTGTAGGCAGCTTTATTGGGTAATGTGGCTCCAGGAGTCAAGTCAATCTGATGACTTATGTCCCTCATAGGTGGTAAGGAGTTAGGAGTATCCTCCACCACAAGATCTTGGTACTTATCCAGTAATTGTTGCACTTCCAATGGAATCTCCTTCTGCTGTTTGCTTTGCTGATTGGATACAGGCTTCATCATCAGTGCATACCCTTGGGTATCCTCCTCCTTCATGAGTTGTAGGAACTCTTTGCCACTCACTAACATGACACTGTTGTTATTGCTCTTCTCTCCAACCTGCTCTGGTAAGGGATCCATCTGAAACTTCTTACCATTCGTGGTGATCATATATGTATTCTTTTCACCATCATGCTGTGCCTTCACATCATACTGCCAAGGTCGTCCAAGAAGAAGCTGACAAGCATCCATAGGAATAATTTCACATAGCACCTTATCCCTATAATCACCTAGTTCAAACTCTACCCAAGTTTGTTCTTCCACCAAATAGTTCTGATTCTTATTCAACCAAGATATTTTGTGAGGATTAAGATGGGGTAATCTTGTTAGTTTACACTTTTCTACCATTTCAGTAGACACTACATTTTCAGTAGAACCTGAATCAACAATGATTTTACAGAGCTTACCATATGCTATTCCTTGGGTTCTGAAGAGATTCTTCCTTTGTGGGGGCTCCTGCTTCAATGGCATCTTCACGAGGGTCCTCTTAATCATCATATTCTCTCCTTCAAGCACTGGTGCAGTACTACCAATTGGTGAGTTTACACTTTGACAATCATCCTCCTGCAATACTTGGTTCCTTCTCCCACCATCATGAGAGCTAGATGCCTTCTCAGGGCATTTACTTGCAGTGTGGCCTGTTAGTGCCTGAATTGACTGGTAGTTTTCTGAGCATTTTTCATTCAGGCACTCTCCCTAAGTATCCAAAAAAATGTTCTAAGTGATGGACCTCCTCAGCATTTTTCAGCTGCATCATCATGTTTTCCGAAGGAGGAGGTCATCATCATCATGTTTGTTTCGATGATGGTCAGCATCATCATGTTCTCCCTCGATCGGTTTCTTATCGTCATCATCATATTTCGCTGTCGGGTGATGTTTGGGTTTTATCCTGATGATGCTGACGAGCTACAGTGCGCCCTGATCTGCTTGCGAGGGTGATTCTTCAAAGTCTCTGGTGATCTTCCATTTATCACCGTGCGCAGGCATGATGATGATGTTACTTATTCTTTGAGTTGCTCGACCTAACTTGTGTTATCCTAAGGGTCGTCGTCATCATCATCATATTTCCAGTTATTATCCTGCTGCTTGTGGAGGTCATCATATTTTCTGCCTTCATGATATTTCGCCGGGGTGATATTTCTATCATCGGGTGATCTTGGTTTATATCATCCTGATGATGTTGTCGAAGAGTTCTAAGTGCGACCCGATATTCACTAGGGTCATCATATTTTGAACGTCAGGATGATCTTAGTCAATATCATCCTGATGATGTTGTATTACTTCTTGATCATTGTTTTGTCATCCTGATGATGCTGACGTCATCCTTATATATCAGGGTGATATTTGTTTCTCTGCCTATCTGCATCATGATATTTCCGAAGGGGGGGGGTGATATTTTCATATCACCCGGATATATGTTTTGTTTGTTCGAGCATCATGATGATGCTGATATCAGGGAGATATCCGCCTGCTGGCTTTGCGCATTTTCTACTGGGGGTGATCTTTTCAAGCAACATCATCATATTCAGTTATCACCCCGATCTTATAGAGGAGCTACAGTGCAGCCTGATATTTGTGCATCAGGAGGATATTTCCAAATATCTGGTTGTCTTCCGAATATCATGATGATGTTAATATGATGATGACGTCATCAAGGTCCGGGGGGGTTATATTTCTAACATTGATCATCTTGAAGAGACCTCCTGATATTTGCAAATATGATTATGACGTCATCCGGATATGAGGAGGTGCGCAGTAGGCAGATATGATGATGACATCAGCAGTATATGATGATGACGTCATCAGGATGTTCATCGGCCAGACTTTTGTTATAAGCTCAGCAGGAGGATGTTCCTCCGAAGGATCAGGTTGTGCCGATTATCATGAAGGTCATATTTCAATTATCATGATGACGTCAGGGTGATATTTCGAACAACAGGATATCTTGCTGCTGGAGGATGATGATGATGAGGTCTATACTAGTGTCGTCAGGAGCAAAAGCACCGACATGATATATGCTCATGACCTAGTATATAAAGTGTTATTGAGGTCATCGCGGGGTGCATGTGGGATATTGATATCCTGCATTTTCAAATATCATGATGATGAATCTCGGCGGGAAATGGTTGCGACTGCAGATTTGATGATCTTCCCAAGGCCGCGGGTTGGTGCGCCATTAATGGCGATTGTTGCAGAGGTATGGGCGATGGCGTGGGTCGATCTTGTACCCGACTGGAGGTGTCAATCAGCGGACAGAGGCGCAGGGCTCGAGAAATCTTCCTGTCTCCTCCCCTACCTGCTGCATTCAAGTTTGGGCGCCAATCTGGTTGTGTTTGAGCGCCATTTTCATGATACTGTGTATCTGGCGAAATTTTGGTCAACCATGTAATTAATTGCTGAGCACCTACCTTGCTGTTATAAGCAGGTTGTGTTGCTCATTTGAGAGGTTGTTGAAAGTTGATGATTTTTGGCTCTGTAATTCAATACCAGCTGATCTGGTTGCTCTGTACAGTCTAACTTGTGAGTTTATGTATCTCCTGTTGTACGACTTGGCATGAATCCACTGATTTCATGGTTGATCTTATATGAGTAATGCTATCTTAGCATGTGTTGTGTTAATTCTGTCTCCAGTATTGCATGTATTCTTCTTCTGGATCTGGATGTTTGCGTAATGTTTAGATTCTAGAGCATAGAATTCCTATGTTGAATGTCTGATCTTTTAACCTCTGCTCAAGGGGCAGATTAAACTGTTTTCAGGTTGAACATTGGGAAGGGTATACTGCAGTAGGGATGCCATAAGTAGAGATAACTTAACACTCTTCATTGGGAGATATCTGTAAGGCAGATATCATGTGTATCCCCCTGAAATCCAGTTTTAGCTATTTATGCTGATCATTCACAGGTGTATGTCTACCGACTCCAAGCCCTGGATAGGCACCAATCATGCTGTGTTCTTGTGTTATACACCATGTCCAGCTTTGCATCCAAATTCATATCAAACCATTTCATACTTCCACCTGTTAGTTGTAGGAGTAGGATTAGGAACCCCCTGCATGCTCTCATACCCAACCAGACATCATGTCCAAGAATGTTGCCAGCCTTGTGATCTATCATGCAGATCTTGGTCCATACATGAGAGTATTCTGCCTGTTGTTGTCAAGTTAGATCATTCTATCTTTGAGCTAGTCAAGGTTACATCTTGAGTTATAGGGATACCCCCCTTGGTGCGGCAGAACCAGAAGTGAAGGGGAGGAGCTCACGCAACCTCCTGTATTCAGTTGGCTGAATCTGCCTGTGCATTAGAACTGGCAATCCCTAATGCTGATTCAAAGAATGTCAACAAAATGGCGACTCCGCTGGGGATGGACTAAAAAATGATATACTTGTGGCCCATCCGAGTCACTAACAAAATGGCGACTCTGCTGGGGATGGACTAAAAAATGATATACTTGTGGCCCATCCGAGTCACTAACAAAATGGCGACTCTGCTGGGGATGGACTAAAAAATGATATACTTGTGGCCCATCCGAGTCACTAACAAAATGATGCTCTGCTGGTGGAATGAACCTGGAAAAGTAGCTTTCAGCTATTGAAAATTTTGTCCTCTCTGGAGAGGTGGCGACTCTGCAAAAAAGATCTAAATGCACATGAAAGATAGATGTATGTTATTGGTTGAAAGATGTACATATTTCTGCATCTGTATGAGAAAAGGTACCTTGTTACTTCCCCTTTATTTGCTGTTTTACTGCATAAGTTAGATGCCAGGGGAAGCCTTAGGTCTTAGACAGACAAAGGATGTCTAAGAGTAAGTTTTTTATGAATCCAAGTATGAGTTATCCCACACTCGGTGGTGAAATGTTGGATAAAGGAATAGAAGAGATAAGAAATAGGTTGATATTCTTAGAGGCTGAGCAGGCCCAGTTAAAAAGCAGTAACCCTGTTGTGTCTGCCAGTCAGAAAGCTAAACCTCCTGTCAGCCCTTTTGATCCTTTGTATGACCAACTGGATTTGTCATGGGTGGATTATAAAGTAGAAACTATGCCTGCTAGGATATACTGTCAGATGCCTAGATTTAGTGGTCACAATGTATGTGATGGGAATGCACATATCCAAAATTTTCAAAGTTTTATGGGAAAACATTCATTCAGAGATGAGGATATGTGGATGAGGTTTCTTGTTAGGTCCTTTGATGCAAAAGCAAAAGACTGGTATTTGAGCTTTCCAAAGAAATCCTTTGCCTGTTGGGATGAACTTGCTGACTGTTTCAAGGAAGAATTTGCAAAAGAACCGGCTGATTTTGTTACAGAATTGATGAGAATCAGAAAACAAGATGAAGAGCCATGTGTTGATTTCAGTCATAGGTTTGCAGTAGCCCTTTCACATGTCCCTGAAAGTTTCAGACCTGATATTTCAGCCTGTGTTGGCATATTCTTTGAAGCTTTTGAGGAGGGCTTTAGTGCAATACTGAGGGATTTCAAGGTGACAAGTATGCAGATGGCATACAGGTTCATAGAAAAGATAGAAAAAACCAGAAATGTGTACCTGATGAAACCCCTATCCCCAGGCCTTGGTGTGAGAAATGGTTATGAGGCTGCAAATGACCAAATGATTATGGCATCATGTGCAGATAAAAATGAAAATAAAAGCATAGAGGTTGAGACTGCTGTATTTGAACATAATGCTAACAATACTGCTCAACTGGATTGTTCATCAGTTGAGGATGCCAGTGAAAGGACTAATGAGGATTCCCATTGCAATGATGAGGCAGCTGACCATGAAAACAATAACGAGGTTGTGGACAGCAATGAGCAATTTTTAGAATGGACCTGTGGAGACAATTGTGAGTATTGTACTCAAGACAGAGAAGATATAAGCAAACAGAGAAGCAATCCTATGTGTGACCCATTGCCTACCTTTCAAACACATGGAGATCATGAAGAGCAGTCAGAAATTGAAATAAGTGCTAGTTCAGAGCATGATTGTTTTTCATTTGATGGTTGTTTTGCTTATGACACACAGGCTGATACTCCTCCACAGAGTGAATCCATTGATGATGAAGAGGTGTGCTCTGCTGCCCATGAACAAATGGCATACTATGATGAAACTGATGCACTTGGGTCACCCATTTATGACACATATGGTGATGAGGATCTGTCTGAGTATGGTGAAGATCTAGACATTACTTTTGGCTTGGATTCTGTTTCTCATCTTGATGAAAGAGGAAACAACATACATCAGGTAAGTGACTGTGAAAATGTGCCTGACTTAAAAGAGATGCCAGAGCCTGATCTTTTCCAGCCTGGTGTACCAGATGGTTGTGTACATAATGTACACAATTGTGATTTTGAAAGCTTTTCTTTTGATGAGCCAGCATATAATACAATGAGCTTTGATCTTCCTAGTTTTGTGGTGGACTCCGAGTGTTTCCTATTTGCAGTCCAGCTAGGAGATCATGTTGCAATGCATGATGATGATATAGGTGATAAGTGCTATATGCCATATGAACATGCATTGTTTGATACATTCTGCACCCACATGTCACATGATGCTGAGGGCTATCTACACAAGGGTGATAATGACAAGCCAAATCAGAAGGTTGAGTATGCAGATGACAAGTTTTGTTTGTGGGTGGATCTTTGTAGTATCTCCAAGCTTGATCCAGTGCATGCAGATGAAAACAAGATATTTGACAAAGGGAGATACATGTTTTTCTTTTCTTGGTGGCCCTAGGCCATCAAGTGTGTTGGGTGATGCAGGTCAGTGCAGTATTTGACTCTGTGCCCAATGGATAAGGGACTGGTCTGCATCCCAGAGATCTAGAGTTCTCGCTGCAGGTTTTCACCTGCACGTCCCCAGACAGAGCCACTGTTAGTGCCTGAATTGACTGGTAGTTTTCTGAGCATTTTTCATTCAGGCACTCTCCCTAAGTATCCAAAAAAATGTTCTAAGTGATGGACCTCCTCAGCATTTTTCAGCTGCATCATCATGTTTTCCGAAGGAGGAGGTCATCATCATCATGTTTGTTTCGATGATGGTCAGCATCATCATGTTCTCCCTCGATCGGTTTCTTATCGTCATCATCATATTTCGCTGTCGGGTGATGTTTGGGTTTTATCCTGATGATGCTGACGAGCTACAGTGCGCCCTGATCTGCTTGCGAGGGTGATTCTTCAAAGTCTCTGGTGATCTTCCATTTATCACCGTGCGCAGGCATGATGATGATGTTACTTATTCTTTGAGTTGCTCGACCTAACTTGTTTTATCCTAAGGGTCGTCGTCATCATCATCATATTTCCAGTTATTATCCTTTGTGGAGGTCATCATATTTTCTGCCTTCATGATATTTCGCCGGGGTGATATTTCTATCATCGGGTGATCTTGGTTTATATCATCCTGATGATGTTGTCGAAGAGTTCTAAGTGCGACCCGATATTCACTAGGGTCATCATATTTTGAACGTCAGGATGATCTTAGTCAATATCATCCTGATGATGTTGTATTACTTCTTGATCGTTGTTTTGTCATCCTGATGATGCTGACGTCATCCTTATATATCAGGGTGATATTTGTTTCTCTGCCTATCTGCATCATGATATTTCCAAAGGGGGGGTGATATTTTCATATCACCCGGATATATGTTTTGTTTGTTCGAGCATCATGATGATGCTGATATCAGGGAGATATCCGCCTGCTGGCTTCGCGCATTTTCTACTGGGGGTGATCTTTTCAAGCAACATCATCATATTCAGTTATCACCCCGATCTTATAGAGGAGCTACAGTGCAGCCTGATATTTGTGCATCAGGAGGATATTTCCAAATATCCGGTTGTCTTCCGAATATCATGATGATGTTAATATGATGATGACGTCATCAAGGTCCGGGGGGGTTATATTTCTAACATTGATCATCTTGAAGAGACCTCCTGATATTTGCAAATATGATTATGACGTCATCCGGATATGAGGAGGTGCGCAGTAGGCAGATATGATGATGACGTCAGCAGTATATGATGATGACGTCATCAGGATGTTCATCGGCCAGACTTTTGTTATAAGCTCAGCAGGAGGATGTTCCTCCGAAGGATCAGGTTGTGCCGATTATCATGAAGGTCATATTTCAATTATCATGATGACGTCAGGGTGATATTTCGAACAACAGGATATCTTGCTGCTGGAGGATGATGATGATGAGGTCTATACTAGTGTTGTCAGGAGCAAAAGCACCGACATGATATATGCTCATGACCTAGTATATAAAGTGTTATTGAGGTCATCGCGGGGTGCATGTGGGATATTGATATCCTGCATTTTCAAATATCATGATGATGAATCTCGGCGGGAAATGGTTGCGACTGCAGATTTGATGATCTTCCCAAGGCCGCGGGTTGGTGCGCCATTAATGGCGATTGTTGCAGAGGTATGGGCGATGGCGTGGGTCGATCTTGTACCCGACTGGAGGTGTCAATCAGCGGACAGAGGCGCAGGGCTCGAGAAATCTTCCTGTCTCCTCCCCTACCTGCTGCATTCAAGTTTGGGCACCAATCTGGTTGTGGTTGAGCGCCATTTTCATGATACTGTGTATCTGGCAAAATTTTGGTCAACCATGTAATTAATTGCTGAGCACCTACCTTGCTGTTATAAGCAGGTTGTGTTGCTCATTTGAGAGGTTGTTGAAAGTTGATGATTTTTGGCTCTGTAATTCAATACCAGCTGATCTGGTTGCTCTGTACAGTCTAACTTGGGAGTTTATGTATCTCCTGTTGTACGACTTGGCATGAATCCACTGATTTCATGGTTGATCTTATATGAGTAATGCTATCTTAGCATGTGTTGTGTTAATTCTGTCTCCAGTATTGCATGTATTCTTCTTCTGGATCTGGATGTTTGCGTAATGTTTAGATTCTAGAGCATAGAATTCCTATGTTGAATGTCTGATCTTTTAACCTCTGCTCAAGGGGCAGATTAAACTGTTTTCAGGTTGAACATTGGGAAGGGTATACTGCAGTAGGGATGCCATAAGTAGAGATAACTTAACACTCTTCATTGGGAGATATCTGTAAGGCAGATATCATGTGTATCCCCCTGAAATCCAGTTTTAGCTATTTATGCTGATCATTCACAGGTGTATGTCTACCGACTCCAAGCCCTGGATAGGCACCAATCATGCTGTGTTCTTGTGTTATACACCATGTCCAGCTTTGCATCCAAATTCATATCAAACCATTTCATACTTCCACCTGTTAGTTGTAGGAGTAGGATTAGGAACCCCCTGCATGCTCTCATACCCAACCAGACATCATGTCCAAGAATGTTGCCAGCCTTGTGATCTATCATGCAGATCTTGGTCCATACATGAGAGTATTCTGCCTGTTGTTGTCAAGTTAGATCATTCTATCTTTGAGCTAGTCAAGGTTACATCTTGAGTTATAGGGATACCCCCCTTGGTGCGGCAGAACCAGAAGTGAAGGGGAGGAGCTCACGCAACCTCCTGTATTCAGTTGGCTGAATCTGCCTGTGCATTAGAACTGGCAATCCCTAATGCTGATTCAAAGAATGTCAACATGGCCTACTTGATTGCAGTTGTAACATCTTCCAGTGAAGACTCCACGTCCTCTGCCTGCACCACCACCTCTTCCTCTGCCATTAGGTCTTCTCCAACCTCTAAAACCACCACCTTTTTGTTCTGTATCAGAACGTGATTCTTGTTGATTTGAACTTTCCCCTTTGTTTGGCTGTCCTCTGCCAAAATTACCTCTTCCTCTATTGTTCCTGCCACCTCTTCCTCTGTTATTTTGATCACCTCTCCTTTTCAGTTTATCCTCTGCCCTAGAGGCTAACTGAAAACATTCATCCACAGTCTTGGGAACCACCATACTGAACTCATCCTGTATATTGTACCTCAGACCATCCAGGTATCTGGCCACCATCTCTTTCTCTTCTTCTCTGTGATTGGCTCTCATGCTCAATCTGTGGAATTCTTCAGTGTATGTAGCCACGTCCATATCTTTCTGCCTAAGATGATTAAACTTTCTGATAGTCTGCAGATCATAATCACATGGTAGAAATTTGGCTCTCAGCATGGCCACCATTCTGCTCCACTTGGTGATTGGACTCTTTCCAACCTTCTCCCTTTCACATTGAGTGTAGTTCCACCAAACCAATGCAGAACCTCTCAGTCTGGTCTTTGCAAACTTTACTTTCTTACTGTCACTATACTCTTTGAAGTCAAAGTAATTACTTATGGCTTCAATCCAGTCCACAAGAGTATCTCCATCCAGTTTCCCATTGGACGTGGGAACATCCATTTTCGGATCACCACTATCTCCATGACCCTTGAGTGCGTTCAGAAATGCCTTTTGATCAGCAGTCATACCTTCTCCTTGAGGATTCTCCCTAATTTCTCCTTCTTCATCCTCTTCTAACTCAGAAGTGCTTCCATCTTTCTCTTTGGATCTTTCTTCCTTCAGTCTCTCTTCTTCGCATTTCTTCCACCATCTTCTGGATGGCTGCTTTACTCATCGTCTTGGGAGGCATTGTGCTAGCCTCTGTTTCTATCTCCAATTCTTCGTCTGACATACACGGCTGTGATTCAGAATATTGGCTCTGATACTAATTTGATGCAGAGTGCCAGCAGAAGCGGATGAAGATTTGACTATATCTTCCCTATCGGCAAGAGATCCTCCAGTGTTTCGCCGAAGTCAAGGATGTCTTCGCTATCGGAAAGACATGAACTATCGGCAGTTCCTTATTCTTTTATCCCAATGGCCAAGTTCTCACCGATACTATCGGGTACATCGGCCAGACCGATACTATCAGTGTAACTTTCTTTTAGTTATCCGATATACAAACTCTTACCGATGTGCATTGCGTTGAACTTAATCGTCGGTAAGACCTCTTGCTTCGGCCAGACTTCTACTTAAACTCCCGATAATGACTCTCACACTGATATGTCTTCTACTATCGGCATGACCTTCGCTCATCAGTGGAACTTCCAAGTCTTCTCCCGACAGAGCTCCCTCACACCGATACTCTTTATCGGTGACACTCCGAAGATGTCTCACCGATCGGTGAAACCTTGTACCGTCGGCTAAGTGTATTTTCCTTAGCCCAATTTCGTTTCTCTCGCTGATGCGAACAATGATGGAATGTGTCTCCGACACTATACCAATCTTCGGTAAGACGGAGAGTATTTCACACCGATGGATCTCCAATTGTTCTGAGGCGCCGAACTCAGATTCCCTTCGACAGAACAATGGAATTTGGCCGATTCATATATCAACCCTCGATCCCTTGTAGCAATCTGATCCCACAGCCAAACTATCCAATTTCACTCTGATTTTTTGACTAGCCACATGACGATGTCTAGTTGAACTTGACTGAGTTCGTTGGCTTCCTGGGTAAGAATTCAACAACAACAAATGTGAAAAGTCTTTCCCCCATCACACTGATACTATACAGGGCTTCAGTGGATAGAGGAAAGGGCCTCCATGTATGAATCAAAACCCTACTCCTAGGTTACAAACCAGCCACTGTGGAACCGTGGGTTTTACACCACCTGCACACTATAGAGTCACTATGGATTGACAGATAGCACCCGGTTAGGGTTCCATTTACAAAATCAGGATAAAGATATCAAATCACTAAGAACAACCATGAAAATCAACACAGATCATACCCAAAACTCTCTTTATTCAGTTATCAAGAAGAACTAGTTGTAATACACACTTCTCTCTCTCCCCGTGTGACATACAACCTGCCTCTAAAGAAGATGTAGAGAAAGCAGTTATCCCCTCCAACTGTGCAAACTAATTTTCAAAGCAGTTAGCCATTGGTTTACCCTTCATACAAGCAAAACTACAAGTGTGCCTTGCATAATTACATTCACGGGACCAAATTGACCCTTATTACAAAATGAAATGGCTTAAGAGCCTTATGAGAAAACAAAAGAAAAGATGACCCTGCACTACAGAGAATGTGCTCCTGCACCACATTTGTCCCCCAAGTAAGCATAAAAGATCAAACAAATAACTTGGATCTTAGTGAACACAATGCTAATCAAGCTCCTAATGATCCTCATTCCACATGCACCATCAATTCCACTTCAAATCCACCATCATATCCCCTTGGTCTTCCCACCCTTATACATGAACGTTCTTCCTTAGGACAACAACAACCATTGTCCTCCATTTCATCTTCTCCATCCAATAAAGAACTCAAGTCTAGTGTTCAAACCACATCTAGTCCCATAGTCAATCTCATCCTCCAAAACATGAACTACAAAGGTAAAGGCCTAGGCCTTTATGAACAAGGTATTTTAGAGCCAAACCATGTCAAGATCCCTCCATGCTCATATGGCCTTGGATACACACCCCAAGGTAAACAAGGCCAAGATGTTGGTAATCCCTTCATGCATCCTAAACCTACCACTTTCCAACGTACCCCCCATCATCTACCCAAGACATATGTAGCCATTCCATCTCCATCATCCTATAAATGTCAAAAGCATGTGATCATACATCTTCCACCATCCAATTTGCCTCCACTTTTACCAACTCCAAATATCCCTCCATCCACCTTCCCACCATTGCTTCCAACACCTAACATACCTATCATTCATAAGTATCCTTACATCCCTAATCATGGCCAACAAAAGCACACATCGTTTAAACATAAAGCTTCCAATCATTCCACCAACCCTGCTTCCACCAAACCCATGGGATTCCAAAATAAACATTTGGATGCCTTTATCTATAAAGCCAAAAATCCAACTAAAACTCCTAAGGACCCTCATGCCTTAGGCCATCAATGTGAAAAGTCTCTAAATCATCCATCTTCTAAGCAAAGTACCTTCAAAAAGCTATCCAAGCCCATACGTCCAAATGCAAAGACCAAAAGCAAAATGGTTTGGGTTCCTAAGCCAATAGCTAGCAAAGTGAATGAGGCATCCTTATCCACCTCTCAAGAATCCCAACCACATATATCCATCCAAGAGCCTATTTCCATCCAAAACTTCCATTCCCTTCAAAAATCCTACAAGCAAAACAAAAGCACTAAAAATACTAAATCTATGTGGGTCCCCAAATGCTTACATCAACCATCCCCTAAGAAAACATCTCCATTACTTCCTACACCACCATCCAATCAAAAGCTTTAATGTTTATCACGGTGTGTGCAACCATTGGTCATGGTTCCCTTCCACTCTGCAGCACCTCCACATAACTACATCTCCCCAACCTTCATCCATTACCCTAGATATATCCCCCATGCTATCCCTATGGTCCATGCTTTGGCATAAACTTTTCATCCATCTTCATTCCATAAGCCTATATAAATCCACACCATGAGCCACTAGACTACCCTACCATAATTCCACATTATAATCCATTATCCACCTAATCCATCTGTCATCCACACAATCCCTTATCAACATCTATGAACACACTTGACATGGTCCATGCGAAGACATCATCAATCTCTAAAGGGACAATATCATCTCTCATAGCACTAGCCACTTGAGTCCCTCCTATCCATTACCATGGTGAAAACCTGGCAAACAGGCACCATGTGTAATTGTCAACCCATCTAAAAGCAAAAAAGAAAAAAAAAAATCAAAATGGTAAAGAGAAATCCCTTCGTCCAATGGTGAAAACCTGGTAAACAGGCGCCTTGGATAAGTACCATGATGAAACCCTAGCAAATAGGTGTCATGTGTAGGTTGATCTTCTATGTCACTTACACTTGGGGGTACATTGTCTCATCCAACCTATCCATTTCCCAACTATCTATCCCATTATATCATTTTCCATCCTATCTTATCCTATCTTGTCATCCTACCATCCTTAGCCATTACATAAACATGCCTATCCTATTGAACCCATTTATCCACCCTTCCTCTTTTTGATTTTGATGAAGACATAGAGGTAAAATGTTGAAACATGTTTGGATATTTCTTGACATACCTTCTTTTGAAACCAAGTCCTATCCATTGACCATTTATCCATCTTATCCAAACCAATCTAATCATGTCATCCCTTGGTCATGAACTTTGTCATGTAAAAATCCTAAGCATTACCACCTAGAATGGGGCAAGTTATTCTTCCTATGCAACATACCTTTGAAGATCACATCCTAGCTCCCTTATGATCCATCCACTATGGCATATCCTTATCATGAGCTTTCCATCTTATAGCTTATCCCCATCTATTTATCATGACCTTTCCACTATAGCCTACCTATTCGTTTATCATGAGGCATACATCCCTTATATCTATCCATCTATCATGAGCTTTCCCTTTTATGGCCTATCTCTTTATCCACCCATCTATCATGAGCCTTCCATCCCATTTACTATCCTCCATCTTTCCATCCTACCTCCATCCTTGCACCTAGACTTGGTTTTTTCCCTTGTCATTGGTATCAAGCACAAAGGCTACTCATATTGTAAATCAATTGACATCCCAAAACATTCAAAAACAAAAAAAAAAATTCAAAATATTCCCCAAAAATTAAAAAAAAAATCAACATATCCCCAAAAACACAAAAAAATTAAAGTATGTCAAAAATTCAAAAAATCAAATATCCAACAAAAAATCCAAGCAATAAAACCAATCATATCATCACATCACAATCCATTACATAAAAAATCAATCAAAATCAAATCATCATCATCATCAATTCTTCTTATCAATAAAATTCATTCATCCATTTCAATCAATCACTTCATCCAATCATATCAATCAAATCAATCTAAGCAATGATCTTAAAGCCAAGTCACACTAATCCATATCAAGCAAGCCAATCAATCAAGGAACATTATCCAATCAAATCAACAAGTTTTTGATCTTAATCTTGTCATGAGCCAAATCAATCATCATCAATGGGATATAGCGTTCCCACATCCTTGTGTTGATCTAGGGATATAGCTTTCCCCATAATGACAACACTATCATCATCAATCAAACAATCAATCATTGGTTTATGACTTGACAAGGGCAATACCTTGTTTATTTTACATCCTTTGAGCACACTGAGAACACTTGCTTATGCTTAGATTTGAGTGGACACCCTAATCATTGCACCATCACTATCATCATTCAAAACAATCCAATCATCAAAACAATCAACCTAGCAACAACAAACATCACAACCAAAGCACATCAAGCTAACCATCAAAACAAATCCAATCAAAATCAATCAAAAGAAGCACATCAATCCAACCATCAAATCAATTCTTCAAATCAAACCATCATCATCATCAATTCTTCTTATCAATAACATTCATTCATCAAATCAACTCAATCCAAAGAATCCAAGAAATGATCCAATTGCAAGTAAATCCTTAATCCATACCAATCAAGTTAATCAATCAAACCAAGTTATCCAAACACAATCAATGGTCTTGATCCTAGCCTTGTTGTTAGCCAAATTAATCAACCAGCTAATCAACTCAGCAAACAACCTTGTGTTGATCTAGGGATATAGCTTTCCCCGCAATGACAACACTCTCAACTATCATCAACAAAACAATCAACAATTAATCATTGGTTTACAGCTTGACAGGGGCAATACCTTGTTTGTTTTTTGAATCATTTGTGCATGCTTGCTTGCTTGCTTGTGTGTGCTATCATTTTATCTTGCATTTGTATCACATCAGTATCATTCTAGCTAATATTCATATCTTGTGTATGTTGGAATAGCTTTTTGCACTATCCTTTGCATCTAAGGCCATATCATACCTTTTGTGCATTAGGACTTCAATGCTCTAAGTTTACTTCCTCATATGTTAGACAAGGTTATATTACGCTAGGGCATGAGACACATCATCACCTTGGTTCCTTATACCTTGGTGCATAAAGTCTAGTGCTATATCAAACATCATGGTTGCTCACCTTCCATTGCAGCATAACGCATCATCTTTTTATCTATCTATCCCCTTATCTTTCTTTTGCAGCCAAGCTATTTCATTTCAAGAGCATACCTGTGTTTGCCCAACCCACCTATCCTCTCGAGGGGGCATCACCAACCTATCCAATTAGTCGTCATCATCATCATCATCATCCTCCTTTTCCATCCAATTAGTCATCATCATCATCATCATCATCCTTTTCCTCTATCCATACCTTAACTTCTTTGAAATGATATTACTCGACATAAATCTTATCATCTCTAACATCATCTCAAAGAGGGGCAAAATGTAGACACCCAAATTTGTCCCAAAATTGTTCATGTCTAGCAACACCTTGTTAAACCATTATCCTAAACATCATAAGCCAATTAATTAAATAAATTTTATTTATTTAATTAATTTCCACATCATATCTTATCCCATCCTATTCATTTATCCAATTAAGTAAATAAATTTTATTTATTTAATTAATATCCAACTATATCCCAACTAATTCAAATATTTTATTTGAATTAAGTCACATGATCTTTCATCACATTCCAACACTTGTCCAGTCAATCATGTGTTACAACTTTTATCTTTCACATGCACAACTAATGGGACCTAATTTTAGTATTTATCTACACAAGTACACCTAAGCCTTATCCTCCTTTGCCACATGTCACATGACTACAATTTCTTGATGTGCAAGGAAACCTAACTTAATCCTATCCATCCATTTCATCTAAAGCCCTAATTGATCTCAACCATCCATTTGAACTAAGCCAAGCCTATAAATCAAGCCATCTACAAGCCATTAAGGACATTAGAGAAGACATTAGAAAAGAGAAGAGAATGGGAGGATTCTTCTTCATGCAACCTCACTCTGCTGAATTTTCATCTCAAGACATTATCCATCATCTTCAATCTATCTAGCTAGAATCTATCAACCATCCATCACCTATCTCTTTATCAACGCTATGTTGCGGAATCAAGCAATCAACATAACAAAGCGATCAATCAATCGAGCTCATCTTGCATCTTCGAGGTATTGAATTATTTGGGTTTAGCTTATGCATTTCATTGTTTGAATCATTTCCATTTATAAATCCAAATTTTTTGATATACATTTTCGAGAGCCTACCCGTGTTTGTCCAACCCGCCTATCCTCTCGAGGGGGCATCATCATCCCATTTCATCCTATCTTTCCATTATTATCATCATATCTTTCCATCACCATCCTTTTTCTCTATCCATACCTTAGCTTCTTTCAAATGATGTTACTCAACATAAATCTTATCATCTCGAACATCATCTCAAAGAGGGGCAAAATGTAGACACCCAAAATTGTCCCAAATTTATCCATGTCTAGCGACACCTTGTCAAAAATAGTATCCTAAGACATCATGTAGCATCTTGTCCTAAATCCCACTCTTAATCCCATTTATCCATTAAGCCAATTAATTAAATAAATTTTATTTAATTAATTAATTTCACATGCATAATCCCATTTATCCTATCCTCATCCCAATTAATTAAATAAATTTTATTTATTTAATTAATATCCAACTATATCCCAACTAATTCAAATATTTTATTTGAATTAAGTCACATGATCTTTCATCACATTCTAACACTTGTCCAGTCAATCATGTGTTACAACTTTTATCTTTCACATGCACAACTAATGGGACCTAATTTTAGTATTTATCTACACAAGTACACCTAAGTCTTATCCTCCTTTGCCACATGTCACATGACTACAATTTCTTGATGTGCAAGGAAACCTAACTTAATCCTATCCATCCATTTCATCTAAAGCCCTAATTGATCTCAACCATCCATTTGAACTAAGCCAAGCCTATAAATCAAGCCATCTACAAGCCATTAAGGACATTAGAGAAGAGATTAGAGAGAATGGACAATTTGGAGGAATGGATGATTCTTCTTCATGCAACCTCACTCTGTTGAATTTTCATCTCAAGCCATTATCCATCATCTTCAATCCATCTAGCTTGAATCTATCAATCACCATCACCTATCTCTCTATCAATGTTATGCTGCGGAATTGAGCAATCAACACAACAAAGCAATCAATCAATCGAGCTCATCTTGCATCTTCGAGGTATTGAATTATTTGGGTTTAGGTTATGCATTTCAATTGTTTGATCATTTCCATTTATAAATCCAATTTTTTTGATATACACTTAGGTATCCAAATGTGGAAAAACAAGCATATGCTCTGGTAAAGGCAGTCAAGAAATTTCGTCATTACATCTTAGAAGTCTAGTGATTGCCATAGTCCCAGATGTGGCAGTCAAAGTCTTACTGATGCAAAGCAAATTAAGAGAAAGAATAGGGAAATAGGTCACCATATTGCAAGAGTTTGACATAGATATTCAACCTATGAAATTGGTAAGAGGTCAGGCCTTGACTAGAACAATGGCTAAAGTGGGACCAGGCCTAGTCTCCCACCAGTACCTATTAGAAGACGTTTCAAAAGATGAGTGGTATGGAGATATCATATTTTACTTAATCAACACTATCCACCACAGCTGAATTCAGTTCAAAGAAGAGTACTTAGACTAAAGAATAGTAGTTACATGATAAAACAATCAGTCTTTTACAAGAAGAATCATGAAGGTATCTATCTAAGGTGTTTGGACAAGTCAGAGGTCAATCAAGTATTAACTAGTTTTCATGAGAGATTTGGAACAGGTCATGGATCGGCCCACTCAACAACTAACCAGGTTCTTCATGCTAGATATTATTGGCCAACTCTATTCAAAGACGCATACTCCCATGTAAGAACTTGTCATATATGCCAGATCGCTGCACACAGAGAGCGACATATAGCCATGCCCTTGCAACCAGTGATAGAGGTACGACCATTTTCTCAGTGGGGCCTCAACTTTATCAGTATGATCAATCTTCCTTCCTCTGCAGGCCATAGGTATATTTTGACCACTACTAATTACTGCACCCGATGGTCTGAAGCAATAGCTTGTAAACCATGCACCATAGAGGTAGTTATTAAATTTGTTGAAAATCATATTGTCACTAGATTTGGTTGTCCATTTGCTTTGGTATGTGATAATGGCCTTGCCTTTTCATCATTACATTTTTCTAATTGGGCATTTGATTATGGGATTACTCTCAAGTTCTCATCTAACTATTACCCACAAGGGAATGGGGTAGCTGAATCAACAAATTAAAATCTGCTCGAGGTCATTAAGAAACTATTAGACAAAAACCCTAGAGACTGGCATACCCAACTTAAGTTCGCCTTATGAGCTGATAGAATCTAATACAAAGTAGCCCTGAACACATCGCCTTATCACCTAGTCTATGGGATTGAACCCATCTTTCCTGTCCACTTGAGGACTCCCATACTACAATTCATGCAAGACTACCTTGAAACTAATGATCAATTATCCTCTAGGTTAGCCCAATTACTGCACCTTGAAGAGAAACGTGATGCTGCTATAGAAAACTTTGCTCAACATCAGGGGGTCGTAAAATGATCGTTCGACAAAAGAGCCAAGGTCAAAGCCTTCTGCATTTTTGATTTAGCCCTATGTTGGGATAAAGCACATGAGAAGAAAGGAGAACATGGTAAGTTTGATAAACTTTGGCTGGGCCCTTATCAAATCTATGAGATCCTTGGGGATAACACATATCAACTCAAGAGCCTTACTAGTGAGGAGCTTTCATTCCCCATTAATGGCCAGTTCCTTAAGCACTACTTCTAGGCCTGAGAGGCAGTCATGCCTCATTTTAGTGTACATAGTTAGGGGTTTGTTTACTTTAGTTAGCTTAGGTTGCCTTTAGTTTAGTTTTTCTTTCTTGCCTTTGCTTTTCTTAGTTGGTAGGTGCTTTGCTTAGATTAGTTGTCCTTTCTTTTGCTTGTTGTGCTTGCTTTTTTCGCAGGGTCTTTGTTTTGATGTGGTGGCAGTTGTGTGGACCTACAAGTGCTTCTTTGGTGGGTGAATAGTCATGAGTCTTCCTTCGAGAAGCCAAGGTTTCCACTTAGTTTTGCTATGGGTTCCATTGTTATGTCAGGGAGTATGGTGTCTGTTCATTGGACATGAGTCATTAGTTGGTGCACCTGAAGTATTTTCTAACCACATATCTTTCACACTTTAAATGATCCTAAGGTAGCTAGGCAAGTCTGAGTGATCCTGTGTCAAGTAAAAGGGTTGACTTCTTCATCTAGTACATTCACTATCAATCAAGCAAGAAGGCAGGTGACACTAAGTGTTGCTAGCCTATATTGGGTAAAAAATAAAAGGTGTTTTTCAACACTAGACTCCCATACTACAATTCATGCAAGACTACCTTGAAACTAATGATCAATTATCCTCTAGGTTAGCCCAATTACTGCACCTTGAAGAGAAACGTGATGCTGCTATAGAAAACTTTGCTCAACATCAGGGCGTCGTAAAATGATTGTTCGACAAAAGAGCCAAGGTCAAAGCCTTCTGCATTTTTGATTTAGCCCTATGTTGGGATAAAGCACATGAGAAGAAAGGAGAACATGGTAAGTTTGATAAACTTTGGCTGGGCCCTTATCAAATCTATGAGATCCTTGGGGATAACACATATCAACTCAAGAGCCTTACTAGTGAGGAGCTTTCATTCCCCATTAATGGCCAGTTCCTTAAGCACTACTTCCAGGCCTGAGAGGCAGTCATGCCTCATTTTAGTGTAAATAGTTAGGGGTTTGTTTACTTTAGTTAGCTTAGGTTGCCTTTAGTTTAGTTTTTCTTTCTTGCCTTTGCTTTTCTTAGTTGGTAGGTGCTTTGCTTAGATTAGTTGTCCTTTCTTTTGCTTGTTGTGCTTGCTTTTTTCGCAGGGTCTTTGTTTTGATGTGGTGGCAGTTGTGTGGACCTACAAGTGCTTCTTTGGTGGGTGAATAGTCATGAGTCTTCCTTCGAGAAGCCAAGGTTTCCACTTAGTTTTGCTATGGGTTCCATTGTTCTGTCAGGGAGTATGGTGTCTGTTCATTGGACATGAGTCATTAGTTGGTGCACCTGAAGTATTTTCTAACCACATATCTTTCACACTTTAAATGATCCTAAGGTAGCTAGGCAAGTCTGAGTGATCCTGTGTCAAGTAAAAGGGTTGACTTCTTCATCTAGTACATTCACTATCAATCAAGCAAGAAGGCAGGTGACACTAAGTGTTGCTAGCCTATATTGGGTAAAAAATAAAAGGTGTTTTTCAACACTAGACCCTTTACAGTGCAAATAAAAGAGATTACCAATTGAAAATTCTCACAGAAGGTACTATCTAGAAATGATTACCATCAAATGCTATCATACTAGAAAACATTATCTGTCATTTTTTCTTTTCAAAGCTCATCACATTCCAAAATTTGAGCATTTCTTGGTGGTAGAATGATCTCAGCTTTCTAGCTTGTCTCAGGGGATCTTGGATGAACTTAGTTGCCAAAGGATGGGAATGAATACAATTGTACACACTCAAGTTTTCAGGATGTGGATGGTTGCACTAGTTAGTGATCTTGGATTCTTTGATAAGGTACCTTGCTTTTTTGTTTAATATGTGGGGAACACAGAGATTTTAGGTTCAAACTAAACATTTATCGTTGAAATGTTCAGGAGCATTTCCTAGCAAAGTCGTCATTTGTTGTGCCTTGCACACACGCCCCATTCCCAAAATGGGTACCCCCTCTTTTCATTTGGCTTAGGGTGTCAATTAGGTTTTTTTTTCATCTTCCAAGTGGTTAAGTGGTCAAAGTACATTTTGATCTTGATTGAATGATGATATTGAAAAATCACTTCAAGAATCTGCTAGGTTGGATCTTTATATCCCTTTTGATGGTCTTGAATTGCCATTTTGCGCTAGATTTCCCTCCAACCAACCTTTGCGCCAAATTGCTATTTGTCAAACCTTTGAGCTAAATTACCTTTCAACTGACCTAGCACTAAAATCCTTTGTCATTGACTTCAACATTGATTTTCCTACCGGCAGACTTCTGCGTTAAAATCTACTATCTCTGACTTGCGCTAAATCGATCAATCACCGACCAAGTCAGACGAAGCCAAAATGCCCGCAAGACGAATGGACCTCAAAATCTTGCAAACCACATAGGATGAATCTATAAAAAGAAGCTGCACTGACCAAGTCCAACGCATCCTATTTCCTCGCCAAGTCGGTGACCATCAGAAACTGCACTAAAACCCTAAATCTGACAATTGTACATTGCGTATTAATGGCGATTTTGCCAGGGGATAAAAGGGGTAAATCCTTAGTTTTAACCATTTCTTTTGCATTCGATCAGATTTTCAGAGCCTGTTTACACTTTTACTGTTGATCCACCCAAGTTCAAAACCGTGACCTACCTGCACAATCTAGATGCACCTTCCACATTTACCAGGTAGGGTTTTCAAACCTTGTCTTTGAGCCTTCAATACATACCATTAGGGTTTGCTTTCATGATTTCTCTCCTAAACAGTAATTTTAGGGTTTCTAGCTAGGGTTTTGCACATAAGTTGCTTATTTTTCCTTTCAAACCCGCTAAGATTCCCTATTGAAAACATAAATGGATTGCCATGAGCTGACTACAACAAAACTTAGACAAATTTTGCCGTGGACACATTCAAATTTTTTTTAGTGCCAAAATGAGGCCTGAATGACTTGTAAACTTGTCGATTCGATAGAAGGTCAGTGACCTTCAAAACCCACGCTGCATTTTCAGATCCATTGTGTGCTAAAAAAAATGACCTCCGACCTGCATGCCCATATCACCTTTCTCCAATTAAGTTGGATGGACCTCAAAACCTCACAAACCTTGAAAACTTCCTCTGCGCTAAAAGACCTCATCTCTGACTTGGTTGGATACCCTGAATTCCTTCGCAAAGTCGGTGGTGTCCCAAAGTCCCGTTGGAAACAAAACATTGGCCTTGCGCTAGAAATGATCCCTTCCGGCCCTGCGCTTTAACGCTCTCCCATCAACTTGGTTAGCAGCAACCAAAACTCGCGCAAATGTAATACAAATGATATCAAAAGGATTTGCGCTAAATCACTACCGACTAACTGAACAACTAATAGAAGGTCAGTGACCTTCAAAAGCCATGCAAGTTGGTAACCATTGAAATCTATGCAAAATGTTTAAAATCATGAATGGTAATAAAATTTTGGGTCAGACAAGCCCGTTTTTCCAGCTGCGGCTGATAGACCCTAATTTTAGCACTTTTCTTCCTGCAGGTTGGATGACCCTAAAAATAGTGCAAATAATGTAAAATGACAGAATTTTCAAAGGATTTTCAAAGGGAAGTGTCAAAAATGATAGAGTTAATGTTGTAATGCATAGATAATGATATTTTCATAAGATTTCTTACAACATTAAATGTTTCTTCACATGTAATTTTGTTATAAGTGCAATAGTGATAACTGTTAGATTTGGTAGTAATAGTAGATTTATCAAAGTTCATCTTAAACTTAGGAATGTGTTAAAAGATTCCTCAAGGTATCAAACTTATAAGGTTCGGTCCTGCAAACTAAATGATTGCCTGAGCCCAAGCTATGAAGTACAAATTCAAAGGAATTCCCTTAGAGACCAAGATTCACTCTAGGTGGAGTGATGTAGGAGATATAGACGTAGGTCACATAGACCTAGATGACTTCAGATTGAGGGTCTTTAGTCCAAACCCAACTCCTAGGGCCAGAATACTCAGAGACAGTGGTATATCACAAGCTGCTACCTTCCCCACCTCAGTGCAATGTGCAGAACTGATTGCAACTTGTGCAGATAGGTATGATGTCACGACTAGAACAATCTAAACAACCAGTGGAGATATCTTGGTTGATTTAAGCCCACCTTCTCTAGCTAAGACCTTTGATATTCCTTGGCATAAGGTTATGACTATGCCAGATAAACAAGGATCGGAGGAAACTTATAACAAAGATGTAGAAGGATGCAGAAAATACATGAATGATAATTGGGCCAAAAGTAGAAGGTTTGCTCTCATTAAATTTCCCCAAATACTATATCAGAGTGATTTCCATGATGAAATTGGAGACTTAGTAACTTTCTTGAGTAGGATATATAGATTACCTACAGCCTTCACTTTTGAGGAGTGGATGTTTGTCATTATCATTGAGATATTGAAAGGGACTAAGTTCCACTGGGCCCAAATTCTCAGCAAAAACATTCATGAAGCCTTTAGTAATTTCAAGGATAAAAGGTACTTCAGATGGACATCTTATATTGTGTATGCATTGGCAAGAAGGAATCACTATGTTGGGTTGTCCAAGATTGGAGA
This sequence comes from Cunninghamia lanceolata, assembly GCA_027924645.1. Classification (NCBI taxonomy): domain Eukaryota; kingdom Viridiplantae; phylum Streptophyta; class Pinopsida; order Cupressales; family Cupressaceae; genus Cunninghamia; species Cunninghamia lanceolata. Next base: position 6,130,455 of record BSBN01000458.1, read on the forward strand.
AGTTGGGAATGATGAGCAAACCCAGATAAAGGTATATGAATGCTACCCGTAGCTAACCTCATCTCAATCTCTGATACACTTCAAAAGGGTAAATGATGCTTTCACAATGTATATAGCCAAAATGTTGTAGGGTAACATAGCCTTGAGGATTTCCACTGAAGCAATGGATGAAATAACTAGGTATGGAAGATGGTACATCCAGTTTGAGAAATTCACATATTTAAGGGTGCAAGGCTTCACTGGGTTGGCTTACAGACTTCCTCGGTATCCCGATGATAAGACAATGCTTTTGGAGCTGTCTAGACAATTAATACTCTGTGCTGAGAAGCTCAAACACTTGTATAGAACCAATGTTTAGTTTCCTATCAGGTTTGGTAAGGGGGACTATGCATGCCCTTCTCTGGCATCTGCAGAGCATTCTGATAAAGAGCTTCAACTCCTCAATTTACACTACTACAATGCAAGGGATCATTTTGATCCAAATAAGGTGATGGAAAGATTCGTGAGTAAGAAGCTATTCCACAAGATGCACATTGAAGATTTTTGGGCCAATTGCCCAGATGATTATGAGATTATGAAGAAAGCACATTTAAGGCTGCCTCTGGATTTTATCAAGAAGTTCCACATTATGGCAGTGCCAGACCAACTACAAGATGATGAAAATGTTATGGTTAGAGGACCATGGGAGGCTTAATACCATTAGCCTATCCCATTGCCAAATTAGGTAAATGCAGAAGAGAGCTCCTTGGATATTGTTATGATAGAACCTATCAAATTGAGCAAAGCCTAGGTAAGAGGTCAGGTGGCTGCTCTAGAAGGATAGGGAGTTCAACTCACTTATACAACATTAGAATCAGATAAGGACTCCAGGGGAGAGAAGGATGAGCCAATCCATGTCACAGATGAAGCAGAACCAGCTGAGAGACAGAAGTCAGATAGTGAAGAACATACATCTCTGGCGGAAAAAGAGAAGATGAAGAAGCAATCTGCAAGGCCTCCTCTAAAGAAAGATCAATCTCCCTCTACCAGGACAAGGGCCTCCAAGAAAAGAGACATGCCAAGTGGTCTTGGGGAAGGTTCTAAGACTAAGAAAGAAAAAGTAAAAGAAGTTAGTAAGGAGGATGCTACAACCAAGAAAGATTCTAGTCCTCTAATTGACCATTCTCCTACTACCCAAAGTGTGGGCACTGCTATCACAACCCCTACCATTTCTAGGGCCATTTCTCCTTCTATCACTTCTTCTACTACATCCACTTCACCCATAACTCAAGAAACATCCCCTGCCACCTCTCTTACCACTGCCATTGCAACTTCTTCCTGCTCACTGGCAATTTCCTCTAATACCTCTAGCAGCCCTATTTCTTTCACTATCACCATTTCATGCCCTCCCACTAGCACTACACCTACGCCTTCTACTTCTTCCACTCAATTGTCATTACCTCCTATTTCTACCATCCTTTCACCCCCTCTCCCTCTATATTCACTACCCTTTCCTTCACCTCTTGTCATCTCTTCTTCCTTATCATCAGTCCTAGTTAATCTAACACAAGTCAGTATGCCTCCCTTGGTTATATCTTATGTTGTTCCTATCTCACAAATGCCTGTAGATTCTTTGGCCATACCACTACTGCCTGGGATTGAGAAAGTATGTGCAGAGTTAGGATTACATGAGCATGAAACAACACTTGAGGAGGAAAAAGATGTATTGACTGAACCTTAAGTCAATGTTGAAGTTATTGATGTATCTGATAGTCCTCTAGATAAAGGTCAGACGAAGGAAGTTTTCAAGTTGGCTCAAGGAACTACAATGGCAAATATGGAAAACTTGGCCCAAGAAGAAGAGAAATAAGAAGAGATAAGCACATAAAAGAATGAAGAACCAGAGCAAGAACATAAATCACCCAAAGAACTGGCTATAATTGATGGTGACAGCACCACTGAATTGAACATTTCCTCTGCACCTGAGTGGCTACAAAGTAGAATAGCATATCCTAAGCCACAAATGGAAATAATGCAGCTAGATTTGAGCATGATTGTATCACAAGCTCAGAAGCCTAAGAAATAAAAGAAGGCTAAAATATAGTCCAAAATCTATAAGGATGAGTCAGGGTCAAGAATTGCAGAAATAGCAGTCCCGCCAGCTGACACAACAAAAGAACAAGTTAGGGTAGAAGATTACAAAATATCTACAGTTGATCTGGGACCAGCCACTCATGCTCAAAGAGTGGATGATTTTAAGGATTCAATCATATCAATTTTGGAATAGCTAGACAAGGATGAAACATCCAAGAAGGATTTGAAGCAGCAAAGTGAGGAACTTTGTGTGTGCCTTCAGTTTTTAGTTAAGCCAGTAGATGCAGGAGGAGATATAAGGATGATACCAACTTTCCTGTCTACTGATGAAATGGCCAGATTGGGTGAGGTAAGATCTAAATCCCAAGGTACAGAAAATTGGCTATCAAATGTTTTTGAGATGGGATGTGAAACTATTAATGCCTTTGGTCAAGCGCATAAGAAGCTAGTAGAGTTGCATAAGAAATGGAAATATTTGCACGAGGAATGTGATTCCTTCAATGAATATTATTCACATATATATCCTTGAATAAAGAGCATTAGGGAATTGCCTACTCAGACCCTGCTTGTAGAGAATATTTTGACTGGGAATCAGCTGCCGAAGGCCATCGAATGGTATCAACAGCTACTTTTGAGAAAATAAACTTTTGAACATATAAAAGAAGCTTATAAACCAGCTAATGAGGAGCTAAGATCAATCATATATGATATCAGTGACTCTCTAAGGGAATGTCAGGAAGCGTCCTATGATGATTATGCTCCATTTGATATTGAAAAGTGTAAAGACAAGTTACATAAAGTGATTTTTGAAGATGCCACGCTTAGTATGGAGGATAGATTAGACAAGGTAAGCGACCTCAGAGCCAAATTCAAAGCATTTTGAAAGATAGGTGTAGAAATAGAGAAAATATATATTAAATTCAGTTGGCAGCTGGAGTTGTTTGACTATAGGATCAATCATTTGAAGGATCCAGATCCGTCAGAAATTAATCCTACACTTGAGACCTAGCTGACTTACCATAACAAGCTGGCTGGTGAAGACAAAATTGACTTGGATGAAGAATTCTAATATTATTTTGAATATTTTAAGGATGTAATCCCATCATAATTGTAAATCACTATATTCAAGGTAGCATGTGACTCTATTTTGTCTTTTCTATGCTTCTAAAATGTTCTTTTCTACTAATATATTGAGTTGGCTAGTCAAATTGACTAGATTCAATGTATTTGGAGGCTAATTTTCTTCTTTTTCATAGAAGACAAAATGTAATCCAAGAATTGATGTGAGCTGTTATAATTGTATTTATTGATGTAATCTGGACCGTTGGTGTTGAGTTAATCTCCACCATTTATTTGAAAACTCGGTATGCTACTTTTCTATATAAAGGGATGCCATTTCCTTTGTAAGAGAGATTTGATGCTGAATTGTTGACTCTATGCCATTTGAAGTAATGCAAAGCAAGTTTTTGCAGTAATTCTGAGAATTTGTGTCTTGTGTTGGCTCATTTTGGTTTTTATGGTTCGCTTCTCACTCTCCCATTGTTAGTTAGTTGTGCTTTTATAATGCTTATGGTTTGCTAAAGTATCTGATGAATACTCTAAGTCCATACTTTTAGTTATTTGTTGATGGTAAATAGCTGTGTAAAGTTAGTCTAGGCTGATTGTCTGTGCTAAAGTTCAATTGCATTTACAAGTTAAGTTGTGCCATTTATTGGGTACTTAAGAAATGAATGTGATCTGAAAATCTATTGACTTCCATTGAAGATAGCACTATTTTCTACAGCACTATAACACCCATTTCAATTTGGTAACTCAGAAAGCTTCTTAAAAGTTTTAGAGTATTTGTCTACTAAAGGTAACCTATGCATTGTGAATGTCACTTAGGATTCTTCTAAAACCCTAACCTTTTTGTATTTTCTTTAAAACCATTGTTAGTTGTTAGATTAGAAATTTCAGCAGCATTCTATATTATTTTATCAGCTAAAATCATAAAGGGTTTATGTGTGCTTTTTGCCCCAAACTTGAGAATCTATAGATTGCATGTAAGACCCCTTGTAAGTACAGCTAGAACATACCAACTGAGAAATTCCAAGCAAGCTAAGACCTGTTGTTCATGATGTTAGTCATTCACAAACATAGAATAAAAGTTACACAACAACCTTTACTCATCTTGAAAGATACGATGAATTCAGAGAATTCATGATCCCAAGTCTCCGTTGATTAGGTCTTAATCTACTGACGTTACTCAGTGGTTGATGTGTGTTGCTGTTTTCCATTCAGGGGCCTTACGTATTTCTGCAAAGTTCATCATTATTTCTCCAAATATCCTGCTCTATATGTCTGCCCTGCATAAATCTCCAATAATTCTACCTCTGCACTGTGAATTTAGTCAAATAATGTGCTTACAGACTGATATTTGCATGATTTCTACCATTATTTGCAATTCTTTGCATGATATTTTCAATACTACATGCATTTAACTCAAATATGCTAATGATTTTCAGTTACCTACAGGATTTCAGCATATTTCTCTGTTTCTGCTTAAGATTATCAATTTATTTGCAATTGTGATAGTGAGATGTTCTGAAATTGAAAGAAATTAAAGGAAATACTTCTAATTAAGTTGAATCTTTAGCTTTTGATCCACATACATGCTTGATACTGTCATGAGGAGAAGAAATCAAACCATATGTTCACCAGGACATTCCACAGCTAGATACAGTTGATGCAAACTTCAGAGGATAATGAATGAAAACAATACATGCAACATGATGAGCACTCCAAGGGACGCAGCAAATCAAAGCACATATCCAGAATTTAGACACAGATTACTCAAGATTTACTAAGATTTGTAATCGGAATACTCTTCTCTTTCATTAAGTATGCAAAAGACATGTACATATACAGCAGCTTTGAAATAAGTCCTGAATATTTCAGCAATCAGATTTCAATTAAGTTTTGAATGAATATAACAAGGCATTCCACCACTTTTTATAGAATAAGGTGAGGAATCCGTTACAAAAGATCCACGGATCTGATTTATCAATACAAATCAACGGTCATCCCTTCATGACTTGTCAATTTTACAAAAGGCACAAGTTGCCAGCTGGCAACTATCTATACTGCATATGCAAGATATTTCCCCTTTCATGATGTATCTTCATCATGCTCTTCATCTGATGCATGCGGGTCATCATCATGTGCATCGCTCTCTGAACTTTCGCTATCCGGATGATGACGCTGCTGCATATGGGGCTGCATGCTGCTCTGGATTTGTTCATATGACCGCACAACTTGGTCTATTCCTCTGCCATCTTGAGTCTTTGCCTTGATAATGGCGTGTTTGTGTGCTTCATACTTATCCCTGCTGTTATCTAGCTTATTCTTTCTATCCTGCAGTGTCTCATTATAGGTCTCCATCTTGACCTTGATCCTCATCATTTTATTTATTATTTCTTCTGTCAAGTGGACCAGCGGACCATCATTTTCCACTTGGAAGTTATTACGCAGAGCCTTGAGGGCAAAATCTTCATCCTGATTCTCTATCTTCCCTTCCACCTTGCCCTCCAATGTTTCGAGCATGTCTGCTTCAATGCCCATTAAATTGCGTAGCCTCATGCTGATCTCCCTCAGCTTAATATTGCATCTCTTGAGGACTCCGCATTCGAACTGTACATCCTTATACCAGATATCCACTAATAATGCAGTATTATTATTTAACACCTGCTTACTGATAAGCAGTTGTGGATTTATCTTCCTTATTTCATCCAGCAGGCTGAGGACTTTCTCCAGTTTATAAGACCTTTTTCCGGTCTGCATCTGCAACCTGTCCACCTTGGTTTTGGAGTCACTCAATATGCTCCATCTCTTCAAAGAACCTTTCATTATTTCAATGGCATCCTCCAATGTGGATGACACCCATTTTCTGATTACGGACACCTCATGTTTCATGAGGTCCAATTTATTTACCTCCTCCTAAGAAATGGCAGTCAATGGGACTGCAGCTTCACCTGTGGTATCCTCAGGGCTGGTTAAACCCTTAATGTATACATGCAACTGAGCAATGTGCTCTTTATGTTGCTTATTCTTCTCCTTCTCTCTTTTCACTTTCTGAATTAGAGAGTCAATGATGTCTTTTCCTTCCTGACCTTCCTGCTCTTCATTGGCAAAACCCAGATCAACTGTGCTTATCTAGAATTCATCCACAGTGATTTTGCCTTTCTCTTTCTTTACTGCAGGCACAGCAATTTGTGCGGTCCTTCTTCCTGTCCCCGGATCTCTTTTGATGGCCGAAGTCATCCTGGCCTTTCTCCTAGGTTTCATTATATCTGCGGCGAACAGGGTGGAGACGTCGAATTCCTGAATCTCCAGTTCCTCCTCAACATTCACTTCCTTTTCTAACCATGGAGGCACCTGATCATGCTTCTCAGCATCATGATGTTGTTCACCTCTATCTCCTGTTTCCACCAACATGTGTTGTGGAGATGGTGACTTTTCTTTTTCTGGCTCTTGATGCTCGCCTTGCTGCTGTTGATCCTGAGGCGCCTCCTCCTGTTGAGGAACTTCTTTTTCTGGGGGAACATCTTCTCTGTGTGGGGAACCTGGCGGTGTACCTATAGGTAGATCATGATGATCATGATCTTTTTCCTTCATTATTTCATCTGTCCCTAGTTCTTCCCCTTGTGGAGGTTGATCATCCTCCTTTTGTTTTTCTACTTCTGGTGGTATTTCCACCACCTTTAATATTGTAGGATCTGCCTGAGGTAATGGCATCTGCTCTGCAGCTGTTACTTGTCCTATGCCTGCATCATCCACCTCTTGTGCCTTATCAGCAGGATCCTCTATCGCTTCTTTCTTCTCGTCATCAGCCTTTGCTTCTTGGACTTCTACTATAGCAGGTCCTGCTGATGTATCTTGTGGGCTCTGTTGGCCTGATTCAAGAGCATGACCCTTTGCTTCCGCCATCTCTATCTCCTTTGTCAGGTGGCCCTTATCAGGTGATCCTGCTGGCTATTCAGGACTTGCATCCTGCTTTTCTGTTAAGTCTACCACTGCAGGACTTGTCACCTCGGCAATCAGTGTGTCCAGCTCTATGTCCTGAGCTACCTGCTCCGGGCTCTTCTCTAGTTCTGGGCTCTTTTCTTGCTCCGCCTCTGCTTGTTTCATCTCTTCAAGCGTTGATTGGACAGATGGAGGCTTGTGAGGAGCCACACTGATGCCAGCAGCTGCAAGTGTTTCCATTTCTTGTGCAGCTACATCTTGCACCACCTCATCGTCAGACAAGTTTATTGTCTCGTCTAGCGAGACATGCTTTTCTGCTTGTGCATGAGATGTTTCTTTTTGTTACTTTTCTGCAAGTTCTGTTTTGAACTTGACAATGGTAGGAAGTGGAACATTGTGCTGAAGTTCCTTCTGCACTTCACTACCTGCCCCTTGTACTTGCATTGGGGGTTGACTCATCTCACCTCTCATGGAGGTTCTTGTTTTCTTAGGCACGGTAGGAACCAACACCTGGGGAGCTCTCCTCTTTCTTCTAATTACTAGTGGAGCTTCCTCCTCTTCTTCAGGCTCTTCCTCCATGAGGATATCCTTGTCTGGTTGTCTGGATGATTGACCCACTTCTTGGGTCTCTGTGGTTCCAGCCTCTGCTGTCTTGGCTTTCTTGGGCTTGGGAGAAGAATCTGATTCTGATCCTGCTCCTGCTGCTTCCTCAGCTGTAAACACTGCCCTTTCAATTATGACCCCTTTGGGTCCCTTTTCCACCTTCTTGCCTCTTGAGGCTCTCTTGCTTGGCTACTGTGATGGAGGAATCCTCTCTCCCTTGGTCTTCCATTTCTCCAGCAGGAAGTCATCATATTCATCTGTGGGGATGTCCTGCCCCTTCTTCTTGTTGTCCACCGTGATGGCAACACCCTTTTTCTTCAATGCCTCTACCTGTGCATCTACGCAAGCTTGGGTCAAGTGTATGGTTCTGGCAAAGAATGGGTCCAAGGACATATCCTCCTGCATGGTGAGGTCAGGGGCAGAAATGGTGTCATTGTATATCTTCTTCTGTTCATATTCATCTGCCATGATCCTGCCGTCATCACTCTTCAGCTGCTGAGGGAGAGGTATGTAGTCAAATGTCCTGATCTGGTTCAGAGTCAACCTCTGATACCTCCTCCTCCTGGCCTCTGCCTCATCTTCGCAGTCAGCCCAAAAATCCTCTAGGTGCCTCTGGTGAATAGGCTTCCCTAGAATCTTCTGCATTCGGCCGTAAGGATCATATGGTCTCGTTACTGGGAAGGGTAGCAGATTCATTTTGTTCAGAGTGACCATCACCTTCTTAATATGATCCGAGTCAGGGCACATATAGTTGCCGATGCTGACTGGGAACAAAATTGGTGGTAGCTTCTTGGCATCCTTATAAGTCTGTATGATGGTGGAGCCCTACCTGATAAATTCCATTAGCACTACTGCATCTGTAGGATACCTTGGCAGCATCAGGGGATGCCCTTCAAAACCTTCTATCCTGATGTAGGAAAAGGTGGCAAATTGGATATACCATGCCCCATGCCTGTATACTGCCTCCTGAGCTTCCATGCTCAGTCTTTTTGTTCTGTCATCTTCCATGGTCCTTACCAGATGCATAGAGAATGCATCATTGACCAGTTTGTAATCTTTTATGTAGTTGGTTCTTTGCAGCTGGGGATGATGATCCCAGATATATGCTGCATTGGTGCCAGTTAACTTCCCATCTGTGGTTAAGGCATCAAACGTACCTCTATATGCACAGGAATAAACAATGTAAGAGGTCATATAGAAGGCACAATCTGAACCTCCCAGGTTCAGCAGCGGCTCATGCAGAGCATCACTTATGATTTGGCCCCACAGTGGCTTGATGTCTACTTATAGACACATCATTATTATGCCGTACATCCAGTCTCTGAATTCTCTAGTATCAGGCTGGCCAGTCACCCTGTTCAGTAGGGCAATCACATACAGATATTCCTCATTAAAATCAAACTTGAACATGTGCACAGGGAGCTTGGCCGCTGCATTATATGTGTTGTTCTCGGCCCGCCAAGCATACATGTTCTTTCTGGCCGTCTTCTTGTTGGCCTCATACTCTCTTTCAGACTTCTTCAAGTCTACACTCTTTACCTTACTGCCCATTGGTAGTCCAAACGTTTGGGATAGACCTTTGATGGATAGGTCTGCATACACTCTCCCATGCTTCACCACCTGCCTCGTCTGAGGGTCGTAATTCCAGGCACACTCAATAACCAGCTCCGGAGACTCCATGGAGTAGGGGAAGCCAGTAGCGTTCCACATGCTGGATACAAACACGGCGTCCAATACTGGACTCTTATCTTGTCCATCATTCAGCTTGGCTGACCAAGCTTCCAGGTTGGTACTCCCCTGATGGGTATCTGTAATTGCCCAAATTTGAACAGGACCCCTCTCTGTGAAGAGAACATAGACCTACTGAATTCCTCTTGATTCTTGACTGAGCACTTTTCAGCCATGGGTACCTGCAATTAACAATCATTTCTTCTCACAATAGGATATGCATGTATACATTTTGCCAATTTCATGCCTACTGCATCAATTTCACATTACCTGCTCACATGGATATATAACCAGAACTTACAACATCATATAGAAACAACATGATGAGGGTTTCATTTCACTTACCTGGTTATGCAGATTTCTTTCTATACCAGTATATCGTTGAGATGCTCTTACTTCGGCTGCTGATCACCTTCCTTCCTCAGTTTATGAGCTCCAGTCGCGCAACGGTAGCTGTTATGCAGATATGGAGGCTAGTGCTCTGTAAAACAATTTTAACGCAGGTGAATGTAACAATGGCGGTCGAATTACCTTTTAACCTCGCAGTTAGGGCAAACTTAGGGTAACTCTGACAAGTTAGATCGCAATCTTTGATCATTCGTGCGAAAACTCAGGATCTCGCCAGATGTTTCATTGGGTTCTGGGATCGGCGGGAATCACCTACCAAATCTGCGCGCATTTAATGGTAGTGGCGGCAAAGGGAGTGGGGGAATATCCATACAACAAGATATCATGAGAGCAAGATGATATTTCACAAATATCAGGTTGAGTTTCAATATCATCCTCCCTAGTCTTGAAATTGTTATCGCGACAAAATTCGGATGACAACGCACCTTTGTTTTCATTTTAGCACATCAGGAGGATATTTCGGTTCATCGGGTGATATTTCAAAATATGATGATGACCTTCATACTTACTCATTCTCCTTTCGGAATATCAGGATGACGTCATCATGATATTTGTTCTTTGTATTGGGAATGTCTTATGACATCATCGTCATATTGGGTGAACATGATCATGTTTACAAAATATCCTGTCGAAATGTAAATATGATGATGATGTCATCAGGATGTTTCTTTCTTCGTTTATCATCTTCGGATGATGTCATCAGGATATTTGTTAAGGGTGATATTTTGCATCAGGATGATATTAACGAATATCAGGTTACTTTCAAAATATGATGCTCGCGATACAAAAGACCGTTCGACGGGGAAGACTTACTATTACTTAAACTTGACGTTCGGATATTTGAACCGCAGGATATTATCGGGGGGATGTTTCAAATATGATGATGATGTTCTTCAAGCAGCATAACTGAGGTTATAAAATATGACCCTCTTCTTGCGAATATCAGGTTTGACCAAGATTTTGACTGTTCATAACTCTCACATCCTGATGAATATCAGGGTGATGTAAAAGGCAAACCTGCATGAATTTTAATGCTCTTTCAGAATATGTGGTCATATATATGAAATGCAAGTTTTGACAAACTGACCTCATATTGGGGCTTACCTCATCTTGTCTCCACATGATGATGAACATGACTGATTTTACCAAACCGCCAGAAAGCAAACAACACAAGCCAAAAGAAAAGTTGGGTCCCTGTTTTGCCAAGTCAAAATGGGGCGTGTTGTGTAACCACACAACAACTTGCCACCAAAGAAAATAAACAAATTCCAATGATTCAAGTGACGTGATCACATTTATCTATAGTGTTCTAATTCTATCTAAGTGTAAGCATCATAATCCTCTGAATGATAAAATTTTATTATGGTGATAAAGCTAACAAAGGATCAGGTGTGTGCATATGATTAATTATCCTCATCTTGAAAGTAAGTTGAAAACATAAGTAACTGGTGTTAAACTACATAGTTGGAGATCATCCCTCATAGCCAACCTAGATAGGGCCTTGCTGCCAGCAAGCGTCTATAGCCCCAGCAAGGTTATCTATACAATCTCCCTAAGTAGAGCCCCACTGCCAGCAGGCGTCCATAGCCCCGGTAGAGTTACTTAGATGGCCTAATTTTATTTCTTTTCTGATTTTTTCTTTAAAAATTATATTTGATATCATCATGTCAGCTTATTTGTACAAGGTATAGTCACTTGCAGCTTTAGGTTGGAGATTGTATTGGTAGCAAGGGAGTCCCTTTAGATTTTTCACTTAACACCTATACTAGTGTGTTCAACAAACCCAAGGCTGTTAGGTGTTTCATTGTGATGGATTCACTTTGACCAAGAAAAAGCACCCTGATGAAAAGATATCACAAACCTAATCATGAATACTTCCTAGAATGAATCATAACCTATGTTTAAATGTGATCTCATCATTTGAATCTCAACAATTTAATTATTTTCTTAGGGTGATGAAGTGCATCATCCTGACTTACCAGAACAAAGGTCCCAACCAACAAAACAACAACACACAACAAACGAACTGTACAAACAACTATACAAATATACAATATGATACATATGACTGTCATGAAGTCATTCAGGCCTGGAAATAATGTTTGAGGAATTGTCCATTGACTAGCAACGGGACATCCTCACCTGTCAGGTTCTTGAGCCTATAAGTGCTGTCTCCTAAAATTTTAGAAATCTGAAAGGGACCTATCCATAATCTATCAAACTTACCATGGTCGCCTTTCTTTTCATGGGCTTTATCCCACATCAGGACTAAATCGGATATCCTGAAAGCTTTAATTCTGGCTCTCTTGTCAAACCAGCGTTTGACAACAGCCTGATGTTTTGCAAATTGGTCAATCGCTTGACTTCGTTTTTCTTCTAGGTGCATCAACTGAAGCAACCTGACTTCCTGTTTATTATCTATGCCTAGATATTCTTGGGCAAACTGCAGAGTAGGAATTTTCAAGTTTACAGGGAGGATAGGATCTACCCCGTACACTAGTTGGAAGGGTGAGTTTCCTAATGCAATTTTCATTCTAGTTCTGTCTACCCATAAGGCATATTTCAGAAATGAGTTCCATTCCCTGGGATTTTTCTCTATCAATTTTCTTATGATACTCAGTAAATTCTTGTTGGTGGATTCTACTAATCCATTTCCCTGGGGATAGTAGTTGGATGAAAACTTAAGTATGATCCCATGATCAAAAGCCCAACTTGACAATTTGGTGGAAATGAAGGCAGAACCATTATCACCTACCAATGCATAGGGAATTCCATACCTGGTGATAATGTTGCTTTCCAGAAATTTGATGACATCATCTGCAGTGCAGGTTTTGCTGCTGATAGCCTCAGTCCATCTGGTACAATAATCAGTAATCGTCAGGACATACCTATGGCCTGAGGAAGACGGAGGATTGATCGGTCCTATGAAATCCATGCCCCACTGTGCAAATGGGCGCTCTTCCATCACTGGCTGCAACGGTTGTGCAGCATATTTCTCTCTGTTGGCAGCAACCTGGCAAACATGACAACATTTAACATGATCAGCTGTGTCTTTAAAAATTGTAGGCCAGTAATATCCTGCTCTGAGGATTGCATGTGTTGTGGCCAACGCTGATCCATGTGCCGTTCCAAACTTGTCATGTAACTCTGTCAAAACTTTATTTGCTTCCAGTTTCTCTAAGCATCTTAGGTATATTCCTTCATAATTCTTTTTAAACAGGGTTCCTCCCTTCATCATATACTTCTGGGATCTTATCTTTAAGGCTCTTCTCTGTGAAGCTTGCATTCTTGAAGGACATCTTCCAGTGATCAGGATGTGCCTGATGTCTGAATACCATTCTCTATTGTCTTTCTCATTGATCACATACTGCTGACTGATGATGTTTGGATCAGTTTCAGATATCATCTGGCTCAGAGCTTGTCCTCTTACCAGCTTCATTGGTGTGATCTCCACGTCATATTCTTGTAATACAGTAATCCATTTGGCCCTTTTTTCACCAGGTTCACTCTGCATCAGCAGCATCTTTACTGCTGCATCTGGTACCACAGCAATCACTTTACTTCTCAGTACATAATGTCTGAACTTCTTTACTGCTCTGACTAATGCAAGTGCCTGTCTTTCAACATCTACATATCTCAACTCAGCATCCCTGAAAGGACAGCTCATGAAGGCAATTGGTTTCTCTTCTTTCTCTTCATTTCTTTGAGTTAACACTGCTGCAGAAGTATGTTCTGAGGCAAACGAGTAGATGTAGAAATCTCTTGTATAATCTGGACTAATGAGGACAGGAGCATCTGAAATGGCCTTCTTTATATCTTCAAAGGCAGCCTTGGCTTCTGGTGTCCACTTAATTTGTGCATCTTTTTTCAACATGGCATTCAGTGGTCTGACAATCTCAGCAAAGCCAGTGATGAACTTCCTCACAAAATTTATCTTACCAAAATAAGATTTAAGTTCCTTTTTGCTTCCTGGAAGTTGTAACTTCATAATAGACTCCACCCTATCAGGATCAATGATAATTCCATCTTCTGTGATCAGGTGGCCTAGTAACTTTCCTGTTGTGACCCCGAATATGCACTTCTTAGGATTCAAAGATATTCCATATTCTTCACATTTCTTCAGTACACTTCTGAGATCGGCAACATGATTTTCCCTTTCCTTGGAGAATACTGTCAGGTCATCCATGTAGATGACTATACATTTTCCTATTAAGCCTCTGAAGGCTATGTCCATTGCTCGCTGGAATGTAGCTCCAGCATTTATAAGTCCAAATGGCATATGTCTATATGCAAATATCCCCCACTTTGTGGTGAAGGCAGTTTTCAATCTGTCAATTTTATCGACCATCACTTGGTTGTATCCTGAAAAACCATCTAAGAAGGACATCATTTTGGCTCCATTTACAATCTGTAGAACTTCATCCAAAGAGGGCAAAGGATAATTATCCTTTTCTGATGCTCTGTTCAGGTTCCTGAAATCTACACATAATCTGATGTCTCCATTCTTCTTTCTGACTGGCACAAGATTCGCCACCCAAGTGGAGTGCCTCACAGGAAATATTATCCGGGCATTTAACAATTTCTTAACTTCTTCAAGGATGATGGGCTCAAGCAGAGCATTGACTAGCCTCTGCTTCTGTCTGAAAGGTTTTGCATCTAGCTTGAGAGGTATAGTATGAGTTATGACAGAAGTGTCATATGTCTTTAGCTCGTCATAAGTCCATGCAATTACATGTATGTAATCCTTAAGGGCCTGAGTTATTCCTTCTAACTCTTCAGGTGTACAAACCTTACCCAATAAGACGTTTCTCTTGTCATCAGCTTGTCCAATATTCACCTGTGAATATTGACCTCCATCTGCCTTAGGCAGATCTTTATGTTTAAGCATATTATCTAGATCAAAGGCTCTTTCTAATTCAATCATACCTTTGGGAATTCTGTTGCTAGGCAACTCTAATATCTCATCTTCTTCCCAGACATGATCTTCCATATCATTCTCATCTATAATCTGAGCTTCAAATATGTCTCTGTTTGATATAAAGTCCAGGATGTGCTGATCATCATCAAACACCTGGAGATTAGTCACATTGTCAGGTACTGAAGGTACTGACACCAATTCTACTAAAAATCTCTTTAGACCAGATATAGACAGCGGTTCCAACGTACTGGTGGCCTGGGCAAGTGCATCTGCCCTCTGGTTCTGTTCTCTTGGTACGTGAACGATATTAAAGGCATCAAAGTCTTCAATCAGGTCTCACACTCGATGTCTGTAATTTGATAACTTTCTGTAATTACAAGAGTAAATTCCTCTTACTTGTCTCACAACCAGTTCTGAATCCCCAAGGACATGCAGGATCTTCACTTTCTTCTTATGGGCAAACAACAATCCATGAATCAGAGCTTCATACTCTGTGACATTATTGGTGCAGGGGAACTGTAGTCTGTAAGCTGCTAAATAGGATTTTCCTGATGGATCAATAAGGTCAATTCCTACCCCAGCACCTTGCTTAGATTTGGATCCATCAAACCTCAGGATCCAAGGCTTATCTTCAGCAGGACATTTGTCTTCAGCAGGATATTTACTTGAACTTTCTTTCTTCTTTGCAGCTCTGGCTGCTGCTCCGCCTAATATCCACTTTAACTTGGGGATGTTATCTTCAAGTTTCTTCTTTCTTTTATTTGGTGAGCCTGATGGCTTTTCTGTTTTCTCTTCCATCTCAGCAGGAGGATGATGTTCAGCACATGCAGCTGCATGCTTCTTCAAAATGTGTAAACACAGTGAGCAAGTTGTTTCTGAGTGAGGCGCTGCATGCAGCCTACACCAACCTTTAATTAAAACCTCCTGGGGAGATTTACACTGTTGTGTCATCTTTTCTATTTCCTTTACCAGAAATTCTTCGAACTTCGTCAGGTCACTGCCTTTGTCTTCATCAGACAACTCATAATCCGGTTCCATGAAGCAATCGCTACCAGGAGTGATCTTTTCTTTGTTTGCATCATTTATCTGATCAGACACCAGGATCTCTTCTATTTTTAGGATATGATCTTCATCATGATCTGTCGACTCTTCTGTTCCTGCAGAAGACAAATAAGGATTAGTATCATCATCATCATTAGATGTAGCACTCACCTCGGAATATGATGATGATGCTTCACTATACGTCTGCTCCAGTATCATCATGTCTAAGCATGGTTCACAAGTCTTTTCTGAGTGTGCTTCACCATGTAATCTGCACCATCCATCAATCAAAATATCGTTAGCATGTATATTCAATAATTGGCAACGTTTTACCTGAGTAGATAAATGCATCTCAAAATCTCTGAAGCGATCTACTTCATTCTCATTATCTGGATCATTACCAAACTCCATACTCAGCATGTCCTCATGATAATCATTATCATGATGATGATGAACATCAAGCATCAGGATCTCCTCTATTTTAATAGTTTGCGGCCTGATGTGATAAACTCCAGGTTCTATGTTTACATACATGATCTCATTTGTTTTGTTATATTCTGTGATCATATGTTTCATCCTAGGCTCAGCATCAATCCTAATCTGATTAGGTATACCTTTCCATGGTAACCACATGTGAATGAAGTCTGTGGACATGTATCCGTTGAGTGTTTTAGACCAATCTCGGCTAAGCAACATCCCATATGTATCAGGTATGTCAACTACCTGAATGTCAATGTAATACTGTATCCTAGGATCAGATGCTAGCTGCATGTGAATGTGAGTGAGTTCTCCTATGACACTTACTTCTGTCTTGTCTAGTTGAGTGACCTTCTTTAAGGATTTAGCAGGATGCAGTCCTAATGCGTTGCATATTGACAAAGGCATAACATTCGTTGAAGCTCCCAAATCAACTAAACAGTTGTGCAAGTTCTTGCTGAACATTCTTATGGTGAGGAGAAACGGAGGTGATTCAGTTTTATCTCTGTACAAGGTCATGTGGGAGGTTTCAGCAGCTTGGACTGTAGCTGACACCTTGGGCTTGCTAGTATTATCTTTAGCAGCATGATCTTTGCCATTGGATTGACTTGAAAGATGATTATCCTCTTTAGGAGCAGGATCATCTAGTGACTTCATGAATGCCCTTTTGATGGCAGGAGTTTTCAATAGCTCAGATAGGGACAGGCTGATCTTGATTTTCTTCATTTCATCAGCCAAATAGCTGACTAACTTGTCAGACTCCTGAGGTGCATTTACGACTTTTGTTACTGTGTTTTGAGGAGACAAGTATTGAGCATTCACCTTAGGGAACCCAGGGTTATTGCTAGCCTTAGGATCAGGAGGTGTGTTGAAGTTGTTTGGAGGTAGAGATGATGTCAATGGACCAGCAGGTCTATTGGCATTACTCCTCAGGTTATAATTGTGCTTACCAGGGTATTGCTACTGATATGCATGTACTTCCTCATGCTCTCTTGTAGGTTCATTTTCATCCTCAAAGGGGAAGACATAGTTTGTTTCAAAGGTTAAGGCAGATTCTTCACAGGTCTGATAATAATCCTAATGAGGCTGATTTGTGTACGTTTCTAACACAAAAGCGGAGTCATATCCACAAGGAACTATTTCATTTCCTTCTGCCTGAGGTGGATTTCCAGAAGTATTAGACACTTCAGTCTGAAAGATGCTAGCAGCAATCCTAAATTGTGGACAATCTAATTCTGCATGTGCATTGGTATTGTGGATCTTGCACCAATTGGTAAGGGCTGCCTCAACAAGATTGACTCTGGTAGTTTGTTTGGCTTCACCAGGAGGCTGATTGTCTAGGGGTGATGGTAATGAACCATTATTTGGCCTGGAGTTCCACACTCTGGGCTGTCTAGGAGGATTATTATTATTTGCAGCACTATTGTTGAAGTTATTGTTGTTATATCCTCTGTCAGGGTAGTTTGGTCTGTCATTGGAATAACTCCTATTCTGACCTGACTGCGAATAAAACCCTTGGTTTCTCAAATGTGTTACTTCTGTGGTGAGTTTTCTGAGTTGAGCAGAAATTTCTTTGATTTCCTCCTTCTCCTCTTGAGCTTTGGCCACTACATTTTCAGTTTGAGGCTTGAAAAAGGAAGATCCATGGTTATTGTTGGATAGATCTGTACCCTGAGGTGTCTGAGCATGTGCAGGATATTGTGGCAATTGGCCATTTCCATTAGGAGGAGGCATAATACTCAATGGAGGTACTTGCAAAGGTGCAGGCATGACTGCTAGGGGTATCAATGCCCCATTTGGATATTGTGCAGGATATTGTGAAGGATAAGCTGCAGGATATGGTGCTGGATATTGTGATTGCACACCAAGCAAAGTAGGGAATACTATATTCAGAGTAGGAGCAGGTATCAACTGCTGATTTACCTTGATAGCTTCTTGAAAAGCTCCTGTCAATGTAGTGATCTCAGGATGTGTTCTTCTGATGAACATGGAAGTTAATGGATCCAGGGCTGAATAATAGATACTCCTAGCAGCAGCATCAGCCACCACATATGGGGCAACTAGCTTAGACAACATTTTCTGGAACCTAGCATTGAAATTGGCAATAGGCTCATTCTCAAATCTTTTGATTGTGGCAAACATGTGGTAATTCATGGCTGGATCAATAGGGACCTTGAACCTGTCAAGAAAGGCTTTCTCTAAGACAGCCCACGAACCGACAGAAGATTGACCAAGACTAATGAACCAATTATAAGCCTCTTCCCCTAAGGAAAAAGGGAATAATCTGCACACCACGTCCTGATGTTCTATTCTGGCTCTACAGCACGCTTCTTTAAACGTCCTGATATGATCATCAGCATCTTGATAAGGATGATATTTTGGACAAAGTTTGTCTGGATTCTTTGGTAACTCGTGATATGCATTAAAGGTCAAGGGTGACTCTGCTGCAAAGAAAGACATTGCAACCTGAGGGGGCTGAACTGGTGGTGCAGTTGGCTGAGGTTGAACTAAAGGCACACCTTGAGGTTGAACAGGAGGTGTCACGGATATACCAGAAGGTATTTGCAAACCAATAGGAGTTACAGGAGGAGGTCCCGGTGAAGCTCTAAATGCACTAGACCCTGGAGTACGGTGAATGTCTACAGTCCTAGGTCTGAAACCTCTAACAGGCAATTCTTCGAAAATTTCACTAGGTCTAGACCTGGTATTTATCCTATGAGCCAGGATTTCTCGATTTGGAGGCAAATTGGCTGAAACTTTGCAAATATTGGTTAAATTTCACTGGATGAGGTGATATTTGCGGTCAGATGGCAAATCAGACTGGATATTTACGAAATATTTGCGAAGATACTGCAAATATGATAGGATATTGGGATATCCTGACCCGTAGCACAAGATCTCGAGTGCCTAAGGCCTAAAATTCTCAAAGCTTGAACAAATTTACGTATCTTTAGCCGATATTAGTGAATTTAGAGAGATCTACTGTAAAGCTTGCAATATTTATGTGAGATCTGGAAATCTTTACATAGAATGTGCATATACAAACTTCTCACAGCAAATATTTACGTAATTTACTGAAATTCACGGGCGATCTGAGGTTACCTTACTCTTATATGTCATCAAACCTGAAAATACTGATGATGAGCATGATCTTCCAGACTTGGCCCTCCTTCTAGCGCCAATTTATGTTGTTCATGATGTTAGTCATTCACAAACATAGAATAAAAGTTACACAACAACCTTTACTCATCTTGAAAGATACGATGAATTCAGAGAATTCATGATCCCAAGTCTCCGTTGATTAGGTCTTAATCTACTGACGTTACTCAGTGGTTGATGTGTGTTGCTATTTTCCATTCAGGGGCCTTACGTATTTCTGCAAAGTTCATCATTATTTCTCCAAATATCCTGCTCTGTATGTCTGCCCTGCATAAATCTCCAATAATTCTACCTCTGCACTGTGAATTTAGTCAAATAATGTGCTTACAGACTGATATTTGCATGATTTCTACCATTATTTGCAATTCTTTGCATGATATTTTCAATACTACATGCATTTAACTCAAATATGCTAATGATTTTTAGTTACCTATGGGATTTCAGCATATTTCTCTGTTTCTGCTTAAGATTATCAATTTATTTGCAATTGTGATAGTGAGATGTTCTGAAATTGAAAGAAATTAAAGGAAATACTTCTAATTAAGTTGAACCTTTAGCTTTTGATCCACATACATGCTTGATACTGTCATGAGGAGAAGAAATCAAACCATATGTTCACCAGGACATTCCACAGCTGGATACAATTGATGCAAACTTCAGAGGATAATGAATGAAAACAATACATGCAACATGATGAGCACTCCAAGGGACGCAGCAAATCAAAGCACATATCCAGAATTCAGACACAGATTACTCAAGATTTACTAAGATTTGTAATCGGAATACTCTTCTCTTTCATTAAGTATGCAAAAGACATGTACATATACAGCAGCTTTGAAATAAGTCCTGAATATTTCAGCAATCAGATTTCAATTAAGTTTTGAATGAATATAACAAGGCATTCCACCACCTTTTATAGAATAAGGTGAGGAATCCGTTACAAAAGATCCACAGATCTAATTTATCAATACAAATCAACGGTCATCCCTTCATGACTTGTCAATTTTACAAAAGGCACAAGTTGCCAGCTGGCAACTATCTATACTGCATATGCAAGATATTTCCCCTTTCATGATGTATCTTCATCATGCTCTTCATCTGATGCATGCGGGTCATCATCATGTGCATCGCTCTCTGAACTTTCGCTATCCGGATGATGACGCTGCTGCATATGGGGCTGCATGCTGCTCTGGATTTGTTCGTATGACCGCACAACTTGGTCTATTCCTCTGCCATCTTGAGTCTTTGCCTTGATAATGGCGTGTTTGTGCGCTTCATACTTATCCCTGCTGTTATCCAGCTTATTCTTTCTATCCTGCAGTGTCTCATTATAGGTCTCCATCTTGACCTTGATCCTCATCATTTTATTTATTATTTCTTCTGTCAAGTGGACCAGCGGACCATCATCTTCCACTTGGAAGTTATTACGCAGAGCCTTGAGGGCAGAATCTTCATCCTGATTCTCTATCTTCCCTTCCACCTTGCCCTCCAATGTTTCGAGCATGTCTGCTTCAATGCCCATTAAATCGCGTAGCCTCATGCTGATCTCCCTCAGCTTAATATTGCATCTCTTGAGGACTCCGCATTCGAACTGTACATCCTTATACCAGATATCCACTAATAATGCAGTATTATTATTTAACACCTGCTTACTGATAAGCAGTTGTGGATTTATCTTCCTTATTTCGTCCAACAGGCTGAGGACTTTCTCTAGTTTATAAGACCTTTTTCCAGTCTGCATCTGCAACCTGTCCACCTTGGTTTTGGAGTCACTCAATATGCTCCATCTCTTCAAAGAACCTTTCATTATTTCAATGGCATCCTCCAATGTGGATGACACCCATTTTCTGATTACGGACACCTCATGTTTCATGAGGTCCAATTTATTTACCTCCTCCTAAGAAATGGTAGTCAATGGGACTGCAGCTTCACCTGTGGTATCCTCAGGGTTGGTTAAACCCTTAATGTATGCATGCAACTGAGCAATGTGCTCTTTATGTTGCTTATTCTTCTCCTTCTCTCTTTTCACTTTCTGAATTAGAGAGTCAATGATGTCTTTTCCTTCCTGACCTTCCTGCTCTTCATTGGCAAAACCCAGATCAACTGTGCTTATCTGGAATTCATCCACAGTGATTTTGCCTTTCTCTTTCTCTACTGCAGGCATAGCAATTTGTGCAGTCCTTCTTCCTGTCGCCGGATCTCTTTTGATGGCCGAAGTCATCCTGGCCTTTCTCCTAGGTTTCATTATATCTGCGGCGAACAGGGTGGAGACGTCGAATTCTTGAATCTCCAGTTCCTCCTCAACATTCACTTCCTTTTCTAACCATGGAGGCACCTGATCATGCTTCTCAGCATCATGATGCTGTTCACCTCTATCTCTTGTTTCCACCAACATGTGTTGTGGAGATGGTGACTTTTCTTTTTCCGGCTCTTGATGCTCGCCTTGCTGCTGTTGATCCTGAGGCGCCTCCTCCTGTTGAGGAACTTCTTTTTCCGGGGGAACATCTTCTCTGTGTGGGGAACCTGGCGGTGTACCTATAGGTAGATCATGATGATCATGATCTTTTTCCTTCATTATTTCATCTGTCCCTAGTTCTTCCCCTTGTGGATGTTGATCATCCTCCTTTTGTTTTTCTACTTCTGGTGGTATTTCCACCACCTTTAATATTGTAGGATCTGCCTGAGGTAATGGCATCTGCTCCGCAGCTGTTACTTGTCCTATGCCTGCATCATCCACCTCTTGTGCCTTATCAGCAGGATCCTCTATCGCTTCTTTCTTCTCGTCATCAGCCTTTGCTTCATGGACTTCTACTATAGCAGGTCCTGCTGATGTATCTTGTGGGCTCTGTTGGCCTGATTCAAGAGCATGACCCTCTGCTTCGGCCATCTCTATCTCCTTTGTCAGGTGGCCCTTATCAGGTGATCCTTCTTTTCTGTTAAGTCTACCACTGCAGGACTTGTCACCTCGGCAATCAGTGTGTCCAGCTCTATGTCCTGAGCTACCTGCTCCGGGCTCTTCTCTAGTTCTGGGCTCTTTTCTTGCTCCGCCTCTGCTTGTTTCATCTCTTCAAGCGTTGATTGGACAGATGGAGGCTTGTGAGGAGCCACATTGATGCCAGCAGCTGCAAGTGTTTCCATTTCTTGTGCAGCTACATCCTGCACCACCTCATCGTCAGACAATTTTATTGTCTCATCTAGCGAGACATGCTTTTCTGCTTGTGCCTGAGATGTTTCTTTTTGTTGCTCTTCTGCAAGTTCTGTTTTGAACTTGACAATGGTAGGAAGTGGAACATTGTGCTGAAGTTCCTTCTGCACTTCACTACCTGCCCCTTGTACTTGCACTGGGGGTTGACTCATCTCACCTCTCATGGAGGTTCTTGTTTTCTTAGGCGCGGTAGGAACCAACACCTGGGGAGCTCTCCTCTTTCTTCTAATTACTAGTGGAGCTTCCTCCTCTTCTTCAGGATCTTCCTCCATGAGGATATCCTTGCCTGGTTGTCTGGATGATTGACCCACTTCTTGGGTCTCTGTGGTTCCAGCCTCTGCTGTCTTGGCTTTCTTGGGCTTGGGAGGAGAATCTGATTCTGATCCTACTCCTGCTGCTTCCTCAGCTGTAAACACTGCCCTTTCAATTATGACCCCTTTGGGTCCCTTTTCCACCTTCTTGCCTCTTGAGGCTCTCTTGCTTGGCTGCTGTG
This sequence comes from Cunninghamia lanceolata, assembly GCA_027924645.1. Taxonomy (NCBI): domain Eukaryota; kingdom Viridiplantae; phylum Streptophyta; class Pinopsida; order Cupressales; family Cupressaceae; genus Cunninghamia; species Cunninghamia lanceolata. Next base: position 6,153,561 of record BSBN01000458.1, read on the forward strand.
ATGGAGGAATCCTCTCTCCCTTGGTCTTCCGTTTCTCCAGCAGGAAGTCATCATATTCATCTGTGGGGATGTCCTGCCCCTTCTTCTTGTTGTCCACCGTGATGGCAACACCCTTTTTCTTCAATGCCTCTACCTGTGCATCTACCCAAGCTTGGGTCAAGTGTATGGTTCTGGCAAAGAATGGGTCCAAGGACATATCCTCCTGCATGGTGAGGTCAGGGGCAGAAATGGTGTCATTGTATATCTTCTTCTATTCGTATTCATCTGCCATGATCCTGCCGTCATCACTCTTCAGCTGCTGAGGGAGAGGTATGCAGTCAAATGTCCTGATCTAGTTCAGAGTTAACCTCTGATACCTCCTCCTCCTGGCCTTTGCCTCATCTTCGCAGTCAGCCCAAAAATCCTCTAGGTGCCTCTGGTGAATAGGGTTCCCTAGAATCTTCTGCATTTGGCCGTAAGGATCATATGGTCTTGTTACTGGGAAGGGTAGCAGATTCATTTTGTTCAGAGTGACCATCACCTTCTTAATATGATCCGAGTCAGGGCACATATAGTTGCCGATGCTGACTGGGAACAAAATTGGTGGCAGCTTCTTGGCATCCTTATAAGTCTGTATGATGGTGGAGCCCTGCCTGATAAATTCCATTAGCACTACTGCATCTGTAGGATACCTTGGCAGCATCAGGGGATGCCCTTCAAAACCTTCTATCCTGATGTAGGAAAAGGTGGAAAATTGGATATACCATGCCCCATGCCTGTATACTGCCTCCTGAGCTTCCATGCTCAGTCTTTTTGTTCTGTCATCTTCCATGGTCCTTACCAGATGCATAGAGAATGCATCATTGACCAGTTTGTAATCTTTTATGTAGTTGGTTCTTTGCAGCTGGGGATGATGATCCTAGATATATGCTGCATTGGTGCCAGTTAACTTCCCATCTGTGGTTAAGGCATCAAACGTACCTCTATATGCATAGGAATAAACAATGTAAGAGGTCATATAGAAGGCACAATCTGAACCTCCCAGGTTCAGCAGCTGCTCATGCAGAGCATCACTTATGATTTGGCCCCACAGTGGCTTGATGTCTGCATATAGGCACATCATTATTATGCCGTACATCTAGTCTCTGAATTCTCTAGTATCAGGCTGGCCAGTCACCCTGTTCAGTAGGGCAATCACATACTGATATTCCTCATTAAAATCAAACTTGAACATGTGCACAAGGAGCTTGGCCGCTGCATTATATGTGCTATTCTCAGCCCGCCAAGCATACATGTTCTTTCTGGCCGTCTTCTTGTTGGCCTCATACTCTCTTTCAGACTTCTTCAAGTCTACACTCTTTACCTTACTGCCCATTGGCAGTCCAAACGTTCGGGATAGACCTTTGATGGATAGGTCTGCATACACTCTCCCATGCTTCACCACCTGCCTCGTCTGAGGGTCATAATTCTGGGCGCACTCAATAACCAGCTCCAGAGACTCCATGGAGTAGGGGAAGCCAGCAGCGTTCCACATGCCAGATACAAACACGGCGTCCAATACTGGACTCTTATCTTGTCCATCATTCAGCTTGGCTGACCAAGCTTCCAGGTTGGTACTCCCCTGATGGGTATCTGTAATTGCCCCAAATTTGAACAGGACCCCTCTCTGTGAAGAGAACATAGACCTACTGAATTCCTCTTGATTCTTGACTGAGCACTTTTCAGCCATGGGTACCTGCAATTAACAATCATTTCTTCTCACAACAGGATATGCATGTATACATTTTGCCAATTTCATGCCTACTGCATCAATTTCACATTACCTGCTCACATGGATATATAACCAGAACTTACAACATCATATAGAAACAACATGATGAGGGTTTCATTTCACTTACCTGGTTATGCATATTTCTTTCTATACCAGTATATCGTTGAGATGCTCTTACTTCGGCTGCTGATCACCTTCCTTCCTCAGTTTATGAGCTCCAGTCGCGCAACGGTAGCTGTTATGCAGATATGGAGGCTAGTGCTCTGTAAAACAATTTTAACGCAGGTGAATGTAACAATGGCAGTCAAATTACCTTTTAACCTCGCAGTTAGGGCAAACTTAGGGTAACTCTGACAAGTTAGATCGCAATCTTTGATCATTCGTGCGAAAACTCAGGATCTCGCCAGACGTTTCATTGGGTTTCAGGATCGGCGGGAATCACCTACCAAATCTGCGCGCATTTAATGGCAGTGGCGGAAAAGGGAGTGGGGGAATATCCATATGACAAGATATCATGAGAGCAGGATGATATTTCACAAATATCAGGTTGAGTTTCAATATCATCCTCCCTAGTCTTGAAATTGTTATCGCGACAAAATTCGGATGACAACGCACCTTTGTTTTCATTTTAGCACATCAGGAGGATATTTCGGTTCATCGGGTGATATTTCAAAATATGATGATGACCTTCATACTTACTCATTCTCCTTTCGGAATATCAGGATGATGTCATCATGATATTTGTTCTTTGTATTGGGAATGTCTTATGACGTCATCTTCATATTGGGTGAACATGATCATGTTTACAAAATATCCTGTCGAAATGTAAATATGATGATGATGTCATCAGGATGTTTCTTTCTTCGTTTATTGTCTTCGGATGACATCATCAGGATATTTGTTAAGGGTGATATTTTGCATCAGGATGATATTAACGAATATCAGGTTACTTTCAAAATATGATGCTCGCGATACAAAAGACCGTTCGACGGGGAAGACTTACTATTACTTAAACTTGACGTCTGGATATTTGAACCGCAGGATATTATCGGGGGGACGTTTCAAATATGATGATGATGTTCTTCAAGCAGCATAACTGAGGTTATAAAATATGACCCTCTTCTTGCGAATATCAGGTTTGACCAAGATTTTGACTGTTCATAACTCTCACATCCTGATGAATATCAGGGTGATGTAAAAGGCAAACCTGCATGAATTTTAATGCTCTTTCAGAATATGTGGTCATATATATGAAATGCGAGTTTTGACAAACTGACCTCATATTGGGGCTTACCTCATCTTGTCTCCACATGATGATGAACATGACTGATTTTACCAAACCGCTAGAAAGCAAACAACACAAGCCAAAAGAAAAGTTGGGTCCCTGTTTTGCCAAGTCAAAATGGGGCGTGTTGTGTAACCACACAACAAGACCTAGCTGTATTGTCCTTGGAGTAGTCTTACCTAGGGTAAGATACTTTTCAAGAGAGGTGTTAAACTAGCAATCACACCTGTGTTGTTGTGTGCTAAAACCACCATCAACACTTCCTTTTCAACCCCTTATTCTTGTAGTTCTAGCTCTGCACAAACCTTTTCAATTCTAGGTAATTATGGCATAGCTAAGCAGGCAGAGTCTTGTACTAAATGGACTAAAGAATTATGGAGCAATGGCAATGAATGAGCTAGGAATGAGTTAAGACTCACATGAGTTAGATTAGCAAATGATGCAAAAACTGAAGAAGGAGGCATGGCAACAGGTGAAAGGATGGATGAGGGAGGAAGGGAGAAGGAAGATGAAAGAATAGTGGAGAGAGGTGGTAAGTTGGATGAGGTGGAAAGAGAGATAGAGGAAATGGGAGCTAGGGATGTATTTGAAATGGATGGTAATGAAGGAGTAGAAGAAGTGACAGCAACTAAAACAAGTGAAGTGCAAAGGCCTGAATATGATGCCAAGGGGCATGAGGTAGTTGCAGTAACAATTTGAATTGGGGAAGATGGAGTGTCATAGGTAGCAGAGTTAGTAGGAGAAGTGGTAGGAACAGTGATAGAGATCCATGTTGTTTTGGTCCTTGGCTTCTTGGTCTTGGAACTCTTTCTCGGTCCACTCAGCATATATCTCTTTTGTGCAGCTCTTGTTCTCTTGGCTAGGGGTGAACTCTTTTGCTGGGCTTTTAGAATAGTTTTCTTTCCTTTTATCCTTTCTTCCAACGAGATGTGTTCTTCACTATCTATTTTGTTAGAAACTTCTTGAACTGGGTCTTCAACATCTGACACTTCCACAAGTTGATCCTCTTCACCATCTAACTCCTTTTCTGGTTCTATCTCTGTATAAGTTAATTATACCCCATTTTAAGTCATGGCTACAATTTGGGTTCTAACCCACACTTTGCTCAGTCTTATGGGTTCCTTCATGAGTTCGTATAAGGAGCTCTCTTCAACATTTTCCCAGTTTGGAAGGGGAACTGGATGTTGGTATTGATTCTCCCAAGGTCCCTTGTACACCACATTGTCATCATTTACCAATTGATCTGGGACATCTATGACATGGAATCTTTTAATAAAATCTAGAGACATTCTTGAATGGATTCTTTCAGCACCTCATAGTCATCTACACAATCTGCCCATAAATCCTCGAGATGCTCCTTATGGAACAACCTCTTACTAATATATTTATCCACTACACCATAGGGATCAAAGTGACTTCTTCTGACATACAAGTGAAGATTGAGAAGTTGTAGTTCTTTGTCAGAGGCTTTGGCTGTTCCTAATGAAACACATGCAAACTGTCCTTTTCCTAACAACATGGGAAATTTGACATTTGTTCTATGTAATTGTTTTAATTTCTCTCTACATGGAATCAACTGCCTTGTCAGTTCCAATAGCACTAACTTATCTATCGGATGCCTTGGTAGTCTGTACGGTACTCCTGTGAATCCTTGCATCCTTATGTAAGTAAATTTCTCGAACTGGATATACCATCTCCCAAATTGTCTTACTACATTCATGGCCTCGAGAGAGATTCTCAGGGAGGTAGCTCCTTGAAGCAGTCTTGTGATGGACATGGTAAATGCATAATTTACCCTTTTGAAGTGAATCAATGACTGAGATATGGCAAGTTGGGGATAACACTCATATACTTTCAACAGCCCATCACCCACAACTCCTAACTTTGACAAACCTAGGTACTCAGTTACTCTTACTAAGGCATAGACTACATATGAGGTCCATCTGAATGTCATCTTCTCATTGAAGTTTGTAAAAGCCTCATGCATGTTATCACCCAAAATCTAAGCTCAATGTAATTTCATCTGTCCATGAATAATTTCTTCAATTAGTGTGAACATCCATCCCTCAAACGTTGATGCGGAGGGCAATCCATATATTCTGCTCAGCAAAGTTACAAGATCTCCAATCTCATTGTGAAAATCACTTCTATAAAGTGTATGAGGAAGCTTGATGATTGTATATCTTTTGTGTTTCATCCATCCATCATTGATTTTCTTTTTACATTTATAAATACCTTTCTTATAAGTTTCCTCTGCATCTTTGATGTCTAGTATAAATAACATAGGATGCACTGGTATGCCAAAGATCTTTGCTAAGGAGGGTGAGCTTAAGTCTACCAAGACATCCCCATTGGTAGTTTGAATGGTCCTAGTCATGGGATCATATCTTTTTGCACTAGTCACTATCAGTTCAGGACATTGTACTGAAGTGGGAAATGCAACAACCTCTGCAATCCCATTGTCTCTGATCTTTCTTGCCAAGGGTGTAGGATTAGGCCCAAATATTCTAGGTTTGAAGGCCTCTAGATCAATATGACCTAGGTCTATATCTCCTATGTTGGGCCAGGTGGAGGATATCCTTGACTCGGGAGGAATTCCTTTAAATTTGTATTTCATGTTTTGAGCTCGGGCAGTCATTTAACCTGCATAACTGGACATAATAAGCCAAAGGTATCTTGAAGGTTCTTGATTCCTAAGTTTAAATGCATGATTCGTAAGTTACTTACCTTATGCCACTAAGTCAAATTCTACCCTATGACACTGATATCCATTCCTTTGAACTACAAATGCTTACCTCTGAAATGCATGAGTCTGATAATTTGCAGATTTATAACATTTATTACATGATTTAAACAATGAAGCAACATCAAAATTCACATTGGATGATGCAATAATTTCTTAAATTTCTCAAAATATGAATTAAAATATGCAAAACATCACTATTCAACCTTTATAGCATTCATTTTAATCAAATAGACCCTTCTGCCTTAAAATTTTTCAAAAAAATTATCATTTTATAGGATCAGCGCTAATTTTAGGGGTCTTAGACCTTGTCAAAGGAAAAGCGCTAAAATACACTAGGTCTGACCTGGCGCTAGATTTTGATGTGATAGACTTTTGGCTTTGTCAGACTTAGCATGAGATTTGGGCATGATGGACCTGACGCGAGATTAGGGTATGTCTGCCTTTTGTGAATCCATGGTGGTCGGTGTGGCATAATTTCAGTGCAAGTTAGATGGGTTGGAATTTAGCGCTAAAGATAGGAGTAAGACTTGGAATGGATTTTGATCATGTTGGACTTGGTACGAGGTTTGGGGTTTGCCTACCAAAGTTAGTGAAGGAATGTTTTTGCGCAAGGTCAGATATGAAGGATTTTAGTGCCAAGAGTGGGACATGGGTCAGCATGAATTCTAACTGTGTCAAACTTAGCACGACTTTAAGAGGTGACCGAACAAAGTCTATAACAAAGGCTTTAAGCACAAGTTAGATGATGCTTATTTTAGTGCTAAGCTTAATGTTTAAGTGTTGGCCGACTGACTTATTTTCTCAAAGGACATTTAAGTCAGACAAGAGCACTTTTAGCACCGAGTCAACGAAGGATGATTTCAGTGCTAAAGAATTAAAAATTTGGATGGCAAAAGGTTTGTCTAGTGTCACCCTATTCTAAGCCATACATGATTTCAAATGGGTCTATCGATGTCAATTCCAGTGCAGACAAAACTAATTCAAATGGCTTGTTGAATTCTTAAGAGGGGTTTTGATAGTCTTTGTGGAATGATTTCTGGGTGTGAATAAATCTGCTTAAATGCAACTAAATTCATCATTTTGACCTATTAAGGTTTGAACAGAGGATTTTATCATATAGTTCAATTATTTGTACCACAAAAAGAACCCTTTCAAAGTTTTAACTATCAATTAAAAGAAGAGTTGTAAGGTTCAGATTTTCAAACTCATGCAAAACCCTAGCTAAAACTAATTCTTGAGTTGGACACAAAAACCCCAAACTCAACAAAGGAAATGAGAAAAGCATCCTACCTGGTGTAAATGTAGTCACTGAGGTGAAGAAATTGTTCAAATCACGTGCCCTAAGTCAACCTTTCCTTGCTCCGAATATGTCTCTTGTCGTTAATGAAATTGCAGAGCTCTCAAATGATTGTTTGTGTGTAAAATGAGCTCAAAAATGGACTCAAAACCTTATATATCCTTGGTCTAATCTGCCATTAATGCAGAGGTATGGTTGTAAACTTAGCATATAATATGCATAACAAAAATGACTTTAAGATTTTGCACTAACTTGGGGTTCCTTGGACCTGCGCGACTTTCCAATTCATCCAACTTCTATACGAGTTTGGGCATCCTCCGACTTAAGTCATTAAAGTGGTGTTTTGGTGCAAGTCAGGGATAAGAAATTTTAGTGCTAGTCTAAGACAAGTGATTTTAGCACTAGGTTGGAGAAGTGCATTTTTAGTGCTAGGGTCAGTGATCATGGATTTTAGCCCTGTGTCAGTTGATAATAAATCTAGCACTAAGGCAATGAATATGAGTTTTGATGCTAAGGTTAGTGGAGTGAGAATCTAGTGCAAAGGTTAGCAGTCAATGTTTTTAGTGCTAAAGAGACATCTGACTTGGTTTTTATGGAAAATAGTACTTGATTTAAGGATTTTGGAGAACCCAAGTAACCTTCATGCTTTCAATTGTGAAAAATGTGACCTTGATCACCCATTGGTATCCTTCAGGAACCAATCATCTAGGCTAACACTCTAAGCCAAAATTTGAAGGAAGGGGGTCCCCATTGGTGAAATGGGGCATGTGTGCAAGGCATAATAGTATCTTCTACAAAATAACATTTGGCTACAATGCAATTTTTGTTCCATCCAATTCAAGGTGGCTCTTCTATTATTGCCACAATAGATTGCTAGAAGTAGGAAAGAAGAATAAGTAATATCTTTTTACATAATTCATTTGAAAAATCTGAATGGTAATCTTCAAGAAAGAACCATGTGATGAAAGTTGCATTGCTTTATTATTAGGATCTCTATGGATTCTCAGGCACATTCATGGATGGGACAATTTTTCTTCTACTTTGAGTTGACAATAACTTTTCTTTCTTGTAATCAACTTGTCCATTATGGCAATATGCAGTAATCAGGGTTTGAGCATATCATTTGTTACATCTTAATCTGGTAATCATGATGCAGCTATGTTTCTTTTTCTCAACAATCACAGTTTGCAAAATGGCAGGCATATAAACATAAAAGGTCAAAGAATGATATTTAAGAAAAAGATTCATAATTTACAATTTGGATAAATTGCAAAATTTTTTACTAAAATAATGTGAATGTGTCAGGAGAGAGAGATCTGGGTGCATGGTAGAGAGGATACATAATGACTCTCAAACTAGACAAAATATTGAGTTGTTAGTGGAAAGCCCCACATCACCCGCTCTCCCGCAAGCACTTCAAGTCATGCATGAGGTGATGTAGGAAAGCCCCGCATCACCATAGGCATGACTTAAAGTGCTTGTAGGAGAGTAGGTATCCATGATATCACAGGAAGGATGCTGGAAAAGGTTGTCAAATTTAGATTTACACCTGCTAATTGCATTTTCTTGAAAGTTTCTAAAGCCTTTTCAAAAAATCTATTTTCTGCATTTCTTGCTATCATTGTATTCCAAGAGATGACATCTCTTTGAGCCATTCCATCAAACAGTTCACGTGCCTTATCTATACTTCCACATTTTACATACATGTCTACTAGAGCATTTCCAACTATAATAATGTTATGATGGAGTCCATACCCTCTTCCAAAGCTCCCATTTTGGCACAGGTAGGGAGGATGTTGGCAAAGGTTGTCGAATTTGGCTTTACACCTGCTAATTGCATTTGCTTGAAAGTTTCTAAAGCCTTTTCAAAAAATCCATTTTGTGTATATCTCGTAATCACTGCATTCCATGAGATGACATCTCTTTGAGGCATTCTTCCAAATAATTCACATGCCTTGTCAATTCTTCCACATTTGCATAAATGTCTACCAAGACAATTGAAACTACAACATCTAACAAAATTCCTTTATCCATTACTTTTTGATGGATGTCCATACATTGTTCCAATGCTCCCATTTGGACACAGGCAGGGAGGATGCTGGCAAAGGTTGTGGAATTTGGCTTTACACTAGCCAATTACATTTGCTTTAAAATTTCTAAAGCCTTTTCAACAAATCCATTTTGTGCATATCCTGCAATCATTACAGTCCATGAGACAACATTTCTTTGAGGCATTCTGTCAAATAGTTCATGTGCCTTGTCTATGCTTCCACATTTTGCATAAATGTGTAACAGGGCAGTTGTAACTACAACATCTGACAAAATTCCTCTATCCTTAATTTATGTATTGATGGATGTCCATACCCTATTCCAAATCTCTCATTTTGACACAGGTAGGGAGGATGTTGGAAAAGGTTGTGAATTTGGCTTTACATCATCCAATTGCATTTGCTTTAAAATTTCTAAAGCCTTTTCAACAAATCCATTTTGTGCATATCCTGTAAACATTGCAGTCCATGAGACCATATTTCTTTGAGGCATTCTGTCAAACAATTCACATGCCTTGTCTATGCTTCCACATTTTGTATACATGTCTAACAGGGTAGTTGCAACTACAACATTTGACAAAATTCCTTTATCCTTTATTCTTACATGGTTGGCCATACCCTAGTCCAAATATCCTAATTTGGCACAGGAAAGGAGGATGCTTGCAAAGGTTATAGAATTTGGTTTTACACGTGGCAATTGCATTTTCTTCAATGTTTATAAATCTTTTTCAAAAAATCCATTTTATGCATATCATGCAATCGTTGCATTCCATGAGATAGAATCTCTTTGAGGTGTCGTGCCAAACTATAGAGGAGAGACAAATCTGGGTGCACAGTAGAGAGGATACAGAATGACTCAAACTAGACACAATATTGAGAGCCTTCAAACCAAAGTGCAAGATAGTGAGTTGTTAGTGGAAATCCCTACATCACCCACTCTCCCGTATGCACTTCAAGTCATGTCTGCGGTGATGTAGGAAAGCCTTGCATCACCGCAGCCATGACAAGTGCTTGTAGGAGAGCAGGTATCCATGATATCACAAGAAGGATGCTGGCAAAGGTTGTCAAATTTGGATTTACACCTACTAATTATGTTTGCTTGAAAGTTTCTAAAGCCTTTTCAAAAAATCCATTTTGTGCATATCCTGCAATCATTGCATTTCAAGAGATGACATCTCTTTGAGCCATTCCATCAAACAGTTCACGTGCCTTATCTATACTTCCACATTTTGTATACATGTCTACCAGAGCATTTCCAACTATAATATCTGACAAAAATCCCCCTTCCATTATGTTATGATGGATGTCCATACCCTGTTCCAAAGATCCCATTTTGGTACAGGTAGGGAGGATGCTGGCAAAGGTTGTTGAATTTGGCTTTACACCTGCTAATTGCATTTGGTTGAAAGTTTCTAAAGCATTTTCAAAAAATCCATTTTGTACATAAGATGACATTTCTTTGAGGCATTCTATCAAACAGTTCACGTTCCTTGTCTATGCTTCCACATTTTCATACATGTCTAACAGGGCAATTGCAACTACAACATCTGACAAAATTCCTCTATCCTTTATGTCTTGATGGATGTCCATACCCTATTCCAAAGCTCCCATTTTGACACAAGCAGGGAGGATGTTGGCAAAGGTTGTGGAATTTGGCTTTACACCAGCCAATTGCATTTGCTTTAAAATTTCTAAAGACTTTTCAACAAATCGATTTTGTGCATATCCTGTAATCATTACAATCCATGAGACCACATTTCTTTGAGGGATTCTGTCAAATAGTTCATGTGCCATGTCTATGCTTCCACATTTTGCATGTACATGTCTAACATGGCAGTTGCAACTACATCTGACAAAATTCCTTTATTCTTTATTCTTACATGGTTGTCCATACATTGTTCCAAATATCCTAATTTGGCACATGCAAGGAGGATGCTTGCAAAGGTTATAGAATTTGGTTTTACATGTGGCAATTGCATTTTCTTGAATTTTTATAAATCCTTTTAAAAAAATCCATTTTCTACATATCGTGCAATCATTGCATTCCATGAGATGGAATCTCTTTAAGGTGTCATGCCAACTATAGAAGAGAGAGATATGGGTGCATGGTAGAGAGGATACATAATGACTCTCAAACTAAACATAATATTGAGAGCCTTCAAACTAAAGTGCAAGATAATGAGTTGTTAGTGGAAAGCCCTGCATCACCCGCTCTCCCACAAGCACTTCAAGTCATCGCTGAGGTGATATAGGAAAGCCCCGCATCACCATAGGCATGACTTGAAGTGCTTGCGAGAGAGTGGGTATCCATGATATCATAGGCAAGATGCTGGCAAAGGTTGTCGAATTTGGATTTACACTTGCTAATTACATTTTCTTAAAAGTTTCTAAAGCCTTTTCAAAAAATCCATTTTGTGCATATCTTGCAATCATTGCATTCCAAGAGATGACATCTCTTTAAGCCATTCCATCAAACAGTTCACATACCTTATCTATACTTCCACATTTTGCATACATGTCTACTAGAGTATTTCCAACTATAATATCTAACATAAATCCCCCTTCCATTATGTTATGATGGATGTCCATACCCTGTTGCAAAGCTTCCATTTTGGCACAAGCAGGGAGGATGCTGGCAAAGGTTGTCAAATTTGGCTTTACACTTGCTAATTGCATTTGCTTGAAAGTTTCTAAAGCCTTTTCAAAAATCCATTTTGTGAATATTCTGCAATTGTTGTAGTCCATGAGACCACATTTCTTTGAGGCATTCTGTCAATCAATTCATGTGCCTTGTCTATGCTTCCACATTTTGCAAACATGTCTAATAGGGCAATTGCAACTACAACATCTAAAAACATTCCTCTATCCTTTATGTCTTGATGGATGTCCATACCCTATTCTAAAGCTCCCATTTTGACATAGGTAGGGAGGATGCTGGCAAGGGTTCTTGAATTTGGCTTTACACCAGCCAATTGCATTTGCTTTAAAATTTCTAAAGCCTTTTAAAAAAATCCATTTTGTGCATATCTTGTATTCATTGTAGTCCATAAGACCACATTTCTTTGAGGCATTCTGTCAAACAATTCACATACCTTGTCTATGCTTCCACATTTTTCATACATGTCTAATAGGGTAGTTGTAACTACAACATCTGACAAAATTCCTCTATCCTTTATGTTTTGATGGATGTCCATACCCTATTCCAAAGCTCCCATTTTGGCACAGGCAGGGAGGATTCTGGCAAATGTTGTGGAATGTCCATGGGATGACATCTCTTTGAGGCATTGTGTCAAATAGTTCCCATGCCTTGACTATTATTCCAAAATTTGCATACATTTCTACTAGAACATTTCCAACTATAATATCTATCAAACATCCCCCTTCCATTATGCTTTGATTTGCTGATAAAGTATGTTTTAGATTTGAATTTTCTCTTCAAGTTTTCTCTTAACTTTCACATGTTTGGAGCTAGGATTGTGACATTATCATGAGATTATATCTACTAGCTTACTAAACCTATAATCAATGAAAATTCATAGTTCACAAATTGATTACTAGGAATTGGGTTTGGATGAATGTTTGTCTAAACCTAATTGTTTATGAATTTGACTTACTCTATCTAAAAAGATCTAAGAAGATCCGTGGAGTCAAGAAGGTAAATATTCTTTTAAAGAACATGTTAAAGTAAGTTACTTATTTGCTTTCTGTTGCAAAGGGGCAATTTACTTATTGCATTGTTGGGTTCTGTTTGTGCAGACCAAGGCAGGAGATGCAACAAAGAAGAATAAGTAATGCAGAAATTAGCAATATTAAGCGAGTTTTGATACATTGATTCAGATTTTGAGATGTTAAAGCCCATGATGAAATATTTAGGCTTCATTTTTCAAGTAGTTCTTTCATGTTTTAGATTTGTATAAGCAAAAAATAGAGTATTGTAACTCAGTTTTCTTAGTCACAGCACTGAGAAACACACTTTGTAACACATTTTTCAAAGCAAAGACATATTTAAGTCTTGTATCTACTGTAAGAACACCTTTTCTTAATAGTTGTTTCATTATGTGCAAATAAATGATTGATTATGTTTTTTCTATGTTTTATGTTTAAACCTCAAAAATAATTAAATAAACTACCAATTGACTAAATATACTACCAAATGATAGAAATCGGTGAATAAATATGACTAAATATACTATTGAATAAATCTACTACCAATTGATAGAAATCAGTGAATAAATATGACTAAAAATATACTACCAAATTAATCAATCAAAACAACCAAATAAATGACTGACAATAAACTACTAATGGTCACGTGACCAAGCTTAGTGAATAATATAACTAAATCAATGACTAAATATACTACAAATTTGATCAATCAAAATGACCAAATGACTAAAATTGGTTTAGTCATAAATTTGGTCACATTATAAATGACTGGCAATAAACTACTAATGGTTATGTGACAAAGTTTAGTCATTTATAAGAACTTTTTAGTAGTTTTTTAATCACATATTACTTTTTTTGTACTAGTGGATTACAGTATGACAATCTTTAAACTATCTAAAAATTGTCTTTGAAGCTCACATATGGTAATTGCACTTATGTCTCTTCACACTTTCTTCTAAAGATCTGATCAGTCAAGCACACTCTATACTTTATCACTATCTTAAATAAGTCTTTAAGATGAGCATCAACAACATCTTCTCTTTCTCCTACAGTTGCACATTGAAATTTATTAATTCTACTTTTATCTACTTGTGAACCTTTTCAATCATCTTGCAATCATACTTTTCGCATTCAATTTGATCTACTATTTATACATGATACATAGCTTGTCAGCTAGATCAAACATGAAAAATACATTTACAAGTCGGCCATATAATACATAATATGGAATGTCTAGAAGATAGGTCTAATTAGGACAACACATTACACTAGAAGAAGACGTGAGCCTTGTGGATCCCAACATTTTCTTAACCAGGTCCAAAACATCGTTCACAGCTTCAAGCATCAAGGAATTACCTCTGTACACTATGCATATTTGAAAATAGGACAACTTTAAGGAAAACTCATGAAAACTTGAAGAGCAACGGCCATATCAATTAGAAAACCTTGTGCAGTACTGGAAACAAGAAATATCTTCATGAAACTCTTCCATATGAGTCCACATGACTAATACAACATCCCCAAACACTCCTTTGCCACTGCACATCAAAGAACTGTGTCACACACCTTCAATCATTAACTCTAAGAGCACACTCTTATCTAGAACACACTGCAACATATTGTCAATTAAAAAACTGAGCTACAGACCACCAAGAAGCTTGAAACATAAAAGAAACATGAAATGCACATTCAAGAACATGTTCACAAAATTACATGTTCAATCATTTATTTCTAGAGGAATGTGGAGCATTCTAGTGAGTCTTCAATACTACTCCATTCTGCTAGAGCACATACCAATACTTTATCAATCATAACTTTCACTATGGAGTGAAAGATGGTTTGGAACTTTGAAAATGAAACATTTACCACCTTTTGAACACATATCCAGGACCACATAGCCATATCTACAAATGCGGAGAAATGCGGAGCATTCCATTCATCTCTCAACATCACATTACACTATCAGAGCCTAAACCAGAACTCAGTCACTTATATCTTTCACTGCGGAAGAGAAAACACTCTGAAACTTAGGATTTAGCATATTTGCATCATATTCAACTTAACTCTTGAACCGTAATATCATATCCTCAAAATTAGAGGAATGCAGAGCATTCCATTGCCATGCTAGAAACACCTTCACAAAACCAATATTATCTTCAAACTACTTCTGGAAGCCAAGTCTTCTTTGCATCACCACATACAACTTAGGAATAGTAGGAATAATCATAGCTTCAAATCAATAGGAGTGTTGGGAATTAAGGTGTCTCAACCTTTGCAAATTCCTAATGTTGTATTTATTTATCCCATGTTGAGTTGGCATAGTTAGCACCTTGTGTATATGCAGGAGGATAAATTTTGGTGACTTTGGCAGCCGCGGTTTCCCCCTTGAATAATTAATGGGGGTTTGGGGGCAGCACCCCCAAGATGGGGTCAAGGGGCATAGCCCCTTGCGGGGTCCAGGGGCAATGCCCTTGAAACCTCAAACAATTTTTAATTAATGACAAGTGTCGGTGAGTATCTCTTCATGAGAGAAAGGCATCTTTGGGCAGTCAAGGGAGGTTATGACATGTAAGAGGAATATGATATTTTTAGTCAGTGTATGATAGATTCTCTGATAGCTGTAAGGTGCGTAAGAGCATCTATTGTAACCTATCTTGGGACCAGGTGCCCACTTTGGGATGGGATGTTGGACAAGTATCCTTAGGCATGGGTTTTGGGGCATGAGTCCAAGATGGACACCCATCTCTAGAAGGTTCCATATTTACCTTGTAAACTATATATAAATAGGTGCTTGGATGGGAGATAGATAACTTTGGTACAAGTACTGTTATGCTACCAGAATATCTCTAGATTCAACATTTGAAGACTCCTGAAAGAGCATTGGCTCTCAAAATGTATTGTAATATGTTATTGTTTACTGTAATACATTTGAGTTGTGTTTTGGAGTGTGGGGTTTTTCACCCGTAAGGGTTTTCCCCACATATATCTTGTCTCTTTCTCTCTTCTATCTTCTTTCTGGTTCTTGTGTTTTGTTGTAATATCTCATGTTAATGGTTTAACATTGCTGTAATAGTTAGGATAAAGTTGAATTTACATAGCCCTCTCCTCATTAGATTAGTGTAGGAAGCATTTTCCGCAAACCTAGCTTCCTTTCAGTTGGTATCAAAGCTTGATCACCTTTGGTCCTAGTTGTAGGGTAGGGGTTTTTTGAGCTAATCTTAGGTTGAGTGGGCATCTGTGCAGAGCATTCTGTATCTTATTGTAGCAAGGAGATGGCAAACACATCAGGAAGGTTTGAAGTAGAGAAGTTCAATGGCAGTAATTTTGAGCTATGGAAGCTCAAGATGGAAGACATGTTAGTTGATTGAGACCTTTGGGAAAGTGTGAATGGAACTAAACCAACTGCAATGTCACAAGCTGACTGGGATCTCAAGGATCGGAAGGCTAAGGGTCTCATAATACTTAGTCTTGCCGATTCCGTGTTGTTAAATATCCATGAGGAGGCTACTGCAACACTCCTTTGGAAGAAGTTGGGGGATGTGTATCAAGCCAAATCCTTTGTCAATAAACTTTTCTTGAGAAAGAAGTTGTACTCTCTTCGAATGGAGGACAGAGGATCCATGGCTAAGCATATGAGTGCCTTTAACATCTTGGTTGCACAATTGACATTTATTGGTGTAAAGATGGAGGAGGAGGATCAGTGTATGACCCTACTTTGTTCTCTACTGGACTCATGGGATCATCTTGTCATGGCAATCAGAAGCACCACATCCACATTCAAAATGGAAGAGGTGGTCTCTTCGCTGTTATTTGAAGAGATGCGGAGAAAGTCTTCTAAGGCAGCCAAAGAAGCCCTTGCAATTTGTGAAAGAGCCAAGGAGAAAGGGAAGAAGAAGGACAAGAAAGTTGAGAAGGGTAGATCCAAATCTCCTAGAAAGTCCAAGGCTCTTTGTTGGAACTATGGCAAGACTAGGCATTTCTGAAAGGAATGTAAAGAGGAGAAGAAGAAAAAGAAGAAAGCTCCTGATTCAAATTCTGACAAATCACAAGATGACAGTGATGCCTTCATCGCAGCCCTGGCAACCCATGCATCTGATGATGTGTGGATAATTGACTCTGGTGCATCATTCCACATGACCTCACATCGAGACTGGTTCACTAAGTATGAGGAGTTCGATGGTGGAAAGGTGTATCTGGGTGACGACTCTCATCTAAAGATCATTGGTCATGGAAGAGTCTCTATTTGATTCCCTAATGGTCGAGTGAAGGGGATCATTGGGGTTATACACATCCCAGTCTTAGCACGGAACCTGCTTTCTGTAAGTATGTTGAATGATGCAGGTGTGTAGGTTGTCTTTTCGAAAGATGGATGCAAGATGACTAGAGGATCTATGGTGCTTGCTAAGGGTACTCGGAGAGGTACTCTGTTTCAGATAGAAGCATGCATTACACAATGCAATAGTTCTTTTGACTCAAGGAAGAGGGCAGCAATCACTTCATCCCCACCATCTGAATGAGCAGTGAAGAAATCTGTAGTTTCTAATCTTGATGGTTGTAATCGTGCATTGGAAGTTAAACTTCCTGCAGAAAAGACAATGTTATGGCATAAGAGGTTTGGCCACATTGGTGAGAAGGGTCTACGTACCCTAAAAAATAAGAACCTTGTTGAGGGGTTAGATGATTGTAATCTTGAGTTTGACTTTTGCGAACATTGCATTTATGGAAAACAAAACCGTGTTCAATTTTACTCGAGTTCTCATAAGTCTTCTGGTGTGTTGGACCTCATTCATTCTGATGTGTTTGGTCCTGTTAATGTTCCTTCGTTATCAAAATCTGTATACTTTGTATCTTTTATAGATGATTACAGTAGAAGGACATGGATTTATTTTCTCATAAACAAATCTGAAGTCTATAGCAAGTTTAAGGAGTTTAAAGCCTTTGCTGAAAATCAGACTGGTAAAAAGATTAAATGTTTGAGAACTAACAACGGTGGTGAGTTATGTTCTATAGAATTTGATAAGTATTGCAAGGAACTTGGGATTGAAAGACATAAGACAACTCCATACACACTGCAGCAAAATGGAGTTGCAGAGAGGATGAACAGGACACTGATGGAGAAGGCTAGGAGTATGCTTAGTGGAGCTAGTCTAGAACAAAAGTTTTGGGCTGAAGTTGTTGCCACTGCTTGCTATTTGGTAAATAGATCTCCTACATCAACTCTTGTTGGAAAGACACCCATGGAGGTGTGGTCTGGTAGAAAGCCTTCAGTAAGGCATCTTCATGTTTTTGGTTGTGAGGCATATGCACATGTGCCTAAGGAGAAGCGGTCAAAGTTGGAGAACAAAGCTGTTAAGTGTATCTTCATTGGCTATTATGTTGGTGTGAAAAGATACAAGCTTTGGGATTCCATGGCTGAAAAAGTGTTGTATAGAAGAAGTGTCATCTTCAGAGAGCTTACACCTTCTTCCACTATTTTGTAGCCAGAAGAAAAAGAAAAGAAAGAGGATGTTGTTCAGTTTCCTCTCACCCCTGAGAAGACTGAATAGAAAGACAATGTTGGACCTGATGATGAGGAGAGCTCTAGCAACTCTGAAAGCTCAGAAGAAGAAGCTGAACCTCAACCTCAGCTCTTGACGAGGTCTACACGGATAAGGAAGCAACCTGAAAGGTTTGGTTTTACATTGCTTGATTCTAGTTGTACTTATGCTTTGCTCACTAATAGTGATGAACCTAGAACTATATCAGAGGCTTTGGATATGAAGGATGCAGGTTCCTGGAAGGAGGCCATGGAGGAAGAAATGGCTTCTTTGGAAAAGAATCAAACTTGGGACTTGGTGCCTTTTCCTCCTAGACGAAAACCTGTTGGATGTAAATGGGTGTTCAAGAAGAAGCTTGGTGTAGATGGCAGTATTGAAAAGTATAAGGCCAGATTAGTTGCGAAGGGGTATTCACAAGTGGAGGGTACAGATTATGGTGAGATCTTCTCTCCTGTTGCAAAGCTGACATCCATTCAATTCATGTTGTCTCTCACAGTAGCTTATGACTTGGAGGTAGAACAGATGGATGTGAAGACAGCTTTCCTTCACGGTGACTTGGGGGAGGAAATCTACATGTCACAGCCAGAGCATTACATGGTAAAAGGTAAAGAAAATTTGGTTTGCAAACTTAAGAAGTCTTTGTATGGTTTCAAGCAATCCCCTAGGAGATGGTACTTGAAGTTTGATGCCTTTGTGTTGTCAATTAGATTTGTGAGATCAAAATCAGATCACTGTGTTTATTATAAGTTTGATGGTGATCGTATTCTCATTGTTGCACTGTATGTTGATGATATGTTGCTCATTGGGAAGGGTAAGAATATGATTTATGATTTTAAATCTCAGTTGTCAAATTAGTTTGAAATGAAAGATTTAGGGGCAGCCAGGTACATTCTAGGAATGGAAATCAGAAGAGACAGAACCAACAGAAAACTTTGGTTAAGTCAGAGTAAGTATGTTAAGACCGTGTTGGACAGATTCAGCATGGGAGATTGTAGACCATTATGTGTTCCCGTTTCCTTGGGGACAAAGTTGTCTATTGAGGATTGTCCAAAATCTCCTAGTGAGGTGGAGGACATGAGCAGAGTACCTTATGCTAGTGTTGTTGGCAGTTTGATGTATGCTATGGTCTGCACAAGACCAGACATTGCCCAAGCAGTGGGAGTCCTTAGCTGATTTATGGCTAATCCTGGACAGGTTCATTAGGATGCAGTTAAGCGAGTGTTCAGATATCTGAGGGGTACTTCTGAGTATTCCATTTGTTATCATGGTAATGTTTCAGGACCTCCACATTCTGTTGATATTCATGGATTTGTGGATTCAGATTGGGTAGGTGACATTGACAGCAGGAGATCCACCAGTGCTTATATTTTGACATTGTTTGGTGGTGCTATTAGTTGGATGAGTAAGTGACAACCTGTTGTTGCTTTGTCCACAATAGAAGCTGAGTATATGGTAGCAACTCATGCTTGTAAGGAAGCCATTTGGCTTAAGAGATTATGTTCTGATATTGGTGTTGATGCAGGTCAGATCACAATCAGTTGTGACAGTCAGAGTGCAATTTGCCTTGCAAAGAATCCAACTTTCCATGCTAGAATAAAGCACATTGATGTTTAGTTTCACTTCGTGCGAGAGATGGTTGAGGATGGAAAGGTAAATTTGGAGAAGGTAGATACTTTGAAGAATGTTGCAGATGCATTGATGAAACCAGTGGGCACAAAGAAGTTTAGATGGTGTTCGGAGTCTATGGGCCTCTTGGCCCCTAGCAGTTAAATCTTGTAATTACTTTTGGCCCTTGCAAGGTGTTCAACAAGTGGGAGAATGTTGGGAATTAAGGTGTCTCAACCTTTGCAAATTCCTAATGTTGTATTTATTTTATCCATGTTGAGTTGGCATAGTCAGCACCTTGTGTATATGCAGGAGGATAAATTTTGGTGACTTTGGCAGCTGCGGTTTCCCCCTTGAATAATTAATGGGGGTTTGGGGGCAGTGCCCCCAAGACAAGGTCAAGGGGCGTAGCCCCTTACAGGGTCTAGGGGCATCGCCCCTGGCAACTCCCCTGAAACTTCAAACAATTTTTAGTTAATGACAAGTGTCAGTGAGTATCTCTACACAAGAGAAAGGCATCTTTGGGTGGTCAAGGGAGGTTATGACATGTAAGAGGAATATGATATTTTTAGTCAGTGTATAATGGATTCTCTGATAGCTGTAAGGTTTGTAAGAGCATCTGTCGTAACCTATCTTGGGACCAGGTGCCCACTTTGGGATGGGATGTTGGACAAGTGTCCTTAGGCATGGGTTTTGGAGTATGAGTCCAAGATGGATGCCCATCTCTAGAAGGTTCCATATTTGCCTTGTAAACTATATATAAATAGGTGCTTGGATGGGAGATAGATAACTTTGGTACAAGTAATGTTATGCTGCTGGAATATCTCCAGATTTGACATTTGAAGACTCCTGAAAGAGCATTGGCTCTGAAACTGTATTATAATCTATTATTGTTTACTATAAAACATTTGAGCTATGTTTTGGAGTGTGGGGTTTTTCACCCGTAAGGGTTTTCCCCACGTATATCTTGTCTCTCTCTCTTCTGTCTTCTTTCTGGTTCTTGTGTGTTATTTTAATATCTCATGTTAATGGTTTAACATTGCTGTAATAGTTAGGATAAAGTTTAATTTGCATAGCCCTCTCCTCATTAGATTAGTGTAGGAAGCATTTTCTGCACACCTAGCTTCCTTTCAAGGAGCACATCCTCAGCATTGGGAACACAACTATTTCTCTTAGTGCTTCTAGTTCACATATTGATCAGGCTTCAATCTCAATTCCATCTCAACTTTGCTTTGATTAAGAATGTAACTTTTAGGACCTGCAATGATGAGCTTTCTCTTTCTTAGGAACATGACATCCAACCAAGAATAGTCTCTCACTTTAAGATAGTATTGCCATTAGTGTATGCTATGTTGACATCAATGTATGTTGTTATGTTGACATCAATGACAACACACATGGCCAACACTATTTGTTTCATCGAGTATTATATGTGTGGGCTATTACATGGTAGTGAGAAGCTCTAGACACATTTAGAGTTATGGAATTTTCAATTTCTAAAATGTGATTCAAAGGTCAAGGATTTTCAGGAATACCTTGGACAGTGATCACATGATGGGAAGGCGGGGGTAGATCAGATGCCCTATGTACAATAATTTTAGGAATAGAAGAAATATTTTGAACATTTATGCACTTATCTGTCATCCCCTTAGCGGGTGGGATAAGTTGATTAACCATGATTGTATTAACATTATTATCTTCTTGGGAAAGACATAATGTAGGAAAAGAGATAGAAGAAAGATGCTCAACATCTATCCATGGGGGATCCGACGTGAGGTGAGACTCTTCATCCACTAATTCTTCATCTCTAGAAGGAAGAGCATTGGAATGAAAAGAGGGTAAATTAATGTTAAAAAATATGTCAATGATTTCATCCTCTTGTGCTAAAATATCCTTGTATGTAGGAGGAAGCTTATGAGAGGGATCAAAAGCATAGAGTGACATAGGTAGAGCTAAGTCACCATCACATGCATGAAATGGAACATCACATTCAAAAACTTTTTGAGAAAAGTTGGAAAGAGATGTAAGAAAAGAAAAGAACATGCTGATTTAGAAAAATAGGAGAAAAGTTAAGAAAGGTATTGATGATCCGCTAAAGGCCGAGGTTTGGGGCAATGCCCTAAATTTTTTTTTCTTAGGAAAGAAAATATTTTTTTGTTCTCGGAAGAAAAATGAATGAAAAAGAAGGTGTTTTATGTCAAACAGGTGGGCTCACCAAAATGTAATCAGAAAAAGTGGAACTAACACTTTTTGCATTACATTACATAGGCTGGAATTAAAACCATGAACTAACTAAAAATAGAAGTACAAATTCTAGAAAATAAATACAAAAAAGGAAAGAGGAAAGAAAGAAGAACCTATCACCAAAGGATGGGAGTCTTAGCCTTGGATGTTAGCACATTGTGAGGATGTCGTCATGTAGCACTGTCATCCAGGATGCACTAGAACTTCAAGAATCCATACTATACAATCAAGTACAGTTATATAACCTCATCTGAGAAGGGCTTGAAGAAGCCAAAGAGGGAAAGAGAGTTGAAAATAAAGTGTTGTAGCAAGTTGTAGATAGTTGTAAAAAGATGTAGAAAGCTGCCAGGAAGAATGAGAGAGATGTACAGTGCAAGCTAGTTGCAAGAGAGAGCCAAGGGAGCTAAGAGAACCAAGAAGAAGTGCCCAAAATGAAAAAGATAGGTTTAAAATGAGAGGGAAGATGGATGGGTTGATGAACCAATATGAAGATTCCTGAGTGGTTACAATTGATAAACAAAATATGACAAGTGACACAATGCTTGGAAACAGTCACAAAACACAAAACTGTCGCAAGATGCTAGCATGTCGCATAGACGTCTATACATAGCACTAGTGTCTTGATATTTTAGGACCAAAATTCACAAGACACTAGAACATCATGGGATTAACACAAAAGTGACACTAATTTGCCAAAAAGGTAACACTGAAAATAAAGCCTAATCACCATGGGAAGGTAAAAGGCTAATGCAAGGGCTAAAATGAGCCTACAAACAAACTAAGGGAATGGACACTAAAGGAAGGCCAAAAAATAGTAGAAAATTACAATGTTACACTAGTTACTATAGTAGAAGAAGAAAAGAATTAAGTAGTTATCTTCTTCATTAAAAGATCTAAAATTTAAAATTTATAATTATTCAGAAAATGTAATGAATATGGGTATATTATATAGCAATAATTATTAAATAATTTTTTTAATGATTCACAATTATATGCAATTGTATTACTTTATTATCTATTGTAATAAAGATAAATGTTGTTCATTACAACTTATCTAGGACAAAAATATAAAATAATAATAAAAGTTTAGGATTTATGAGTTGGAATTGATATTGAAATCAAATGTGGAAAACTAAATAAATTAAATGTGATACTTAGCTCAAAATTCAATGATAGAAATATGAGGTGGGAGACACATACATACATTGATTCTCTAAGGTGTTGGAAATTTAGGGCTTGATCATATAAATGTTTCACATTATGAAAAATAGATTTACTTTGATTTGGTTTAGATCCATGTCAACAAAAGTGAACTTGTACACAAACCTTAACCTTTAACTATGGGAATGAACTGGCATAAATTTGATGAGCTTAAAATTCAAGCACCTTGATCTTCTAATGTCTAAATCTTAATAATGACTAACAATGTGTAAAAATAGTTTTAGGAGATCTACTAAATAGTGAGGATCATGTTCTCCTCAATTAAACCCCTAGGCAAATTGATTCAATGACATAGGAACAATGATGTAAGATGTATGACGATATATGTCCTAATAAAATCATACTACATTGTGAAATAAATTTTGTAGCCATAATAAACTATTTACACATAACCCCATGAGAGAAAAAAATAGCAAACACATATTTAGAATCCACCACGAAAAAGAATATACAAACATACCATCAAGTTGACACAAGATGTAACCTAGGAAAACCCTCATGAGGGAAAAACCTAGCCTCCAAAAGCATCCACACTCAATGTATTATTTCATGAACAAAGCTTACAATACACAACCTTGATGAATACTTATGAAACATCAACCTCCCTAATTGCACTCCATGCGAATAAGAAAATGAGAATAATGTAACCATACATCCCAATCCATCTTACCTCTCTTCACATATGTAACCTGTTATGTAGAAAAAGAGGGTATGTTGATGAGGGTGAGTCTAATTAGATCCTCCTTTCACTACATACATTCAAGGACATTAAATTGAGTTGAATCACAACTTTTGCAAGAGGACTCAACTACAAGTTTGGTGTCACTTGGAATGATAAGGAAATTTGGAATTTGTTGATTAATTTATTAAATATTAGTTCGATTAAGCTTAAAACCCTAATTATGCAAAATCATAAACAAATGGATGAAACCCAACAAATGCTTACACAGGAAGACACTAAATACAAATTAGATACATACCAAATTTTAGATTTTGGAAGGCGGAAACTTAGAGCACAAAAGAGAGGGTGCCCTTGTCCAGTGTAGTTCTTTCTCTAAGGGCTTCAAGATAAAATATGCTTCAGACTGCAACCACTTTAGAGATTCTTGAGAATACTAAATTGAGGGAAAAAGAGTGGGTGCCCTTGTCTAATTAGGGATATTCTCTATCATTTTCTTCAGATCTAGAATTGTCCTACTCTTCTTTGATCTCCTACAACTCTTCTCTGCAAGATCTAACACCTGTCACGTGCAATCACAAGAGAGGGGTTGGGGGTTGTGGTGTTTAGGAGCTTGCCTTGGACAAGCCCCAGAATGACATTCAAGCCTTCCAACACCATTGTTAGATAGAAAGTGTGTGTCCTTGATGGATAGAGGCAAAAGAAAATGATATATAAATGATTAAAAACACAAAAAGATGTCACCTCAGAGGTGAAGCTCTCACGGGGAGATGAAGATCTTTCACATCATGAGGAGATGGATTTATGAAGACAAATCTACAAAAAAAAAGTATAGACACAACACAATATTGCTCTACAACATAATGAAAGCCTTTAGTATCCTTAGCATAAGATCACAAGTTCATATTATCCATCTAGTTGTAAAATGAAGTCCTAAACATGCTTATATATGCATTCCTGTTAAACATTCATAATTCAAATTGAATAGGCCAACAAAGGGAAACATTTTAATGGTCACTTTGTTGACATCTAGAATTTGGGTTCCAACAAAATAGGGTTGGACTAGGGTGTAGGCACCCTTGTCCAGGGTCCTATTTTGGAACTTGCTTAACCTCAAGAGTGTCCCATTTGTCATGGGTTTCAAGGGATTTTTCTCTGGGATTCATTTCTAACATGCATGATTACATCTAAGGGACCTAGGAGATAAACTTAGGAGGTAAAAGTCCTAAGGGGATGTTTTATGACATAACATAACCTACAAGAGATGCTCAATCCAACCTTAGCCAATAAGCCAAATGTTATGCAATCCAACCTCAACAACTACTCATGTGCTTTCTTTTATAGTAATAAGATTGCACAAAACCACTAAGTGGTATTACATAACCATGTGTCTCTAAACCATGAGCTCACTAAACCATATCCCCCTCATTTACTTTTTGGTACTAATTTTTCCCTTTTGGTAATAATTTTTCCCAATATTAAATATTTTCTTGGCAATGTGCAACCCACATTAAATATTTATCCCAATATTACATAAAACTTAAAAGTGGCCCCAAAATTCCTAACCCAATTTGAAGTTCATATCTCTAGGATGCACCACGATGAGCCATTACATTTAATATTATAAGCATTATGCAAGTTGTACAACACACCTTTCCAAACATTCTCCCACTTGAATGCATTGCATAAGGGGTCAATAGTAAACTCAAACATCGAGGATATAATTCATTTACCCAACATGTACCACGTAAACATCCATGTGCTCCATCAAGATACCTGCAACAATAACCAAGGTGACCACCATATCAAACAAGAATCCTCTCATCCTCCATCATGCTAATGCAAAAAAGATAAGATCCAATCCAAAGAGATTCCACACTAAACTATCACAAAGAAGCAAGAATCCTGCCTCAATTGATATCCATGCACAAACACGAAATCTAATGGTAACAAATGGGCCTAAGTAGTTACCAAGTATTAATCATGATAGCTAGATTAAGGAAACCCTAACTAGTTTCTGACATATCCAACTAACCATTCCTCCAAGATATACTAATCATAACAAGTAGACCTTATTCCATCAGCATATCCAACCCAATCCATAATGATCAAAACTCCCTGTATATACACTATCCTACATAAATAAGTCTTCCAAGGTAACAACACATAAACATGAGATAAAAACCTCAAGACCCTCAACACCATAGTATAATGAGAACATCCAACAAAGGACACATATACATCCTGGAACTCCCACTACATGGGTAATGCCAAATTTGAAATCAATCAAGGTGGATGTGGCTAAATCCTCTATCACATTGTGTCGAAGAATACACACATTAATATGCAAAACCTACAAACTAAATTATCTACAACATAAATTTATCACCACAAATCCATACCTCTGTCAAGTTCTTCACATCTTAAGAGAAAGAGATTAAAGAGCCTCCATCCTATTACTAGAAATAATTAAGTACAATAATAGTAAATTAACACACAATGACTCCTTACAAAACTCAACTCCAATGTCATGTGAGCATGAACATAATGTTGGTTTTAGGACAGACAACTAAGAGGGGGGATGAATCAGTTGTCACCAAAATTCTATTCCTTAATCACTTAAAACCTTCTTATATAACAAAGATTCAATAATGGAAGCATAATGCAATAACTCAAGAGCAGAAACACACATATAACACTAAGATTTTTGACCAGGAAAACCTAGTCAAGGGAAAAACCACAACATGACTAACCCAAGATTGTATTCTCTATTAAAAGAATAATAAAAATAAAATGGCACTTGCCAATTAGGGCTCACTGCTGGAGCACACTGCTCACAAGAGGCCCACTGCCTATAGGAGACACACTATCTATAGAAGAATACAAATATTACATACTTGAACTAGAGATTAGCATCTTCACTATGCTTGAGATAGTTCCATTTAAGCTCAACACCTCTACTTTGCTTTTCACTCCTCTTCTCTACCACTTTCTCATCATGACAATAGATACTTTTAAATGACTTCACAAATCTTATTTATACATGACATTGACTTTGGAATGATCATCATAGTTGGCACAACACATACTTTATTTTATTACAGAGCAAATACAAAAATACAACTTGGCTTATTACAAAATCTTCATGCGCACTACTACACTGTTGGCTACCCATAGCTCATACTTTAATCTTCTTTGGGGAACATGCCAGGCTTCGCAAAACATCTTTAAGATCATCCACAACATGTGCAAAACATCTAGTCGGCCAAGATTAGGAAGAACACCATCACCCAAAGGTAAATCTTCAATTACAAGCTCAATCCTCAATATGAACTGCCAACACGAACTGGACACAATCTAGAGACCCCCACAAGCTTGCTTGAATCACCAAGAACATCTGCACCACTTTTGCTTACTGAAATCATTCGTATCTTCATCTGGAACCTCAAGAACACAATAGGTCATCATTGTCACATTAGAAGGATTGCTTGTGGATCTCCAAACCACAAACCAATTGAGTTGTCAATTCACATTAGCTTCCCAAACATCTACCAGATCCACAAAACAAGATATTGCATTTTTGGATCTCATTGGACCTATTGGTGCCACTCTGTCACCTCTGAACAGCTACCAGAACTAGTTTTATTCATATGGCCATAACTTTTCCAAATCTTCATGCAGATCTCTAAAATGTTGGCTGGAGCACCTTCAGATACATATCTACAAACCCTTTGATGTGCATACTCTGATCTTCAACTGACTGGGATTTTGTTTCATAGAACTTCATTGTCTTCACCATCCTACTCTATTTCTAATAGGGATAATTTTCTCATTATCCTCATCACACATCTCATAAAATCCTTGACATTAATGCAATAGGAGTATGTTGTCATCAATGACAACACCGGTTAGGCCCATACTTTCAACAATCCCCCCTTTTTTCATTGATTGAAACATATGATGTGAAAAACTATTTTAATCATCAAGACAAGAACTTCTCCACACTGACTGACATAGCTCCCCCTATCAATAGCAATCATTCATATGTTTTCTCTTCCTTTACTGCTCCCCCTTTGATTAGCAACCACTTTTTATTTTTCACATGTCTTCTCTCCCCCTTTGACATCAATGGCAAAGGGCACATACTTGCAACCACTTCTCATACTTCAGAATCATGCTGACTACTCCCCTTGAGTAGCAGCTACCTAACACCAATCTAGCTCACAAGATGTGACTGTGGGATCCACTGGATTGATGCACATCAGTGCACCTTAATTCAGAACCGGAGGGGTAATAACCCCTAACTTCCCCCTGAGATACTCAAAAGAGTCCTTGGGTAGAGGTTTAGTAAAAATGTCTACAATCTGATCCTTTGAGGGCACAAACTCCAGTCTGACTTCATTCTTGTTCAGTTGTTCTCTCAAAAAGTGAAACTTGATGGATATATGTTGTCTTTGAATGCAACACTAGATTTTTTGATATGTTTATTGCACTTGAATTATCACAGAAGATTGTGATAGGTTCTTCATACTCCACTCTAATGTCTCTTAGCATTTGCTTCATCCATAATACTTGAGTGCAACTACTTGCTATTGCAATATATTCTACTTTTGCAGTGGACAGAGATATTGCCTCTTGTTTCTTGCTAAGCCAAGCAACTAATCTTTTACCCAAAAAGAATGCACCACCACTGGTACTCTTCCGGTCATCCACATCACCTGCCCAATCAGCATCATTATAAGCATGAAGAGAGAAATCATGATCCTTAGGATACCAAAATCCATACTCAACTGTTCCCTTTAGATATCTAAGAATTCTTTTGATTGCCATGGCATGAGACTCTCTAGGATCAACTTGGAATCTGGCAACAAGACCAACAACATTCATAATATCAGGTCTAGTTTGAGTGAGGTAGAGCAGTCCTCTAATCATTGACCTGTACTTTTTCTTATCAGTCTTAGAAGATTCATCATCTTTACTTAGCTTACATCCAGTAGCCATGGGAGTATTCATTGGCTTTGAATCTTCCATCCCAAATTTCTTCAACAATTCTTTCACATATTTGGTCTGAGATATGAAGATTCCTTTCTTTGTTTGAGTGATTTGTAGACCCAAGAAGAAATTCATTTCCCCAAACATAGACATCTCAAATTCACTTTTCATTTGATTTGCAAAAGTCTTGCACATACTATCTTTTCCTCCAAAAATGATATCATCAACAAATACTTCAACAATCAAGATATTTTCATGATCAATCTTGAAGTACAGATTACTGTCAGCAGTACCTTTGTTGAAGACAATCTTCAAAAGATGTTTGTTCAATCTTTCATACCAGGCTCTTAGGGCTTGTTTAAGTCCAATCAAAGCCTTCTTCAATTTTTAGCCCATATCTCCATGATCAGACAATTGAAATCCATCCGATTGCTCAATGTATACCTCTTCTTCCAAATCACCATTTAGGAAAGTAGACTTGACATCCATCTGATACACCTTGAAATCTCTGAAGGTAGTAAAAGAAAGAAATAATCTGACTACTTCAATTCTTGCCACTGGAGAAAATGTTTTTTCAAAGTCAACTCCTTCTACTTGAGAATAACCCTTACAGACCAATCTGGCTTTGTTTCTTATTACTTCACCATCTTCATTCAGTTTATTCCGAAAGACCCATTTAGTCCCAATCACATTTTTGTCCTTAGGTCTAGGAACAAGATCCCAAGTGTGATTCTTTTCAATCTACATCAATTCCTCCTTCATTGTGTTAACCCAAGTTTCATCATTGCATGCTTCACTTACTGTTTTTGGTTCAATCTTTAAAATCAGACAATACTTCACTAAATCTTGAGCAATTTTTCTTCTTGTTTGAACACCTTTGCTTCTATCTCCTATGATCTGGTCTTTAGAATGATTCAGTCTTACATACCTAGGAGTTTTGGGAAGCTCTTGTACTTCTAAATCTTGAACAGGTTCATGCAAACTTGTCTCTTCTTCTTGTATTTCAGGATTCTTTTGATCAGTCTGAATCTAAACTAGAGTTGGGACTTGTTCTCCTTGATCTAAGACATCATTCTGATCATCTACTTCATACTCATAATACCTTGAGGGATTTTCCATGCCTTCATCAACCTTCACATTTGCACTTTCTACAATCGTTCTCAATCTTTTGTTATAACACTGATATGCTTTGCTTTGAGTAGAATATCCCAAGAATATTCTTTCATCAGCACCAAACTTGCCAAGGTCTTCATCTATTTTGATCTAGCAGTTACTACCAAAGACTCTGAAATATTTCATAGTAGGAGTGATGCCAAACCAAAGTTCATAAGGAGTCTTAGTAGTATTGCCTCTAATTTGTACTCGATTAAGAGTATAGATAGCAGTGCTTGCAGCTTCTCTCCAGTAGATCTGAGGGACATGTGCTTCCATCATCATGGTTCTAGATGCTTCCTGGATGGTCTGGTTCTTTCTCTCCACTACTCCATTCTGTTATGGAGTCCTTGGAGCAGATAATTGTCTCTTTATCCCATGTTCCTCACAGAATGATATGAACTCACTAGATGTGAATTCTCCACCTCTATCAGACCTGAGGCATTTTATGTTTATGCCAGTTTCATTTTCTACCATAGCCTTGAATATTTTAAATTTCTCAAGTGCTTCAGATTTATCTTTCAAGAAGGTTACCCCCATCATCCAGGAGTGGTCATCAATCAACAACATGAAATACCTATCTCCTTGCAGACTCCTGATTCTTGTCAAACCACAGAGATCAGTGTGTACAAAGTCTAACAATCCAGTTGAAGATTGTTCCTCACTTTTGAATGTGACTCTATTATGCTTTCCCAACTGACATTCTTTGCACAAACTATTAGTAGGTTTCACGAGTCTTGGAAGATCTCTTACAACCCGAGTGTTTCTTATCTTGATGATATTATCAAAATTTACATGACAAATTCTCCTATGCCACAACCAACTTTGATCAATTTGAACAAATAAACAACTTTTGCCAGTACCAACCAAGTGGAAGATGTTACCTTTTGTCTGTCTACCGGATGCAATCTCAGTTCCAAAGCTTTCAAAGATCTTGCATTTTCCATTTTTGAATCAGAGATCATAGCCTTTGTCCACCAACTATCCAACACTGAGAAGATTATGCTTCAGATCTTCAACATATAGAACATCACTATTTTTGTTCTTTCCATCAAAGGAAATGGTTCCTCTGCCTCTAATTTTGCTAGCAGAATTATCTCCAAACTTTACAACTCCACCTTCATATCTTTCCAAGCTTACGAACTTGCTCTTGTCACCAGTCATATGGTGAGAGCACCCACTATCAATAACCCATTCATCCTTTTCTTCATCCTGAGTAGCCAGAGCACTTTCTATCATCTTATGATTGGCAAATTCAATAGGCATTGGATCTTCTTCCTTGATGGCAATAAACACCTAGTCATTTCCAGATTTGTTTCCTATCTCGGATTCATCATTTGTTACTCCTTCATCATCATCTTCTTGAACATAGTAACACTTTTTTTGAAACCTTGATCTATTAGGGTTTGGCCTTGAAAACCTTTCTAGACATCTTGAGGCAAAATGACTAATCTTATTGCAGGCAAAGCATTTAAAAGGTAATTTTCCTTCATACTTACTAGATCCTCTTGGTAGTCTTTTTGCAATGAGAGATTCAAGTTGTTCAACTTCTAATTCATCCTATTCAAGATCTTTCCTTGCTTTCTCATACCAAGATGATTTTCTTGAGGAGCTTTCCCCTCAATCATATCTTTATTTGCCTTTAGCAGAGGCACTAGTTTTTAAAGCAGATTCAGACTTGGGAAGTGCATCACCAAACTCTGCCAACTCAAATGCAGATATCTTACCAACCAATTGATCCCTTGTGATAGTTGTTAAAGATCTAATTTCCTTAATAGCAACGACCTTGTGTTTATATGTAGGAGGTAAAGATCTAAGAACTTTAGTAACAATTTCATCTTCATCCAGTACTCCACCAGCACATCTGATGCCACATACAAGCTCATTAACTTTTGCCATATATAAAGTGATGTTCTCATCTTCACTCATTCTTAGGTTTTCAAACTTTCCTTTCAGACTTTACAGCTTGGCACACTTAACATACTTGTCTCCTTCATATAGATTTTCAAGCTTTGTCCAAATTTCATAAGCAATCTTTAATCCCATAACATTTGTCATCTCTGTATCATACAAGGTACTTAGTAGGGCTTCTTTAGCCTGGAGATTATTTTCTGCATCTCTGACTTCATCTATAGTTGTTGGCCCATTCCTTGGAGAAACATATTTAGTTGAGGTTATGTTCCAATACTAATATCCCATGCATTGTAAGTGACATTCCATGCGGTTCTTCCAGGCAGTGAAGTTTGTTCCATCAAACCTTGGATTATCCTTCTTGTAGGTCGACATCCTAGATCTCCTCAAGCGATCAAGCTTTTTCTAGAGGAACTTAGCTCTGATACCAATTGTTGGTTTTAGGACAAACAACTAAGAGGGGGGTGAATCACTTGTCACCAAAATTATGTTCCTTAATCACTTAAAACCTTCTTATATAACAAAGATTCAATCATGGAAGCATACTACAATAACTCAAGAGCTAAAACACACATATAACACCAAGATTTTTAATGTGGAAAACCCAACTAAGGGAAAAACCACGGGGTGACTAACCCAAGATTGTATTCTCTTTTAAAAGAATAAGAAAAATAAAATGGCACTTGCCAATTAGGGCTCACTACCTAAGCACACTGCTCACGAGAGGCCCACTGCCTACAGGAGACACACTGTCTATAGAAGAATATAAATATTACATACTTGAACTGGAGATTAGCATCTTCAATATGCTTGAGACAGTTCCATTTAAGTTCAACGCCTCTACTCTACTTTTCCCTCCTCTTCTCTACCACTTTCTCATCATGACAATAGATACTTTTAAATGACTTCACAAATCTTATTTATACATGACATCAACTTTGGAATGATCATCAAAGTCAACACAACACATACTTTATTTTATTACAGAGCAAATACAAAAACACAACTTGGCTTATTACAAAAGCTTCATGAGCACTACTACACTGTTGGCTACCCATAGCTGGAACTTCAATCTTCTTTAGGGAACACGCCAGGCTTCCCAAAACATCTTCAAGATCATCCGCAACATGTGCAAAACATTCGGTCGGCCAAGATTAGGAAGAACACCATCACCCAAAGGTAAATCTTCAATTACAAGCTCAATCTTCAATGCAGACCGCCAACATGAACTGGACACAATCTAGAGACGCCCACAAGCTTGTTTGAATCACCAAGAACATCCACACCACTTCTACTTACCGAAATCATTCGCATCTTCATCCAGAACCTCAAGAACACAGTCGGTCATCACTGTCACATTAGAATGATTTCTTGTGGACCTCCAAACCATGAACCAATTGAGTTGTCAATTCACATTAGCTTCCCAAACATGCTAGCAGATCCATAGAACAAGATATTGCATTTCTGGATCTCACTAGACCTATTTATACCACTCTGTCACCTCTAAACAACTGCCAGAACCAATTTTATTCATATGGCCATAACTTCTCCAAATCTTCATGCGGATCTCTGAAATCTTGGTTGGAGCACCTTCAGACACATATATGCAAACACTTTGATGCACATACTCTGATCTTCAACTGACTAGGATTTTGCTTCATAGAACTTCACTATCTTCACTATCCTTCTCTATTTCTAATAGGGTTAATTTTCTCAATATCCTCAGCACACATCTCATACAATCCTTGACATCAATGCAAAAGGAGTATCTTGACATCAACGACAACACCAGTTAGGCCCATACTTGCAACACATAAGACCAACAAGAGAGAACCTTCAAATGAAAACCATGTCCTTCTACCAACACGAATGTGCTATAGCTATCAAAAAGTAAGATCTCCTTCTGAAAACCCCAAATCATAAAGCCTCATCAACATCTAATTAATTAGGATGTAAGCCTCTCAAATTGAAGGAAGATCAAACAAAACCTCCATTCCCTCAACAAGGAATATGCCCAAATCCACTAACCATCTCTTTTTTCTCTTCAAAAGACATTGACCTCAAAATAACTCAAGATCCAAACATAAGGGGATAGCAAATCATAACAATGCATCTACTCCTCGAACAAGTCCTTAGAAATAACATCTAGAGCTCAAGACCCATGCATGCATGAGAAGACAAGACACAAAGAAAGAATGCATCTAAAAATAAGGTGAGCAATACCTATTAGATCATTCACAATTGAGACGACCAAGAGTGGAGAATGAGATGCTCCTCCAAGATACACCAAGCCATAATGAATATCTCTAAGAACAATCTCCTTAATAGGTTCATGTTGAAATCACATCCAACCTAGGTGTAGGCTCCTTAGTCTTCCTACTAAAACCCCTTCAAAGAGTAACTATCTCAACACATGATCTCCAAGAAACAAGAGATCTCTAGCCTCACCCAAATCTAAAATAGGTGTACAACCAATCATCTCATGCCAACTAAACTCTAATGTAACACTGCAATAACTAGAAGCTCACAAGAAAATTATCACAAAACTCATCAATCAGATTATCACAAATCACTACCAAAGCTTAAAATGTATAATTAGAAACTCACCATGATGTCATGATCTACATCTCCTCAAAGGAAGATCATATGTCTCAAATGAACATATTTTCTTGCAAGAGCATCTGTATCATGCCAAAACTCTAACATACGATCAAGAGTTCACCATGGCACAATAGCATCCATCCTCTAAACCAAGGATCATTTATCAAACAAACAACTCATAACCAACACCTCGACCAAAGACTCCAATAATACTCTATGGCACCAAGATGTCAACATCTCCAAATCACATGAAGATAATCATTTCCTAAGAAGAGAACTAAAGATGTCTATAAGCACTAAAAACATGCATGGGCTTGCACAAGGACCCCATGATGATATGTAATCCTAATCACATACATGGTCCAGTATGAATAATAATGCCCTCTCAACAATACGGCTCTTGGTGACACGTTTTGTTTAGTTTCTCCTCTATCATTTATTTGAGTTTCTAACCATTCTTCATTTCCCCTTTGTTGATTATTATTTTTTCATTCTTTGCCTTGCCTACATGCTTAGTTTTTACATTTTCATCCTAATTCCACCTTTTGACACCCCATTCTGAAGGTCTCTAACCCTAGGAAGGCTCTAGACAGCCTAACAGACCAAACCCATGTCTCAGTTTTGCCCAACTTTTCTCCTTTTTGGATCATCCCTATTAATGGCTGGATCTCCCTGGGCAACCTTACCTTTTTTCATCCTACAACCTAACTCTGATGATAGATCACCTTCCCAACCTTTCATTAAGCATACACAACTATTAAACCTCACCTAGGTGCCTTCCATTTTGGGTTGCCCATGGCTCACCCTTGGTGACCTGAGGGTCACCCCCAACCTACCCTGGTAAAAGGGGTGACCCTATAGTGACCCTTGTGGATTTTAAACATCAATTTCTCCTTTGATTTGAGCCAAAAAAGGCTTCATTTTCACCCAATTTGCATGCAATTTTGAGCTAAACATAAAGGAGGCCATAATTAACTCATTTAACTCTCCCCATAAATTAAGTTTAGCTTGTGTGATTTATTTTAACTCCTCCTACCAGACATTCCTCCATGAGTGATAATCTTTAAAGCTCAGATCATTGTTCAATCAATTGAGTTCACAAGCAAATCAATTGAGTCTGACTGATCAATCAAGCAAGTTAACTCTCTAATCATGAGAGTTGATTCCTCAATCATTCCTACCCCCCTTGTGCCAATCCAACCTATAAATACTTCCCTCATCCAAGCATTAGAGGAGGCAAATTGAAGAATTGTAGCTACTCATAGCTTTTAGTTTCCTCTCCATTAGCATCTTAGGTGCTCACGCAGGACACATGTGCCTTTTATTTGCCATTGTTTTGTTACTCAAGCTTTCAAAAGCTTCATTAGAGTATTCTCATACTCTCATATTTCCCACAAGCCATAACCATAGTACTCAATTAGTGCTCTCATAACACTCGTAAGCTCACAATCAAGCTCTTCTTAATGCATCATTGCCAATCAATTGCCATCTTCTCACTTGTCACCAAGATGAGGACTCTGCTACTACAAGAGAATGAGGTAGTTTCCACAAAAAAGGATTCCTAAGGGTAGTGCAAAGCTCATGCGCCAAGCTATTCTAGGTTCCTTTTCATGTTTTTGTAGTAATTAGATAATGAAATATTTCTCTTGAGGAAAGTAACTTGTTATTTTTCTCTTGATAGGAATTGGTAGTTTGCTTTCATTTCATTACAATAGATAAGAATACCAATTCCATTTTCATAGATTAATTCATTTGCTTTCATTAGTTAGATCTTTTCTTTCTTTCCTAGAGTAGATTTCAAAATCATCAAAAACACAAAAAACATAGAATAACATTGCATTAGGTAAACTTCATTACAAATTGCATTCATATAGAATTGTTTTGTTTATTCAATAAAAATACAAAAATATATCTTACATATCATATAGTTACATTCATACACAAAAATATAAAAAGCACAAAAATATTAGGAACAAAGCATTCAAACCCTCGATCTCATCACGAGGTAGTCATAATCACATAAGACAAAAACCCTTGATAACATCACAAGGTAAACATTCTAAGAAATCAAAAGTCAACCCTAGGTCAACACTAAACCCTAGGTCAATCTTGGTCAAAAAAAATCAAAACATACCAAATCTCTTAGAATAACAAGAAAATGTGCCTAGGACTTAGAGGAGAGTGGGTCAAGGCAATTCTAGAAGAAAAAGAGGAGATAAACCCTAGACCACAACTCACACAAGAGCAACAACACATCATTAGGGTCATAGAGAAAGATTAACAAATTCAACAACACATACAAGCATTTGAAGCTAGATTACAACCTTCTAGGAACATAAATGAGGCAAATAGACATCCATCTAGGTGTTGGAATTAAGGAAATCCCAATAGGAGACAAATCACAAGTGACCCTTTGGGTTATATCATCATTTCAACAACTACCATAGAGAGAACAAGGAAAATCAAAAACAACAATAGGTCCCAGATCAGGCTAGTACCTCTTCATGAGGTTCAACTCCCAAGCAAATAGAACAACCCCTAGGTCTTGCCTCCACTTGATTGGATTTTTCCATGAGAGAGTAAATTGGAGGTCATCCAAAGAAAGGAAAGGGTCCATGTGCTATGTCAGAGATAACTCATCCACAATTGTGCCTGTGTCACATTTCAAAGAGTACATATTTTGGTGAACCTAACGTGAACTACAAATCCTTTTAGGATGAGTTGTTTATGTTTCAATTTTAAAAATTCATTCATCATCACTTTCGTTAAACAAGCTAGATTCACTTCATACATCATTTTCACATTTATATCACAATTACATTCACATTTGCATTCATTGTCATTTTCACTCTTATTTCATCCGTCTTCTTTAAGGTCTTTGCCTTCATTTGTTCCATTTATTTGAAGGTGTCTATAGAAACCCTGAATATGTCAGAACCAAGGCTCAACTTAGCAAATTTTCCTTCCAAAGAACCTAAAACACTGTCCTTTGATAAGTACTGTTATGCGTGAAAAAGAGAATGAAGAAGAATAACATCTACACTAGATCAAATCCTCTTTCACAATAACTTTCAAGGACAAAACTGAGACAAATCACTACCAAATGGAGGAGGATTCAACTACAGATCTTGTACTCTTGTTTTCTGTGGAAAGATCTAATTTTATCAAGCATTTTTTCTCAAACCCTAGGTCAATGATATAAAAACCATAATTCTACAAAGATCTGATTATAACAAAAGATGTATAGGAGATAATCAGAAACCAATTGCACAGGAGTGATCAAGAAGATGTCAGAACTTGTCTCCCAGAAGCAAGAATGTCAAAGGATGATTTTGAGAGCACCCATATCCTAAAAGATGGAATCTTTAGAAAATGCAAACTAGAGAATTATTATAGAGACTACCTTGATGCTAGATCTAAAGTTGAATAAGACAACATGACTATTTCAGGAGCACCCAAGTCCTATATGAAGGAATATTCCTAAAATACTATCAGATCCCCAAACCCTAATCCTTGCTCACTCTTCCTATTTCTTCACTTTTCTGGATCTCATACCTATAACCTGCACATAAGAAGAAAATAGGTTTGGGGGTTATGGTGTTTAGGGACTTGCCTCAGTCAAATCCTAGGATAACATTCAAGATTCCCAACACTGTTAATAAAGAGAGTGTGCCCTTGCAAGGTAGACGCTAAATAAAAATCAATGAGATGAAATTAAATGATGATAAATAATAATGATATCACCTATGTGATGAAACCCCTAGGAGGATGAAATCTCTTCAACTCATAAGGAGAGATAGATGATAACTTCAAATTTGTAACAAAACACAATGACAATACAAATCTTCTCTAGAATCACAATTAATGCTTGGAATGCTCTTTACTCCAATGCTTTAAGATGGCTATCTCTATCTAGGTTCATAATGAATTCAAAAACACATTTATATATGCTCTCCTGCTAACATTCGTTAAACTAACCAAAAGAGCCAACAAAGAGAAACCCTTTTAAAGGTTTTATGCTGACATGCATTTAAATTTGCCCTGACCAATCATGGAGGACTTGGGTACAGGTTCCCAAGTGCCAAGGCACCTTTTTGGTCTAGGGTAAGATATAAAATGGGCCCCTTGTTCCCAATTTGCATTGGTTTCAGGGGATTTTGCATCAGGATGAATATTTAGAATGTATAATGTTATCACAGGGACCTAGGAGCTAAACAAGGAGGTAAAAAGTCATGTGTCCACTTTTTACTCCATAACATTTAGCCCTCACTTTAATGTGTGTATGATCTTATGATCAATACATGCATTAAAGTACGGTCAAAGCACATCAAACACATCAAACACTAGAGCGAAGACACACCCTAAGTTTGGAAGAACTATTTCTAGCCCCCAAGCTTAGGAACACATAAGAAAACACTTGACAATCACATAAAACATAGTGAATACAGTAAGGAAGGATGCAATACATGAAGAAGACAGTGAAAGGAACATAATAGATCGAGAAGACATGAATGCAGTCATGCAGTACACAAGGTATACATGAATATAAGACATTATTAAACAATTATATATAACCCTAACTAGGGGATGGGGGGAGCTCATAGCTACACACTACCACTAAAACATGCAAGACACATGAAAAACACATAAGACACACAGGAAGACACACATAAAACACATGGAATACACAAGCATCGTAGAGTATGTCATCGACACACTATACATCTTATACACAACAAACATGGGCAATGGGATGGAGATCATCGCTACACACCACCGTCTAAGACACGCCAGACACAACTAACAATTTAGCTATGCTAACATAGCTGCAAAAGACATGCTTAAGGGTGAATAACTCAAGATCCAACCTTGCCTCTATAGAGTACTTTCAAAAGGATGTGCAACTACTCAAAGGAAGACACAATCCCACCTTTCATAGAAGGGCTTTCAAAATGTAACCCCACCTACATTCGGAGACACCTTACTATGAAAAGGAAGCATTCGCACAAAGTATACAACTCCACATGCATTGTATAGATGCCTTACAATGAAAAGGAGGTATATACAAAATAAAGTACACAACTCCACCTGCATTGCAAAGATGCCTTATGGTGAAAAGGAAGCATACACAAACACACTTTATCAACAATATCTAAAATATCCAAGCATAATACCACAATATATGCCCCCACCTTAAAGTGGTTGATCTCACTTGCTGGTATCAAACACATTTAAGGTAAAGTTGAAAAACGTGTA
Source organism: Cunninghamia lanceolata (assembly GCA_027924645.1). Taxonomy (NCBI): domain Eukaryota; kingdom Viridiplantae; phylum Streptophyta; class Pinopsida; order Cupressales; family Cupressaceae; genus Cunninghamia; species Cunninghamia lanceolata. The sequence goes on from BSBN01000458.1 coordinate 6,193,551, forward strand.
AGGGAACAAGAACTTTTGCAAAGTCCATGCCCCAGAGGTGACATGTGCTTACAATCGCCTAATGACCCCAACAAACACATCAATATCATTTGGTAACATTAACAATATATGATATTTGGTTAGAAAATATAAGCTAAGATAACAACCATATCATCTATAGAAATAAGGTAACGTACCACTTAATAAACCAAGGCTACACTTGCGGGTTTAGAAATGAGTATAGTCGTGAGGTTATACTTTAGGTATCTCAGAACCAAGTGTAGCTACAAGGTTAGACAAAAGTAATTCAAAGTGCATAGAAGAGGATTTAGAGTATTGAAAAGTTTTGTTACAACAATTTCACAATACAATACATGATCACATCATGACACAAGGTGATTTTACTAGTCAAGCGTCAGTAACATATTAACCCCATCGTCATATATGGACTAGGTCCATTTTTGTTCTTGTTGTAGGGATGCATAGTCCTTATCAATATTTATTTGTTATTGTCATGCGCTGACTAGTAGAGCCACTAAAGAATGAAAAAATGAAAAATGAGAGAGGAGACAAAGGTGACTTGGGATCATAATGTGGGAAGATGCCCCCAAGACATCCTCCACATTGCTATGCCCCCAAGACACCACACACAACAATTGCACTAAGAGAGAGGAGATTAGAAGAATAGAGAAACAAATAGAAGAAGTATCACAATAGAGGTAGTTTCCTTGTATCCTTGACCTTACAAGAGTATCAAGGGTCCTCCAATGAGACTGGTGCAGGAGCCCCTAGTTTTAGTCATTTTTTAACTATATCATGTTTTGTGTCTTGTTATTTTGGTTTTCTATAAGGCTTTGGAAGTCATTCTCCTATTTTTTAATAAGGACTTAGTTCATTTTGATTGACTAGTCCATTATAATGTTAGTTAAGGCCTATTTTCTAGGTTCTTTTCTATTTGAAACAGTGTGTTTTTGGTAAAAAGGCATTTTCCAATGCTTCACTGCTCTTGATGGGCAGTTGTATAGTTGGAAGAGAAGAGGAAAGGTTTCTAAAACTTTCTATAAACTAAGTATTGTATAAACATGCCAAAAAAAATAATGAAAAAAGTAGTTTTTTGGAATGCAAAACAGTGAATTCTGCATTTTCTGCTGAAGACAGTCAAGTTGTACAGCATGGTACAGACAGGGCAGGGTCTGCAAATTGTGAAATAGGTTAATGCTTTGAAATACCTTTCCTTTGAGTCTATTTAGCCCTCTTGACACCTTTTGTGGAGGGAGAAACAAACCAATTTGTGAAAACTGTTCTAAACCCTCCAAAAGCTAGGTTTTGAGGAAAAATGCATAGTTTCTCCTCTATCCTCTGAAAGACACCATCATTCTTCAGTAGGATGGATGGAGAAAGCTTTTATTTTAGGTTTTTGTTGTTGATTAGGTTTGCATTCCATTCTACAGGCCTCTTGGCATGAATCTAGCTAGTCTTCATAGTGACTAGTTGAGAAATTAATGGTGGACAGCAGCATGAAAGCAAAGATAGTCAATTGTTTTAACAAACACATGGTGGAGTTTGTGTTTACAGGTGGAAACTGACTAGTGTAGGTGCTTGGTGGATCATGTGCATGCATATTTGATGCACTTTCCTTCACATTGCCTTTAAATTAGGCCTCTTTCAAGAAAAAGACAGTCTGCTATCTTTGTACGCCCCTGGAACAGTACGGACCTACATGTGGGTGAATGATCACATGATCATACTAGGTATTTGGATATGAAATGAGTTTAGTTAATCTTTTGTGGATTTCAATATCTATCCTTGTGTTAGTCACTCTCTAGGGCTACAAGGAATGATCCATCTTTAAACACTATTTTTAGGACAGTCAAAAGATAGTTTGTTGTCCACTGTCCTTTCTGGTACAGAATTTGGTGTTGAGTCAGAAACTTCATGTTGGTCATGTCCTTAGTAAGTGTATGTTGGGTGTGGTGTTATGATCCATGTTGGTAGAGGTGTTAGGAGTGGAATGTTGTCTTTGAAGGTAAAGGTGTTGGTTGATTGGGTAGAGCAGTGACTTCCCAAAATTAGAGTTGAGCAGCTTGTGTGGTGGACCTAGGTGTGGTCCTAGGCTAGATCAATCTCCTGAATAGCCTTGTCTAGGCCTATAATCATTTCACCTTTGGAAACCTTTAGAAGGAAGCTTTGACATCCAAGTTCATTGTGTGAACTTTAATCAACCACTACCTATACCTTTGCATCCTATTGGTATCAGAGCCAATATCTGATTGGAAGCAGTGTATGTCAGACAAGGAGATTGAAACGGAGGCTAGTACAATGCCTCCCAAGACAATGAGTCAAGATGCCATCAAGAAGTTGGTGGAAGAGATGGTTGAAGCAAGGTTGCAAGAGGCAAGATTACAAGAAGAAAAGAAGTCTAAGGGCAAGACCAAAGAAGAGGGAAGTTCATCTGACACAAATGAAGAAGTAGAGGCAAAAGAGAGTTCTCAAGAGCAGGACATATCTGCAGAACAGAAAGCTTTCTTGAATGCACTTAAGGGTGCTCATGGAGACAGTGGTGATCCCAAGATGGATGTGTCTACCTTTCATGGCAAGTTGGATGGAGATGCTCTCACCGATTGGATATAAGCTATGTGCAACTTCTTTGATTACAAGGAGTTCAATGACAGCAAAAAGGTTAAGTTTGCCAAGACAAGGCTAAGAGGTTCTGCACTTGTGTAGTGGAACTACATGCAAAGTGAGAGGGAGAAGATTGGGAAGAATCCCATCACTAAATGGAGTAGAATGGTGGCTATGCTCAGAAGCAAGTTCACGCCACCTGACTATGAGATTCAAATCATAAGGAGATTTCAGAATTTGAGACAAAAAGACATGGATGTGGCTGCCTACACAGAAGAATTTCATAGACTCAGTATGAGGGCCAATCATAATGAAGATGAAAAAGGTATGGTGGCTAGGTACCTAAATGGTCTGAAATACAATTTACAAGATGAGATCAGTTTAGTGATACCAAAAACAGTGGATGAATGCTTCTTATTGGCATCCAGAGTAGAGGAAAAACTGAGAAGGAAGGGTGAACAAAGTGCCAGAGGAAGAGGTGGCAGAAAACAAAGAGGAAGAGGCAGTTTTGGCCGTGGACAGTTCCACAAAACTGAAAATAACAGTCAGCAAGAAACATCACCTGAGACAGAGCATAGAGGAGGCTTCAGAGGTTGGAGAAGTTCTAATGACAGGGGCAGAAATGGTGCAGGAGGTAGAGGACCAGGAGTCTTCATTGGAAGATGTTATGGCTGCAACCAAGTTGGCCATACAATAAACAAATGCCCAGGGAAAGCCAGCAACTCTCATGACAGTGGAAAGAGAAATTAGTTGGTAAAGGATGATGATTGTGAGAGTGTGAATTCACCAATGGGAATTGCTGCACCTATTCTAGATGGAGAGAGTATTGTTGTGATGTTCACAACATGCCCCATTTTACTCCTTAGCAAAATGAGGACCCCTGCTGTTGCTTTTTGCTTTTGCTTGTGTGTGTTGTTTTACTTGGTGGTAAAGGGAAAAAGGGGGGTTAAAATTGCAAACCTTATTAAAAATGGAGAAGAAATGCATTTCAGTACCAGTGCATAGTATGGATGGATTCCTTGTCAAAAATGAGCTAGGGTTGCTTTTTGAACCAGCTTAAAATTTGCCATATTTTGCAAGTTATGATCATTTTGGTAAAATGTACATTCAGGTTTGTATGTTTCATGAATAGTGCCCTTTGTATATCGTTGTGCATATACAAAGTCATTTGTATATGCAAGGTTTGTTTTATACTTAGTCGCATGGGCTATCGGGTTACATATGCATTATTTGTTTGCATGTTGGGTCGTCGTAATATTACATACATTGCCCTTTATACATCGCTTTCATATACAAAGTCATTTGTATGTCTTTTTTACCTTGTATGCATTTGTTAATGTTGTATTTGTACATACAAGGTGGACCCGAAATAGTTAAGAGTTGAAATGAATGTTAGTTTGGGTCCATCGCATGTATGTTTTTGTTTGTATGTGTCTGACATACATTTGATATATACATTTGCAATGTGCAGGCCATGGACCCGAAGGCACGATGAAAAGGAGTTAAATTGTTGTATGTTGGGCGTTTGTATGTTTTTACATAGAAGGCAAATATACAAGCGTCCATATACAAGTCCCGGACCCAAAAAAATTCTTAAACAAGGTTAAGTCCTTGTATATCAGCGGGCTTGTATATTGGTGAGATACAAGTGTCTTATGCATTGTGCTAGACCCAAAAAGTTATCTGAATTAGTTAAATCATTGCATAACTCCGCAATGTATATTATGAAATATACATTGTGTTATATACAAGCAATGGAACCCAAATGTTATAGATTAAGATAAAATGCTTGTATGTTCCCCGCAATGTATATTTCGTAATATACATTGCATTTTATACATTGCCAACATGTAAGCCGCAGATCTAAAAAATTTATTAAAAGAGAAGTAATGCTTGTATATCTGCGCTTTGGATGTTGCGCAACATACAAGTCAGTTGATACATACGGTGATATACAACGGCGGACATGAAAAGGGTTTTAAATATGGCAAGTTCATTGTATATCCATAGATTTGAAAAGAGGATTTCATAGTATACAAGGCTCGATATACAACGCGGATTTGAAAGGGTTATTAAATAGAATTAAGTCGTTGTATCTTTTACATTATGTATATTGGAACATACAACGAAATATACACACAATGGACCTGAAGCATTTATGAAATAGAATTAATTCTTTGTATGTTTCAACTTGTATGTATGTTTTGATATACATACATTCTGAAACATACAAAGAGGGGACACATTTGCCGCGGACCCAAAAAAGTTATTAAACATGGCTAAGTCTTTGTATATTATGTGCTTTGTATGTTGCGACATACAAAGCTGATATGAAATAATTTATACAAGCGGCGGACGCGAACAGAAGTTAAGAAGAGTTAAATCATTGCACATTACGGGCTTGTATGTTGCGACATACAAAGCTGATATGCAATAACTTATACAAGCAGCGGACGTGAAAGGAAGTTAAGAAGAGTTAAATCATTGCACATTACGGGCTTGTATGTTTATACATACATTGCGATATGCAACAATTTATACAAGCCGGAACTCAAAAAAGTCTAAGATACGATTAAATGCTTGTATCACGTCTGACTTGTATATCAAATATACAAGCACAATATGCATCGAAATATACATTGGGTGGAATTGAAAAGGTTATAAATTGGAGTTAAGTGCTTGTATATTTTGCATTTGTATGTCACGATATACAAACAAATATGCATTGCGATATGCAGGCCGCGGAATTGAAAAGATTGAAATCTAATTGAACCAATGTATCACATCCACAATGTATATTACAATATACATTGCTCAGCATACAATGAAATATACATTATGGAACTCAGAGGCAAATTACGTTTTGGTTAATTTGTTGTATCACGTCAGGATTGTATATTGGATATACATGGATTTAAACAAGGAAAATGAGCGGGAAATTGGAGCGATAGATTTTTGAATCCATTTTTGGAGCCCGAATGCGTGTTTTTGGTCAACGATGGTTGACCCGACTGGTTTTAACGCTGTATAAGCATTTTGATACGCATTTTCCATGATTTTTGAGCCCAATGGTTGTGTTTATGCATTTGGAGCTTGATTTAATGTAGATGTTCATTTTTCCTACTGATTTATTAAACGATGGTGCTAATTCTTGCTTGTTTATTACAGATTGTTGGAGTAACTGGGAAGAAGCAGAGTTGCCAACACAGTAACGACATGCAGGTGAACGTAAAGGCAGGGTTTTAAATGACGATGACGTCCTAGGCGGCAGGCCAGATCCTGAGAAGCCAAACACGCCAGAGGAAGGTGACGAAGCTATCAATGCGAAGGAGTTTTGCGGGTGGAAACATTATTGAAGGAGCGATGCCCGCGACGCCCTGTCTGGGTATGTTGCTCGAATTCTTGGCGGGATTCATTCCCCACCGTTAGATGCTGCATTTCAAGATGCTGACCATTGATCTCCTAGGGTTTTTGGGCGCCGGATTGGGGAAAACTAGAGATATATATATTGAGCCCCTGTACTATACAAAAGGAAGGAGGGAGGTCAATAACACAAAAAAATTAGACTTGTGATAGTTTTAGGAGAGATCGGATTACTAAGACTAGTGAGGATTGGATTGTTGAAATAATCAAGGTCCCTTCCTCAGATCATTGTAAATGTACCTATTTTATGAACATATTGTATGGAGATGAAGTTTCAGACTATACCCTGATTGTAAATCTTAAGTAGTCTTCAAGTTGATTTCTGGATATGTACTGGTGAATGCTATGTTCTATAGAAGTGCTTTCATTTCATTGCATGTTGTTGTCAACTTTTCCCCTAAAGATTTGCATTGAATCATGTGGATTTGTGGACTGTCCTGGTGAAGTATGATTTTAGTTTTCTTCTCTCCATTGCTGTATGGGAACATGTATGTGGATCAATGATCTCAGTTAAGTAATTTTAGGAATCTCACTCTCTAACCCTTTTTCTCATTTTAATTTCATTGAAATCACTTTCATAACTGCACATCATGATAAATCAGAAGCAAGACAGAAAAATATGCTGACATCCCGAAGACAACTGAATATCATTAGCATATTTTGAGCTAAATGCATGTAGTATTGAAAATATCATGCAGAGAATCACAAATAAGGGTAGAACTCATGCCAATATCAACTTAGACACATCAGTTGGAGATTAATGCTGTGTAGAGTAACTTCCCTGTATAGCATTATTGCAGGAACAAAATCTACTAATCTACGTAAGGCCCCAAAATGGAAAACAACAATACACATCAACCACAGAGTAACATCAACAGATTATGAACTAATCGACGGGGACTTGGGATCATGAATTATTGGAATTCATCGTATCTTTTAGGATAAACAAGGGTTGTTGTGTGACTTTTGTTTTGTGTGCTTGGTTGTGACTGACATCACAAACCAATCAACAGGAAAACTGGTGCTAGAAGGAGGGCCGTTGACAAAGGAAACTGTAGATTCTTGCATACACTACTTAAACATCCTAGTGGTTTGAATTCTAGCCATAAACTTGCCATTTTGCCTTAAAAACTTGAGAAATCCTGGCTTTCAGGCCAAATACCAAGTCCAGATCTATTGGACTCTTCGAAGAATTGCCTATTAGGGGATTTAGACCTAGGACTGTGGACATTCATCACACTCCTGATTCTAGTACGATAGAAGCCTCACCAGATCGTGCTTCGGTAACCCCTATTGGCTTTCAAATCCCCACAGGACCACCTATCACACCTCAGGCCCAGCCTCAGCCTGTCGTACCCCAGATCCAACCTACACCAGTTGCGATGTCATTTTTCACAGCACAGTCACCGCTGGCCTTCAATGCATATCATGCTTTGCCTAAAAATCCAGATAAGATTTGTCCTAGGTACCATCTGTATCAAGATGCTGATGATCATGTCAAGACCTTCAAGGAAGCTTGTTGTAGGGCTAGAATTGAGTATGAGGATGTGCTATGCAGATTGTTTCCATTCTCCTTAGGGGAAGAGGCCTATAACTGGTATACCAGTCTAGGTTAGGGTTCAGTCCATTCATGCAATGCCTTAGAAAAGGCTTTTAGTGATAGGTTCAAGGTGCCTATAGATCCTTCAATGAACTATCATCTATTTGCCCCCATCAAGAGGTGTGAAGGAGAACCCATTGCAAACTTCAACGCTAGATTCCAGAAGATGTTGTCTAAACTGGTTGCTCCCTATGATGTAGCAGACGAGGCTGCTAGGAGTATTTATTATTCAACTTTAGATCCCCTAACCTCCATGTTTATCAGGACACACCCTGGTGTAACAACTTTAGCACAGGCTTTTGAGGAAGCTATCAAAGTTAGTCAGCAATTGGCTCCTACTCCCACACCAAATATTGCTTTCCCTACACTTCTTAGTTATCTTACATATCCTGTCCACCAATAGACCAATGGAGCCATGATGCCTTCAATTGTGATGCCAGCCCCTTTGTAAATACCACCACTCAGTGTCATGCCCCCACCAAGTGGGAGTAACCAGATGTTACCATATCAAACACAAGTGCCTCAAGGTATAGAACAATCCAACAATAACAATGGGTCTTCCTTTTTCAAGCCCCAGACAGAGAATGTGATGGCCATGGTTCAGGAAGAGAAGCAAGAAATCAAAGAAATATCAGCTCAATTAAGAAAACTTACTACTGAGGTCACTCATCTAAGAAATTAGAATTTCTACTCTCAACCTAATCAAAACAGAGGTTATGACAATGACAAACCTAATTATCCTGACAGGGGGTACAACAACAATTACAATAGCAACAATGGCAATAATAATCCTCCTAGATAGCCTAGGGTGTGGAACACCATGCCTAACAATGGTTCCTTGCCATCACCCCTAGACAATCAGCCTCCTGGTGAACCTAGGCAGACCACCAAAGTAAACCTTGCAGAGGCAGCACTTACAAACTGGTGCAGAATACATAACACCAACACTCATGCAGAGTTGGACTGTCCTCAATTCAAGATTGCTGCTAGCATATTCCAAGCTGAAGTGGCCAGTACCTTAGGTAACCCACCTTATGTAGAGGGGAATGAAATTGTCCCCTGTGAGTATGATTCTGCCGTAGTACTAGAAAGCTTCATGCATTGTCCTTATCAGGAGACAATATCATCGCATCAGGATTACACTTCAACATGTGAGGAATCAGCCATGGATTTTGAGTCTAACTATGTTTTCCCCTTTGAGGATGAGAATGAGCCATCAATTGAGCATGAGGAAGTCAATGATTATCAATAGAAACCGCAAGGTAGGAATAACTACAACTTAAGGAATACCTCAAATAGATCTGCTGATCCTTTGACTACCTCATTGCCTCCAAACAATTTCAATACTCCACCTGATCCCAAGGCAAGTAATAACCCTGGACTCTCCAAGGTCGATGCTCAATATCTGACACCGCATAACATAGCATCAAAAGTTGCAAATCCACTTCCCGAATCTGACAAATTGGTTACATATCTGGCAGATGAAATGAAAAAAGTAAAGATCAGCCTGCCAATGTCAGAGTTCCTTAAAACCCCTGCTATCAAGAATGCTTTCATGAAATCATTGGACGGTTCTGCTCAAAAGGAAGATAGCCATACCCCAGGCCAATTTAGAAGTAAAGATCATGCTGCCAAGGACGTTAACATCAAACCTAAAACCTTGGCTACTGTTCAAGCTGCAGATACCTCCCACATGACCCTATACAAAGACAAGAGTGAGTCACCTCCCTTCCTCCTTACCACAAGGATGTTTGGTAAAAATTTGCACAACTGCTTAGTAGACTCAGGAGCATCTACCAATGTAATGCCCCTATCCATATGCAACACTTTAGGGTTACATCCAGCTAAATCATTGAAGAAGGTAACACAATTGGATAAAATAGAAGTAAGTGTGGTAGGAGAACTGACCCACATTCACATGCAGCTACCATCGGATCCCAGAATCTAGCACTATATTGATATTCAGGTAGTAGATATAGCTGATACATATGGAATGTTACTCAGCAGAGACTGGTCAAAAACCCTCAACAGATACATTTCAACTGATTTCAGCCATATGTGGCTACCTTGGAAGGGTATACCGAATCAGACAAAGATCAAAGCTGAACCTCACATGAGACACATGATCACCAAATATAACAGAACCAATGAAATCATGTATGTGGATGTGGAACCTGGAGTTTACTCCATCAGACCTCAAACCTCTAGCATAGAAGAAATCCTGATGCTTGACATACATGATCATAATGGTGACCTTTGGAGTGATGAAATAAATTCAGAGCCTGATTGTAATCTTGGAAATAAAATAGAACTGGATCATTTCAAGAAATTTGAGATGCATTTGTTTAAACAGGTGAAACAATGTCAATTATTAAGTGTGCCTGTTCACGATATTCTGATTGATGGATGGTGCAGGTTGCATGATGAGGCTCATTCTGAAAAAACTTGTGATGCCTGTTTAGACATGTTGGAGTTGGAACAAACATATGGCGAAGCATCTTCACCCACGGTGAGTTCCATAGATAATGATAGTGATATTGATTTATGTTTGTCTCCTACAGGAACAGGAGGATGCACACAGAAGGATGAAGGTTCTGTCCAGATGACAAAAGAGATACTGGTATGCAATGGGGGTAATGATAAGAACAAGAAGAAAATCACCCCTGGGAGTGATTGTTTAGTGGAGTCAGATTACGAGTTATCTGATGAGGATAGTAGCAGCAATTTGTCCATGTTGAAGGAGTTTCTGTCAAAAGAAATCCAAAAGATGACGCAGCAGCATAGGCCTCCCCAGGATGCCTTGATTGAGAAATGGTGTAGGTTGCATGAGGCACCTCACTCGGTGACATCTTGCTCATTGTGCCTGCATATCTTGAGAAGGCATACGCTGCCTGGTCTAGAGAATGTTCCTCTTGGTGATAAGAGAAAAGAAGAAGTATCAGCTCCCCATAAAGCTGATGAGGTGGTGTCTGAGAAAACTGGGACACCAAAGCTAAAATGGATATCCAGTGGTGCAGCTGCCAAAGCCACAAGAAAGAAGGAAGCACCAGACAAGCTTTTAGCTGAGGATGAGCCATGGATCCTCAGATTTGATGGACCCAAGTCAAAACAAGGAGCTGGAGTAGGAATAGACCTCATTGACCCATCTGGAAAATCCTATTTGGCAGCATACAGATTGCAGTTCCCATGTACAAATAATGTGACAGAATATGAAGCTCTAATTCATGGATACTGTTCGCTCTTAGGAAGAAGGTGAAAATTTTGCATGTCTATGGGGACTTAGAATTGGTTGTTAGACAGGTACGAGGTATATACTCTTGCAATTACAGGAGGCTGTCCAATTACAGACACAGGGTGTGGGACTTAATAGAAGAGTTTGATGCATTCAATATCACCCATGTACCTAGAGAGCAAAACCACAGAGCAGATGCTTTGGCCCAGGCTGCCAGTACTCTACAACCACTGTCCATATCAGGTTTAAAAATATTCTCAGTTGAATTAGTATTAGTACCTTTAGTACCTGATAATGTAACTAATCTCCAAGTATTTGAAGATGATCAGCATATATTGGATTTTATTTCCAATAGAGATGTTTTTGAGGCACAGATCATTGATGAAAAGAATCTAGAAGATCATGTCTAGGAGGAAGAAGAAATCCTAGAGCTACCAAGTAACAAAATCCCTAGGGGAATGATAGAGCTAGAGAGAGCATTTGATTTGGACATCATGCTGAAACAAAGGGATCTTCAAAAGGCTGATGATGGACAGTATTCGCAGGTCAACCTTGGGCAAGGTGATAGAAGAAGAAATGTTCTGATTAGGAAGGTCTATACAGAAGAAGAGTTGAAAGGGATAACTCAGGCCCTCAAAGATTACATCCATGTCATTGCTTGGATGTATGACGAACTGAAAACTTTTGATACATCAGTCATCACTCATACGATACCTGTGAAGTCAGACGCCAAGCCTTTTCGGCAAAAGAAAAGACCCATCAACGGTTTACTGGAGTCAATCATTTTTGAAGAAGTTAAAAGACTGCTCGATGCCAAGATCATATTTCCTGTGAGACACTCCACGTGGGTGGTAAACCTGGTCCCAGTAAGAAAGAAGAACGGTGACATCAGACTGTGCGTGGACTTTAGGAACTTGAATCAAGCTTCTGAAAAGGATAATTATCCTTTGCCTTCTCTAGATGAAGTCCTGCAGATTGCGAACAGCGCCAAGATGATGTCCTTCTTGGACGGTTTCTCTGGATACAACTAGGTGATGGTGGATAGAATTGATAGATTGAAAACCGCATTTACCACGAAATGGGGGATCTTTGCCTACAGGCGCATGCCGTTTGGATTGATAAACACTGGAGCCACATTTCAGCAAGCAATGGACATAGCCTTCAGAGGCTTGATTGGTAAGTGCATAGTAATATACATGGATGACTTAACGGTGTTCTCCAAAGATAGAGCAGACCATGTAGAGGACTTGAGAAAGGTGTTGAAGAAGTGCGAGCAGTACGAGATATCCTTGAATCCCAAGAAGTGCATATTTGGGATGACCACGGGGAAATTGCTAGGCCACTTGATAACTGAAGATGGGATCATCATTGATCCTGACAGAATAAAATCCATCATGAAGATACAACTGCCTGGAAGCAAGACAGAGCTCAAATCTTACTTTGGTAAGATTAATTTCATTAGGAAATTTATCACTGGCTTTGCAGAGATAGTCAGGCCCTTGAACTCCATGCTCAAGAAGGACTCTAAAATTGAATGGACCCTGGAAGCTAGAGCAGCTTTTGAAGACATTAAAAAGGCCATATCAAATGCTCCAGTCCTGATCAGTCCAGATTACACCAAGGACTTCTACATCTACTCATTTGCTTCAGAACATACCTCTGTAGCAGTACTGACATAGAAAAATGAAGAAAAGGAAGAAAAGCCTATAGCCTTCATGACCCACCCTTTTAGAGACGCAGAGCTCAGGTATATGGATGTTGAAAGATAGGCGCTTGCTTTGGTCCAAGCAGTCAAGAAGTTTAGGCACTACATCCTGAGAAGTAAGGTGATTGCTGTTGTACGTAATGTAGCAGTGAAAATGTTGCTAATGCAAAGTGAACCAGGTGAGAAAAGGGCTAAATGGATCACTGCCCTCTAGGAGTATGATATGGACATTACCCCTATGAAGCTGGTAAGAGGGTAGGCATTAAGCCAGATGATATCAGAGGTTGATCCCAATATCCTGAGCCAGCAATATGTCGTAAATGCAAAAGATGACAGAGAATGGTACTCAGACATTAGGCACATCCTGACCACTAGGAGATGTCCCTCAAGACTGCAGGCCTCACAGAGGAGAGCCCTGAAGATAAGGTCGCTGAAATTTATGTTAAAAGGAGGAGTCCTTTTCAAGAAAAACTATGAGGGATATACCTAAGATGCTTAGAAAGATCAGAAGCAAATAAGGTGCTAACAGAATTACATGATAAATTTGGGACTGCACATGGGTCATCCTTAGCCACCACTCATGCTATCCTTAGGGTAGGGTATTATTGGCCCACAATTTTCAAAGATACAGCTGAACACATCAAATGGTGTCATATGTGTCAGGTTGTTGCCAATAGAGAGAAATATGCTGCTCAACCTTTGCAGCCAGTGATGGAGATGTGCCACTTTTCTCAATGGGGAATGGACTTCATAGGACCCATTAATCCTCCCTCATCCTTAGGCCACAGGTATGTTTTAACTACTATTGATTACTGTACCAAGTGGATTGAGGCTGTCAGCAGTAGGACATGCAATGCTAAGGATGTTATTAGGTTTTTGGAAACCAATATAGTGACCAGGTATGGAGTTCCATATGCTTTAGTATGTGATAATGGGCTTGCTTTTGCTTCAATTAAATTGTCAAGTTGGGCTTTCGATCATGGGGTCATTTTAAAATTCTCCTCAAATTACTACCCCCAAGGGAATGGATTAGCAGAATCCATAAACAATAACCTATTGAACATCATAAAAAAGCTGATAGATAAGAACCCAAGGGAATGGAACACTCTATTGAAATATGCCTTGTGGGTAAATAGAACTAGGAATAAAGCTACATTAGGAAACTCACCTTTTCACTTAGTATATGGGGTGGACCCCATCCTCCCTATCAACTTAAAGATTCCTACGCTGTAGTTTGCACAAGAGTACCTAGGCATAGATAATAAACAAGAAGTTAGATTGCTACAACTAATGCACCTAGAGGAAAAAAGAAGTGTAGCAATTAACCAATTTGCTAAACATTAGGCTACTATCAAGCACTGGTTGACAAAAGGGCCAGAATCAAGGCTTTCAGGATCTCAGATCTGGTCTTGATGTGGGACAAAGCACATGAAAGGAAGGGTGATCATGGTAAATTTGACCAACTCTGGATAGGCCCCTTTCAAATTTTTGAAATTCTAGGAGAAAGCACCTATAGGCTCAAGTCCTTAACAGGTGAGGATGTTCCATTACCAGTTAATGGACAGTTCCTCAAACACTATTTTCAGGCCTGAGGATTGCATCATGACAGTCATGTGTATCATAGTGTACTTTCTTTGTATAGTTGTTTGTATAGTGGCTTTGTTTTGCTTGTTTTGTTTTGGTTGCTTTGTTTCCTCAGCAGGGATCTTTCTTTTGATTTAGAGTATAAAGGGGCATATTAACAACCACTGAAAACAATGGAGAATCTAGATCATTCAGGTTAATTGTTTGAAATCTATGCATAACTTGTTGTGACTGTCATGAATGTAGAGAGTTGTTTAACTTGTGAAATTTTGTATTCAATAAGAATGGGTTGAGTATTCAAGGAATGTTTCTCACGATGACACACCTAAAATCCTTGGGTTTGTTGAACCTACCAGTGTAGATATTAGGTGAAAAATCTGAGGTCACCCTTGCTACCATTACAATTCTTAGCTTAATTTTAGCAAGTGTTCACTCCTTGCATCATGAAGTTACATCTGCAATATCTTGTGAAATCTCTTTCAAAAATTAGAAAATATAAAAAAAATATATAAATAAAATGGATTATACTGAAAATCTAGATTAAGCCATCTAAGTAACTCTACCGGGGCTATAGACGCTCACTGGTAGTGGTGCTCTACTTAGGAGAATTATAACGATAACCTTGCCGGGGCTATGGACGCTCGCTGGCAGCAAGGCTCTATCCGGTTGGCTATGAGGGAATGTCTTCACCTACGTAGTCTAATATTAGTCACTAGTTTTTTCAACTAATCTTCAAGATGAGGCTTATTAACCATGTGCACCCACTTAAACTGAAATAAAAATTCATGCACCTTATTGAATACATTGAGTCTCAAGTTGGATAATAATTTGCAGAAGAGATAGTTGGAAGTTATGAATTTATTTCATTCAATTTTCTTTAATGGGTTGAATTTGATTGTTTTGTTTGGTTGCTAGTTATTGTGATGTTCACAACACGCCCCATTTTACTCCTTAGCAAAATGAGGACCCCTGTTGTTGCTTTTTGCTTTTGCTTGTGTGTGTTGTTTTGCTTGGTGGTAAAGGGAAAAAGGGGGGTTAAAATTGCAAACCTTGTTACAAATGGAGAAGAAATGCATTTCAGTACCAATGGATAGTATGGTTGGATTCCTTGTCAAAAATGAGCTAGGGTTGCTTTTTGAACTAGCTTAAAATTCACCATATTTTGCAAGTTATGATTGTTTTGGTAAAATCTACATTCAGGTTTGTATGTTGCATGAACAGTGCCCTTTGTATATCGCTGTGCATATACAAAGTCATTTGTATATGCAGGGTTTGTTTTATACTTAGTCGCATGGGCTATCGGGTTGCATATGCATTATTTGTTTGCATGTTGGGTCGTCGTAATGTTACATACATTGCCCTTTATACATCGCTTTCATATACAAAGTCATTTGTATGTCTTTTTTACCTTGTATGCATTTGTTAATGTTGTATTTGTACATACAAGGTGGACCCGAAATAGTTAAGAGTTGAAATGAATGTTAGTTTGGGTCCGTCGCATGTAAGTTTTTGTTTGTATGTGTCTGACATACATTTGATATATACATTTGCAATGTGTAGGCCGTGGACCCGAAGGCACTATGAAAAGGAGTTAAATTGTTGTATGTTGGGCGTTTGTATGTTTTTACATACAAGGCAAATATACAAGCGTCCATATACAAGTCTCGAACCTAAAAAAATTCTTAAACAAGGTTAAGTCCTTGTATATAGGTGGGCTTGTATATTGGCGAGATACAAGTGTCTTATGCATTGTGCCAAACTCGAAAAGTTATCTGAATTAGTTAAATCATTGCATAACTCCGCAATGTATATTACAAAATATACATTGCATTATATACAAGCAATGGAACCCAAATGTTATAGATTAAGATATAATGCTTGTATGTTCCCCGCAATGTATATTTCATAA
Source organism: Cunninghamia lanceolata (assembly GCA_027924645.1). Taxonomy (NCBI): domain Eukaryota; kingdom Viridiplantae; phylum Streptophyta; class Pinopsida; order Cupressales; family Cupressaceae; genus Cunninghamia; species Cunninghamia lanceolata. The sequence goes on from BSBN01000458.1 coordinate 6,209,605, forward strand.
TATACATTGCATTTTATACATTGCCAACATGCAAGCTGCGGATCTGAAAAAGTTATTAAAAGAGAAGCAATGCTTGTATATCCACGCTTTGTATGTTGCGCAACATACAAGTTAGTTGATACATACGGTGATATACAATGGCGGACATGAAAAGGGTTTTAAATATGGCAAGTTCATTGTATATCCGTAGATTTGAAAAGAGGATTTCGTAGTATACAAGGCCCGATATACAATGCAGATTTGAAAGGGTTATTAAATAGAGTTAAGTCATTCTATCTTTTACATTATGTATATTGGAACATACAACAAAATTTACACACAATGGACCCGAAGCATTTATGAAATAGAATTAATTCTTTGTATGTTTCGACTTGTATGTATGTTTCAATATACATACATTCCGAAACATACAAAGAGGGGATACATTTGCCGCGGATCCGAAAAGTTATTAAACATGGCTAAGTCTTCATATATTATGTGCTTTGTATGTTGCAACATACAAAGCTAATATGAAATAACTTATACAAGTGGCGGACGCGAATGGAAGTTAAGAAGAGTTAAATCCTTGCACATTATGGGCTTGTATGTTGCGACATACAAAGCTGATATGCAATAACTTATACAAGCAGCAGACGCGAAATGAAGTTAAGAAGAGTTAAATCATTGCACATTACGGGCTTGTATGTTTATACATACATTGCGATATGCAACAGTTTATACAAGCTGGAACTCAAAAAAGTCTAAGATACGATTAAATGCTTGTATCACGTCAGACTTGTATATCAAATATACAATCACAATATGCATCAAAATATACATTGGGTGGAATTGAAAAGGTTATAAATATGAGTTAAGTGCTTGTATATTTTGCGTTTGTATATCGCGATATACAAACCAATATGCATTGCGATATGCAGGCTGCGGAATTGAAAAGATTGAAATCCGATTGAACTAATGTATCACATCCACAATGTATATTACAATATACATTGCTCAGCATACAACGAAATATACATTGCGGAACTCAGAGGCAAATTAAGTTTGGTTAATTTGTTGTATCATGTCTAGATTGTATATCAGATATACATGGATTTAAACAAGGAAAATGAGCAGGAAATTGGAGCGATAGATTTTTGAATCCATTTTTGGAGCCCGAATGCATGTTTTTGGTCAACGATGGTTGACCTGACTGGTTTTAACACTGTATAGGCATTTTGATGCACATTTTCCATGATTTTTGAGCCCGATGGTTGTGTTTATGCATTTGGAGCTTGATTTAATGTAGATGTTCATTTTTCCTACTGATTTATTAAATGATGGTGCTAATTCCTACTTGTTTATTGTATATTGTTGGAGTAACTGGGAAGAAGTAGAGTTGCCGACACAGTAACGATGTGCAGGTGAACGCAAAGGCAGGGTTTTAAATGACGATGACATCCTAGGTGGCAGGCTAGATCCTGAGAAGCCAAACACACTAGAGGAAGGCAACAAATCTTTCAATGCGAAAGAGTTTTGTGGGTGGAAACATTATTGAAGGAGCAGCGTCCTGTCTGGGTATGTTGCTCGAATTCTTGGTGGGATTCATTCCCCACCGTTGGATGCTGCATTTCAAGATGTTGACCGTTGATCTCCTAGGATTTTTGGGTGCCAGATTGGGGAAAAACCAGAGATATATATATTGAGCCCCAGTACTGTACAAAAGGAAGGAGGGAGGTCAATAACACAAAAAAATTAGACCTGTAATAGTTTTAGGAGAGATCAGATTACTGAGACTAGTGAGGACTAGATTGTTGAAATAATCAAGGTCCCTTCCTTAGATCATTGTAAATGTACCTATTTTATGAACATACTGTATGGAGATGAAGTTTCAGACTATACCCTGATTGTAAACCTTAAGTAGTCATCAAGTTGATTTTTGGATATGTACTAGTGAATGCTCTATTCTATAGAAGCGCTTTCATTTCATTGCATGTTGTTGTCAACTTTTCCCCTGAGGATTTGCACTGAATCATGCGGATTTGTGGACTGTCCTGGTGAAGTATGATTTTAGTTTTCTTCTCTCCATTGCTGTATGGGAACATGTATGTGGATCAATGATCTCAGTTAAGTAATTTTAGGAATCTCACTCTCTAACCCTTTTTCTCATTTTAATTTCATTGAAATCACTTTCATAACTACACATCATGATAAATCAGAAGCAAGATAGAAAAATATGCTGACATCCTGAAGACAACTAAATATCATTAGCATATTTTGAGCTAAATGCATGTAGTATTGAAAATATCATGCAGAGAATCACAAATAAGGGTAGAACTCATGCAAATATCAACTTAGACACATCATTTGGAGATATATGTTGTGTAGAGTAACTTCCCTGTATAGCATTGTTGCAGGAACACAATCTACTAATCTACGTAAGGCCCCAAAATAGAAAACAACAATACACATCAACCACAGAGTAACATCAGCAGATTATGAACTAATCGACGGGGACTTGGGATCATGAATTATTGGAATTCATCGTATCTTTTAGGATAAACAAGGGTTGTTGTGTGACTTTTGTTTTGTGTGCTTGGTTGTGACTAACATCACAAACCAATCAACAAGTATGATGATCAAAAGGTCCATGTTGAAGGTGCCATTGAAACAAGAGCCACCTCAAAGAAAGAGTCTTTTTAGAACCCAAGGCCTAGCCTAGGGGAAGCTTATTGATAACTAAGAGGGGGAGTGAATTAGTTATCCTTAATTTGCTTTCAATTCAAACACTTAAATCCACTTTGTTAATCAATAGCATAGCAATTAATCATTCATGAAAGTATAAGGCATAAACACTAGAGCAGATACACATCAACACATGAGACACCAAGATTTTGACGTGGAAAACCTGGTTAAGGGAAAAACCACGGGGTGATTAACCCAAGGATTATTCTCTGTTAGAAGAATAAGAAATATAGATGGCACATGCCAATTAGGGCTCACTGCCCAAGCACACTGCTCACAAGGAGGCACACTGCCTACAAGAGACCTACTATCTACAAGATAACAAGTATTACAAACTTGAACTGGAGATTGACATCTTTACCATGCCTGGATTAGTTCCATTTAAGCCCAAAACTCCCGCTTTGCCTTTTGTACTTCTCTTCACTATATCACTCTCATCACCACAAGACACACTTCTAAATGAATTCACAAACCCTTATTTATACAAGGCATCGACTTAGAAACAATCATCTAAGTCAGCAAACACCTACACAATCATTCACAAGACGTGTAATACATCCGGTCGGCCTGTCTTAGGAAGAACACCAACAACCGGCGGTCTTTACATCAAATCTAAACTCTAACATCATAAAGACCACCAATAAGAATTGTACACGATCCAAGGATCACCGAAACCTTTCCTGAGTCATCAAGAACACCCGCACTTTATCAGCTTACTGGAATTCTTCTCTTCTTCATCCGTAACTTCAAGAACACAGTCTGTCACCACTGTCATAATGCAAAAGGTTCTTTCAGACCTCCAAACAATACACAAATCAAGTTGTCACTTTACACTAACTTCTTCAACACTCCCTCCAATCCACAGAATGAGAGAATGTAATTCCGGAACTCACTGGACCAATCTGTGACACTCTATCACCACTAAACACCTCCCGGAACCGGTTCTACTTAAGCGATCATAACTTCTTCAGATCTTCATGCAGACCTCTAAACTCTTGACTAGAACATCTCAAGACTCATATCTACAAACCCTTTAAACCGCATCCTCTGATCCACAACCTATTGAGTACTTTTGCCTTCTTCTCATCACTGTTCCTGATTGAGACTAATTTCCTCAATAACCTTAGCACACAGCTCATCCAATCCTTCTTATCAATGCAATATGAGTATGCTGACATCAATGACAACACTGGTTAACCTCATACTTGTAACAAAGCTTTGCAAAATCATAGTAGATTCAGGATCTACTAAGAATGTGGTATCCACTGAGATGGTTGAGAAGTGCAAGTTGAAGAGGTTGCCTCATATCAGTCCTCACAAGATCTCTTGGTTGAACAAGAACCAAAGTTTCGTGGTTGAAGAGCAAACTTGGGTTGAATTTGCAATTGGTGACTACAAGGACAAAGTGCTATGTGAAATCATCCCTATGGATGCATGTCATCTGCTTCTTGGCTGCCCATGGCAATTTGATGTCAAAGCACAGCATGATGGTGAGAAGAACACTTATGTCATCACCAAGAATGGAAGATCATACAAGATGGATCCTATGATGGAGCAGCCTAGGGGGAAGAAAAATGACAGCAATGTCATGGTGGTGAATGGCAAAGAGTTTTTAAACCTCTTGAAAGAGAATGATAACCAGGGGTATGCCTTGGTCATGAAGCCCAAGAGTGGATCAGATCAGCAAGATCAAAAATAGGAGATTCCATTGGAAGTGCAGCAACTTCTAGATAAGTATCAAGACCTTGTGGTAGAGGAAGTTCCTAACTCCTTACCACCCATAAGAGACATAAGTCATCAAATTGACTTAATACCTGGTGCTACATTGCCTAACAAGGCTGCCTATAAGCTGACACCACAGAAAAATGAAGAGGTGGCAAGGCAAATTCAAGATCTCTTGGAGAAAGGGCTGATTAGGAAGATTCTAAGTCCTTGTGCAGTTCCAAGTGTACTTGCTCCTAAGAAGGATGGAAAGTGGAGGCTATGCATAGATTCCAGGGCCATAAACAAGATCACCATAAGGTACAGGTTCCCAATGCCAAGGATTGAAGATCTTCTAGATTATCTTGGAGGATCATGCTATTACTTAAAGATTGACTTGAAATCTAGATATCATCAAATCCGGATTAGACAGGGAGATGAATGGAAGACTGCTTTCAAGACTAATGAGGGTCTTTATGAATGGCTTGTTATGCCATTTGGTCTTAGCAATGCTCCAAGTACATTTATGCACCTAATGAATGAGGTATTAGTTGAATTCATTGGTAAATTTGTTATTATTTATCTTGATGACATACTAATCTTCAGCAGGACAAGATAAGAGCATGTGAAGCATGTTGGTCAGGTGTTGGAGAAGCTACATGAACACAAGTTGATGATCAACTTAGACAAATGTGATTTCATGAAAATTGAGCTTGTATACCTTAGATTTGTCATTTCTAATGGCTGTTTGAAGATGGATCCCTCTAAGGTTGAGGCTATTCTCAGTTGGCCCACCCCAAAAATAGTAGGAGATGTGAGAAGTTTCCATGGATTGGTGACTTTCTATAGGAAGTTTATCAGAGGTTTCAGTCACATTAGGGCTCCCATCCTCAACACCATCAAGGGTGGAGTCAAATGTAGATTCCAATGGACAAAGGAAGCTAATGATAGTTTTGAGTTGTTGAAAACAAAGGTGGCTGAGTTGCCTACCTTAGTGCTCCCTGATTTTGATAAGGTGTTTGTTTTTGAGTGTGATGCAAGTTAGCAAGCTATTGGTGCTATCCTCAGCCAAGAAGGACATCCAGTGGCATTCTTTTCAGAAAAGTTGAATGAAGCCAAGCAAAGGTATTCTACCTATGACTTAGAACTCTATGCAATGGTGCAAGCTCTTAAGAAATGGAGACATTATTTTCTACCTAAAGAATTTAATGTGTTTACTGATAATCATGCTTTAAGCTTTCTAAATAGTCAAGAAAAATTAAACCATAGACATGTTAAATGGATGGAACAGTTACAAGTTTATGCCTTCACAATTAAGCACAAAAAAAGGTGTTTCTAACAAGGTGGCTGATGCATTAAGTAGGAGGCTGCTTATTGTTCATGAAATTTAGTTAGAAATCATGGCATTGACTGTTTCAAGGAGTTGTATAAAGAAGATTCAGATTTCAAAGAGGCTTATGATGTTTGTGTGAACTTGGCTAACACATTCCATGGAGACTATGCAGATTTTGTTTTGCAGGAAGGCCTCTTGTTTAAGGGCAATTTGTTGTGTGTCCCTAAGTGTTCCATGAGGGACAACATCATCAAGGAGAAGCATAATGGTTCTTTAGAAGGACATTTTGGCTTAGACAAGACACTAGAACAAGTCACAAGGTTCTATTTTTGGCCAAAGGTGCAATCAGATGTGAGGAAGTATGTTGCTAGTTGTGCAATTTGTCAAAGGGCCAAGGGTGTGTCTTCAAATGCAAGTCTATACCAGCCCCTTCCTATTCCCAACAGACCTTGGGAAAGTATCAGCATGGATTTTGTGCTTGGGTTACCCAGGACAGCCAGAGGGGTGGATAGTGTGTTTGTTATTGTTGATAGGTTTAGCGAGATGGCTCATTTTGTGCCATGTAAATGTACAAATGATGCATCTCATGTTGTAGGTCTATTTTTCCAAGAGGTAGTAAGAATTAATTTTTTGCCATTATCCATTGTAACTGACAGGGATTATAAGTTTGTAGGTCACTTCTGGAGGACCTTGTGGAAGAAGTTGGGCACATAGTTGTCCTTTTCATCAGCCTACCATCCACAAACTGATGGTTAGACTGAGGTGGTTAATAGATCACTTGGAAACCTTCTAAGATGCCTCACAAAGCAGCAGGGCTTGGCATGGGACTTGGTTATCAGTCAGGCTAAATATGCCTACAATGATTCAAGGAATAGGAGCACTGGTAAAAGTCCTTTTGAGGTAGTCTATGGTTTTCATCCAAGAGGGCCACTTGAACTGAAAGATCTCCAAGGATGAGATAGAAGGAGTGGACTTGGTGAAGAGTTTGCTGCCTCCATGAAAACAGTCCATGATCAAGTCAAGTTGCAACTAGAGAAATCAGTCACAAAGTACAAGGAAAAGGTAGATTTGAAGAAAAGAGAAGTGTAATTCAAAGTTGGTGACTTAGTTATGGCATATCTAAGGAAAGAAAGGCTACCAAAAGGTCAGCCAACTAAACTCCTGATGAAGAAGATTGGGCCATGCAAAATTGTGCACAAGTTCGGTCCAAATGCATATGAGATTGAGTTACCATCCGGCCTTGGTATCTCTCCAATTTTCAATGTTTGTGATCTTTTTCCTTTTAGACCTCCATTGCCTGGTGAAAGTGGATCAGATGTGGTGACAGAAGATGTTGATTGGATCAAGGATTTGCCTCCAAGCAAACCTTTACAGTTGGAGTGCATTCTGGATTCCAAAGTTGTCAAGAAGACTAGGAGAGGTGTCTATAAAGACTACTTGGTGAATGGAAGGATCTTCTTGATTCAGAGGCCACCTAGATGACTGAAGAAAATATCTTGAAGCATGGCATGAGACCTCAACAATTGGCAACTCAAGGGACTTGAGTTCTTCCTACAGGGGGAGTATGGCGCAGGAGCTCCCAGTTTTAGTCATTTTTTGGCTATATCATGTTTTGTGTCTTGTTATTTTGGTTTTCTCTAAGGCTTTGGAATCCATTCTCCTATTTTGTAATAAGGACTTAGTTCATTTTGATTGACTAGTCCATTATAGTGTTAGTTAAAGCCTACTTTCTAGGTTCTTTCCTTTTTGAAACATTGTGTTTTTGGTAAAAAGGCATTTTCCAACGCTTCACTGCCCTTGATGGGCAATTGTACAGTTGGAAGAGAAGAGGAAAGGTTTCTAAAACTTTCTATAAACTAAGTATTGTATAAACGTGCCAAAAAGAACAATGAAAAAAGTAGTTTTTTGGAATGCAAAACAATGAATTCTGCGTTTTCTACTGAAGACAGTCAAGTTGTACGGCGTGGTACGGATAGGGCAAGGTCTGTAAATTGTGAAATAGGTTAATGCTTTGAAATACCTTTCCTTTGAGTCTATTTAGCCCTCTTGACACCTTTTGTGGAGGGAGAAACAAACTGATTTGTGAAAACTGTTCTAAACCCTCCAAAAGCTAGGTTTTGAGGAAAAATGCATAGTTTCTCCTCTGTCCTTTGAAAGACACCATCATTCTTCAGTAGGATGGAAGGAGAAAGCTTTTATTTCAGGTTTTTTTCGTTGATTAGGTTTTCATTCCATTCTACATGCCTCTTGGCATGAATCTAGCTAGTCTTCATAGTGACTAGTTGAGAAATTAATGGTGGACAGCAGCATGAAAGTAAAGATAGTCAATTGTTTTAACAAACACATGGTGGAGTTTGTGTTTGCAGGTGGAAACTGACTAGTGCAGGTGCTTGGTGGATCATGTGCATGTAGATTTGATGCACTTTCCTTCACATTGCCTTCAAATTAAGCCTCTTTCAAGAAAAAGACAGTCTGCTGTCTTTGTATGCCCCTGGAACAGTACGGACCTGCATGTGGGTGAATGATCACATGATCATACTGGGTATTTGGATATGAAATGAGTTTAGTTAATCTTTTGTGGATTTCAATAGCTATCCTTGTGTTAGTCACTCTCTAGGGCTACAAGGAATGATCCATCTTTAAACATTATTTTTAGGATAGTCAAAAGATAGTTTGATGTCCACTGTCCTTTCTGGTACAGAATTTGGTGTTGAGTCAGAAACTTCATGTTGGTCATGTCCTTAGTGAGTGTATACTGAGTGTGGTGTGATGATCCATGTTGGTAGAGGTGCTAGGAGTGGAATGTTGTCTTTGAAGGTAAAGGTGTTGGTTGATTGGGTAGAGCAGTGACTTCCCAAAATCAAAGTTGAGCAGCTTGTGTGGTGGACCTAGGTGTGGTCCTAGGCTATATCAATCTCCTGAATAGCCTTGTCTAGGCCTATAATCATTTCACCTTTGGAAACCTTTAAAAGGAAGCTTTGACATCCAAGTTCATTGTGTGAACTTTAATCAACCACTACCTATACCTCTGCATCAGAGACCTAACAACATTTAACACTATATGGGGGAATATGACACAACACATAATATGAGGCCACCCGTGAGACCAAGTCAAAGAGGTGCTACATTGAAGGTGGTTGAATGGGTGAGAAATACTTGTTATAAAATGCAACCAAACTAGCAATTGTCCTTGAGAAAATCATCTTCTTCCCAATCTCAAATTTGAGAAGAAATAGGTACATATGGGACTATTGCCCAACTTGAATCTTCTTCCTTTAATTCTTCTTTTGTTTCCATTTTTCTCAATGGGATGTTCTCTTCTTGCGGAGACATCTTTTGGGCTAATGCTTGTTGTTATATGGAGCTTAATCAGACTCAGAGGTTAAATTTTTGCCACTTTTATCAGTGTGGTTTCCTCCCATGTAAAAAACCCTATTTTTGTAACGGACAAGGCTTGATAAAAGCGGCTAAGGGTTAGGGTTTCCGTTGATGTATTGTAGCATTTTTTCTAGTGGTATTGAGTTGCAAGGATTGCTAGTTGTAATTAGTTTGATTTATTGGATAATAATATTGGACTCTCTATTGGTGGACGTAGCCCGAGTTTGGGTGAACCACGTTAAAACTTGTCTCTCACTGTTATTATTTCTGTGTATCTTTATTCCTCTATTTAATCTTTATTTGCATTTAATTGATATCTTTTGTCAGCTAACCCTAACAAGTGGTATCAGAGAAGGTTGTGTTTAATTATCATCTACAGGAAGGTCTCACGGTTGAGTGGGAGTCTCACGATTGAGTGGGAGCAATGGCGGATGAGGGTAAATTAAAGGTCGATAAATTTAATGGGCAAAACTATCAGGTATGGAAGATGCAGATAGAGGATTACCTCTATCAAAAGGATTTATGGAGGCCAATGGAAGGAGTATCCAAGAAACCTACAAGAATGGCAGATGAGGATTGGGAACTTTTGGACAGAAAGGCACTGGGAACCATTTAGTTGTGCCTGGCACCATTTGTGGCATTCAATATAATAGAAGTGAAGACAACAAGTGAACTGATGAAAGCTTTGGCTAAATTGTATGAAAAACCCTCAGCCTCAAATAAGGTATTTCTCATGAAGCATTTGTTTAATCTCAAAATGATTGAAGGTGGATCTATGACAGATCATTTAAATGAGTTTAATACGATTGTCAGTTAGTTAACTTCTATAAAAGTGAAATTTGATGAAGAGGTGAGGGCTCTCTTGGTTTTATGTTCTTTGCCAAAAAGCTAGAATAGCTTGGTAATGGCTATAAGTAACTCTGTCTCTAGTTCAAACACTTTAAAATTTGATGATGTTCTTGGTGTTATTCTTAGCGAGGAAATGCAATGGAAAAGCTCAGGAGGGTCCACATTAGGTAGTGTTTTGAATGCAGAAAGTAGGGGCAGATCAAAGGAGAGAGGAAAAGGTTTTGGAGGTCATGGGAAGTCACAAGGAAAATCAAAGGACAAGAGATCCCAATCTAGAGGACAGAAGGATTGTTGGTACTATGGGAAACTAGGTCATCTGAAGAAAGATTGCTGGTCTCTGAAGAATAAAGGAGACAAACAAGAAGGCAATAAGGAGGCAAATGTAGTAAGTAATAAATCTGAAGATGATACTTTGATTCTTTCCCTAGATAATGCTACTGATTCATGGGTTTTATATTCAGGGGCCTCATTTCATGCTACTCCCCATAGAAGTTATTTTCTTGATTATGTCCAAGGGGATTTTGGGAGATAATGAACCCTATCAGATTGTTGGAAAGGGAAGAATTAAGATTAAGTTGTAGAATGGGAATCATTGGCTACTACAAGAGGTAAGGCACATTCCAAGGCTCAATAGGAATTTAATTTCAGCAGGGTAGCTAGTTGAAGAAGGTTGCATTGTTACATTTACTGATAAAAATTGGAAGGTTTCAAAAGGTGCCTTAATAGTAGCAAAAGGTGTGAAAGTAGGCACCTTATATCTTTGTACAGGTTATATTGTTCCTTCTGCTTTAGCTGTTGTAGGGAAAAAACAAATAGGTTTAGGAACAGTTGCTGTAGGTTTGCAGGAAGAGACTGAAACAATTACTTCAAGTTCTGAGACAATGTTGTGGCATAATAGACTTGGGCATATGAGTGAAAAAGGTATGAAGGTACTTCATTCTAAGAAAGTTTTACCAGGTCTGAAATGTATTAATATGGATTTCTGTGAAAGTTGTGTGTATGGAAAACAAAAGAGAGTTAGTTTTCTCAAGGATGGGAAGCAAAAGAAAGAAGAAAAGTTGGAGCTTGTGCATACATATGTATGGGGACCGGCTCAAGTATCTTCTCTTGGTGGCTCTCGGTATTATGTTACCTTCATAGATGATGTAACTAGGAAGGTATGGATTTATTTCATAGATGATGTTACCTTCATAGATAGATGATGAAGCTTGGTTGAGAATGAGATGGGTAAAAGATTAAAATGTCTCAGATCTGATAATGGTGGTGAGTATTGCAACAAAGAATGTAAGGATTTTATTCCTTTAATGGAATTCGTAGGTAGAAAACGGTTCTAGGGACTCCACAAGAAAATGGAGTGACTGAATGCATGAATAGGACAATAATGGAGCATGCAAGGACCATAAGATTGCATGTCGGGCTACCTTTAAACATGTGGGCAGAGGTTGTTAACACTACTATATATTTAATTAATATAGGTCCTCCAGTTCCTTTGGGCGGTGGTATTCCAGAGGAAGCATGGACAAGTAAGAAGGTGAGTTATTATTTTCTCAAAACCTTTAGATGTGAAGCATTTGCACATGTAGATTCTTAAAATAGAACCAAGCTGGATGCAAAATCCAAAAAATGTACTTTTGTTGGATATGACATTGATGAATTTGGTTATAGGCTTTGGGATTTTAAAAATCAAAAAATTGTGAGAAGCAGGGATGTTATATTCAATGAGAAGGTGTTGTCCAAAGATCAGTTGCAGTAGCATGAGAAGAAAGAAAAGGATTATGTGGTGCTAGATGATACTCCAAATAGTGATGTTCCAGTGGTTCCTCATGCTCCGTAACAGTAACCAGAAATACCACAAACTCTAATGAATGTTAGATGGTCAATAAGGCTAAGTAGACCTCCTAAAAGGTTTTCTCCCTCTTTGTATTCTATTTTGTTAATAGATGTTGGTGAACCAGAAGGGTATGATGAAGCTATGCAGGTGGATACATAGGTTCAGTGGGAGCTTGCAACGAAAGAAGAAATGGACTCCTTGTTGAAAAATCAGACTTGGGAATTATGTAAGTTACCTACAAGTAAAAAGGCTTTACCAAACAAATGGGTTTATCATCTGAAAGAGGAAGATGGAGGTATGAAAAGATTTAAAGCCAAGTTAGTTGTAAAAGGATTTGCATAGAAAAAAGGGCATTGATTTTGATGAGATATTTTCTCCGGTTGTCAAGATGACTTCTATTCATATTGTTTTAAGTATTGTGGCTGCTAAAGATTTGCATTTGGAATAGCTAGATGTGAAAACTGCCTTTCTCCATGGTGATTTGGAGGAGGAGATATACATGGAATAGCCCCAAGGATTTGAGGTCACAAGTAAGGAGAAACTAGTGTGCAGATTGAAGAAGAGTTTGTATGGCTTGAAACAAGAACCTCGGCAATGGTACTTAAAATTTGATAGTTTTATGGCTGAGTAAGGATACAACCAGTGTAATTTTGACTATTGTGTTTATTTTAAGAGGTTGGATAATGACAGCTACATTATTTTATGTTTATATGTTGATGGCATGCTTGTAGCGGGGTCTAACATGGATCACATGTTATGCCCTTACTTCTATAGTGTATATGGTTTTGAATAGTCAGCTTGTGGCTATCTTAACTCTTAATTAAGTCATATTATCATTATCATATTGTTATTTAGTTGTTTAGGTCAGCCTAAGGCTTCTATAGGTCTATCTAAGTCGGCCTGGGTGATATCCTAGGCATAAATAGGTATATATAGGAGGTAGTGAGTCTCATTTCATATCATATTGTGTTCTCATTAAAGACTTTTGGAGGTATCCCCCTTGAAGTGGATTAGGAGGTTGTCCCCTCAAAGTGGCATATTATTATCAAGTATTTGCAGCATATTACTAATATATTCAGATATTGTGCAAGTTGTTTCATTACAAGTGAGTTAAAACATCAGTTAGCACAATCATTTGCTATGAAGGATTTGGGGGCAGCAAAAAAAATCCTTGGTATGAAAATTTGCAGAGATAGGCAAAGTAGAAAATTGACTCTATCTCAAGCTGATTATGTTGAAAAGGTGTTGCAGAGATTCCATATGGAGAATGCAAAAGCTGTCAGCACACCTTTGCCTAGTCATTTGAAATTGACTAAGGAGACGTGTCCTAAGACATAAGAGGAGGAAGAAAAAATATCCAAATTACCATATGCTTCAGCTGTAGGAAGTTTAATGTACACCATGGTATGCACAAGACCAGATATTGCACATGCTATAGGGGTCATAAGCAAGTATATGAGTCATCCTGGATTGGAACACTATAATACAGTAAAATAGATTCCCAAATATTTGAGAGGTACATCTAATAAACACTTATGTTTTGGGGGCTCTAATACTAATTTAGTAGGTTATGTAGACTTAGATTTGGCAGGGGATATTGATACCAAGTGGAGTACTACAGGTTATATCTTTACTATAGGTGGGACAATGGTGAGTTGGATTTCTAGGTTACAAAAGGTGGTTGCTTTATCCACCATAGAGGTAGAATATGTAGCTGCAATAGAGGTAAGCAAGGAGATGATATGGCTATAATCTTTCATGGAAGAATTGGGCAAACATCAGGGTAACAGTTATTTGTTTATGGATAGTCAGAGTGCCATACATCTTGCAAATAATTCTGCCTTGCATTCAAAGACCAAACACATACAGTTGAGGTATCACTTCATTCAGTCAGTTTTGGATGATGGACAGTTAAGGCTAGAAAAGATACATATAGATGAAAATCCAGCGGATATGTTTACAAAGGCAGTGACAAGGGAGAAGCTGAGCTCCTCTTCAGCTTCGGTTGGTCTTCAATTCTGAACACAAAAAAATAGAATAGTAGAGTCTAAGGTACTTATTTCCAGTGGGAGCTACAAGGTCAGCGGTGTTATGATCAATCTCAAAGTGGGAGATGATATGGTGTGGAGTCTAATCAGTCTTCAAGTGGGAGATTGTTGTTATATGTAGCCTAATCAGACTCAAAGGTTAAATTTTCCCCACTTTTATCAATGCAGTTTCCCCCCAAATTATTTAATCTTTATTTGCATTTAATTGATATCTTCTATCAGCTAACCCTAACAAATACTTGTTATAAAATGCAACCACAGTAGCAGTTATCCTTGAGAAAATCATCTTCTTCCCAATCTCAAATTTGAGAAGAAATAGGTACATAAGGTACTATTGCCCAACTTGAATCTTCTTCCTTTAATTCTTCTTTTGTTTCCATTTTGTTCGATGGGATGTTCTCTTCTTGCGGAGACATCTTTCAAGCTAATGCTTGTCGTTTTCTTCTTCTTTCCCTTGCATTCCTATTTCTTTTCACCTTGTTATTTATATTACCCAAGGGAGCTTCTTTCTCTACCACCGAGAGTTCATGATTCTCCACATTCTTTGACATTTTGGAAGAGGAAGCCAGTACAAAATTAATTTTCTAATTTTCTGATGCATAGCTTTGCTCTTTAAGGTTATCTCCCGATCATTGTAAGGATGGGAGATGAGGAATCTCAGCAAAAATTCCTTTTCCTGTCAGTCTAGGTGAATCCTTTAACTCGGGCTCCATTTTTCTCTCTATTTGTTGGATAGGAGGAATTGAAGCCTTAGAGGATCGAGAAAGTCCAAGAGTAGTCTTGTCATATGATAGTTGATCTATTAGCTTTGCCTTGTATTTTTTATATGCCAGGAAAAATTGATCTTATTAGGGTTGATTTTCTTCAAGTGGTTGTAGCCAAAAATAGTCCAAATTGAAATTTCCATGGGTAGCTAATGGTTTCCATCGACTATGATGAATAACATGCACACGCCCTTGATGAGGGAATTTTAAGCACTTATGAATGGTAAAAGGAATCACTTTCATTGATTCCAACCAAGGATGTCCATGCTTCATACAAAAGAGATCCAAAGTGGGAATAATAACAAATGATTCTTCCAAGGCTCTTTCAACCACCTTAATTAAAAGTGTAGTCTTTCCAATAGTCGGGAGGAAATAACCATTATGTGATTGAATTATTATATCCATTGGATTGTAAGTGTATTGTGCCAAATCATGCATGTATAAGAATTCTTTGGTTATCACATTTGTCATACAATTAGGATAGATAAGGAATCCTCTTGTAGGATTTCTACTTATTCTTGTTGTAATGTAAATAGGGCCATCAATGTCTCTAATTGTGACCTCATGTGGTGTGAATGATATGATGGGTTTGGGAGCCTTCCTTTTCTTATTAGATTGGGGAGGAACCATACCACCCTTGTTTTCATTGGATTCCATGTATGTGATACTTTTAAACAACAAGGCACTAGTTTGAGGAAACTAGATTTTTGAATCTTTTTGTAAAGATCAAGAACACACAAGTGTTACTGCAAACCAAGTGATCCAATGTTAAATTTCTGCACACAAAGGCAAATATAGATATCTTTAATATGTATTTCAAAATGTGAAAGAAATGTTATATTCTTATGTTGAAAGACACATTGTGTAATTGCAATATAAGAATTTTGAAATCTAAGCCATGTGAAGGTGTAAGATTATCATACCAATTCAGTTTTGATGGCTATTTAATGCAGCCAATGTGATAATGCAAAGCAATTTTTGAAACCCTAATGCAAGATTTAAACAAAATGCAAGCTTTATAAGGCCTAAATATGTACTTTTTCCAAGAGTGTGCAAGATTTTTGAATGAACAATGAAAAATATGCTATAAATCAATGCAAGATCTGCATTTAACTATCAACAAGATGCAAATGCTTGGAGCTATAGGTTCACCAAAATGTTATGTGTGAAAAAGAAAATGAAGAAGACTAGCATGCACACTAGATCAAACCCTATTCCACAATAACATTCAAGGACAAAACTGAGCCAAATCACTACCAAATGGAGGAGGATTCAACTATAGATCTTGTACTCTTGTTTACTATGGAAAGATCTAATTTTATCAAGCTTTTTTATCAAACCTTAGGTCAATGATATAAAAAACCATAATTATACAAAGATCTAATTATAACAGAAGATGTACAATAGATAATTAGAAACCAATTACATAGGAGTGATCAGGAAGATGTCAGAACCTATCTCCCAGAAGTGGGAGTGTTAGAGGATGATTTCGAGAGCACCCGGATTCTGAAAGATGAAATCTTCAGAAACTGCAAAATGGAGAAATGTTACAAAGACTACCCTGATGCCAGATTTGAAGTTGACTAAGACAACATGACTATTTCAAGAGCACCCAAGTCCTATACAAAGTAATATTCCCAAAATTCTGTCAAATCCTGAAACTCTAATCCTTACTCAATCTTCCTGTGCCTTCACTTTTATGGATCTCGCACCTGTAACATGAGCACAAGAAGAAAAGTGGTTTGGGGGTTATGGAGTTTAGGGACTTGCCTCAGTTAAATCCTAGGATAGAATTCAAGCTTCCCAACATCGTTGATAAAGAGAGCATGCCCTTGTAGGGCAGAGGCTAAACACAAATTAATGAGATGAAGTCAAATGATGATAAATCAAAATGATATCACCTATGTGATAAAACCCTTAGGAGGATGAAATCTCTTCAACTCATAAGGAGAGATAGATGATAACTTCAAACCTGCAACAACACACAATTACAATACAAATCTGCTCTAGAATCGCAATGAATGCTTTGAATACTCTTTGCTCCAATGCTTCAAGTAATCAAATAAACCATCTAGATGGGTATATTGATGAGATAATTGAATAAACCAACCTTCAACAAGTAATCAATATAC
This sequence comes from Cunninghamia lanceolata, assembly GCA_027924645.1. Taxonomy (NCBI): domain Eukaryota; kingdom Viridiplantae; phylum Streptophyta; class Pinopsida; order Cupressales; family Cupressaceae; genus Cunninghamia; species Cunninghamia lanceolata. The sequence continues at coordinate 6,226,362 of BSBN01000458.1, forward strand.
CCATCTAGATGATGAGGTAAGATACTTGGAGAGAAATTTACAAGAGGCCAAGGAAGCTCAAGAGGCCTTGCAAGTCACTCTTTGAGAAGAACAACAAGAACAAATGGAAAACATGCAAGGTGAAATTCTAAGAAATGATTAAACACAAAGAGGTGCAACACCTACCAACCTTATTGCAATACTAGTTCAGAGAATCATAACTCTCTAGGTAGATAAATCTATTCAAGACAAGAGAGTAAGGTCTCACAACAACAACAAGGTAGTGCAAGACCAAGGTGCATCTTAGAACCCCCCATACTTGAATTTCTACTCATGAAATGGGAGTAATGATGTTTTTCCAAATAGGAATCAAGCTATGTAAAATCAAAAAAATGTTCAAAAAAATCAAACCGTAGCACTTGGATATCAAAGTCCACCTATGGAGTTAATGTTATCAACCCCACAATCTCAAAGTTCTTTTCTATGAATGTACCATGAGTACTTAAAAGAGATACTTGACCACGCTATAAGAAATGTAGTGTTTCCATGTCCCCTTCCTGAATTGCCTTAGTTCAAGGGAGAAGGAGATCCTAATTCTCATATAAAGGCTTATGCTACAGTAGTAAGGGAACTCTTCCCTTGGGATGGGGTCGTCAATAAAATTTTCCCAAACATATTAGAAGGGATTTCCTTGGACTAGTACTATCACCTTGCTGAAGCCTCCATTCACTCATTTTGACAACTTATAAGAGACTTTGTCATGGATTTTGACATGAACAAACTTGCTAAAATAGGGATTCATGAGTTCCTGACCATGAAACAAGAAACAAATGAATTAGTGGCACACTTCATCATGACATGGAGACATGTGCTCTACTCATCCACAAGTGCCCCAAACATGGATCATCATGAATTATGTGATCTCCTCTTACATGCCCTTAATAGGGATACTTGAGAGGAGGTACAAAAGTTGTCATATAAATCATATGAAGAAGCCTTAGAAGGTGCTTTAAGAATCAATCAAGCCACAATTGATAGTGGCCACAAGACTTACTGTGTGAATGAAAGACAAGTAGTTGGAGATAATGGTGGAAATAAAACCTCCACCATAAGGATACTAAAAAATAATAAATGTGACAATAGATGGGTAACAAATCAACCCCCGATCAGAAACAAAGTCAGAGATGATTACAATGATAGGGATTACTACCCTTTGAATATCAATGTGATTGATCAACCTCGAAACAATAACTATTATCCCAGGGGTAATCATCAAACTTGGAATCGAAATGACAATAGGTACGAATGGCCTCCCTATGAGTATAACCAATTTTTTTACTTTCATAGAACTAGGGGGCATAGTACTAAATCATGCAGGGAATAAAATAGATTCATCACTAGGCAACCAGAGGACAAACAACATTTATTCATCAAAGTGTTCTTAAATCTACAAGAGGTCACACCAAATAATAACAAAGATTTAAAATAGACGCATGCTCTCATTGCCCCACATAATGTAGACATGAAGATCTCTCAAGATCCCTTTCCCTCTTATGGAAATGCTAAAACAAATAACCAAGATGTGATGACTAGTTCTATGATATCCACTGAAACAAACATTCCCGTCTAGCTAGGACCAAAGGGAGAAACCAGGTTGTTAGGATTAGTCAAAATACTACAAGATGAAGAGAATAAACTCAACAATGAATAAAAAGAAGAAACCCATGAGGGAGTAGTGTCAATAGTAGAACCAATCCCCACTCTAATTAGACCTTATGAATTGATTAAGGATTTGAAGAAGACATATACTCACATATCATTCATAGATCTCAAAAATTCTCCATCTGATCATTTAACCCTTCTAAAGGCAATAGGATTAAGGTACCTAGACCAAATTAGTCCACCTAGTGAACACGTAAAGTAGATTGAATTCAATGTATATTTGCCCAATGTTGAGCTAAATGACCCAAGATTTTTCTTCAATCTTAAGAAAATGCCTTAAGAGGCATATCTAACCAAGAAGAGAGATCCCGCTCTTTACTTGCAAGTATGTATCTATGATATGTGCATAAAAACACGTTAATTGATGATGGGGAGGCCATGAACATAGTTCTATTTTCCCTTTTGGAAAGGATGGGATATGGACATACCAATATCATTACCTCCTATGACACTTTGAGAGGATACGACAACTTAAAAGCCACCATGATAGGAAAGATTACATTACCAGTTTCCTTAGGGTTGAAGATGATTCCTACAATGTTTTATGTCATCAAAAAGAATATTGGGTATAACTTACTACTTGGAAGACCATGAATACACTGAATGAAGGTTGTGCCTTCCACATTATTCCAAGAAGTCAAATTCTTGCACCTCAAAAAGGTTTATGTCACAAAAGGGGATCCAAAACCATTTAGTATGGTTAAAACTAATGCAGCCAAAAAGATAGGGATCCCAATCGATTACGAAATGCCAAGAAACAAGATTTTTGTCCCAGATCCCACACCTCAATCTATACAAATTAAAAGGACAAAAACTCCTATCAAAACTATCAACAATGTAGAAATAAGAACCTCTGAGAAAGTATAATCATAAAAAAAATGAAATGGTCCCAAATGAAACAACGATAAAAATCATGGAGTGGTTGGAAAAAGATGGACCTCTACAATTTCCTGCAAAGATTCTCACTATCAACGTATCACCAAAAGATGACCAAGTTAATCATGTTTTCTCATGCATAGGGTAAAAACCCCATTGTATAGATTGGATTAAGTTTAAAACAAAGTCATTAGACTTAAATGGAGTAGACTCACATGCCTTCTCAAATCATAAAGAGGATTCTTTTGAAAGTTATACTCCTTTAACGCTACCAAGGGAAATGACATCTAGTCAGACACATATTGGAAACACAAGAGAAAAGTGATTTGTACACACCACTAACACAACCCACAAAAGTAAGAGCACAAGATCATGAAGAAGCAAACTTGATAGACAATGAATCAACAAATATTCCAGAAAGTTTACCAAAATCCTTCTTGGCCCCTCAAAACTATGAGCAACCTTGTACCTTGACTTCAATACAATTAAAAGATGTAGATGAGTGGGAATCACCCTTAGTGCAAATAGAAATGGTAGAAAGACTTCTAGATGAAGATGAGGTGAGCAAGGGAGAATTCAAAAAAGAATGTAAGATGTGAGTGACCATAGGGACAAAAGATCCTATCTTTTTTAAGTTACTAGAGAAGTACATATGGTATTTGATGGATATTAAGATGGAACCAAATGGAAAATCAAGCATAAGCTTTGTTCCTCCAGATAAACAAAGGGAGCTACAAACACCCTTTGAATTGTTTCAATTCTTGTTGAGTATTCAAGAACATCCTACAGTAAAAATCTACATACAAGATGAATTTGACTTACTTGCTAATCTTTTGAATTGCAATAAAGTCTTGTATTGGGCTCCCTCATGTATCAATAAGCCTTCCATGTCTTGTTACATATAACATTAATAGGAGTGGTCACTTAATCAAATCGACAAGAACAAAGTCAACCTTCAAGACCCTACAAAATAGGTGAGCTTGTAATCTGAAAGGGTAGCACTAAAAATAAGAAACACAAGAAAAAGATGAAGTTTCATGAGGGTTGGAAAGGTCCTTATATGATCAAGGAAGATGTTGGAAATGACGCTTATCTTTTGTGCATGATGGAAGGTGAGGAATTTGGTGAGATGGTCAACGCCTTTCACCTCAAGAAATATTGTCTAAAAATAAAAATAAAAATCATAAAACATAAGAACACCAAAAAAATAAAATATTTCAAAAATCCCAAAAAATTACAAAATCATAAAAAAAACAAATCTTTCATGCATTTTTGTTTCATTTTTTTAATTCCTGCATCTTTGTGAGTGACATGCTCTTGTTGAATTTTTGTTTCAATAAGGAGTCTAAGATTACTTAGGTGTAGGTTGATCCTCTTAGGTTTTGAGATCCCTTATTTTCACAATCACCATTTATCATACCCCTATTTGCATTTGTGGACACTCAAAATTGTCCATGTCTTGCAACACCTTGTCAAATACATTATTAGAGACATCGTGTAGCATTTTGTCCTAATCCCACTCCTAATTCCACTTATCCAACTTTCCAATTAATTAAATAAATCCTATTTATTTAATTAATTTTGCATCCTGATCCCATTTATTTCACTAGCCAATTAATTAAATAAATCTCGTTTATTTGATTAATTTCCCATTTATCCCACTAGCCAATTAATTAAATAAATCCTATTTATTTAATTAATTTCCCAGCTTTCCTCTAATTTAAATAAATAAAATATTTATTTAAATAAGCCCTCTCCCATTTTCCAACTAATCCAAATAAAATATTTGAATTTATCCTCACCTTTCACCACATTCCAACACTTGTCCACCTCTCAATTGAGTCATGTGTGGTAGTACAACTTTCATTTAATATCCTTCACGTGTCTAACTAATAGGTCAGCCCTATTCTCCTTTGCACACTTGTCACATGACTACAACTCCACATGGAGTGGGAAAACCCTGGTTGATCTCAACCGTCTACATAATTTAAATCAACTTTCAATCTCAACCATCAATTCAAATCAGCCCTTTCCAATAAATCAACCCTCACCCAAGCCATTTGAGCAATGAGTTTTTCAGTATCCTTATGCTATTGAAATACCATTAGAGCCTTTGCATCATTCATCCTATGCCATTGTTATGCTACTGAAATAGTGAGCAACCAACATTCCTCCAACATTCATCCTTTGAAATCATGCATTCCTATGCAAGATTGAGGAGAGTAATGGAGATAAATCATGTTTATCTTGGAGATTGGTTTGCATTTGATTTGTTATTTTCATTTTCATGCTAGTTTGTGCTCTATTGTGTTTGTTATGGTTTCATTATTGTTGTTTATGCTTTTACCCTAATTTTTACCCTAACTACATTTGGCACGCCCGGTGGGACTAACCCTTGCTTGTTTTAAGTTTGTGTGTTTAACTTTGCAAATCTAACATTGTTTTTGTCAAGTTTCAGAAATCAACTTTTGAAGGTTGCTTCGTAGCCCAAATTTGACATCACTGTTGCATCTGGGATGCCTGACAGGTGAAAAATGACATATAACACCCTATATTTCATTGTAAGAAAAAAAAAATTAATTTTTTTGGGTTTTGACCCCTGTCATAGGGCCTTACCATACAGACCCGTACGACACCTATGTAGAGGCTTGGGTTGAAAGTTTCTGGTTTGTCTCTATGATTTTCAATGGCTAAGGTGTTTTCTGTTACAGGGTTTGTTCTATTATTGCAGGTCTAAAACATTCGCAGGTTTGAAACCTTAACATCTACTGCCTGAAAGCCCTATGTCTAATTCTCTCTCAACCACTATCACACATTGCAATTTGGTCACAGTTTAAACCTTAGTCACCCCGTCTAAACCTCTCCATTGCCAATTCTTCACATACCCTATCGTTGCCTTAAACTATTCTTCACTGGCTGCCTTAAAACCCACTCCGCAGTCGACTCCAGGCATATGCGTCGAAATCCTTATTTTCGCTCCCCTAAACTTTGACCACTTCCCAGTCAGTGCCTTCAAAACTCCAATCTCCCCTTTGCACCTGGTGGTGATGTTGAAGTCACCTGGTGGTGACATTGAATTCACCACTACACGGCCAACCATCACCTCCATTTTCCATCGTCTTCAAGCCTCTTGGCCGCTATCCTTCGTCCCTATCACCATAGCCCTGACTCCAGAAACCTTCCCTTCAACCATCTTTACAACCCCGTCACCTCCAAATCTCAGTCCCAATCTAAACCCTTATATCCGTCGGCCTCGTCACAGCCATTCCATAGCCATTATGCTAACCCTCGAATCCTGCTAAACCATTCGGCTAACCCCAACCCTTCGGCCTTGGATCTGCTGTCTACTACTCTTAGAATGGAGGTCAAACATCATTAAATGATGGTCAAGCATCATTAGGGTCACCTCATTAAACACATGGTCATCTGGTTGTGACCAGTAGGGGAGAAGAGGGGGACAACTCCCCTTGTGTTTCTTTTTTTATTTTTTGCCCTCCTCGGCCCCTGGTCATATGGATGACTAGGGGTACGGCTAAATTAAACTACCCAATCTTAACCACATGAACTAATAGTCAAACAGAAAATTGCTTAATGCAACTAGGATCCTGCTAATCGCTACCAGTTTATGCAAATAGTCAGGTGACCCCTTGCCTCCTACATGCCCTAATAGGGCATTTTTTTTCTTTTTATCATAACTTAGGCATACGATATCAAAAATTTATGAACAAGGACTCATTGGAAAGCTAATTCAGTCAAATAAGTAATGGTGTAGATTTTATTAGGTGACTATGTTGTTTATCAGGCCTTTTTCTCATTCAAATTCAACGTTCATTTCAAACTTCAAATGAGCATAACTCTTACAAATTTGATCCGATTTTCATGAATTTGTTTTTAAAAGTACTTAGAATTTTGTCTAGATTATGTTTATGCCAGTCATTGTTTTGTAGCTCATCATCTTTCTTCATTTTCATATAACGCTTTCATTTGCAATTTTACTTGTTCTTTTTTCAATTTTGTGACTTGTAGGCGATCATATGGACCTATAGCAGCATCAACATTAGCACATACAATAGATTGGAAAGTGATTTTATCAGGTTTACTCCATTCATCTTTCATCTCTATTCATTTCTTCATAATCCTTGTTTGCAAACACACTTCAATTTGGGTATAAAAAGAACATCTTGTTTGCACATACATTTCGATTTGGGCTCTAAAACATACTCTTGTCTTCATTCACATCAAAAATTGGGCATAAAATGAATAAGTGTCTTCTTTCACACATTTTGACTTGGGGTTAAAATGAACAAGTGCTTGAACTATTTGGTGAATTTGAGTGAGATTGAGGGTGTGTATGCTCTTCTCATGCGCTTCGTGTGACCTTGAGAATCAAAAACACCTCTCATCCATTCATTTTCACACCACACATTTCTATTTCTTAAGGGGAAATTAACAAGTGTGAGTGTGAATTAAGTGTGTGTGTGTGTGTGTGTATGCTCTCTCCTCGCACCACAAGGTGATCTTGGAGATCAAAGACACCTCACTTGGTTTTCTTTTATCATACCCTTCCTAGGAGGCCTGCTTGGAGACACACTACTCTAAGGGATGACCTCAACTCTAGCATTCTGGTGGAGTATAAAAAGTGAGGTGTGAATTGAAAGACATCCTCTTTGGAAATTAAAATCTTGTCACTCTTGGCTAAGCCCCAAAGAACTTTATACCTTTGGGAAGTGAAGGTGAAGGGTGGGTTACCCCTTTCTCCTGACTGTGTGGCATTATTTTGCTTTCATTTAACAGAATTGGGCCCCACATACCTTGAGTATATTGGGGACATCCTTAGTCAACTTGTGCATCCTAGAGTAAGACCTAATTGGCCATACCCATTTGACTAGTCATAGGGCTTGTTGATGTGTCTTCTTCAAGTGCTTTCTTAATCATCATCACATTCTTCAAATTTCAAAGTCAAATTTCTTGTGTCTTGCGTGTGTGATTCATGTGTGTACATGTGTAATTATTTGTTTGCAAATTGCCAAATCAAGCTATAAACACAAACACATAAGCATTTCTTCCTAAACATTCTTTCCAACACATTCACTCTAAGACAAGTCACCCTAATCATTCTAATCATATCCTAATCATAATCATCTTCATTCATAATCCAATCAACTTAATCCTAATCAATCCAAGTCATCCAATCTCATCATTACACATAATCATCATCCTCCTTCTAATCTTACTAGTCATTATCCTAATCAATCCAAGTCATCCAATCTTGTCATTCCTCAACATCTTAATCACCTCTTTCATCTAATCACTATCACCTTAATCATCCTAATCACATCAATTCAAATAATTATCCCAAGCACTCCACATCATCATTCTCATCCTAGTCAAACACTTATCAAAATGGTTGTAATCCTTAGCAAGCCTACACCCCAACCAAAGCCCAAGATCACAATTAAAGGTGGCCCTCCTCCTAATATGAATCATGAAGACAATGCAAGACCCAAGATCAAAATTAAAGGAGCCTCTCCTCCTAAGCCCAAGTTCATACTTTGAGGAGGCTATCTCTTTAGTTATGATGATGAGACAAGTCCAAAACCCAATTCATCCACACATCAAGTCAATGCCACATCAACATGTCAATTCACTTCACAACACAAACATGTGATCCCAATGCCACCTTGGCAACAAGATCAAATGCCTTCAACTTCATATCAGCCCAATTCATCCACATATCATGTCAATTCTACATCATCATCAACTCAAATGCCACAATATCATTTTGCTGAATCTACCTATAAAGAATCTCAAGATGATCTAGAGGATCTAGAAGACTTTGAGACTTTAAAAACAGTCAATAGGCTCTTAAAGTTTGATCCTGATAGATTTTTCCTACAATTAGCTCAAGGAGGAGCCAAATTGCCAAGTGACTTTGACATATCCAAAATCCAAAAACAAGATCCAATAAATGATACTGTTGTTGCTAGGGAAACCCATAAGATTATTACTACCATGTCCACCAAACCCATAACATCTACACACAACATCCAAACAACACCTTTGACTAATCAACCCACCCATTTGCTCCATGTATCCTCTACACTTATGGAAATGAGCCAACCAAATGTTCCCACAGCAATAGAGCCTTTGTTAACACCATCTTACATGATCAACCCACATGTGTCACAAGCACCTCAAGTCTCTAATCAAAGTGTGCCACATGTTGGCTCATCTCATGTCAATTCTACATCACCATACTCCACTTCTTCCAATATCAACCCACATCCATATCAATCCATACCCCAAGATCTTTTATCTACATATCCCACCATTTCACCTAACCACCAAATTCATTAAGTGCCTTCACAACAAGAACATGTGAGCCTAAGTTACCCTATGCAGAAAGACCAAACATCCTTAAGTCCTCATGCTACCTTTGACAAGGGAGATACCAATCTAGATTATGTATCCTATGAGTACCCTCCATCATTATCCACTCAAATGCCAATCTACAAGCCTAGTAGTCATATACCAACACCATCATGTACTCCCAATCCTAATTCATTGGTCCATCCACCCTCTAATCTATCGAGCCTTTCATTACCTTCACCCACATGTTCCTCCTATCTTCCACAAAAGGTTTCTTGGGAGATAACCCTACAAAAATTGGTCCAAGCACAATTACTTGAGCATAAAACCATCTAGTCCAAGTCCTAATCCATCCAATCCAAATCCTAATATGTCCAATCCCACTATCCCTTCGTACAATCAAAATCCTAATCTTAAGCCCCAGTTTGCCCCTAGTACAGGTTATGATGATAGGATGGCCCCTTGGGAGATTAGACGGGGAGAAGGTGGAAGGCGTGAGACGGACAATCTCATGATGAGATAAGTTGACAGGAGATGAAATGGTTGGATACAGAAGAAAGGGATGAATGATATGGAATGCAAGATAAAAAGATGATAACACACACAAGCAAGTAAGCAAGTATGCACAAATGATACAAGCACAAACAAGGTATTGCCCCTGTCAAGCGGTAAACCCAGGATATAGATCGATGATGTCTGGTTTCAGGAATGAGATATGTCGTATAAGACTTCGGGTCTGGTTTCAACAATATAACATCCTGTCTAAGACATTTGATATGATAGTGTTGTCATGGTGGGGAATGATATATCCCTAGACCAACATGGCAGGCGTGTTGTCATGGCAGGGAATTATGGATCCCTAGAGAAACACGAAGGATAGTGTCTGGTTTCAGGAAATGAAACATGTCATGTAAGACGCATGTGTTGGTCTGATTTTGACAATGCAACATCCTTTATAAGACAATTGATTGATTAACTGATCAAGTTGGTTTACGACTGGACAAGGATCAAGACCACTGATTGTGATTGGATCATTTGACAAGATTGATTTGACTTGATTGGCATGGATTAAGGATAGACTTGCAATTGGATACGGTATGGATATGGAAATGGATATGAAGTTCGGTTGGATAAGATTTGGATATGGAAATGGATATTTGTCACCTTGATATAGCAAGTATTTTGAAGCGCTTTCATCATTGGGATTTATTATGTTGTAAGAAAATACAAGCATCTAGGTATAATTAAACCGAGATGACTTGAGTATTGCTTACATGGATTTTTGATTTAGCAAGTCAATACAAGCATCTAGTCAAACTTAAATCTAGATGACCTGAGTATTTCTTGTGTTTTAACAGACAAGGATTGCCCCTTTTCATGTTTAGATCTCAGAGTCCTCGATGATCTTTTACCGATCACGTCGTTAGACAGACATCGTCACATTACTAAAGTTTAATCCACAAGCAGCAAACAAAGAAAATAATCATGCCCCTATCATAGCATCTCTAGCTTTTGGCATCCTTGAGTAGCATAGAAAGGCGTGATAGCATAAATCAAGACTTTGTAAGTTAATCTAACCAATCACAAAACATTCTTGCATTTAGATGTGTTTGTTTCTTGCCATAATTGATATGAGATTTAGCTTGAGTGTTTCAGTATGGTGGGCTGCTTTGTTTTTGGACAGGTTGATGTTTTGTGTCATGATTTTTATTGTTTTTGGGAAGCGTGCTTTGTTGCTCTTGTTTGTCTAGCAGAAGGTATCACAATCCTTATTGGTGGGATGGACCCTAAGGGACTGACCTAGTGCCTTGGGGGCTCATTGCTAAATGGCCTTGCCTATGTGACGACGTAGAGGTAGCGTAGTTCGGGGTAAACCCTAACGGACCTAAGACCTAGGTGATAGCAAGTGGAGTGGACTCAAACAGATAGAAGGATTAGACATGGGATGGATGGGAAAGTGGAGATGGACTCAGATATGGAATAGATAATACTAATGACAAGGAAGCACCACGGATAGGTAGATGTATGGGTGAATGGAATAGGTAGGTAGAAGGAAACAAGGATGTTGACTCTACACATAGCGCCTGTTTGCCAGGTTTTCACTATGGTACTTATCCAAGGCACCCGTTTGCTAGGTTTTCACCAGAGGACGGATTTTTTTGTTGCTTTTTTGTGTTTTTTGCTTTTTCTTTTTTTTTTTGGAATATTCTGAGGATCAGGCATAGAACTTTTTTAGATGAACACTGTTAAGTGACTCATCTAGAGGAATGCCATCAGGTGTAGCTAAAGTATAAGCTCCTGATCCATATGTTGTTGTCACAATAAAGGGACCTAACCAGTTAGGCTCAAACTTGCCCTTCTTCTCGCGGTCTGCTTGATTTCTCTAATTCTCTTTGAGTACAAGATCACCAACTTGAAACCGTCTTTCTTTGACCTTTTTGTTGTAATTACGCCGTAGGCAGTTTTGATAGACATGGAGATGATTGAGCGCGGCAAGGCATCTTTCATCTAGTAATTCTAGCTCTGCTAATCTTGAAGTGCAATACTTCTCTCCATTTATCAGGTCCTGCATGGATACTCTGAGAGATGGAATCTCAACCTCTATAGGTTGGATGGCTTCAGAGCCATAGACCAAGGTGTATGGTGTGGCACCAGTGGGTGTTCGGATACTAGTGCGGTAGGCCCATAGGGCGGGGTTGAGTTATAGGTGCCAATCATGACCAACTTCATTGACCATTTTTTTTTTTAAGATTTTGAGAATGGTTTTATTGGAAGCCTCAGCTTGGCCGTTACTCTGCAGATAGTAGGGAGTTGAGAACAGATGTTGGATATTGTATTGTGTGCATAAGGCACGGACATCTTGATTCTTGAATGGTCTCCCATTATCAGTAACAATGGCCTGGGGGATACCATACCGACAAATGAGGTAGTTAAGGATAAACTTGGCTATTTGCTTACCGGTGATATAGGTCATAGGAATGGCTTCAACCCACTTCGTGAAATACTCAGTGGCGGTAATGATAAACTTGTGGCCATTGGAAGAGGAGGGGTGGATTTGTCCTACGAGGTCGAGATCCCATTGAGAAAAAGGCCATGGAGTTGTCATAGGTTGTAGTTCATGAGCTGGTGTGTGAATCAAATCTCCATGTTGCTGACATTGTAGATACTTCTTGGCAAACTGTGCAGCATCTTGTTCTATTGTTGGCCAGTAATAACCTGTTCTGAGTATCTTCTTAGCAAGATTAGGACCGGTAGAATGTACGCCACAGACACCTTCATGTATGTCTCGTAAGGTAGCTTCAGCTTCTTCCGCGTTAAAAAATCATAAAAGGATACCATCGAGACTTCGGCGATATAGTGTATCACCTAGAATGGTGTAGCGGGAGGATCGACGGATAAAGGTTTTGCATTGGGTGGAGGAAAGGTCAGAGGGAAAGATATTGTGCTTAAGGTATTCATAAATATCTTCGTACCATGGGGAATTGGGACCAGCAAGTTCGCAGATGATTTCAGTAACTGGAATGTCGACAGCTAGTATCAACAATTGCTCGATCAAGAATTCACATTTTTGTGTATTTGCAGGCATGTCGATCATTGATCCTATAGATGCCATAGAATCTGCAACTTTGTTATGCTCTCTTGGAATTTGCTCAAATGTGATGCTAGAGAAGTGTGATTTGTAGGCATCCACTAGTTGCTTGTAGGGGACCAATTTTTCATCCTTTGTTTGGTACTCATCTGTGACTTGGCGAATGACTAGTTGTGAATCTCCATACACTTGTAATTCTGTGATGTCCCATTGAACTGCTGTATTGAGACCTGTACGGAGTGCTTCATACTCGAAAATGTTGTTGGTGCAAGGGAATGCAAGCCGATATGACTTAGGAATATAGTCATTTTGAGGTGTGATAAATAGGATGCTAGCCCCTGATCCATGCTGTGTGTTGGAACCATCAAAGTACAACTTCCACATTATGGAGTTGGAAAGAGTGAATAGATTCTCATCCGAAAAGTCTACTACCATAGGGTGTGTATCTGTCATGGGTGCTTCTGCTAATTGATCTGCTAGGGCTTGTCCCTTGATTGCTTTACGATCCACATACTCAATGTCAAACTCACTCAGGATCGTGACCCATTTAGCTAATCTGCTTGTGAGAGCTGCTTTTGCTAGTAGATACTTCAAAGGATCAATTTTGGCTAGAAGCTTTGTGTGCTAGTTGATCATGTAATGCCATATCTTTTAGGAAGCGAACACTGTTGCTAAACAAGCTCTTTCCATCAGTTAATAATTAAGTTCATATCCCACCAAGGTTTGACTGATATAATAGATTGCATGCTCCTTTCCTGACTCATCATGTTGTGCTAGCAAGGCCCCTAGGGCCAAAATTGTAGTTGAGATGTATAATATCAACGGTTTGTCTGCAACTAGTGGAACTAATACAGGAGGTGTAGCTAGATACTCTTTAAGTTGATCAAATGCTGCCTGACACTTATCATCCCATCGAAATGAGACATCCTTTCAGAGTAAGTGTTGAAATGGTTGACACTTATCTGCTAGCTGTGAGATGAAACACCTAATGGACTGCAACCTTCCCTGAAGGCTCCTTAATGCTTTGAGGTTCTTTGGTGGAGGCATCTCCACTATGGCCTTTACTTTTGCTGGGTCGACTTCGATGCCTCTACGAGATACAATGTATCCCAATAGCTTCCCTGATGTTACACCAAAGACACACTTCTTTGGATTGAGGCGTACTTGATATTTCTCGAGCCTGTCAAATATCTGTCCTAGAGCTTGTATGTGAGCTATCCTAGAAGATTTAGCTAGTATGTCATCTACGTAGTCTTCCATGATATGATGAAAGAGATTGTGGAATATCACTGTCATTTCTCTTTGATAAGTTGCTCCTACATTCTTGAGACCAAACGACATGACACACCAACAATAATTACCCCAAGGACAAGTAAAAGTTGTTTTATGTTGATCTTCTTCTGCTATCCTTATCTGATTGTAGCCAGAGAATCCATCCATGAGAGAAAGCATCTTGTGACCTGCTGTCAAATCTACTATAATGTCAATGTTCGGTAGTGGAAAGTCATCTTTGGGACATGCCTTGTTGAGATCTCTAAAATCATTACACATGCGTATGCACCCATTGGGTTTAGACATAGGTACAATATTTGATACCTAATCTAAATAGTCAATAGGTCGTATGAACTTTGCATCTAATAACTTCTATATTTCCACTTTTACTAAGAGAGCTCTGTGGGTGCATCTTTCTCAGCTTTTGCTTGACTGGTTTCACTTTTGGATCAACTGTGAGGTAGTGAACAACTAGCTTAGGGTCTAAACCTGGCATATCAACATAGGTCCATGCAAAGTTGATGGTTTGCTGTAAGAAGAAATTGTTAAGATTCCTATGCTCTGTTTCTGATAATGATGCTGCAAGGAATGTGGTCTTCGGGTTTTGCTCTGTACCAAGGTTTATCTCTGTAGAATCTTCCACTAGGAGAGCTGACTTCTCTTGATACTTAGATGGTAGGGGAAGGTCAAATCCTCCATCCTCAGGTGCCACAATTGGGTTTTCACCTTTGGATACGTCCTTTTTTTTTACTATTTTGTGATCGAGAAGTGCCACAGTGTGGTTTTCACCTAGAGACCTATTTGTATTTTTACTTTTACAACTGGAGGATTTGGCATTCTCACAAAAATAAGCTGTTGGCTCTAGTTCCATTACAAAACCTGCTTTGTGATCACCTAGGGGGATACCATCCCAAAGTCCCATGAACTCAGCTAAAGCTTCGTCGTTCTGAAATATATCTATAACGGGGGACCCTTTTTGGTCCCAATCAATAAGTTTAGGGTAGACAAGTGTGACATTCTAGGTGTTTGTGGTGGATGTTAGGGATACGGATGATAGCATAAATATGGAGGCTTCTGTAAATAGTTCAGTCATATGGAGGGAAGAGTCATTGATGATATCCTCATTAGACGTCGAACCGGCAGGAAAAGTTTTGGCTACCTCGTCGAGGATATACTTGATGTCCAAGGCATGTGGTACCTTTCTACCAAATCCTAACCCCTTCTTGTCTAGCTTCTTTGTCACAATGATGGGTTCCATAGTTCCTTGATTCTGTTTCCCAAGGCCACTTTTGCCTTTATAGCCCATGTTTTTGATGATTCTTAAGCCATTGCCATATTGCTTGATTGGTATTGTGACTGGTTCTTTCTCCCTATAGAGCCAAGAAGAGATGTCCTCAATAGTTTCCTCTTCCAATAACCATCCCTGTTGGAATTGGGTTAGGAATGTTGGGGGAGGGATAGCTTCTTTTTTGGTTACTTTGGCAAATGGCAGTTGGCCATAGTATTTTGGAGACAAAGGCATCTGCCCTACACAACAAGATTTTGAGATATCATAAGTGCCAAAGCCTATATCACGGATGTGTGCTTTGATTTTAGGAAGAGGATTAGGATTACTGGTAGAGGCTTGTGTTAGGTTTTCAAGATCAACATATAGTGGGGAGTCAAGGGCTTTTTCATTGTTAGGCACTCGGTTGCAATTCTTATAACTACCTTGCAAGACCCGGCAGAATTCGAATGGATTAGGGTCTCCTGGGATAGTGATCTCCGTACCATTGTATGGGAACTTTAGAGACTGATGGTATGTGGAGGGAACAACCTTTATTGCATGGATCCATGGGCAACCTAGGATAATATTGTACGGCAGGTCAATATCAAGGACTTGACACTTCATTTCAAGCATGACGGGGCCCAGTTGTATAGGCAAGTGGATAACACCTTCTGACCGGTGTTCAACATCATCATATCCCTTGATTGTAATACTATGTTCAGAGTTGACATGATCCTCAGAGTATCCCAATTGCTTAAGTAACTTTAAAGAACAGATGTTGAGACCAGCACCACCATCTAGGAGTATGCATTTGATTTTGCGCTTATGGATGATAACTTCAATATGAAGGGCATCATTGTGATATGGATCATGGGAGGGGAGGTCCTTCTCAGAGAAAACCACGTTGTAAGGTGAAGCAATATTACCCACTATAGCTTGGAAATCCACGACCGCTATGTTGTTAGGAACCGAAGACTCTTCGAGAGCCTTTTCTAACACAACTCTATGTGTAGGTGATGACCATAAAAGGTCCATGATAGAGATTTCTGCTGGCGTTTTCCCTAGATGTTCAACAAGATTATAATCAAATTGAGCTGGAAGACTAGGTGTAGGATCACGAATGGTGACACGACCACGGCGAGTGGTAACAGTGCAATCTATAGATTTGCCTTTGATTGTGAGGGTAGACAATCGACTCTCTTCAAAATGACCTACAATAGAGTCAAAGGAAGTAGAAGCATGATTGACACCTTTACCCTTATCCTAAGGAGGAGGTAGACCACGGTGAGGGAATGGTTTCTTATACATGTTAAGGTCTTTGTTCATGTGTTGAGCTAGTGGATCATGTTCCAGAGAGATTAGGTTGCCTTCGATGAGATTTTGGATTAGGTGTTTGAGTTTCATGCACGATGCAGTTCTGTGCCCTTTGCTCCTATGGAATTCACAGTATTCATTTTCTCTGTACCGTGCAGTTTTATAAACGGGTTCCCCATAGGGAGGAGCATCAGGTAGGGTTATAAGACCTCTCTATAATATCTTTTGTAAGACAACCTCTATGGGTTCTCCCAAGGGAGTAAATTGACGCCGCTGAGGGTAATCTTGTTGAGGCCGTTCTTGTTGTCATTGTTGTTGATTTTGATAGGGTTGCCATTGTTGTGGCTGTTGTTGCAGATGCTAACTTGGTTGTGCATGTTGCAATGGCGTTTGCAATGTTTGGACATGTTTAGAATCAACCACACCATCGTTGACTATGTTTTTGTTTTTGTTCCAATATTTGGGTTTATCGCTCGATTGTTGATGAGAAGCATTGTCTTTTGTTTCTTTGAAGATTTTGACCACACCCTTAGCAATGAGGGCCTTTTCAATGTTGATTCCCTTGTATGTGATTTCATCAAAGGTTGTAGCACTAAGAATTTGCAAATGGAAACCTAACTCTTGGTTGAGGTTCTGCACAAATATGCTAACAAGTTGTTTCTCTGGAATCTTGAAAGGAAATTTGCTAACCATTTGTCTCCATCGCTGAAGGAAAGAAATGAACGTTTCACCATTTTTCTGTTTGTTGTTGCATAGATCAGTCATGGAGATTTCATGCTCTGCATTGTAAGAGAAATAGGTGGCAAATTTCTCTGCCAGCTCACTAAAAGACTTGATACCCGTAGGGAGGTGTGAGAACCATTCTATAGCTTGGCCTCCAAGACTGCGAGGAAAGAGACGCATAAGATATGTGTCATTAAGTGAGACCTCAAAGCAAGCAAGATAGAATTCCCTGAGATGGTCTTTTGGGTCACCTTTTCCTTTGTATTTATCAAACTTAGGAATAGTAAAATTTTGAGGAAAAGGGATCATTGGTAATGACCGATCAAAAGGATAAGGACACGCTTCCTCTAAATAGAAGGTCTTCTTGGTGTAGCCAAACATAAGATTAGATAACCGTTGTTGAACTTCCATGATCTTTAGCTCCATTGCTATGGGAGGGGTTGGTAACATCTCCTGTTGTCCTACAAGTGGTTTTGTTGCCCATACGACAGATTGTAGTGTAAGCCATGAGCATTGGCGTTGTAAGGATCGTACAATTGGTTGGAGTCATATGCATTGTATGTTGGGTTGAGATTGGGTTGGAATTGGATGTTTTGATTCGGAGGAGGTGGGGGCGGCACTAGGTAAGAATGTTGGCTTTGTGATGGTTGGAGAAAAGAATTTGGGGGTGGAAAGCTAAAGTGCACTAGATTAGGTTGTGATGGTGGCACATAGCTTTGGTAAACTTGATATTGGGAATGTTGAGGGTGGCTAGGCAATGTGTGAAAGAAATTTAGTGCGGATGAACATTGTGGAGGAGGGGCATAGGTAGATGTGATTAGCGATGGTTGAGGTTGATTGATGATGAGAGTAGAAGAATGTTGTGGTTGGGCTGGCATGGCTCTAGTTGGTTGAGAGACATGAAGGCTTGATGATATAGGAGGTGGCATTTGTTGAGACCCTTGTTGCATGGCTACATAGTTGTTCCCCAGATTGTAATTTGGTGGGAAACCTATACGTGATGGGGTAACCAAGATTCCACTTGCAATTGGTGTGGATACTTGAGGGGTTTGTTGTATATTTGATCGAGCTAAGGTGGCTTGCTTAGCTAGCTCCGCTTGATGTTGGAGAGTTTCTTGTTGATTTTTGTAGATCTCCATAGGAGTCAGAAGTGGTGATATGGGTCTTTCTCTTGGCAGATTTTGATAAAGGGGGTTCTTATATTGTACAAGTGATCTCCCTTGCGAGCCTTGTTCAGGAAAAGGCATGGTCACTGTTGACATGGTGTGCACCGCTTGTATGGTGTCTTGGGTACTGTTTATCTCCTTAAGATTGGATAAATCAAAATTTTGAGGCAATTTGGCTCCTTGCTCGGCAAGCAAGCGAAAGAAATGATCCTGGTTCTCACTCAGGATTTTGTCAAAGGCGGCAATGGCTCTAGGATCTTGTGTGAATTCATCAAGATCTTGTCCATCTTCTTGAGAGGATTGAACTATTTCAAAGTGTCGCTCTTCTTGAGATGGGGCTAGATCTGCAGTAAAACCAATAAGATCCTAAGGCATGCCAGTAGTATAGTGAGGTGTACTTATCAAAGGGACCCTTACTTCTTGAGCTGGGACCTAGTCGATAGTATAACCTTGCAGCACAAAATCCAGAGGCATACCGGTGGTAAAAGGCAGGGCACTTACTAAAGGGACCCTACCTTCTTGTAGATTGTTTGGGTGATCTAGCTGCGGGATGCTTGGAGAGTTTGTAGATCTTTCTGCGGGTGTCCTAGGAGTAACCGTGGGGGTAATGTTGAGAAGACCAGATTGCAATGTGTGAGGAGGCGATTTACGCTTCCTAGGGACAACTTGCTTAGACTTCATAGTTTGCTGGAGCCTAGTGAGTACCATGGAATAGACTAGGACAAAAGGACTATTGAGATTTTGCTTGTGATTTGGAAAAGACAAACTCTGATGCACAATTGACTAGACCAAAGGCACTATACTGTTTGGCCAGAGTCACAGGACTGTGCAACCAAAAGCATGCTACTGTAATACCAAAGGTGATGGACTGAGCTACCAAAGGTGAGATACTGCTGTACCAAAGGCGAGCTACGGTTACCAAAAGCGAGCTACTGTTATACCGAGGGTGCTGAAGTAGTTTAGCCAGAGGCGAGGTACTGTTATACCAAAGGCGAGCTACTATTAGACCAAAGGTGAGTTGCTGTTCTACCAGAGGCGCTGAAGTAGTGTCTGATGTTTTTTTTTTTTTAATGCAAAATTTTGATAGATCTGGTTTGTTTTTTATTAGATTTATTTTTGGCAAGAGAAAACACAGCAAACAAAGTCAGCAAAGATGGACTGACACAACAAATAGTGTATGTTCGAGGCTCACAAAAAATCCCAATGTTTCCACAGGTATGAGACAATTTGCAAACAACTATCAAGCACTTTTTATCCCTAGAGACAAGGTTTCATTGTAGTAGATCAGCTCACAGCTTAATACTTCGTCGATAAAAATATCATTCCATAAAGGTGTCAG
Organism: Cunninghamia lanceolata; assembly: GCA_027924645.1. Classification (NCBI taxonomy): domain Eukaryota; kingdom Viridiplantae; phylum Streptophyta; class Pinopsida; order Cupressales; family Cupressaceae; genus Cunninghamia; species Cunninghamia lanceolata. The sequence goes on from BSBN01000458.1 coordinate 6,245,978, forward strand.
ATATTTTGTATCTTTGCGAGAGACGATAGGTAGGGATATCTCACCCTCCCCTTGGAAAGCTCAAATAGGTCACAAGAGCTTTATGGCCAAGGGAATACTATCTCTTCTCAAGGGAGCAAATGGTGAGTATCTTAAGGGCTTAAATCGATTCCCCTTGCACTGATGATTACCGCAATGTTCGGAGGTAAGTCAGGTAGTCTCTATCTAAAATGGTTCTTAGTAACTTTGAGGGACCAACACCTTACGAGCAATGTGACAAGCTACTAAAAGCTTTAACCAATCCTACTAAGAGTATCAAATACTTCGCTCAATGTGAAAATTGTTTCCACAAGGAGCTAGAACACCTCTTTTCAGTTTGGCACCACAAGGTAAGGTTGACGTCGGTTAGGACTTGGCTTTTGCCTTATCCCTCTTATATAGTGGTTCAAAGGAAAATTCTGCTTAGGTTTGTTGTCCCTTTTGGATGAAGCGCAATCCAAAAGCAGGCCCTTCTAAAGGATGTACTAAAATGTAAGAGCAAACACATCGAAAAAAGGTTCAATTGTTCCGTTATAAGAAAAATAAGGTGCAACTAAACTAGGCACACACACGTTTGTAGTTGTCAATTGTCCCTTATGAAATTGAAGTGTTTGGCATTCATGTCTATTGTCCCTTAGAAAATTGAGGTGTTTTCACATACATGTCCATTGTCCCTTAAGAAAAAGCAGTGTGTTCCTAAGACTTAGATTGCCGAAATGATTTGTTCAATTATCCCTTAAGAAGGCAATATGTTTCTAAGACTTAGTGCAATAAATCAAGATTTCTTCAAGGCTTGTCCTGCATGAACATGTTAGAAACCTATTTGCTCTGTGCAAGTGATAAGAAGCTGAAAATGTCTTTACCACTGCAAAGGTCGACTCGTCAGCTTTCTGAAAAGTCCAAATTTGTTCGATTTCGATGTCGTATGTGAAAGTTGTGAAAATTTGAAAAAAAAAGCCTATTTTGCTAATGTGGGAAAAAAAATTAACTCCCCCCTTTTTTAATTTTTATATTTTTTTTAAATCAAAAAAATAAAAATCTAACCTTATGTTTTTTTTTGTTTGTGTTTGTTTTGGTGTGTGTGTGTGGAGGGCGGGTGGCGTGGTGGCTGGGCAGCGGTGGCGGGCGAAGGTGGAGCTGGGGTGGAGGTCGGTTGGCTATGGCGGGTGGTAGGGGCGAAGGGTAGCGGAGCACGGGCAGGTGCAGAGGGCGACAGGGGTGGCGGATCAGTGGGGAGGAGCATAGGGAAGTGGTGCAGGGGAGGGAAGGCGGTAGGTGGGCGGCGGTGCGGGGGTCGCAGGGCGGCTGGGAGGGTTGGAGGGGAGTTGCGGGAAGGGGGAGGGTGGGAATAGGGAGGGGGATCGGGGGGGCTCTGCGAGAGAAGGAGCGGCGGTGGTTGAGCGGGGGAGCGCAGGGTGGGGTGGAGAGGGGTGCAGGGGCTGCCAGAACAAGGGGAGGGGGGTCGGTGCAGGCAGGGGGCTTCGGCCCCTTGTCAAAAAAAATTTTTTAAATTTTTTTATAGTTTTTTATTTTTATTTTTATTTTGCTATGTTTTTATTGTTTTTTTTTTTTTGTTTTTGCTTTTATAAGAACAAAAATATTAAAAAGAAACAATAAATAAATAAAATGTAATGCTATTAGTTTTTTTTTTTTTTTTTAAATGAAAAATGCTAAAAAAAACAATAAATAAATAAATACATCAACTCCAATGCAAATTTTTTGTTTTTTTTTTGAAATGTTAAAAAAAAAAAAAACCCAATGTTTTATGTTTTGCTTTTTTTTTTTTTTTACAAAAAAAACGTTGAAAAATTAAAAAAAAATTTAAAAAATTTTAAGGAACAAAAGTAGAGGAATTATATGTGATTTCTTACCTCTTAGGCCTTTTGGACCCAATGATGAGCATGGTTTGTGTGTAGGAGGTCATTTATGGAAGTTGATGCCCGAATGTGCTCTGGAAGACACCTGTATCCTGCAACAAAACTTCTAAGACAAAACGTCACAAACAAAGTGGATTAGATCACCGTGTGTGCCAAAATGTTAATGGGAAAAATAGATTTGATCAATAAAGAACAACAAAACCCAAATACAACAATGAAATATGAAGGAAGAAGGATAAATAACTACAAAGAGATACTTACAACCTTTACCTTTCGACTTCCATTGCTCGCCTATTCTTTCTTGATCTTGAATGATGAAGATTGGCCCTCAAGGAGCTTGCTTCCTTGCTTCGATTCCTCAAGATGACAAGGAGAAACAACTGTGATACTTTGTGTGATTGAAGATGAGCTTCAACACACTAATGATGGAGGATGATATGAGAATGGCTAGAATGTGGAGATTTGAGAAGAATGTGGGCATGATAAGGATGCCAGAATGAAGTTTCTAGAAGAAATTGGACATGGTAAGGATACCTGAAAGAAGTCCCCTAATTGCTTAGAGAGGAGTCTTATTTATAGATTTTCTGAAAAGGCAATGGAGGGTGAGGATCAAAAGATGAGATCAATGGCTCTCATTTTTTGTGAATCTTTAATTCATAATGGATGAATTACAAATTCTTTTTTTTAGAAGAGTGGGTTATGACAATTGAATTAAAAATTCAATAGTGGAGGATAGTGGGTTATGACAATTGAATTAAGAATTCAATAGTGGAGGATAGTGGGGAACAATTGAATTCAGAATTCAATAGTGGATGATAGTGGGGAACAATTGAATTAAAAATTCAATTGGTGGAGTATAGTGGGGAACAATTGAATTAAGAATTCAATAGTGGAGGATAGTGGGGAACAATTAAATTAAATATTCAATTGGTGAAGGCTAGTGGGGAACAATTGAATTAAATATTCAATTGGTGAAGGCTAGTGGGGGACAATTGAATTAAATATTCAATTGGTGAAGGATAATTGAATTAAGATTTATTTTTGAATTTTAGAGGATATTAGCTAATTAAATATTAAGAATATTTAATTATATGTGCAACATGGTGAGGTGGAAGAGATGAGGTGGAAAGATGAGGTGGATTGATGAGGTGGATTAATGAAGTGGATTTTGTGAGGTGGATTTTGGATTTGAGACATTAGAAGAATTTAGGGATTTTAATTAAATAAAATAATTTTATTTAATTGTAGGATAATGAACCAATCAAATAAACTTATAATATTTATTTAATTGACAGAAGAAAATATGAATTAAGACAAATATCAAAATATTTACTTAATTCAACCTGAGCCAATTTTAGGTGTATACAACACCTAGTCCCATTGTCCACCGCATACTCCAAAACATGAACTACCAAGGTAAAGGCCTAGGCCTTCATGAACAAGGTATTTTGGAGCCAATCCATGTCAAGGTCCCTCCACACCCATATGGCCTTGGATACACACCCCAAGGTAAACAATATAAAGATGTTGGTAATTGCTCCATGCATCCTAAGTCCACCACTTTCCATTACAAACTACATCATATACCCAAAACATATGTTGTCATTCCACCTCCACCATCCTAAAAATGTCAAAAGCATGTGACCATACACCTTCCACCATCCACTTTACCTCCACTCCTTCCAACTCCTAGTATCGCTTTGTCCACTTTACCTCCACTTCTACCAACTCCTAATTATCCACTTATCCATAAATCCTCTAAAAATCCTAATCATGACCAACAAATACATACATTGTCTAAACATGAAGCTTCCACTCATTCCACCAAACCCATGGGATTAAAAAGTAAAAATTTAGATGCCTCTACCTATAAAGCCAAAAATCCTAAGCATCTTCATGCCTTGGGACATCAATACAAAAAGTCAAAGAAAAATATGTCTAAAAAGCTACCTAAGCCCATACCTTCATAAGAAAAGTCCAAAAACAAAATGGTTTGGGTCCCTAAGCAAAAATTAAGCAAATCAAATAAGGCATCCACATCTCAAAAATCCCAACCATCCCCTTCCATCTAAAATTTCCATTCCATTCAAAACTTCTAAAGATACCACAAGCAAAACAAAAATCATAAAAATACTAAGTCTATGTGGGTACCTAAGTCACTATGTCACCCATATCCTAAGCAAACATTGTCATTACTTCCTACACTACCTACCCGTTAAAAGCTTCAATGTTTATCTCGGTGTATGCAACCGTTGGTCATGATTCCATTCTCACATACTTCCATCACCCCATCATTCACCTATTATCCTACATATCTTCCCCATCACCTTCCTATGGTCCATGCTTTTGCATAATCCTTTCATCCAACATTTTGCTTAAGTCCTCCTTAATCTATATCATAATCCACTATTCTTCCCTCCATAATCCACATCATAATCCACTATCTTCCTTATGTAATCCATATCATAATTCACCATCTACCTAATCCATCTCCATCTCACTTTCATGCAATCACCTACCAACATCTATGAGGATAATGACATGTGACATGGTCCATGTTTGATGACATCCATCTCTATTGGGACAATACCACCCTTCATCGAACTAGACACTTGAGTCCCTCCTATCCATATCCTCTTATCTCATCCCAAATATTCCAAAAAAAAAAGAAAAAAGAAAAAAATCAAAATAATAAAGAGAAGTCCCTTCATCCAATGGTGAAAACCACCCTTGGTGATGCCTTGGATAAGTACAATGATGAAAACCTGGAAAACATGCATCATGTGTAGGTTGATCTTCTATGTCACTTACACTTGGGGGCACATTGTCTCATCCAAACTATCTCTCCCATCATACCATTTCCATACCATCCTACCATTGTTATCCAAATACACTGACATACCCATCCTATTAAGTCCATTCATCCTCCCTTCCTCATTTTGATCTTGATAAAGATATGGGGTTAAAATGTTGAAACATGTTTTCGATATCTCTTGATATTGTTACTAAATTATGTGATGTAGAGGCAAATTGGATGGGAAAAGATAGACAAACTAGACAAGGTTCTACTACACCTACAAGCCCAAAAATAAAGATCTTTACACAAAAGTGGGAAAAGAAGTTAAGGGATTTGAATTCTTCATGGAAATGGTGTTTATACATGTACTAGAACCCATCCCATCCATTGGCAAAGGTGGATCAAACTTCAAACTAATACTTCCTTCACAAACCCCCAAAATAGCTTGTAGCCCTCCAAAATGACAACAGTCCTAATAACTTGTGTTATAGCTCTTCAAATGCAAATATTAGACAATCATTAGATACCCATTATGGCCTTCTATCACATATCCCAAACATAGCATAGGTTGTTTTGGACGGAATATCTCAACCAATAACCCCCCTCTATGACCTAGAGCCCCAATTAGGCCAAAATTACAAAAAGACTACCCTAGGATGTAAGCCCGGAACTCAACCAAGGGTTTGGACATTTAGGATATATGAAAAAACAAAGGATTTTGTGGGTTTTAGATGCCTACTCTCTGTTGTTCCCAAAAATGCACTTATGGTTCCTTCAATGTGTCTTGAAACATCACCTAACACATGGTTTTGTTAGGTTTCATAAAAAAAAACTTCTTCTCCTTAGATCTCCTGCCAAAAAATCAACATAGCATGCTATAACATACTTATTAAAACCCATTCCACTGATCAAAAGTGAATCAAATCAGTGGAATGGCCAAAAATAAATAATTCTTGCCAAAACCCTAGGTAAGGGTTTCTAAAAAATAGTTTTTTAGAAAAATGAAGATTACTCACACTCAGAAGGGTTTCAAGAAACCAAAATAGGTTCAAATGAATTTTGACTCACCCTAGTTTCATGACACCACCATAATCTTTTACAATCTGGCCGTACAAAAGCAGGGTACGGATTGTAGCAGCAAAAAAAACTCAGAAAATGCAGATTTTCAGCAACCCATTTTTGGGAAAACACTCATAACTTCCTCTATAAATTGTGTGGAGACCTATAAATAGACTCAAATGAAAGGTAAGACACAGGGATTTCCAAAAAGTCCAACCTCACCTTCTAATTCATCCGTATGTGAAAGTTATGAATGTTATGGCAGTAAAAATGCAGAAAATTCTGGAAATCACAGTGTTTGTTTTTATTTCTTGATCACCAACTCCAACTACTGCCTTACCTTGACCCTCAAGAGGAAGTTTCAGAATGTTATTATAGTTCCAACTATCCCCAACTACTTTTCAAGAGGGTGACCATTGGTTTTTTTATAGTTTTGCCCTTTGCAAGGCTTACAACATGAAATATATGACTGTCCCTATATGCCTTAATAAAGGCTTGCAAACATGACTACCTCCTACAACATGAGGATAGATATTTGGAAATAGTCATTATTCATTATTCCTTATTACAATCATGAATGGTCTTCTAGGACCTTATTGAACCAACAAAGCAAAAATGAACAAGTCATGAAGTTGAATGCCTCATGGAGGCCACCTTGTGTTAGGTGCTCTTGCACCATAGACCCCACCTAGAAAAGAACTCATGCCACATGAGTTGATTCTTTGTATTGCTCCACCTTTATCTTTTTCTACCTCATGTCTTCCCCATGATCTCTGGGCTGCAACTTGCTTCCATGGAATTAAAATCTCATGCCTAGCATTGTAGGCTCTACTCACACCTTGCCATGAGTGAGTGCTTGCAACCAAACCTATACTTTGCTTGCCATTCTTCCTTACTGTCATTTTTGCCTGCACACCTACATTCAAAACCTTGGTTGATGCTTCTTGTACTTTTGCTATGGCAGAATATGATTGTCTTTCAACTCTTGTTGGCTCTAGAGGACAAACAATGGTCCCTACTATGATAGCATCTTCTTCTTTCCAACCACCTTGTGGCTACTTGTAGACTTGCTCTTTGACCTTCTTTTGATCCATCTCAGACATCACCATCTGATCTCCATTATTCAAAAGTGAAACCACCTTCAAAATTTAGTCTTTGACAACCCCACTCCTTGAGGTATCCTCAACTTTCCTTGTCTCTTCTTTATTGATCTTCACAAACTCTTTCTTACCCACCAAGATGACCTTGGCTACCTTTTCTTCTTCAGCATCCTCCTGCAATGGTGTCATCACAAAAGTCCTTCCATCCTTCTTGATGGTGTATGTGTTAGCATATACATCATATAATGCTTGCCTATCAAATTGCCATGGCCTACCTAAAAGTAGGTGACAACATTCCATTGGCAAAATGTCACATAAAACTCTATCCTTATATTCTCCAATTTGAAAATCAACATATGCTTGTTCATCTACCAAAAGTGATTGACTATCACTTACCCAAGATGCTTTGTAATAATTTTGATGAGGAATCCTTTCTATGTTAAATTTATCCACCATTTCCCTAGACACCATATTATCTGTTGAACCAGAATCTATTACTACCTTGCATATTTTACCTTTGTTTTTGCAATTGGTCCTGAAAAGTGATCTCCATTGTATCATCTCCTTGTCCTTCAAGAGTGTTCTCCTTAGCATCAATTCTTCTCCAACTTGAACTTGGGCTGCACTCCCAATTGGAGAATTAACACTTTCATCTACCTCCTCTTCTTGCACATATTGAATCCTCTTTTCATTCCTCCTTTCATTATCACCGGATGTAGAACTTTGTTTCATTGGACACTTGTATGATGTATGACCAATCTCATTGCAATGATAACATCTCCCAGTGAAAACATTAGAACCTCTACCTCCACCTCTTGTGCCTCTAAATCCCCCTCTAAGATCAGAAACTTGGCCCTTACCTCTGCTTGTGTCTCCTTGGTCTTCTTGGGACTGATTTTTATCTTCAAAATTGTCTCTACCTCTGAAATTTCTGCCACCTCTTCCTCTACTTTGCTGCTCGCCTTTCTTCTTCAACTTTTCTTCAGCCCTTAATGCCACTTGAAAGCATTTTTCCACAGTTTTAGGGGTTAATAAACTTATCTCATCTTGGATATTGAACCCCAAACCATTTAGACACCTTGCTACCTTAGCTTTTTCATCCTCCATGTACCCACAATGAAGAGTGTACTTGTGAAACTCCTCGATGTAAGTAGCCACATCCAAATCTCTTTGCTTGAGATTTTGTATCCTCTTGTAGATCTGCACCTCATAGACTGATGGAAAGAATTGGGACTTGATCCTCTCCAACATTCTGCTCCATGAAGAGATCATACTCTTCCCATTCTTTACCCTCTCTCCTTGGGTGTAATTCCACCATGTAAGGGCAACACCTTTGAGTTTAGTTTTTGCAAACTTAACCCTCTTACTTTCAAGAACTTCTTTGTATTCAAAGTAGTTGTTTAGAGCCTCAATCCACTCCATGACCTCATCAGCATTCATCTTCCCAGCGAACATGGGAATCTCCATCCGAGCCTCCAAAGAATCCTTGCCAATTGCCTTGATGGCTTCAAGGAAATGCCTTTGATCAACAGGTACCTCTACCTCTTCTTGTTCTTGTTCTTCTTCCTCTTTCTCTTCCTCTTCATGTGAACCTTCATCTATCCTCTTCCCTATCCTCATGCCTTCAACTCTTCTTGGAGTGCTTCCTTGACTCCACTTTTGATCTTCTCTTCCATCTCCTTGAACTTCTTGACCACTTCGGTGGTCATCCCCTTCGGAGGCATATTTCTATCCTCTCCTTCACTCTCCTCTATTGACATATACCAGGCCAACAGAAAAACCTTTTATGGGTCTGATACCACTATGATGTAGAGGCAAATTGGATGGGAAAGGATAGACAAACTAGACAAGGTTCTACTACACCTACAAGCCCAAAAACAAAGATCTTTACACAAAAGTCGGAACAATAGTTAAGGGCTTTGAATTCTTCATGGAAATGGTTTTTATACATGTATTGGAACCTATGCCATCCATTGGCAAAGGTGGATCAAACTTTGAACTAGTACTTCCTTCACAAACCCCCAAAATAGCTTGTACCCCTCCAAAATGACAACAGTCCTAATAACTTTTGTTGTAGGTCCTCAAATGCAAATCTTAGACAATAATTAGATACCCATTATGGCCTTCTATCACATATCCCAAACTTATCATAGGTTGTTTTGGATGGAATATCTCAACCAATAAACCCCTTCTATGACCTAGAGCCCAAATTAGGCCAAAATTACAAAGAGACTACCCTAGGATGTGTTAGTATTCATTTATGTTTAGGGTGTTAAGCTTGAATGTTTGCAGGTTTTCTCTTTCAAACCCTGAGGTTTCTGTCTTCCTTGGTCCGTTGCATTGCTTTGTTTATTTTGATGTTGGCTTCCTGTAACGAGTTCCCTTCTACTAAGTTTCATCTCCATGCCTTAGTGTTCATAGGTTAACCGGCCCAATGCAATGTGGAATCCACCTTCTCCTATCGTGTGTAGGAAGATTGTCATGTTTTTGTATGTGCAACTGATCAAATTTATTGACAAGCTTGTGAAATCCCAATCGGCTTCCAGAAATGGTGAAAATTTTGAGTTATATGCATTTCTAAATGTATATCAGGTTGCATATGCATTGGGGGAATCTTCTGTAAGATTCTGGGAATATTTACCATTTGTATATCGGCCCTGCTTGTATATCGGGCTTGTATGTAGAATATGCAAGCGAAACATACAAAGGAAAAGATACATTGCAGGAATATTCTGGAGAAGATTCCTTGTTTGTATGTGCAAAGGAAATGTATATCAAAAAATATACAAGGGACCTTGTATGTTCCGTAGCATACAAGGCAGAAAGTGCATTTGATGGGGCCCGCCAATTGTATAAAGTGATTGTATGTTCGAACATACATTAGAGGTGCATTCCAAGGATGCAAGGCGGACTCGAAGTCATTTTCATTTTGTTCTAAAGCAGTGTGGCGTCCGCGGCTTGTACATTGCATTTGTATATGCGATGTGCAAGTAAATGTGCAAAGGAAAGAGAAAATGGATCGGGCCCACCACTTGTATATTTGCACTTGTATATATGCCGATATGCAAAATCATGAGGATGCAAAGCCCGAACTTGAAAGTTTTTCAAATCCGGTGGATAGATGCAGTGGAATCCACCTTGTGTTTTGTGCTTGTATGTGTGAAATATGCAAAGCGATGGATGCAGGATGGAGATACAAGCCGGACCTGAACTGAATTCTAGTTTTTTCTATAACATTTGACATCTGCCTTGTATGTTGTATATGCATTTGGGTTTGCATATACAAAAGAGATAAAGGCGAAACAAAAGGAGAAAAGGTCAGCGATAGAGGGTCAAGGTGCCTACGTGGCACGATATCATTGGCTGGCAGCTCTTCATGCATGTTTTGGGACCGTTGATTTCGGCGATGGGTTTTTGATCAACGGTCAAGTTTTGAACCTTCAACGATGGTTTTTTCCTTGTGTCTGGAGTCATTTTTTGAGCAGAAAATTTCCATGGGTGCGCTGCTATGATTTCCAAGAGAAGCTACGGGTGGTTGAGCCATTAATGGTAGGATTGCAGAGAGGCATGGGCCGATGGGTGAACGGCCAAGTACCTGGTTTATGACAGAGAGTCTTCTAGCGGTGGCACAAGGCTCGAGCCCAACTACTCCTTGCCCTTCTCTTGCTTTTTCCCATTTTGTCCCCTGCCGCATTTATGATTTTGAGTGCCATTTCTGGTGCAGTGTATTTGGCAAAAATTTTTGACCTTGTCATGTAATTAATTTTGCTGAGTACACAGTCTTGTTATAAAAGCCAAACTATGTTACTCATTGTGGTTGTTGAAAACTAGACAAATTTTGGTGCTGCAATAGGAATACAACTTTCTGATGACTCTATTTCAGGTGTCTTTGTGAGTTTATGAGTTGTATGTTGTATGTATTATGCATAGAATTCATCAGTTTCATGTTAATTTAAATGAGCAATGCTTTGTAGCATGTGTTCTGTTATTTGCCTCCAAGTTGAATGTGTTTTTCTTCTGAATCTGAGCATCTCAGGGGTGTTAGAGATTCTAGGATATGGGTCTCCTATATTGAATGCTTAATCTTTTACTTCTGCTTAAGGAGTAGATTGAATGTTTAGGGTTAAGTGTTGGGAAAAATACATTGCAGTAAGGATATTTATAAGCAGAAATAATTGAATACTTTGTCTTGGGTATTGTCTGTAAGGTAGACATTACAAACCCCTTGGAATTTGATTAGTGTTGAGTCTATCATAAACATTCACATATATATGTCTACTGACTCCAAGCCCTAGATAGGCACCGATCTGGTCTTGTATCTCTGTTGCAACCTAGAGTCCTAGTTTCACATCCAAACATAAAATCAACTCAAACTTCATATACAAACCTTTTAGGATTTTAGAAGTAGTTTTAGGATCCAAAATCCTCTGTCTACAACTGAATATAGGCCCGAAGCTAGCCCCTTTGCACTTATCTCACAGTTTTGGTCTGCATAATAAAGGATTTATCTGCTTTGTGTCAGCATCCCGGTCTTTTCACAGTTATATTTCATTGATGTTGAGTAGGGAATATCCCCCTAGGTTCTATAGAGCCTAAAGAAGAAGAGGAGATATTTATAGAGTCTATCTCCTATACTGTTGGCCCCTGGCCCGGGAGTCCTGTTGATCAATGATGGCTACCTTGTAGGGATAACTGGGAATAAACATCCAGTCTAGGAAAATTACCAACAGGATGTAAGCCTAGAACTCAACCAAGAGTTTGTACATTTAGGATACATGCCAAAACAAAGGATTTTGTGGGTTTTAGACTCCTACTCTCTGTTGTTCCCAAAAATGCACTTATGGTTCCTTCAATGTGTCTTGAAACATCACCTAACACATGGTTTTGTTAGGTTTCATCAAACAAAACTTCTTCTCCTTAGATCTCCTGCTAAAAACTCAACATAACATGCTAGAACAAACTTATTACAACCCAGTCCACTAATCAAAAGTGAATCAAATCAGTAGAATGGCCAAAAATATATAATTCTTGCCGAAACCCTAGGTAAGGGTTTCTAAAAAATAGTTTTCAAAAAAATAAAGATTACTCACACTCATAAGGGTTTCAAGAATCCAAACTAGGTGCAAATGAATTTTGACTCTTCCTAGTTTCATTCCACCACCATAATCTTTCACAATCTGGCCGTACAAAAGTAGGGTACGGACTGTAGCAGAAAAAAATTAGAAAATGCAGATTTTCAGCAACCCATTTATGGGAAAACACTCATAACTTCCTCTAAAAAGTGTGTGGAGACCTCTAAATAGACTCAAATGAAACTTAAGACATAGTTATTTCCAAAAAGTCCAACCTCACCTTCTAATTCATCCATATACGAAAGTTATGAACGTTATAGCAGCAAAAATTTAGAAAATTCTTGAAATCACAGTGTTTGTTTGTATTTCTTGATCACCAATTCCAACTACTACCTTGCCTCAACCCTTGGGAGGCATTTTAAGCATGTTATTATAGTTCCAACTATCCCCAACTACTTTTCAAGAGGGTGACCATTGGTTTTTTTATAGTTTTGCCCTTTGCAAGGCTTACAACATGAAATATATGACTATCCCTATTTGCCTTAATAAAGGCTTACAAACATAACTACCTCCTACAACATGAGGATAGATATTTGGACATAGTACTTATTCCTTATTACAATCATGAATGGTCTTCTAGGACCTTATTGAACCAACAAAGAAAAAATGAACAAGTCATGAAGTTGAATGCCTTATGGAGGCCACCTTGTTTTAGGTGCTCCTGCACCATTATGTACACACCTAATTTAGTTAGACCTGATTTGTAGATTGTTTCAGAAGGAGTAAAAGTAAACTTAGTTAATTGCAATCAGTGAATGTATGATTTCTTGACAAGAGAAAATAAGGATCAATTGTCAAGATAATCTGACAGTCCAATCAAGACTGTCAAACCATCATGACAAATGAATATCAAATGACAAGACATCAGACAGTCAAATCAAAGATAGATAATCTAACTAGTTTTATCTTTTAGTTATGAGACAATTGAATTATCCAAGTGATCACAATTTAGTGTGAAAGAAAGGTATTCATCTATAAAACAATCATTTCATATCATTTTTTGAACATATATCAGTTTCAGTTATTCTATCATATGCATTTGATTCAAAAAGAAACATACATAAATCAACTGCGTAAGGTAAAGTAACTGATCATGTTTAAAATAAATGTTTAAATGTGTCTCACACAAGCCGTGGGAGTGACTAAACTGAGCAATGTAGACATATGCAAGCTATAGATCTGATGATAAAAGGAAATGAAAACGAACATATGAGAATATCAAATATCCACTGTAGACACCCAAATTTGTCCCAACTTTGTCCATGTCCTACAACACCTTATTAAAATATTATCCTAAACATCATAAGCCATTTTTGTCCTAAATCCCACTCTTAATCCCATTTATCCATTAGCCAATTAATTAAATAAATTTTATTTATTTAATTAATTTCACATGCATAATCCCATTTATCTTATCCCCATCCCAATTAATTAAATAAATTTTATTTATTTAATTAATTTCCACATCATATCTTATCTCATCCTATTCAACTTCTCAATTAATTAAATAAATTTTATTTATTTAATTAATATCCAACTCATATCCCAACTAATTCAAATATTTTATTTGAATTAAACACTCATCTTTCATCACATTCCAACACTTGTCTAGTCAATCATGTGTTACAACTTTTATCTTTCACATGCACAACTAATGGGACCTAATTTTAGTATTTATCTACACAAGCACACCTAAGCCTCATCCTTCTTTGCCACATGTCATATGACTACAATTTCTTGATGTGCAAGGAAACCTAACTTAATCCTATCCATCCATTTCACCTAAAGCCCTAATTGATCCTAGCCATCCATTTGAACTAAGCCAAGCCTATAAATCAAACCCCTCACAAGCCATTAGCATGCATTGAGCCTTAAGCACCCTTATTCTGTCAAATTTTCTAAAAGGGCATTGATTCTCAAGTATCCACATGCTGTTGAAATATCATTAGAGCCTTTGCATCCATCATCTATCTCCTTATCAACGTTATGCTGCGGAATCGAGCAATCAACACAACAAGGCGATCAATCAATCAAGCTCATTTTGCATCTTCGAGGTATTGAATTATTTGGGTTTAGGTTATGCATTTCAATTGTTTGATCATTTCCAATTATAAATCCAAATTTTTCGATATACATTTTGGCACGCCCGGTGGGACTCACGTCCCTGATTAACCCTCTTGTTTGAGTTGTTTTTGTGAAGATCAGATTTCTTGGAGCGTCAATCATTCATTTTTACAGGTTTATGCACTTTGATTTGTAGGTTGAAGATATTTTATATTGCTAATTTTTTTTAATTTATGACCAGATCTGTTGCAGAGGGTTTTTTATTTTACACAGGTCCTGTAAAAAGGAGATCTTAGATTCATTGGAAAGAGGACTTCGAGAGCTTTCTGAAAAGTGGTTACATTAAAGATTTGGCTCAGTATTCAAAGAGTTATGACGATTTAAAGTTGACCCTACGATTATAATTTTTCAGAAATTTTCGACGCGCGACTTTTTGCTGATTTTTTTAATTTATGACCAGATTTGTTGCAGAGGGTTTTTTGTTTTGCACAGGTCCTGAAAAAAAGAGATCTTAGATTCGTTGGAAAGAGGACTTTGAGAGCTTTCCAAAAAGTGGTTACATTAAAGATTTGGCTCAGTATTCAAAGAGTTATGACGATTTGAAGTTGACCCTACGATTCTAATTTTTCAGAAATTTTTGACGCGCAACTTTTTGCTATTTTTTTAATTTATGACCAGATCTGTTGCAGAGGATTTTTTGTTTTACACAGGTCCTGTAAAAAGGAGATCTTAGATTCGTTGAAAAGAGGACTTCGAGAGCTTTCCGAAAAGTGGTTACATTAAAGATTTGGTTCAGTATTCAAAGAGTTATGGCGATTTGAAGTTGACCCTGCGATTCTAATTTTTCAGAAATTTTTGACGCGCGACTTTTAGAAAAAAAAATCATATCTTCCAATCTAGCGAACCAAATCACATTTTATTTTTTGCAGTGACTTGTAAGTGAATCAAAGGAGCTGGAGCAACATTTGGATCAATCATAATAGCAACTTGGAAAGCAATTTTTATGAGGTGCACTCATTCTAATCTCTCATCTCTAATCATTATTTGATCACACATTTAGATTTTGGGCATAAAACAAACAACTTGTTTGTCATCACACTTGGATTTGGGCTTTAAAATAAACAAATTGTTTGCAAATTCACATCAAAAAATTGGGCTAAAACAAACCATTGTCTTCCATCACATTTAGATTTGGGTCTAAAAAGAACAAGTGCTTGAACTGTTTGTTACACATTTCAAGTTTCTAAGGGGAAATTAACAACTGCGAGTTGGAATCAAGTGACAACTCACTTGGTTTGCTTTTGTCATACCCTTCTTAGGAGGCCTGCTTGGAGACACACCACTCCAAGGGACGACCTCAATCGAGGCTGAATCGAAAGACACCCTCATTGGGAGTTGGAATCTTGTCACTCTTGGCTAAGCCCCAAAGAACTTTATACCTTTGGGAAGTGAAGGTGAAGGGTGGGTTACCCCTTTCTCCTGGCTGTGTGGCAGGATTTCACTTTCAATTCCATAGTCAACCTTGTGCAATAGATAGCCTAAGACCTAATTGGCTATACCCACTTGACTACACATTAGGCTTGTTGATGTGTCTTCCATGTGTGCTTGCATAATCATCACATTTCATTTTCAAAGTCAACAACTTGCTTATGTGTCTTGCGTGAGTGATTCATGTGTGTCTATGCATAATCATTTGTTTGAATATTGCCATATCAAGCTCTAAACACCCAAACCCATAAACAAATCAATCTAAACACATCATCTAAACATTCCACATCATCATCCAAATCCCTAAACAAGCACTTGTTAAAAGGACTTAAGACAACACTTGGTGACAATATGTCTACGCTAGAAGACCCAACAATCAAATTCCAAAGATTCCTCCAAAATATTTATCAAGGATTACAACCCCTAATCCAAGACACCATTGAAATATTACAATTCTTCATCCAAAAAGCTCAACCCCACGCAAGCCAATCACCTCAACTACAACACTCCATAGCCCAAGTCCAACACCTTTTAGCCACTAGTCAAGCTCGACAAGTACAACAATCCTTAGCCACTTCCTATCAACCTAATCCACCTTATAGCCACATGTCATATCCATCCACTTCCTATCAACTTAATCCACTTATCCACCAAGTCAATGCCACATCAACCTATCAACCTCCACCTCAAGCTTATCCAATCCCTCATACCACCATTCCAATGCACTACCAAGCCCATCCACAAGGCAATCAAGTGATATCACAAGAACAACATGCAAGTCCAAATAGCCCTTTGTACATAAATCAATCAGGTCCAAGTACACCTTTTCAACAAGACCACCAAGCACCATTGATAGACCTAAGTCCACCTTTGCAACAAGAAGCACATCCAAGTCCAAGTAATCCCTTGTACATAAATCAAACAAGCCCAAGTTATCCTATGCAAGACTTAATTACCTTTGACAAGGGAGATACCAATCTAGCAAATGCATCTTATGAGTGGCCTTCATCATCTAATCACCCGCCAACACATGAGCCAACTAATCCTATCCCAACACCACCATGTGATCCCAATCATAGTCCATTGATCTCTTTACCTTCCAAACCACCAAGCCCCTCATTACCTTCCTCACCATATCATTCTAATCGTTCACCAAAGGATGCGGCTGAGAGAGTTTTACAAAGGATGCTTGAAGCAAAACTCATTGAACTTCCTAAAGTCAAACCATGTGAAGAAAGTCCATATGATGAACATGATTATTGTGCATACCATAGGACCAAAGGCCATAATACAAATCAATGTCCAATATTTGTCTCAATTGTTTACAAGGTGTACCCACCTATAATGGGAAATCGTGCCACATCATCCCCATCTAGTTCAAATCCTAATCCACCCAATCCAATTAGCCCCCAACCTAATCCTAGTCCTAAGCCTGCAACATCATCCGCTATTATTGTTCATCCATTATATTGCCCATCCACTCATAAACTTGTGAAGGATGTGATTCATTGGCTACTAGCTAGGAATAAACTATCCCCATGTCAAACACCAATTCATGAGCCTACCAAAGAACTTCCAAAGGTCATAATCTCATCATATGGTTCGCATATCCTTGAGCCTCTTCAAGAGCCTTCCATTAACATACCTAGCCCTTTAAGCCCATCATGTGACCTACAAGCCAACAAGTCTATTCAAGAGTCTCCAACCACAAGCCTAAGTCAAGAGTCATCATGTTCTCGTGTTGTTGACCAAGAGCCTATCCAAGAGTCATCTACTTCCATTCAAGCAACCCAAGAGGTATGTCAAAGGTTTAATCCTAAGCATGTGGAAACATTAAGCCCTAGTCCAACTCAAGATCAATACACTTTCATGCAACCTATCCATAATATCTACCTTCTTTATGATCAAGATGATACCTATGAAGAAGCTATCCATGAGCACCTTGATCCTATCCATAATCCTATATCTATCCATGACCAAGATATCCACATTGCTCCTAGTCATCTACCATCTAGCCCTATCCATAATGAGCAAACATCAACTTGTCATGATGAGACACTTGTCCCCCAAGTAAGCATAAAAGATCATACCAATAACTTGGATCAACATGAACATAAGCAAGATCCTAATGATCCTCCTTTCACATTGACCATCGATTCCACTTCAAGTCCACCATCATGTCCTATTGGTTTTACCACTTTTGTCCATGAATGTTCTTCCTTAGGACAACAACGACCTTTATCCACTTCATCTTCTCCATCCAATAAAGAACTCAAGTCTAGTTCCCAAAACGCATCTAGTCCCATAGTCAATCGCATCCTCCAAAACATGAACTACCAAGGCAAAGGTCTAGGCCTTTATGAACAAGGTATTTTGGAGCCAAACCATGTCAAAATCCCTCCATGCTCATATGGCCTTGGATACACACCCCAAGGTAAACAAGGCCAAGATGTTGGTAATCCTTTCATGCATCCTAAACCTACCACTTTCCATCACACCCCCCATCATATACCCAAAACATATGTAGCCATTCCATCTCCATCATCCTATAAATGTCAAAAGCATGTGACCATACACCTTCCGCCATCCACCTTGCCTCCACTTTTACCAACTCCAAATATCCCTCCATCCACCTTGCCACCATTGCTTCCAACACCTAACATACATATCATTCATAAGTATCCTTACATCCCTAATCATGGCCAACAAAAGCACACATCATCTAAGCATAAAGCTTCCAATCATTTCATCCACTCCACCCATGCCATGGGATTCAAAAGCAAAAATTTTGATGCCTCTACCTATAAAGCTAAAAGTCCTACCAAAAATCCAAAGAACTATCATGCCTTAGGGCACAAACATGAAAAATCAATGCAAAGAACCAAATCAAAGCAATCCAAAAAGCTATCCAAGCCCATACCTCCAAAAGCAAAGCCCAAAAGCAAAATGGTTTGGGTTCCTAAGCAAACAGCTAGCAAAGCGAATGAGGCATCCTCATCCACATCTAAGCAACCATCCAAACCCTTACCTCCAAAAGCAAAGCCCAAAAGCAAAATGGTTTGGGTTCCTAAGCAAAAATCTAGCAAGTCAAATGAGGCATCCTCATCCACCTCTCAAGAATCCCAACCACCTATATCCATCCAAGAACCTATTTCCACCCAAAACTTCCATTCCCTTCAACAATCCCACAAGCAAAGCAAAAGCACTAAATATACTAAATCTATGTGGGTTCTTAAATCACTTCATCAACCATCTCCCAAGCAAACATCCCCATTGCTTCCTACACCACCATCTCATCAAAAGCTTCAATGTTTATCACGGTGTGTGCAGCCGTTGGTCATGGTTCCCTTCCACTCCGCAGCACCGCCACATAACTACATCTCCCCATCTTCCCTCCATTATCCTACATATCTCCCCCATGCAATCCCTATGGTCCATGCTTTGGCATAAACTTTTCATCCATCTTCATTCCATAAGCCTATATAAATCCACATCATAAGCGACTAGCCTACCCTACCATCATTCCCTTCATAATCCACTATCTACCTTATCCATCTCCCATCCATATCTCCCTTACCAACATCTATGAGCATAACAACATGGTCCATGCAAAGACGACATCCATCTCTAAAGGGACAATATCATCTCTCATAGCACTAAACACTTGAGTCCCTCCTATCTATTACCATGGTGAAAACCTGGTAAACAGGCGCCATGTGTAATTGTCATCCCATCTAAAAAAAAAAGCAAAAAAGCAAAAAAACAAAAAAAATAAAAAAAAAAAAAGTAAAAAAACAAAAAAAAAAAAAAGTAAAGAGAAATCCCTTCATCCAACAGTGAAAACCTGGTAAACAGGCACCTTGGATAAGTACCATGATGAAAACCTGGCAAACATGCGTCATGTGTAGGTTGATCTTCTATGTCACTTACACTTGGGGGCACATTGTCTCATCCAACCTATCCATTTCTAAACTATCTATCCCATTATATTATTTTCCATCCTATCCTACCATTACCATACCATCCTACCATCCTTAGCCATTACATAAACATGCCTATCCTATTGAACCAATTTATCCATCCTCCTCCTTTTGATCTTGAGGAAGACATGGGGGCAAAATGTTGAAATATGCTTCAGATATCTCTTGGTATACCTCATACCTTCCTAATCAATCCATCTTATCAGTATCCACCTATCATAAGCCTTGTCATGTAAAATCCAATCTATCATGTCATCCCTTGGTCATGAAATTAATCATGTAAAATCCTAAGCATTACCACCTAGAATGGGGCAAGTTATTCTTCCTATGCAACATAGCCTTTGGAGATCACATCCTAGCTCCCTTATGATCCATCCACTATGGCGTATCCTTATCACAAGCTTTCCATCTTATAGTCTATCCCCATCTGTTTATCATGAGCTTTCCACTATAGCCTACCTATCCATTTATCATGAGGCAAGCATCCATCTCTGAATCGCATATCCCTTTATCCACCCATTTATTATGAGCCTTCCATCCCATTTACTATCATCCATCCTTTGCACCTAGACTTGGTTTTCTCCCTTGTCATTGGTATCAAGCACAAAGGCTACCCAAATTGTAAATCCATTGACATCCCAAAATATTCAAAAACACAAAAAAATCAAAATATCCCAAAAAATAAAAAAATAAAAAAATCAAAATATTCAAAAAATCCAAAAAATCAACTATCCAACGAAAATTCCAAGCAATAAAACCAATCACATCACCCAAATCAATCCACTCCATCAACATTCAATCAAAATCAAATCCTCATCATCATCAATTCTTCCTATCAATAACATTCATTCATCTATTTCAATCAATCACTTCTTCCAATCATATCAATCCAATCAATCTATGCAATGATCTCAAAATCTAAGTCACACTAATCCATATCAGGCAAGCTAATCAATCAAGGAACATTATCCAATCAAATCAACAAGTTTTTGATCCTAATCTCGTCATGAGCCCAATCAATTATCATCAATGGGATATAGCGTTCCCACATCCTTGTGTTGATCTAGGGATATAGCTTTCCCTGCAATGACAACACTATCATCATCAATCAAACAATCAAATATTAGTTTATGACTTGACAAGGGCAATAACCTTATTTGTTTTACATCCTTTGAGCATACTGAGAACACTTGCTTATGCTTAGATTGAATCGACACTCTAATCATCACACCATCACTATCATCATTCTAAACAAATCCAATCATCAAAACAATCAACCCAGCAACAACAAACATCACAACCAAAGCACATCAAGCCAACCATCAAAACAAATCCTATCAATCATCAACATTAACACTAAAGCAAATCAACTCAAGCACATCAATCTAGCCATCAAAACAAATCCAATCACTTCAGCAAGTTAAAAGAAGCTCAATCCACCACAAATCATCCATCCTTCATCAAATCAATCTAATCAACATTTCATCATCTTCCAACCATTCCAAACAAAGATCCAAATGCAAGCCCATCCTTAATCCATACCAATCATGTTAATTAATCAAGCCAAGTTATCCAAACGCAATCCATGGTCTTGATCCTAGCCTTGTTGTAAGCCAAATCAATCAATCAACTAGCCAACCAACTCAGCAAACAACCTTGTGTTGATCTAGGGATATAGCTTTCCCTGCAATGACAACACTCTCAACTATCAACAATCAGTAATTAATCATTGGTTTACAGCTTGACAGGGGCAATACCTTGTTTGTTTTTGAATCATTTGTGCTTGCTTGCTTGCTTGCTTGCTTGTGTGTGTTATCTTTTTATCTTGCATTTGTATCACATCTATATCATTCCAGCTAATATTCATATCTTGTGTATGTTGGAATAGCTTTTTGCACTATCCTTTGCATCTAAGGTCATATCATACCTTTTGTGTAGTAGGACTTCAATGCTCTAAGTTTTCTTCCTCATATGTTAGACAAGGTTGTATTACGCTGGGGCACAAGACACATCGTCACCCTGGTCCTTATACCTTGGTGCATAACGTCTAGTGCTATATCAAACATCATGGTTGCTCACCTTCATTGCAGCATAACGCATCATCATTTCTTCTATCTATCCCCTTATCTTTCTTTTTGCAGCCAAGCCATTTCTTTTCGAGAGCCTACCCGTGTTTGTCCAACCCGCCTAACCTCTCGAGGGGGCATCATCATCCCATTTCATCCTATCTTTCCACCATCATCATCCTCATCATATCTTTCCATCATCACTATCATTTTCCTCTATCCATACCTTGGCTTCTTTGAAATGATGTTACTCGACACAAATCTTATCATCTCGAACATCATCTCAAAGAGGGGCAAAATGTAGACACCCAAATTTGTCCCAACTTTGTCCATGTCCTACAACACCTTATTAAAATATTATCCTAAACATCATAAGCCATTTTTGTCCTAAATCCCACTCTTAATCCCATTTATCCATTAGCCAATTAATTAAATAAATTTTATTTATTTAATTAATTTCACATGCATAATCCCATTTATCTTATCCCCATCCCAATTAATTAAATAAATTTTATTTATTTAATTAATTTCCACATCATATCTTATCTCATCCTATTCAACTTCTCAATTAATTAAATAAATTTTATTTATTTAATTAATATCCAACTCATATCCCAACTAATTCAAATATTTTATTTGAATTAAACACTCATCTTTCATCACATTCCAACACTTGTCTAGTCAATCATGTGTTACAACTTTTATCTTTCACATGCACAACTAATGGGACCTAATTTTAGTATTTATCTACACAAGCACACCTAAGCCTCATCCTTCTTTGCCACATGTCATATGACTACAATTTCTTGATGTGCAAGGAAACCTAACTTAATCCTATCCATCCATTTCACCTAAAGCCCTAATTGATCCTAGCCATCCATTTGAACTAAGCCAAGCCTATAAATCAAACCCCTCACAAGCCATTAGCATGCATTGAGCCTTAAGCACCCTTATTCTGTCAAATTTTCTAAAAGGGCATTGATTCTCAAGTATCCACATGCTGTTGAAATATCATTAGAGCCTTTGCATCCATCATCTATCTCCTTATCAACGTTATGCTGCGGAATCGAGCAATCAACACAACAAGGCGATCAATCAATCAAGCTCATTTTGCATCTTCGAGGTATTGAATTATTTGGGTTTAGGTTATGCATTTCAATTGTTTGATCATTTCTAATTATAAATCCAAATTTTTCGATATACATCCACCATTGTCTTTTATTTGAAGGTTGATGCCCTTTGTTGGTAGCTAGTCTTCATGTCATAACTTCATAGTTTTTCCAAGTTTGTATAGACAATGCATCAATGTCATAGTTTAAGAAAGTAAACCCAATCAAGGGTTTATAAATTACTCATCAGATAAGTCAAGTATATCCAACAACATAAATAGAACAACAGTCTCTATAAGAAAGACAATCGCAGTGAAAATCATTACAAGCTCATTGTATACCAGCTATAAAGAAGCAAGAAGGGAAGTTATAATAGTGATAATGTCAAGGAGGCAACAGTTGATAAATTAACAATAAAGTCCTTAAATGATAAGGTACAGTTTCAGACTTTCCATGACAGTCCTTGATACAAACAAAAGATAACAATTCATTGATAGGAGTACAGTCATAACAAGTCATATCTTTTAGTGGGAATCACTATGATAGTGACAAGAGTACAGTCATAACAGCCTTGTAGTCTTGGAAAGGAAAGCTAGTTAACAATCAAAAGACATGAAAATAACAGGATAGATATGAGAAGCAATGAATGACAGGTATAACAACAGCCCTAAACAATGATGAACAACCTTTTGTCATGTTACAATTAACAACACTATGATGGAAAAGACATAGGTAGTATGAAAAAATAATCATCAATGGATAGAAAATAGTCATCCTAATTGTGATAGTAGTTTAAGTAAATGCTACATGAAAAGAAGAGAAATCTATGGAATACTTTAAGCAAACTTTCTAGAGTAACAGTGAACAAGCATCAGGCTTTGGAAAGCATGAGGACTATCACTATCATGGGAGGGACAGTCATAGAACTATTACTGTATGTTATTTTCAATGTAATAGAGTGACAAAATTGTAAGTCTACAATCATAAGGATTGATCACTGGGTGTTCTTGAGATTTCTAAATGAGATTGAGGAGGATTTGATTCATATTGAAGGATATGGTACTAAACCCAGAGTGTAAGGTAAATGCTTACCATGTAATGAATTAACATGATTACAGAAGTTCTGATAAAGGATCTAGAGCACACAAAATAATGAGTAATCCATCAAGCACATGAGAAGTCACAACATATTGGACATAGTGAAAATGCTTATACATGCAGTAAAATAGTACTGATAATCATGCTTGAATATCATTCAGCTCAATAGTCAAAACCTCATCCTGAACATTAAAGATGGAACAAATATTATCACTTTTGTTAAAGAGGTATGAAGTATTCAGTGAGTTCTAACTATTGAAATGGATGACATTTAAGGAATTTGTATAACTGAGACAACATGTGAAATAAATGACAATAAGTATTATATTGAAGAAGCAAGTAGTCATCTCAATGGACTGTCCTAATAGCAAGAACAATAAAATAGATATTTATCACTTTGTTGTGAATAAGGTGTAAAATTGTTGGTAAAGACAACTGAAATGGCTAGAACAACAATCTAAAATGGTTGTGACAACAATTTAAATGATTGTGATAGCAAGTCACATGAGTTTCTCAGCAGTGGAAGTAGGCACATCAAATGAAGGTATAGGAAGCTAGATGGTATCATGGTCGTGGCTAAAAGATGGCCATTCTGTGCAAACATATTAGAACCCATATACTTGTTTGAAACCCTCATTTCATTTTTTGTAATACAGTCAAAGTGAGTGCTATAGGATGAAGTTAGTGGCATGGCCATTATAGTAAGGCCTTTGTATCTGAAAAAGAGCAAAACCTCATCATATGTTTCAAACCCTTGTAAAAAACATTTGTATCTACAATAGAGCTGGTATACAGAGAAGGCATACATAGGCACGGCTACAACATAGAAGTCATGTTCTTCAAAGAAATGCAATACCCATTTGAAATTTTCAAAACCCTTATCATTTCTTTTGAAGATACAATGGAAGTAATGTGAAATACAAGAAGGCCAAACCAAGAATCTTACCTCATCGATGGATGCAGAGCTATAATAGGTCACAACCTTCTCTTTGTTTAAATTCTTAGAGAACAAAGGCAAAAGCTAGAGAAGGAAAACACAGACATAGGAGAATATTGTTAAAAGTTGATAGTGTATGTACAATTGTAGTCACATAAAGAAAGCCATAGAAATAACAAGAAATGGTTGGTAAAAAATTCAAAGAAACACTCACCTTTCTTTTCTGCATTCAAATGCTAGAGAATTGATAAGAGAAGCATCGAGATGAGGGTAAAAAACCAAAGAGAAAGCTTGTTTGCTTCAAACCCTAGCGGTAGCCAAATGAAGTTACAGAACAAAATGAAGTCAAAGTGAAAGATAGAAATGAGTGACAACTTTTAGGGTTAGTTCCTTCCTTTTGTTCGATGGTATCTTTTTCCCATCTATTTTTAACTTAGCAAAAATCAAATTATTACCTGAGGTCAAGACTTAAGTCTTGAGATTTCCTAATGATGATGCCAAGAAGGGTCATAGGCCTTGTGATTATTCCTTTTTGCCTTTGAATCTGCTAAGTCAAAAGGTTGAAATCATCAGATTGAAAGGCTTAAGTGCCTTTTTCAAATGCCTTAGTGCTTTTATCTCCAATGTCCATGATAGTCGATAAATCAAAAGTTTAGATGCCTTATATCATATGCAAAAGATTCCTCATTATGCATGATGACCAAGTGTGGTCAAAGAGCTTTCTTACACCTTATGCATTTTTGAATGCATTTAAAGTCAAGACAAAAAACATGCATGGAGACCAAATTATTTGCAATGTGAATGAAGACTAAGGGTGAGGTGGCAGGGTAAGGATAGGGTAAGTTTTTGTCTTTTGCATTGAAGATATGGTATGAAGACAAAGATAAGGTAAAAAGATTTTGTACGGTAAGGGTAATAATGCATATGAGTTGCAAACTATACATTTGTGCCTTTTTTGCAAATGTAATAGAGGCAGGGGGTATTTTTGCCTTAATACATGTGAGATGCAATTGGCGAATTATTATGATTGCATGGAGAAATAAGAGTTAATTATTACCTTGGGTGATAAAATAATTGCAAACTAGGAGTTTTTTTTTGGTACATGGAGGCATAAGGGAATATTCTTTTCTCTCTCACATATTAAGTCCTAATTTTGGCATCAAATCATGCAAATTTGTGTGAATTAGGCAAGTGTAATTAGAGAGATAAGGTGATTGTTTTCTTTTCATTCATCATGCATGACTTTACAACTAAAATCAATGTAAGTAAATAATAAAGTAATATTTTAAAAATTACTTTATTATTTTTCAAAAGTTGTAAAATCATGGAGTTAATACAAGATGTAACTAATAGTAAAGTAATTAAACACTTAATTACTTTATTCTTTGCTCACGTCAATTTTGCATTGCAAAATCATGCAAAATAGACGAGTTGAGTTAATTGAGGCTATTTGGAGACTTTTGCATGATTTGGAGGATAGTTTGGGGAGTTTTGGTCAAACATATGGAGAGGATCAATTTGGAGCTATTTTTGCTCAATTTGAGGCAGTTTTGACCCTTAGTTTTAGGGATTTCTTGGTTTGGTCGTGGATCACTTTTGAGAGCTTATTTTTAGAGGCAGTTAGCTACAGTTATATTTTTCATGCCTCTTGGAGAGAGAAAACTATATATTATAAAGAAAAACTTATTGATTACAAATTTTATACAGAATACAGTAGGTTACAGGTTCTATTTCCTTATCTTTATGCAATATTTTCCTTTATTTTTCATTGGAATCAAGTGGTTGCCTTTCCATTAATGCTACTTGTATGAGTGATTTGATGAAATTTTATTGTGTTTAGTGATCAAAACCTTTAAAATTATTGTCTCATTCTTACTTGCAAGTGTTAAAGCATAGTGATATCATAGGTCTTAGGTTGTGCTACTAAAGTCTGTTTTCCTTCATGTTGTGAAAAATCCTTTTTCCTTCATTAAGAAGATAATTTCTAGCCTTAGAAATATTTTTGTGATTAAATTGCCAAAAGTGGATTGTGTGGATAGATTTCTGAGATCTATTGTGAAGTCAGTTTTGCAAGTTTTCCATCAAATTTAGGTGGATCACCGCATTTACAACTTCAGTTTTAGTAATTCCATTAGATCTTTTTTACCATTTTCCTTCAAAAATTATTATTTTATCAAGGGAACCAGCCCATCTAGAGGTTCAAGTTCACCATAGGTCACCCACAGCCTAAACTTGATCCCTTGTTTCAAAGGATTGCAGAGTTTTCACAGCTTTACATAAGGGTGCAATCCTAATCGACAACAGTTTTTGGCATGCTCAATGGGACTTTGAAC
Source organism: Cunninghamia lanceolata (assembly GCA_027924645.1). Lineage (NCBI taxonomy): Eukaryota > Viridiplantae > Streptophyta > Pinopsida > Cupressales > Cupressaceae > Cunninghamia > Cunninghamia lanceolata. The sequence continues at coordinate 6,273,036 of BSBN01000458.1, forward strand.
TGATTTTTAGTTAAAAAACTTATCATTTCTACTATTTTGGTATGACTAGCAAATTTTTGAGTCATTTTAGAGGTGTTATTTCAAAAATACTTGGCGACTCTATCTTTTTAGTTTTGAATAGATTAGATTTTTGCAGCCTATGAGAAGAGTTTCACAAGATCAGGTGTTGTTTTCCAACTTTGAATGAGTAAGCATGTCCACCTTTCATGGAAAAATGTCATATCATCCATCATATCATGAAAATACTACTAATCCTCCATCTTATTAGCCATATTAGATCAGCCATGCTGCTAGTTTCATCCCTAATTCCTTTGATTTTCAAAGAAACCAGCATGCACAGTACTCTTACGTCCCACCCACCCCTGCTCAACCTTCATATCAGCATACATATGTCCAAAATCAACCTCAAGAAATATCTCTGATATCAAATCAACTCAAACACTATCACCTCCAAGGGGTTGAATATATAAAGAATAGCATGAATGAAACAAAAACACATTGCTAGAAATCACAAAGCAAATAGAGGAGTTTAAGAGGTAGCAAGAATATGAGCAGTAGCAGGAGGAACTAGATTATCAAGCCTATCTTCATGAGAAAGAGTTGGAGGTACAAAGGATACAGTTTGAAGATCTTAGAAGGGAGATAGCAGTAAAAGAGGAGCAGATGAAGTTTTTGCTTGCACAAGTATACAGGCAAGCAATCTAGATAGCTGCATTCATTTTGGATCAATCTGTTCAAAATGAGACATGGCAGCCTTCTTGGACCAAACATCCTGATTATAAAATGCCAAATCTTATTAAGGCCACCCCTTCCATACCAATCCAAAATTAGGAAGAGGAAAAGGTAGTAGTATTTGAACCAATCAAGATTCTAAGTTGGTATGGTGAAAAAGAACAAAAGGTTTTAGATCCCGAGCCTATCAAGATTCCAAGTTTCAATCCAGTAGCTAAAGGTACTGCTATTTTTTCTGTGTCCTCAACTAACTGTAAGCATATTGCATATGATGTGGAGTAAGAGGCCACTACTCCAAATCCTTTACATTTTGAATCATTTGAAAAGTTCTCTAATGTTGTTCACAAGGTAAAAGAAAATAGGATACAAGGATTGGCAGGGCAAAATCTTCAATTGCAAAGATAGGTTACCTAGATTCTGATGGAGAACAAACCAGAAAAAGAGGAAGATGTGGTTTCTTTGTTTGATCAGCTGCCTACTTTTGTTGATCAAGATGAAGACATCATGCAAGTATCCAAATTACCAGCTAATTTGAGATAGCTAGATGATATTGTGGAACATGATCTACTACTAGTCCATAAAGACCAAGATGAGGTTGAGGCCTCAATTCATCTAGAAGAGCAAAAGGACAGTCCCATTTTGGAGACTAACAATCTTGTTCGCATGATCATAGGATTGATTATTAGGCTGGATATGAAACTAGATCAGATGATATTCTCCATGAAAATAAGACATCTGATTTGTTCTCAGAGAAGCTAAGCACACTAATTGAAGATTTTCAATCTTTTCAAGATAATTCTATATTTGATTGTCAAGATCCTAATTGTTTAGCTTGTAGGAAGCTTGCCACTCTACTGGATTCTTGTAGCAATCAAAAGCCTAAGTTAATAAATGATGAGTATAACAAGGTAAATCAACTTTTTGAACTTTTTCCTTTTACATTTGAACAATATGAGGCTGACCAGTTTGAAGACAATAAGGAAAGTGTGTAGGTGGAATAGCAGAGGGATGAAATTCATAAGTTTCAGTGCAGGGTTTTTGGTTAGATGAAAACATGTTTTCAAATATTATAGAAAATTTTTGTTCTAACATGTTGGTCATGATGTTAGTCATTCACAAACATAGAATAAAAGTTACACAACAACCTTTACTCATCTTGAAAGATACGATGAATTCAAAGAATTCATGATCCCAAGTCTCCGTTGATTAGGTCTTAATCTACTGACGTTACTCAGTGGTTGATGTGTGTTGCTGTTTTCCATTCAGGGGCCTTACGTGTTTCTGCACTGTTCATCATCATCATCATCAAATATCCTGCTCTGGATGTTCGCTCTGCATAAGTCTCCAACAATTCTACCTCTGCACTGTAAATTTAGTCAAATAATGTGCACACAGGCCGATATTTGCATGATTTCTATCATTATTTATGATTCTTTGCATGATATTTTCAGTACTACATGCATTTAACTCAAATATGCTAAGGATCTTCAGTTACCTACGGGATTTCAGCATATTTCACTGTTTCTGCTTGTTATTTATCATGATTTGCAGTTATGGTGATGCATTAATGAAATTGAAAAAAGGAAAAGGGTTAGAGAGTGAGATTCCTAAAATTACTGGACTTAGATCACTGATTCACATACAAGCTCCCATACTTGCAAAGAAAAGAAGGAAAACTAGAAATCATACTTCACCAGGACATTCCACAAATCCGCATGATCTAGTGCAAAGCTTCAAAGGAAAGTTGACAACAACATGTAATGAAATGAAAGCGCTTCTAGTTGAACACAGCATTCACCAGTACATATCCAGAAATCAACAAGAAGATTACGTAAAATTTACAATCAGGATGTAATCTGGAACTTCATATTCATTCAGTATGCTCAAGAACAGGTACATTTACAGTGATCTGAAGAAAGAACCTTGACATTTCAACAATTCTATCTTCATTAGTCTCAGTAATCCGATCTCCTAACTTACTCAACAGTAATTGACTTTTGCGCCAGATGCGTCTGTGTATTCTAATGTATTCCTCCTTTTTTTATGACAAGCTCTGGCTCTTATATAGAACAACTGCCAAAAAACGGTTACAACGATCCAAGGATCAGGATCCTCTCATAACAAACAACGGTCCAGATGAAAAGCACATGCTTCGTCAGTTGGCAAATGCACAGCTGGCACAGAATATTCCAGCATCTTCAACTTGATTCGGTCTCCAGCTGGCGAACAGCATATTTGACAATATCCTCCTCATTTCTGGCTCATGTTGCCTCCATGCGCAACTTTGTAATGCTCAGCTTCAGCAGCAGCATCATGACTTCAATGTTCAGCCTCAGCAGCATCATCATGACTTCCTGCAAGTAAACAGACAAACATTAAGTTCATCATCATGTGGATAAACAGCAGGAAGTAAAACATTTTATTAAACAAGCCCCCAAAAATGTGCAGCTACAGGCAAATCGGGCTCCAACTCTGTGAAAATCATGCACTAAATGCATAAACAGTGTTAAAACAACCAGTTCAACCATCGTTGACTGGGAAATCAGCAATCGGGTCTTCAAATTTCCATCGCCTCATGTTTTCCCGCCCATTTCCATGTGTATCGGGTTCAAAATATGATCATGATGATCTCAAATTATACAAGGAAATAATCGCCTTTCAACCATCCTTAGAATCCGGCTTTGCATCATCATCATATTTGCATCGGCGTGACTACATATGATCAGGGTGACAATTTTACCTTAGGCCGACGGCAACAGTTATACCGACGCCAAAAATCATGATGATGATCAACTATATGCCTTCTGTCTGTCCGTAGGATATTTGAAATATGATGATCCTCCTTTCCTAATGCTCTGATGAAAAGCACATCAGGATGTTCACTTCTGCATACTGGGAAAGAAAGACAACGTCATCATCATCATGATGAAGACAAACAGGAGGACTTGGAAAATGATCCTGCCGCTGAGGAAAATCATGATGACGTCATCGTCATCATCAGGCTTGGTTAAAATGCAAAGGGATGACGTCACCGTCATGTTTCGTTAAGATCAGGAGGTAAATGGAATATCGGGTTCCCTCTAAGGAAGATGATCAGGTCATGAAAGCAGTATGACCCTTTTCGGCCAAGGCAATCCGCTCGAAAGATCAGGATGATGAACATCATCATCATCATATACGCACTGGGTGATCAAAAATATGATCCTGCCGAAAGTCCTGATAACGTCATCAGGATATCCGGGGCTTGTGTTAATCTTCGAAGATGACGTCATCGTCATCATCATATTGGCGAAATGGATCACGCCTTGGAAAATATCCTGCCGAAGGAGAAGGTGATGATGACGTCATCGTCATCATCATATTTGCAAAATGTTATACTTGTCGGCAGGATGATACTACGAACTGTCGGGAAAGACTAACAAGATCATGATGATCTTGTTCAACATGACTTAAGAAATGAAAATCACCCTCCGCTTCGAAAGATAAGATGATCATCATGATCACGCAAAAGGAGGTCAGGAGGATATTAGGAAATGTGATCCTATCATGAAAGATCATGATGATGATGATCACGCATAAGGACGTTGACGTGCGCGCGCAAATTATGCAGATGGCGGGTTCCTTAAGCAAGGTGACGATGATCATCAGCATGATATTATCACATCGGGTGATTTTAAATATCATGCTGATCGCAATGTTGGAATATCATGATGCTGATGATGTTAGAATATCATGATGATGATGATGTTAGAATATCATGATGATGATGATGTTTCCAGGGTCGCTTGACGGGAAAAGCTCACTATGACTTAAGATTGACGTCCGGATGTTTCGGGACTGCAGGATATTATCAGGGGGCTTTTCAAATATCATGATGATGATGTTCATCATACAGCAATTATCAGGTTTGACCAAAACTTTGACTGCTCACAACTCCCTCATATGGACGAATTTTCAAGTGATGCAAAAGGCAAACCTGCATGAAATTTCAAGCTCTTTCTAACCATGAAGTCACGGAAACAAAATATGAACTTTGAGAAACTAACCTCATGATGATGACCTACCTCATCCTGACTTTCATGATGATGATGCCCCTGACTTATTTTTACCAAACCGCCAGAAACAGACAACGCAAGCCAAAACAAAAGTTGGGTCCCTGTTTTGCCAAGTCAAAATGGGGCGTGTTGTGTAACCACACAACATAACATAGATAATGATCTGATACCATGTGAATCAATAGTGTGTGATCAACAAGATCAAATCAATGAGGCAAGTATTCATCCTTTTCATTCATAGGAGCTAACTCTTTCAAATTAGATTGAAATTGCAATTGGTCATATGTCAGCAGATATAAATCAGGACATCAGGAGCATTAGCCAAGGATACATCATTGCAAGAGGATGCCCAATCAGAGATATGGTTGTCAAAGAGCTAAAAAAGCAAGTACAGATTGCTATTGTACCCACAGAGCAGTTTTTAGCCTTAGAACAACAGAATGAGACCATCCATTCACCCTGTTGGTGCTTGCATAAACATTCAAGTTTCAGACTTTCATCTGCAGGCACTTTTCATAAAAATCCAAAAAATTCTAAGTCCTTCGGCCTTCTCAGTTGAAAAATGCAAGAAACAGTTGTATGCATGTGTCTTTGTATATACAAGGCCATTTGTATATACATGCAGGTTCAAATGTACATTCGGGCATACAAGGTGATTTGTATGTTCAATCAACTTCAAAAGGTGCAGAAATGGTTGTTTGTATGTCACAGATTCCAGGAATATTCCTTGCTTGTATGTTAAAAAAGTTTGTATGTTTGAATATACAACGGCTAGATACAATGGAGATATGCAAAGGAAAAGGTGCAAAGGGTCTTGTACATTCGGCACATGCAAGCAAAAGATACATTAGTGGCATACGAGCGAAATATGCAAAGTAGAATGTACATCGACCAGCATACAAAGGTTTCGTTGGCGAGAGGGTATGTATCGGCAGCTCAACAAATTGTCTCCCTAATGGCCGATGCATATACAAAGGAGAATGTATAGACGACATGCAAAGGCAATGTGCAAGGGGCCGATATACAAGAGGTGGGGCCCGCAGGTATACAAAAGGGATTGTATGTGTTCAACATACAATGTGAGCATACAAAGCGGAATGTATATTGGGTAGATGCATCAGCGGCAATGTACAAGGTGGTACATGCAAGACAGGACTCAAGGTCTCGGGCCCACCGGTTGTATATCCGCCTTGTATGTTTACACATACAAGGGTCATATGCAAGGGAAAAACATGCAACCTGGATGTGAAGAAAAGTTAATTGTGGCGGATAAAGGTTTGGAGTTTGCGCGTTGTATATTGCACATTGTATGTGCGATATACAAAGCAAGATGCAAAGGTTAAGATACAAGTTGGATTTCAAAGCTATTGCAATTTGTTTCATAATGATTTGAGAAACGCATTGTATGTATATTGCATATTATATATATGTAATATACAAGGAGATATGCAAAAGAAAATGTACAAGGTGGGACCTGAATGTGATTTCAATTTGTTCTATAAAATTTGGGGTCCACACCTTGTATGCAGGAAGTTGTATGTATATGCATGCTCTTTTGCATATACAAGGCAAAAAAAAGCAAAATATGGCAGAAAGGGAAAAATGCATGTTTGCGATGGGAAAAGTCAGTGATGGAAGCACAGGGTGTCTATGTGGCACGTTCTAATTGGTGGACAACTTTTCAGCATGTTTTGATGCCACAGATTTTGGCAATAGGAAGGGAGATCAACGGCCGGTTTAAAATTTCCAAAAGGTGATGGATTTCCTTTGTATTTGCAGTTGTTTTTAGGAAGGAAAATTTTAGAAGCACGCAGCTGCTACATTTTAGAGGGCCGTCAGTAGGTTGGCATTATTGGTAGAAATTACAGAGGTTTGATCGATGGATTGACAGGTCAACTACCTGATTTAGGGAGAAAATCTTCAAGTGACTGCACACATCCCGATCTCACCTGCCCTCCCTCTTTCTTCTCATTGAATGATTTTGGGCACCATTTCTCATGATGCATTGTATCTAGCAAAATTTTGAAATGCCATGTAATTTATTGATGAGTACACATTCTTTCTATTTAGTAGGTTGTGTTACTCATTTTAGTTGTTGAAGACTTGGGCATTTTTGGAGAGAATAACAAAAAAATAGAGTTGTTCTTGGCTGTTCTATCTCTTTTTTGGAGTTTATGAGTTGCAATATGAATGTATTTTGCACACATGTTTAGTTTCATTGTTGTTTTATATGAAAAATGCTTCATTGCATGTGTTTAGTTTGTCTGTCTCCATTTGTTGTATGCATAGCTTCTTTTGAGTCTAGTTGCTAAGGGTTTCTCAGATTCTAGAATATAGATTGATGTATTGCATGCTTGATCTGTGACTTCAATTCAAGGAGTGGATTAAACTATTTTAGGTTAAGTATGGAGAAGGTTGTATGTCAGCTAGGATATTTGTAAGTAGAGGCAGCTAAATACTCATTCTTGGGTGGTGTTTGTAAGGCAAATACCAGTTCTAACCCCTTGAAACTTGGATGTTAGTTGCAAACCATTCTCTTGTATACATCTAGTTGACTCCTTGCCCTGAGATAGGCACTGGTCTGCACTTGTGTAGTAGTTATGATCCAAAACCCCTTGTCTTGCATCCAAAACATTAATACAAATCATTTCTAATTTCCAACCTGTTAGTTTGTAGGAGTAGGAATAGGACCCCTGCATACTCTCATTCCCAACCTATTAGATATGTCCAAGAATGTTGCCAGTCTTGTGATCTATCATGAAAATATTAGTCCAAACATGAGAGTATTCGGCCTGTTGTTGTAAAGCTAAATCTTTTTGTCATTGGGCGAGTCAAAGTTAAATCTTTAGCTATAAGGATACCCCCCTTGGTGTGGCAGAACTAGAAGTGAAGGGGAGGCAGCTCACGCAACCTCCTGTATTAGTTGGCCGAATCTACCTATGCATTGGAACTAGCAAACCCTCTGCTGATTCGAGAGAAAACTCCAACACACCCCATAATAGTAGTATCTGTGATCAGGTTTGGATGATCAGTGAGTTTGTTTTCATTCTTCAAAGAGTTTTGTAGCATTATATAAGGTGTGTCCTTATGAATCATATCTTATCAGTAGCAAAAAGCATTGCAAAACATCCTTTCTTAACCAGAAAGGGAAGTTATTTCACAAAGCCAATTAATGGATTTGTTTGACCAGCTTCAATGGCTGGTTAGAATAGGGTAGAGTAGAATTCTAGTTTAGTATTTTGTTTCCAAGAAGTGCACATGCACATTTTGCTAACCATGTCTTAAGTAAGCCATAATATTTTCAGTTTCAGTTTTGTTTTTGTTGCTGTAGTTTTTATCAATTTGAGTTGCAAAAAGTTTTCAAAATTCAAGGCAGAAAATAACTCATATGCCCAATGGAATTGCAAGACTACTAGTTCTAATTTGTTTAGTAGGAAAACACCCCTAAGAGGTCACCAAAAATGTTACTAAATTATGTTCACACCTAATTTAGTTAGACCTGATTTGTAGATTGTTTCAGAAGGAGTACAAGAAAACTTAGTTAATTGCAATCAGTGAATGTATGATTTCTTGACAAGAGAAAATAAGGATCCGTTGTCAAGATTATCTGATAGTCCAATTAGAACTATCAAACCATCATGACAAATGAATATCTAATGGAAAGACATTAGACAGTCAAATGAAAGACAAATAATCTAACTGGTTTTATCTTTTAGTTATGAGACAATCAAAAAATCCAAGTGATCACAATTCAGTGTGAAAGAAAGGTATTCATCTATAAAACTACCATTTCATATCATTTTTTGAACATATATCAGTTTTAGTTATTCTATCCTATGCATTTGATTCAAAAAGAAACATACATAAATCAATTGCATAAGGTAAAGTAAATGATCATGTTTAAAAGAAATGCTTAAATGTGTCCCACACAAGCCGTGGGAGTGACTAAACTGAGCAATGCAGACATATGCAACCTATAGATCTAATGATAAAAGGAAATGGAAAAGAAAATATGAGAATATCAAATATCCATCATTGCCTTTTGATTGAAGGTTGATGCCCTTTATTGGTGGTTGGTCTTCATGTCATATCTTCAAGCTCCAATCATGTCATGGTGTACCTACAAAAAATTAGTAAAAAGTCCTATTAGAAGCTTCAGATATTTGAGACTATCATATGCTTTTATCAATAGACATATCAACTTACAGACAGTATGCATTTCATGTGAAAGGATCAAATTAGACATGTGCAATAAATCAGATCATCATGAGAAAGATCAATCAACTTCAAGAGGTATGTTTTTGTGGTAACTTGTTTGTTCACTGTGCGGGTATAGGAAAAGTAATGTTGCTGATTTGAAGACATTAAAACATGTGGAGAAAATGTGGCTCCCACAAGGGTTGAACCCAGCATGTTTTCCTTTTTATTCATTTGAAAAGGATATCAGACTACAAAAGATAGGATGCATCATTCAAAGAGTTACTATGCATTAGAGCAGTCAACTTGCAAAGGAAGTGCAATCATGGAAAGGTATTCTTCTTTATTTATATCACAATTGAAGTATCTTTCTATGGTCCACATATATGCCATAAGTATGGCAGTCATCTAGATAGAGGAACAACCATTATAGAACATTAATAGAATAGCCATCATGATAACTTTATAGTTTTTTGAAGTTTGTATAGACAATGCATCAATGTCATAGTTCAAGAAAGCAAACCCAATCAAGGGTTTATAAATTGCTCATTACATAAGTCAAGTATATCCAATGACATAAATAGAACATCAGTCTCTATAAGAAAGACAATCACAGTGGAAATAATTACAAGTTCATTGTATACCAGTTATAAAGAATCAAGAATGATAGTTATAATAGTGATAATGTCAAGCAGGCAGTAGTTGATAAATCAACAACAAAGTCCTTAAATGATAAGGTACAGTTTTAAACTTTCCATGATAGTCCTTGATGCAAACAAAAGATAACAATTCATTGATAGGAGTACAGTCATAACAAGTCATATCTTTTAGTGGGAATCACTATGATAGTGATAGGAGTACAATCAAGTCATATCTTTGTCAACTTGAGGTTGATGGAAACTCATGTCCACCGGCCACAAGCTTCATCTTCAATGGTTTCCCTGTCCACTAAAGCTGCACAAGCCTCTGCTCTACAAGAAAGAGTGAGAAAATGTCATTAGCCTACCAAAATGAAATGTTACATTATTTTATGATGTGAGAGGCCATCTTGGGAGTCCAAGATCTCCCATGCCTGAATCTTGGGAGTTACAACTCCCATATTCCACTTGTCAAAGGTGCAGTCCCTATTTTTAGCAAATCTCTTCACAAATCTATCCCAAATCTCCATAAAATATTTCCTCTCAAATCCAAATGCCCAAAGGGAATATTTGAGTTCTAAATACATTTTATTTAATATTTATTTGTCTTATAATATTTGAAAATGCATCGGAACAAACATAATATTAAATAATTAATTTCCCTCCAAGCTGCCATGTAAAGTGACTTACAATTTTTTGATAGGAGGGACTTACTAAAAATAGAAAATGTTATTTTTGCAAAGGGGACATGACAAGTCTTTCCTCCCAGAATTTGCTTGTCCTCAAGCAATGGAGATTAGCATGCTCAAGTATCTCAGGTCCCTCCCATGATGCATCCTCAATTGGCAAGTTCTTCCATTTGATCAAATATTCTGTGATGCACCTATTTCTAAGTTTCTTCTCCCTTGTTTCTAGGACTCTTTCTGAAATTAGAATTAATTTCCCTTCAAATACTCTCTCTGTCCTCTTCCTATCTGCATAAATTTTTTTGCTGATTTTGTGCATGCTATAAGCTATCTTTAAGTGACCTCAAAATCTCTTGACTTTGATTTATTAGATCACTCGCTACTGGTACACGATTATCTGAAAATAGTAAATCAACAAAGGAAAGTGCATCATACCCATAAAGAGCTCAAAAAGGAGTCATGCCTATAGACATATGAAAAGAAGTGTTGTAACAATATTATGCTAGATGCAACCATTTCACCCAAGCATGTTACTGATCTGAAACATAATTTCTCAGGTATCCCTCTATCCACTTGTTCACTATTTCAGTTTGTCCGTTAGTTTGTGGATGGTAGCTTGTGCTAGGCGTAAGTTTAGTACTTGTTAAGTGAAAGAGCTCCTTGCAAAAAGAGCTGAGAAATCTGCTATCTCTGTCACTAACTATGTTTCTGGGTAGCCCATGCAATTTGAAAACTTCTCTAAAAACCAATTCTACTACTTATGGTGCTTTAAATTCAGCTGTAATAGGGAAGAAATGAGCATATTTTGTCAATCTATCTAACACCACATAAATACAATCCTTACCTTGCCCCTTGGGTAACCTTGTTGTTGGTAATTTTCCCAGACTGGATGCTTATTCCTAGTTATCCCTACAAGGTAGCCATCATTGATCAACAGGACTCCTGGGCCAGGGGCCAACAATATAGGAGATAGGCTCTATAAATATCTCCTCTTCTTCTTTAGGCTTTGCAGAACCTAGGGGGGTATTCCCTACTCAACATCCATAAAATATAACTGTGAAAAGACTGGGATGCTGACACAAAGCAGATAAATCCTCTATTATGTAGACCAAAAATATGAGATAAGTGCAAAGGGGCTAGCTTCGGGCCTATATTCAATTGTAGACAGAGGATTTTGGATCCTAAAACTACTTCTAAAATCCTAAAAGGTTTGTATATGAAGTTTGAGTTGATTTTATGTTTGGATGCAAAACTAGGACTCTGGGTTGCAACAGAGATACAAGACCAGATCGGTGCCTATCCAGGGCTCAGAGTCAGTAGACATATATATGTGAATGTTTATCATAGACTCAACACTAATCAGATTCCAAGGGGTTTGTAATGTCTGCCTTATAGACAATACCCAAGACAAAGTATTCAGTTATTTATGCTTATAAATATCCTTACTACAATGTATTTTTCCCAACACTTAACCCTAAACATTCAATCTACTCCTTAAGCAAAAGTAAAAGATTAAGCATTCAATATAGGAGACCCATATCCTAGAATCTCTAACACCCTTGAGATGCTCAGATTCAGAAGAAAAACAAATTCAACTTGGAGACAAATAACAGAACACATGCTACAAAGCATTACTCATTTAAATTAACATGAAACTGATGAATTATATGCATAATACATACAACATACAACTCATAAACTCACAAAGACACCTGAAATAGAGTCATCAGAAATTTGTATTCCTATTGCAGCACCAAAATTTGTCCAGTTTTCAACAACCACAATGAGTAACACAGTTTGGCTTTTATACCAAGACTGTGTACTCAACAAAATTAATTACATGACACAGTCAAAAATTCCTGCCAGATACACTGCACCAGAAATGACGCTCAAATCATCAATGCAGCAGGGGACAAAACAAGAAGAAGCAAGAGAAGGGCGAGGGGTAGTTGGGCTCGAGTCCTGTGCCACCACTGGAAGACTCTCCATCATAAACTAGGTACTTGGCCGTTCGACCATCAGCCCATGCCTATTTGCAATCCTGCCATTAATGGCTCAACCACCTGTAGCTTCTCTTGGAAATCGTAGCAGTGCACCCATGGAAATTTCTTGCTAAAAAAATGACTCCAGACACAAGGAAAAAAACCATCGCGGAAGGTTCAAAACTCGATCGTTGATCAAAAACCCATCGCTGAAATCAACGGTCCCAAAACATGCATGAAGAGCTACCAACCAATGATATCGTGCCACATAGGCACCTTGACCCTTTATCGCTGACCTTTTCTCCTTTTATTTCACCTTTATTGCTTTTGTATATGCAAACCCAAATGCATATACAACATACAAGGTAGACGTCAAATGTTATAGAACAAACTAGAATTTAGTTCGGGTCCGGCTTGTATCTCCGTCCTGCATCCATCGCTTTGTATATTTCACACATACAAGGACAAACACAAGGTGGATTCCACTGCATCTATCCACCGGATTTCAAAAACTTTTAGGTCCAGGCTTTGTATCCTTATGAGTTTGCATATCGGCACATATACAAGTGTAAATATACAAGTGGTGGGCCTGACCCATTTTCTCTTTCCTTTGCACATTTCCTTGCACATCACATATACAAATGCAATGTACAAGCCGCGGATGCCACACTGCTTTAGAACAAAATGAAAATGACTTCGGGTCTGCCTTGCATCCTTGGAATGCACCTCCAATGTATGTTTGAACATACAATCACTTTATACAAGTGGTGGGCCCCATCAAATGCACTTTCTGCCTTTGTATGCTGCAGAACATACAAGGTCCCCTGTATATTTTTTGATATACATTTCCTTTGCACATACAAACAAGGAATCTTCTCCAGAATATTCCTGCAATGTATCTTTTTCTTTGTATGTTTTGCTTGCATATTCTACATACAAGCCCGATATACAAGCAGGGCCGATATACAAATGGCGAATATTCCCCCAATGCATATGCAACCCGATGTACATTTAGAAATGCATATAACTCAAATTTTTCACCATTTCTGGAAGCCGATTGGGATTTCACAAGTTTGTCAACACATTTGATCAATTTACACATACAAAAACATGACAATCTTCCTACACGCGACAGGAGAAGGCAGATTCCACATTGCATTGGGCCAGTTAACCTATGAACACTAAGGCATGGAGATGAAATTTAGTAGCAAGGAACCCGTTACAGGAAGCCAACATCAAAATAGATAAAGCAATGCAACAGACCAAGGAAGACAGAAACCTCAGGGTTTGAAAGAGAAAACCTGTAAACATTCAAGCTTAAAATCCTAAACATAAATGAATACTAACATAGGCTCTAATTGGGGATGTGTAGCCGCAAGGCTGCAACGAGGACCAAACTACTCCGGGGCAGACTAGACAAAACCCAAAACTCAGAACACGACCGACTATACAAGGCATGTACAAAATACTTACAACTAGTTTACAGTGTGCACACAAAGTATTCATTTATGAGAAAAAGGTTTTAAGGAATTTACTGTGCACTAGCAATTCCAGTAATTCACCATTTAGGGCCTAGAGAAAATAAGAATCATCTCCATAGATATTGCTAATTTGATATGGGCCAGTCCATAAGGGCTCAAATTTATCGTGTTTGCCCTTATCCTGACTCCTAGCATTCCACATAAGAACCAAGTCACCTATCTGAAAGCTTCTCTCTATAACCTTTCTATCAAATAGATATTTTACTTGTCACTGTGTCTTGATGTTTGTTTTCTGTGCTTCCCTTCTTATCTCATCTAGTGCAACCAGCTGATTTATTCTTTCAGTCATTGGGTCTTCAATCTCCTCACTGTTCCCTTGGATGAATTTATAAACTGGTAGGAGGTTGTTCACAGGAAATCTAGCTACTGTACCATATACTAGTTCATAAGGTGACCTTCCAGATGCTCTTTTCATTGTCACTCAGTCAGCCCATAATGCCAACTTTAGCTTTGAATCCCAAGACCTCTTGTTTTTATCTACCATCCTTTTGATGATTTTCATGAGACTTTTGTTGCTTGACTCTGCCTAACCATTCCCATGTGGATGGTATGGTGATGTATGAGACAAATCCATTCCATATTTATTGCAAAAGTCAATAAATTCACCAGACCTAAAGCACATTGCATTATCCATGACTACTTTTACTAGTACTCCAAATCTGATAATAATATTTTCTAGAATAAAATCCATCACCACTTTGCTTGTAGCTTTTTTAGTCAGAATGGCCTCAATCCATTTAGTGAAGTAATCAGTGGCAACAAGAATCCAACCATGTCCTCCATTGGACTTTTCTGAGATTTCCCCTATAAAGTCAATTCCCCATTGCTAAAATGGAGCTTCTATAGTTATAGTCCTAAGGGGTAATGCACCTTCATATTTCTTTTGTGGTTCAGCCCCTTTATGACTATGCACTGGCTGGCTTATAAAAGTACTCTCTGGTTGGTGTGAGTTGCTTACCTGAGCTTTACCTCTTAGGTTATAATTGCTTTTGACTTGAGCTACTGCTACAGCTGTGAAGGCTCAAATTTCTTTATGAGAAGGCCTCCTCAAGTTATTCAAAAAATTGTGTGAATCCTAAGCATAGGCATAGTTGTCTTCATCATCTTCATCATAGGGAAACTGTTGGCAGACCTAAACTTCATTATTCATGCTTGCATCGACATCACGAGAAGGATACTCTCTGTTTGTAGACAACATGTTTACATTATCATCTTCCTTGCAATGTGGCTTATTGCATTCATCATAGGCAAGAGCATTGTTGTACAAAGACTGAGCAATCAGGCATTGTGACTGTAAGTGAGGCATTTGACATATGATGCACCATGGGGTGTCATTAACAATATTTACAGCCTTCTTCAAAGGATCAGGAGTTTCCTTAACATTTTGAGCCCTTTGACTAGCATTGCTATGTGGAAGAAAAGATTTGCCATTATGCCAATTGGTATTATATGGCATATCATGTAATGATGGTCTTCTTTCTTGCCTTTGGTAAACCTGTCTGTCAGGACCTACCCCTTTTTCATTTTTAGCCATTCTATAACTCAGGTCCTTGACAATGGTTGTCAACTTATCTAATTTATCCTCAGAAGTAGATGCATTGCCCTGAGCAGTTTGAGATTTAGTATTTGGATTTTGCAAAATTTTTACATCATCTCTTCTGTTTGTCTTACCATACACTTTTCTGTTATTTTCAATATTTGTTGCAATCTTGAAAGCATCTCTGAGGCTGTGAGGACCCTTATCTCTTAATACATAGGTAGTTTTGGCATCAAAAGCATTTATGTACAACACTATGTACATAGGTTCATTAGGCCTCAGGTGATGTGGCAATTTGTTCAACACCTTCATGAATCTAGCATTAAAATCAGCAACTTGTTCATTTGATCCTTTGGTGATTCCAGTGAATTCATTAATGAAAAAACTAGGATCAGTTTTGTCACCATACTGTTCTTTGAATATTCTCCTAAATTCATCCCATGATGAAACACTTCTGTCAGGCAGACCCTTGTACCATTCTCTAGCCTCATCAACTAAGGATTGCATAAATAATTTCATAAATACATCCTCATGCTAAACCTCAAAGTTGTCCATGATATTCTAAAAAGATTTTAAATGATCTTCACCTGATACAACATTATTTCCTAAAAATTTTGGCACCTGCAGCCTCACATGTTTGTCAATAGGATTTGGGTAACCAGGAATGCCATCAAACACAAGCTGTCTGAATCTATCCAGCTGCATCAATTGTCCACCAAATTGATTAGCATTGGCATTTCTGAGTGCGTTCTGATTTCTTAAATTATTTAATGGTATTCTAGCAATATTTGCATTCTATCTCTGATCATTATGTTGATCCTGCATTTCATTTCTTTGTTGATTTCTCTGTATATTTGCATTTTCAAGGGTGGGGATTAAATCATTTTGGGTAGTTCTCAGAGCTTGCACTTTTAGTCTCATGTCATCTCTAATTTTTATAGCTTGTAAATATTCTAATTCTGCCCTTAAGCTCTTAATTTCTTCAGCTAATTGTTCCTCTTTGGGCATAGAAGAGGATGGTCCCATTCCATTCTATTCGTCATTATCTTCATCCCTTGGAGACTCAACCTTTTCAAATCTATCACTGGGATCTAAGAAAGGGCATTCCTAAAACACTTCTGACCTTATTCTCAGAGCACCACCCTGCTGTTTCTCATATACATTTGGATTTCAGCTTCTGTGTTTGAAAAATAACGCTCTGTCCTCTCTGAAGATCCTGGATTGTTTTGATTCTTATCACGATTTCTGGGGCTGGGAGAGACCTCTTGACTAGCTTGAGCAGTCCCCTTTTTCCTGTACATCATTTTTATGGGTAATTCTTTAAGCAAAAGGTTACGCTGGGATCTTCTCCCCTACATATAAATTTCTACATTACCGGTTAGGAGATTGGTTTGGAGTCACCACCTATAATTAGGAAATATTTTCTTTTAAAATCAGGGTTCTTTTACAAAGTAGTCCCCAGCAGAGTCACCAAAATATTTTGGTAATTTTCCCAGACTGGATTCTTATTCCCAATTATCCCTACAAGGTAGCCATCATTGATCAACAGGACTCCCGGGCCAGGGGCCAACAGTATAGGAGATAGACTCTATAAATATCTCCTCTTCTTCTTTAGGCTCTGCAAAACCTATGGGGGTATTCCCTACTCAACATCCATGAAATATAATAGTGAAAAGACCAGGATGTTGACACAAAGTAGATAAATCTTCTATTATACAGACCAAAACTGTGAGATAAGTGCAAAGGGGCTAGCTTCAGGCCTATATTCAGTTGTAGACAGAGGATTTTGGATCCTAAAACTACTTCTAAAATCCTAAAAGGTTTGTATATGAAGTTTGAGTTGATTTTATGTTTGGATGTGAAACTAGGACTCTGGGTTGCAACAGAGATACAAGACCAGATCGGTGCCTATCCAGGGCTCGGAGTCAGTAGACATATATATGTGAATGTTTATCATAGACTCAACACTAATCAGATTCCAAGGGGTTTGTAATGTCTGCCTTACAGACAATACCCAAGACAAAGTATTCAGTTATTTCTGCTTATAAATATCCTTACTACAATGTATTTTTCCCAACACTTAACCCTAAACATTCAATCTACTCCTTAAGCAGAAGTAAAAGATTAAGCATTCAATATAGGAGACCCATATCCTAGAATCTCTAACACCCTTGAGATGCTCAGATTCAGAAGAAAAACAAATTCAACTTGGAGACAAATAACAGAACACATGCTACAAAGCATTACTCATTTAAATTAACATGAAACTGATGAATTCTATGCATAATACATACAACATACGACTCATAAACTCACAAAGACACCTGAAATAGAGTCATCAGAAAGTTGTATTCCTATTGCAGCACTAAAATTTGTCCAATTTTCAACAACCACAATGAGTAACACAATTTGGCTTTTATACCAAGACTGTGTACTCAGCAAAATTAATTACATGACAAGGTCAAAAATTCCTGCCAGATACACTGCACCAGAAATGGCACTCAAAATCATAAATGCAGCAAGGGACAAAATGGGAAGAAGCAAGAGAAGGGCGAGGAGTAGTTGGGCTCGAGCCCTTTGCCGCCACTGGAAGACTCTCTGTCATAAACTAGGTACTTGGTTGTTCGACCATCGGCCCATGCCTGTCTGCAATCCTGCCATTAATGGCTCAACCATCCGTATCTTCTCTTGGAAATCGTAGCAACGCACCCATGGAAATTTCTCGCTCAAAAAATGACTCCAGACACAAGGAAAAAACCATTGCTGAAGGTTCAAAACCTGACCGTTGATCAAAAACCCATTGCCGAAATCAACGGTCCCAAAACATGCATGAAGAGCTGCGAGCCAATGATATCGTTCCACGTAGGCACCTTAACGCTCTATCGCTGACCTTTTCTCATTTTATTTCGCCTTTATCGCTTTTGTATATGCAAACCCAAATGCATATACAACATACAAGGCAGACGTCAAATGTTATAGAACAAATTGGAATTCAGTTTGGGTCCAGCTTGTATCTCCATCCTGCATCCATCACTTTGCATATTTCACACATACAAGCACAAAACACAAGGTGGATTCCACTGCATCTATCCACCGGAATTGAAAAACTTTCAGGTCCAGGCTTTGTATCCTCATGAGTTTGCATATCGGCACATATATAAGTGCAAATATACATGTGGTGGGCCCGACCCATTTTCTCTTTCCTTTGCACATTTCCTTGCACATCGCATATACAAATGCAATGTACAAGCCGTGGATGCCACACCACTTTAGAACAAAATGAAAATGACTTCGGGTTTGCATTGCATCCTTGGAATGCACCTCCAATGTATGTTCGAACATACAATCACTTTATACAAGTGGCGGGCCCCATCAAATGCACTTTCTGCCTTTGTATGCTACAGAACATACAAGGTCCCTTGTATATTTTTCAATATACATTTCCTTTGCACATACAAACAAGGAATCTTCTCCAGAATATTCCTACAATGTATCTTTTTCTTTGTATGTTTCACTTGCATATTCTACATACAAGCCTGATATACAAGCAGGGCCAATATACAAATGGTGAATATTCCCAAAATCTTACAGAAGATTCCCCCAATGCATATGCAACCCGATAGACATTTAGAAATGCATATAACTTAAATTTTTTGCCATTTCTGGAAGCCGATTGGGATTTCACAAGCTTGTCAACAGATTTGATCAGTTGCACATACAAAAACATGACAATCTTCCTACACGCAATAGGAGAAGGTGGATTCCACATTGCATTGGGTCAGTTAACCTATGAACACTAAGGCATGGAGATGAAACTTAGTAGCAGGGAACCCGTTACAGGAAGCCAACATCAAAATAGACAAAGCAATGCAATGGACCAAGGAAGATAGAAACCTTAGGGTTTGAAAGAGAAAACCTGCAAACATTCAAGCTTAAAACCCTAAACATAAATGAATACTAACACCTGTAATGAAATCCATGGAGATGCTCTCCCTTTTCTATTTGGGTATGGGTAGTGGTTGTAGAAGCCCTGCAGGATAAAGTTGTTCACTCTTATTCTGCTGACATACCATGCACTCCTTAATGTGGCTATGCACATCCTCCTTCATCCCTTTCCAAGAAAATCTCTCATGGATTTGCCTATAACTCTTGTTATATCCTTGATGACCTGCAAGTGGTGTATCATGAAAGGCCCTTAGGATCTTCTCTTTAACTTTGGATTCAGGCACCAAATAGATCTGATTTTTGTAATAGATCAGCCCATCCATCACCACATACCTATGATCCTTGACCAACACATCCAAGATGTTAGTAGCAAAGGAGTTTTTTGCATACTCAGCAATGATGGACATCTTCCAATCAGCTGAAATAGTTGACAAAGAGCATAAAGTAGACTTCCTAGAAAGTGCATCTGCAACCACATTATTCTTCCCTTTCATATACTCAATCTCAAAATCATATTCTTGTAATTTACTTACCCACTTACGTTGGTAGTCATTCAAGTTCTTTTTCTCCAAATGTTCTTTCCATGTTTTGTTGTATATCAAAATATCATCAAAAAAGAATAGCATGAATTTTTGGAGTTGCTTATTGAATACTTGGTTCATGTAAGATTGGAAAGTAGCTAGAGCATTGGTGAGGCCAAAGGGCATGACTAAGAACTCAAAGTGCCCATAGTGACACCTGAAAGCTATCTTTTCTATATCTTTCTCCCTCATGTGAATTTGGTGGTATCCTGACCTTAAGTCAATCTTTGAAAAATAAACTACTCCATGTAACTCATCTATTAGTTCATCTATTCTTGATTGTTTTCTTTTTTAAGGCTTTGTAATCTATACACATCCTAAGAGTGCCATCTTTCTTTTCCACAAGCACCACTGATGAAACAAATGGGCTAGAACTTGGCCTGATTAAACCCATATCCAAGAGCTCTCTAATAGTCTTCTCTATCTCCTCCTTATAAGCTCATGGGTGTCTGTAAGGAGTTGTAATAATAGGTTTTACACCCTGTTCCAACTCAACCACATGCTGAAATCCTCTATCCGGAGGTGAACCTGGAGGTGGATCATTGAAAACAATACTATGCTTATCCAAAATTTCTTGAATCTCAAAATGAAATTTACCTTTTTCTTGTGGGGAACTCGAAGGATGTATCAAGTATGTTACAGCCCAAGCTACTTGCCCTCGCCTAAAAGTCCTCTCCATCTTCCTCATAATTACTACTCTTGGTGCTCCACTTGAAAGGCCTCTTAGAACAAATTCTCTTCCATCTAAATGGAATTTGAATTCCATAGTTTGGTAGTTTTGGTAATAACCTCCAATGGAGTACAGCCATTGCACACCCAACACCACATCTGGTTCACCAATACCCACTGGTGGTGCCTGCATGAACATTCAGGTTCCAAGCATTTTAATATGTAGGCACCTTCCAAAAAATCAAAAAAAATTCTATGTCTTTCGGCCTCTGCAGTAGAAAAATGTGCAAAAAATAGTTTTAAATGCATGTATCTTTGTATATACAAAGGGGTTTGTATGTACAAATGTAAATGTACATTGGTGGGCTTGCAAAAATCTCAATCGGCCTTCAAAAAATGAAAAATTAGGTTGTATGCATTTCACAATGCATATCGGGCTTAAAAAAGGTGCATATACATTGAGGAATCTATCGCAGATTCTGGGAATATTCCCTGCTTGTATATCGGGTTGCATGTATATTTTGTGTTGTATGTTCAGACATACAACGGCTAGATACAAAGGAAAACATGCAAAGAAAATATACATTGGCGGCATACAAGCGAAACATACAAGGGTCAATGTACATCGAGACAGATGCAAAGGTGAATGTATGTCTGACATACATTGGGAATGTACATTACAAATATATAAGAGGCCGACATGCATTTGCTACAGTGAAAGGGGTTTATATGTGCGAGATGCAAGTGCAATATACATTCGCCACATACGATAGAAAGATACATCGGCCAATGCATATGCAAGAAGAAACATGTACATTTGCAAGGATACAAGGGGTCTTGTATATTTGGCAACACACAAAGCAGGAGATACATTTGGTGGGGTCCGCCTCACATATAGAGGGCTTTGTATCTCATATACAAAGCAGAGTGTATATGCGATATGCATTTGCCATATACAAAGGAATTGTGCAAAGGGCCGATATACAAAGCATGGGGCCCACTAGATGCATATGCAAGTGTGATTGTATGTTCATACATACAAGGGAACATACATTCTGAAGATGTATTAGCCAGATCTGAAATGAACATGCATTCCAGTTGATAAGGTTGAAGTCTGCTGTTTGTATGTATAATTTGCTTGTATGTTCGCATTGTATATGCGACATACATTGATCATATACAAGGAAAATGAGGTGCAACCCAGACGCGAAGGAGAAATAAAATGTAGCGAATAAAATTTGAGGTCTGCGGCTTGTACATTGCACTTGTATATGCGATATACAAGCCGATGTGCAATGAAAAAGATACAGGCTAGACCTGAATGAAATTTCAATTTGTTCTACACAATTTGGGGTCCACCTTATATATAAGATGATTGTATATGCATTTTGCATATACGAAGGCAAAATTAGGTGAAAAAGGCAAAATAAGTAGGAAAAGTCAATGATAGGGAGATAAAGTGCCTATGTGGCATGATTTCATTGGCCAATGGCTTTTTAGCATAATTTGGGCCATAGATCTTGGTGATAGAGGAAAAATCGACGGCTCTTTTCAAAGGGAGGGTTTTCTTTGTATCTACGGCTATTTCTTGGTGGGGAAACCACAAAACACGCAGTCTGCTGCATCCCATAGGTAGGTTGGGCATTGATGGTAGATGTGCAAAGGGGTATGGGTCAAGGTGATCGGCCAACTACCACATTCAAGGGTGAAAATCTCTAGGCAGCAGCGCGACTCCCCATTCTACCTACTCCCTCCCTTTTGTCTCTCTGCTGCATTGATATTTTGAGCGCCATTCTCTTGGTGCAATGTATCTGGCAAATTTTGAAATGCCATGTACTTTTATTGCTGAGTACACGGTCTTGCTATAAAAAGGCAAACTGTGTCACTCATTGAAGGTTGTTGAAGACTTGGGCATTTTTGTGTAAATAATGAAAAATAGAACATTTTCCTAGCGGTTGTATCTCTTTGGAGTTTATGAGTTGCATCTGAATGTACATTGCAGATATTCTCAGTTTCACTGTTGTTTCATATGAAAAATGCATTATGCATGTGTTTACCTATCTGTCTCCTTTGTTGCATACTTTCCTTCTTCTGAATCTGGTTGCTAAGGGTTTCATAGATTCTAGGATACAAGTTTTTGTATTACATGTTTAATCTATGACTTCCATTCAAGGAGTGGATTAAATTGTCTTAGGTTAAGTATGAAGAAGGTTGTATGTCAACTGGGATATCTGTAAGTAGAGGTAGTTAGATACCCTTTTTTGGGTGATGTTTGTAAGGAAAGAATCAAACCTAACCCCTTGAAACTTGAATCCAAAATGCAATCCATTCTTGTACATACGTCTAGTTGACTCCTTTCCCTAAGATAGGCATCGGTCTGTTCTTGTGACGTAGTTATGATCCAAAACCCCTGTCTTGCATCCAAAGCATAAATTCAAACCATTCATATTTCCAACCTCTTAGTTGTAGGAGTAGGATTAGGAACTCCCTGCATGCTCTCATACCTGACCAGACAAATATGTCCAAGAATGTTGCCAACCTTGTGATTTATCACACAAATCTTTGTCCACACATGAGAGTATTCTACCTGTCATTGTAAAGCTAAATCTTTATGTCATTGGGTGAGTCAAAAGTGTCAAATCTTTATCTAATAGGGATACCCCCTTTGGTGTGGTAGAACTAGAAGTGAAGGGGAGGTAACTCACGCAACCTCCTGTATTAGTTAGCTGAATCTGCCTGTGCATTGGAACTGGCAAACCCACTGCTAATTCAGAAAGAAAACCAACACCAACCACATAGAAATCATCACTTAGATTATAATCTCCCATAGTAATGTTGAGTTGCCGAATCACTTTCTTGCAAGGCATTGTAAAACCATCAGCATCTGTGACATTAAATCCTTCAAACTCCTTAGTTTTCAATCCCCTCTTCATCACATATCATTTCATCAATGAAATTGTGGGTAGCCCAACTATCAATCAACATAGCAATCCTTTGTCCTGCTAGGACTCCTCAAACTCAAAATGGATGGTATCTAGGGGCTCCTGATAGGGCTGCCAAGGAACCCTCTTTGCTGTTTTCAACTTCCACTCCTTCAAAACTAGGGTCTATAGAGTCATGAAATTCTTCATTCTCCTCAGACTCAAGGTCTGAAGATACTTCAATGAAATGCACCTTTCCCTTACCAAGGCATTGATGGATGGGTCACATGGTTCTTTGCAAAGGAAGCAAAGATTCCTCCTCCTAAGCTCCTTCCTGTCATTGAGGTCTATCTTCTTAGGGGCTACAGGTGGTACAGGTGATGCAATATTTTGTATAGGGGCTGGGAAAGTCTTCTTTTAGAAACCACTCTTTTATTGTCCTGAAAAGAATCCCTTAGAGAGTTGTGCCAAGCTCTTCTTGGGAAAAGTGGGTTCAAGCTACAAGCATCTTCTAATTGCTTCTTAGAGTGTGGTAGGTGAAAAGGCTTTGATAAGACTTCCTAAAGGATCTTCAAGTCCTTCCAAGAAGAAGTAAACAATCCTTTTTTCTAATATGTCAGGCACCATAAAAATAATTTTCTGAAAGTCATCCACATACTCACTCACCGTAGTCTTCTGTTTAATCTTTGAAAGTTCTTTGAAATACTCTTCTTCATCTCTAAGTTCAAAGTGGTCTAATAGCCTCTGGCTGAAATCTGCAAATGTATTCACCTGATTTTGATCTTGAGTAATGGTTCCATGATACCGCCACTCATAAGCATTACCTTCCATATGTAGAATTATAAATTGAATAGCATCTTTCTCAGTCATAGGATTGAGGGTGAGTTATGTTTGTAGTTTTTGTAACCATGCTCTGGCTGAGATTTTTTCACTACCATCAAAAGTAAGTGCTGCAAGTTTGTTTAGTTTACTTTTAAGTTCTCTTTCTCCTCTATCTTTCTCCCTTCTCCTATGTTCCTTACCAAAGATCTCCAAAAATCTGTCAAATGAAATGGTTGTCTTATAGGCTTGTGATTGCTTAGAATACCCCTCAAACTACTTAGCTGTTGCCTCAATAGTGATAGCCTCTGTGTTAACATCAGCTGCAACTTCTCCTACTCCATTCTTAGGTAGAAATATGGGTTCTTTTTGCCTTGACATAGTTGTTGCCTTTCTTCCTTCGGAAGTGCTTCCTTCACCAGTAGCATCTTCTCCATTTTTCTTACTCTGATATGTCCACATTTGTTCAATAATGAGAGGAAATCTATCCACAGTGGCTAAAAATCTTTCACCTGCTTCCTCTCCCTTACCTTTACCACTGTCCTCAGCCATTATTTGAACTTCTTCAGTTTCTCTGTTAGCTGTTATCTTTTTTTGCTCTCTTCTCCAAGCTCTGAGATCTCTTTCACTCAGAATCATGAATCAAGAAACCCTACAAGATGGAAAGATCATGCTCTGATACCACTGAAATCTCCCCAATCTAATTTTTATTAAAACCCCACAAAATCTGAATGTGACTTTGCATTAACAACACAACTATGCATCACAATTTCTAGAAACTAGTGACTAGTTTGCACAATAAACCATCCAAAATATTGCAACATAACTCCAAACCAAGTTTATTATTATTTTCTAATGGAAATACATATGTGCAGGTCTGATACATAATATTTACCCAGTAGCAAACTATCACAACAAATCCGTAATTTCAGCCACAACCCATTAAGCAAAATGCTGAAATATACATAAAATACCTCACTACAAATCCTCCAAACCCTTAGATTCACACCTAGAACTGATATGGATGTAGAATGACCCTGTAGATAATGTATTAAAGTAGTACACACAGTAAATCAAACCCCAAACAATAGCAAATGTGAACAGCAACACAAACAACTCCTAAACACACTACGAAATCACTATGAAATCCTACAACAACACAAGAACATTGTTCTACTTAATCTTATCTGCACAAATGCAATCTATGAGATAAGATCGCTGTATCAACCCAAGATTACCACCCTCAAGTTGATGGAAACTCATGTCCACTGGCCACAAGCTTCATGTTCAATGGTTTCCCTGTCCACTGAAGCTGCACAAGCATCTGGTCTGCAAGAAAGAGTGAGAAAATATCATTAGCCTCCTAAAATGAAATATTACATTATTTTATGATGTGAGAGGCCATCTTGGGCATCCAAGATCTCCCATGCCTAAATCTTTGGAGATACAACTCCCATATGCCACTTGGATGCTTCAAACAATGCCCACCGTCCACTTGTCAAAGGTGCAATCCCTATTTTTAGCAAATCTCTTCACAAATCTGCCCCAAATCTCCATAAAATATTCCCTCTCAAATCCAAATGCCCAAAGGGAATATTTGAGCTCTAAATACATTTTATTTAATATTTATTTGTCCTTTAATATTTGAAAATGCATCGGAACAAACATAATATTAAATAATTAATTTCCCTCCAAGCTGCCATGTAAAGTGACTTACAATTTTCAGATAGGAGGGACTTACTAAAAATAGAAAATGTTATTTTTGGAAAGGGGACATGATAAGTCCTTCCTCTAAGAATTTACTTGTCCTCAAGCAATGGAGATTAGGATGCTCAAGTATCTCAGGTCCCTCCCATGATGCATCCTCAATTGGCAAGTTCTTCCATTTGATCAAATATTCTATGATGCACCTATTTCTGAGTTTCTTCTCCCTTGTTTCCATCACCCTTTTTGGAATCAAAATTAATTTCCCTTCAAATACTCTTTCTGTCCTCTTCCTATCTACATAAATTTTTTTGCTGATTTTGTGCATGCTATAAGTTATCTTTAAGTGACCTTAAAATCTCCTAACTTTGATTTATTAGATCACTCGCTACTGGTACATGACTATCTAAAAATAGTAAATCAGCAAAGGAAAGTACATCATACCCATAAAGAGCTTGAAAATGAGTCATACCTATAGACATATGAAAAGAAGTGTTGTAACAATATTCCACTAGATGCAACCATTTCACCCGAGCATGTTGTTGATCTGAAACATAATTTCTCAGGTATCCCTCTATCCACTTGTTCACTATTTAAGTTTGTCCATTAGTTTGTGGATGGTAGCTTGTACTAGCTGTAAGTTCAGTACCTGTTAAGTGAAAGAGCTCCTTCCAAAAAGAGCTAAGAAATCTTCTATCTCTATCACTAACTATGTTTCTGGGTAGCCCATGCAATTTGAAAACTTCTCTAAAAAATAATGCTACTACTTGTGGTGCTTTAAATTCAGCTATAATAGGGAAGAAATGAGTATATTTTGTCAATCTATCTACCACCACATAAATGCAATCCTTACCTTTCCCCTTGGGTAACCCTATAATGAAATCCATGGAGATGCTCTCCCATTTTTGTTCAGGTATGGGTAGTGGTTGTAGAAGCCTTGCAGGATAAAGTTATTCACTCTTATTCTACAGACATACCATGCACTCCTTAATGTGGCTATGCACATCTTCCTTTAGCCCTTTCAAAGAAAATCTCTCACGGATCTGCCTATAAGTCTTGTTTGTTGGGAATTAAGGTGTCTCAACCTTTGCAAATTCCTAATGTTGTATTTATTTATCCCATGTTGAGTTGGCATAGTCAGCGCCTTG
Organism: Cunninghamia lanceolata; assembly: GCA_027924645.1. Lineage (NCBI taxonomy): Eukaryota > Viridiplantae > Streptophyta > Pinopsida > Cupressales > Cupressaceae > Cunninghamia > Cunninghamia lanceolata. The sequence goes on from BSBN01000458.1 coordinate 6,300,191, forward strand.
TGTATATGCAGCAAGGTAAATTTTGGTGACTTTGGCAGCCACAGTTTCCCCCTTGAATAATTAACAGGGGTTTGGGGGCAGTGTCCCCAAGACAGGGTCAAGGGACGTAGCCCCTTGCGGGGTCCTCAAACAATTTTTAATTAATGACAAGTGTCAGTGAGTATCTTTGCACGAGAGAAAGGCATCTTTGGGCGGTCAAGGGAGGTTATGACATGTAAGGGGAATATGATATTTTTAGTTAGTGTATGACAGATTCTATGAAAGCTGTAAGGTGTGTAAGAGCATCTGTCATAACCTATCTTGGGACCAGGTGCCCACTTTGGGATGGGATGTTGGACAAGTGTCCTTAGGCATGGGTTTTGGGGCATGAGTCCAAGATGGATGCCCATCTCTAGAAGGTTCCATATTTGCCTTGTAAACTCTATATAAATAGGTACTTCGATGGGAGATAGATAACTTTGGTACAAGTATTGTTATGCTGCCAGAATATCTCCAGATTCAACATTTGAAGACTCCTGAAAGAGCATTGGCTTTGAAACTATATTGTAATCTGTTATTGTTTACTATAATACATTTGAGCTGTGTTTTGGAGTGTGGGGTTTTTCACCTGTAAGGGTTTTCCCCATGTATATCTTGTCTCTCTTTCTTTTGTCTTCTTTCTAGTTCTTGTGTTTTGTTGTAATATCTCATGTTAATGGTTTAACATTGCTATAATAGTTAGGATAAAGTTGAATTTGCATTTCCCTCTCCTTATTAGATTAGTGTAGGAAGTGTTTTCCACACACCTAGCTTCCTTTCAATTGGTATCAGAGCTTGATCACCTTTGGTCCTAGTTGTAGGGTAGGGATTTTTTTAGCTAATCTTAGGTTGAGTGGGAGTCTGTGCAGAGCATTCTGTATCTTATTGCAGTAAGGAGATGGCAAGCACATCAAGAAGGTTTGAAGTAGAGAAGTTCAATGGCAGTAATTTCGAGCTGTGGAAGCTCAAGATGGAAGACGTGTTAGTTGACCGAGACCTTTGGGAAAGTGTGAACGGAACTAAACCAGCTGTAATGTCTCAAGCTGACTGGGATCTCAAGGATTGGAAGGCTAAGGGTCTCATAAGACTTAGTCTTGCTGATTTTGTGTTGTTAAATGTCCATGAGGAGGCTACTACAACACTCCTTTGGAAGAAGTTGGGGGATGTGTATCAAGCCAAATCCCTTGTCAATAAACTTTTCCTAAGAAAGAAGTTGTACTCTCTTTGAATGGAGGATGGAGGATCCGTGGCTGAGCATATGAATGTCTTTAACATGCTAGTTACACAATTGACATCTATCAGTGTAAAGATGGAGGAGGAGGATCAGTGTATGACCCTGCTTTGTTCTTTGCCAGACTCATGGGATCATCTTGTCATGGCAATCGAAAGCACCACATCCACATTCAAAATGGAAGAGGTGGTCTCTTCGCTGTAATCTAAAGAGATGTGGAGAAAGTCTTCTGAGGCAGCCAAAGAAGCCCTTGCAGTTCATGGAAGACCCAAGGAGAAAGGGAAGAAGAAGGACAAGAAAGCTAAGAAGGGAAGATCCAAATCCCATGGGAGATCCAAATCTCCTAGGAAGTCCAAGGCTCTTTGTTGGAACTATGGCAAGACCGTGCATTTCTGAAAGGAATACAAAGAGGAGAAGAAGAAAAAGAAGAAAGCACCTGATTCAGATTCTGACAAATCACAAGATGACGGTGATGCCTTCATCATAGCCCTGGCAACCCATGCATCTGATGATGTGTGGCTAATCGACTTTGGTGCATCATTCCACATGACCTCGCATCGAGACTAGTTCACTAAGTATGAGGAGTTCGATGGTGGAAAGGTGTATCTGGGTGACGACTCTCATCTGAAGATCGTTGGTCGTGGAAGAGTCTCTATCTGATTCCCTGATGGTCGAGTGAAGGGGATCACTAGGGTTATGTACATCCCAGGCTTAGCATGGAACCTGCTTTTTGTAAGTATGTTGAATGATGCAGGTGTGCAGGTTGTCTTTTCGAAAGACAGATGCAAGATGACTAGAGGATCTATGGTGCTTGCTACGGGTACTCGGAGAGGTACTCTGTTTCAGCTGGAAGCATGCATTGCACAATGTAATAGTTCTTCTGACTCAAGGAAGAGGGCAGTAGTCACTTCATCCCCACCATCTGAATGAACAGTGAAGAAATTTGTAGTTTCTAATCTTGATGGTTGTAATCGTGCATTGGAAGTTAAACTTCTTACAGAAAAGACATGTTGGATCTAGGGCATACAACTAAGAGGGGGGGTGAATCAGTTGTATAAAACTTCTTGTTCTTTCAAACACTTGATTCTTTGTTGTTAGTTAGCAGCATATCAATTAATCATCCATGAAAGCATAATACATAAACACAAGAGTAGATAAGCATCAACACATTGAACACCAAGATTTTGACGTGGAAAACCCAGTTAAGGGAAAAACCACGGGGTGATTAACCCAAGAATTATTCTCTGTTAGAAGAATAAAGAAGAATGAATGGCACATGCCAATTAGGGCTCACTGCTCGAGCACACTGCTCACAAAGAGGCCCACTGCCTACAAGGAGACACACTGTCTACAAAGTGATAAAAATCACAGTCTTGAACTGGAGAATGACATCTCTACCATGTCTGGATCAGTTCCATTTAAGCCCAAAAACCTCTGCTCTGCCTTTCGCACTTCTCTTCGCTATGCCACACTTATCCACAAAAAACCACACACTGAAATGAACTCACAAACCGTTATTTATACAAGACATCGACTTAGGAACAAACATCTAAGTCGGCAAACAATCATAAGAGTATCCGCAAGATGAATAACACATCCGGTCGGCCACCACAAGAACATTCACAGGATGAACAACTCATCCGGTCAGCTAAACAGAGCAAGAACTTCATCCGGAAGAATAACTTCAATTCCGGGCTCTACTATCAATGCGGATCAACAACACAACCTCAACATGATCTAGAAAACTTCAAAAGCCTACCTGAATGACCGGATACATCCGCACGTCCTTTACTTGCTGGAATCTCTTGTCTTCCTCATCTGGAACTTCAAGAACACAGTCTGTCGCCACTGTAGAAGGTACTTCCGGACCTTCAAATCATACATTATCAATGCGGACCAACAACACAACCTCAACATGATCCAAGAACCTTCACAAGCCTGTCTGAATGACCAGGTACGTCCGCATTTCCTTTACTTACTGAAATCTCTTATCCTCCTTATCCGGAACTTCAAGAACACAGTCTGTCGCCACTGTCATAATGCAAGAGGTACTTCCGGACCTCCAAATCATACACAACTCAAGATGGCACATCACAAGGACATCCCAAACACTCTTTCCAATCCGCAGATTAGGATTGCACAATTCCGGACCTCACCGGACCTTTCTGTAATCCTCTGTCACCTCTAAGCACTTGTCGGAACCGGTTCCACATAGACAGCCATAACTTCTTCAGGTCTTCATGCGGACCTCTGAAAACTTGACTGAAGCATCTCAAGACTCATATCTACAAACCCTTTAATCCGCATCCTCCGGTTCTCAACCTATCCAATATATTTGCCTTCTTCTTATCACTGTTCTTCACTGTTCCTGACTGAGGCTAATTTTCTCAATATCCTCAACACACAGCTCATCCAATCCTTCTTGTCAATGTAATATGAGTATGTTGACATCAATGACAACACTGGTTCACCTCATACTTGCAACAATCTCCCCCTTTGTCATTGATGGCAACATATGATGTGAAAAACCATCAAGACAAGAACTTCTCCTTTCTGTCACAGCTCCCCCTATCAACAACAACTTTTCACATGTCTTCTCTTCCTTTACTGCTCCCCCTTTGATCATTAACCACTTGTTTTTCACATGTCTTCTCTCCCCCTTTGACATCAATGGCAAAGGGCTCATACTTGCAATTCTAATACATCAGAATCATACCAGCTGCTCCCCCTTAGTAGCAGCTTCCCATCATCAATTCGGATCACAAGATATGACTGTGATATCCACCGGATTGATGCACATCAGTGCATCCTAGTTCATCACCGGAGGGGCCATGACCCCTAACTTCTCCCGGAGATATTCAAAAGAGTCCTTGGGAAGAGGTTTTGTAAAGATATCTGCAATCTGATCCTTGGAGGGAACATACTCCAATCTGACTTCTTCCTTGTTTACTTGTTCTCTCAAAAAGTGAAACTTGATAGATATGTGCTTAGTCTTAGAATGCAATACCGGATTCTTAGAAATATTAATTGCACTTGAATTATCACAGAAAATTGTGATAGGCTCCTCATATTCAACTTTAATGTCTCTTAGCATCTGCTTCATCCATAAGATTTGAGTGCAACTACCTGCTGCTGCAATGTATTCTGCTTCAGTTGTAGACAGAGATATTGCATCTTGTTTCTTGCTTAACCAAGAAACCAATCTCTTCCCCAAAAAGAATGCTCCACCACTAGTGCTCTTCCGGTCATCCACATCTCCTGCCCAATCTGCATCTGTGTAAGCATGAAGAGAGAAATCTGGATCTCTAGGGTACCATAGACCATACTCAACTGTTCCTTTCAAGTACCTAAAGATTCTTTTGATTGCCATAACATGAGATTCTCTAGGATCAGCCTGGAATCTTACCACAAGACCAATAGCTTGCATTATATCTGGTCTAGTTTGAGTGAGATACAACAATCCACCAATCATTGATCTATACTTTGTCTGATCTACCTTTGGAGAATCATCATCTTTGCTTAACTTACATCCGGTTGCCATAGGAGTGTTCATAGGCTTTGAGTCTTCCATACCAAATTTCCTTAACAATTCTTTCACATATTTGGTCTGAGAAATGAAGATCCCTTCTTTTGTTTGAGTAATTTGCAGACCCAAGAAGAAATTCATTTCACCAAGCATAGACATTTCAAACTCACTTTTCATCTGATTTGCAAAAGTTTTGCACATACTATCTCTTCCTCCAAAAATGATATCATCCACAAACACTTCAACAATCAAAATGTTTTCATGATCAATTTTGAAATATAAGTTACTATCAGCAGTACCTTTGTTGAATCCAATCTGCACAAGATGCTTATCCAACCTTTCATACCATGCTCTTGGGGCTTGCTTCAATCCATACAAAGCTTTCTTCAACTTGCAGACCATATCATCATTATCAGACAATTGAAATCCATCTGGTTGTTCAATATAGACTTCTTCTTCCAGATCACCATTTAGGAAGGCAGACTTGACATCCATCTGATATACCTTGAAGTCTTTGAAGGCATCAAATGCAAGAAGTAATCTAACTGCTTCAATTCTTGCCACCGGAGCAAAAGTCTCTTCAAAGTCACTTCCTTCTATTTGAGAGTAGCCTTTGCAGACCAATCTAGCTTTGTTTCTGATTACTTCACTAGCTTCATTTAGTTTGTTCCAGAAGACCCACTTGGTTCCAATTACATTCCTGTCTCTAGGTCTGGGAACAAGATCCCAAGTATGATTTTTCTCAATTTGCATCAATTCATCTTCCATTGCTTTGGTCTAGTTTTCATCATTGCAGGCTTCATTTATTGTTTTAGGTTCAATCTTTGAAATCAGACAACATTCATCCTGATTTTGAGTAACATTCCTTCTAGTTTGTACACCTTTGCTTCTGTCACCTATGATCTGATCTTCAGAGTGGTTCAGTCTTACATACCTTGGAATTTTGGGAGTATCCTGCACTGCTGCTTCTTGATCAGGCTCATTCAAACCTATCTCTTCTTCCTGATTTACCGAATCAGGCTGACTCTGTCTCACCAGAGAGGATTGAGGTCCTTGAACACTGTCTTGGTCATCTTCATCAAACTCATAAAATCTTGAAGGCTTCTCAATTCCTTCATCAACTTTCACATTGGTGCTTTCTATCATCTTCCTCAATCTCTTATTGTAACACCAGTATGCTTTGCTTTGAGTGGAGTAACCCAAGAAAATTCCTTCATCACTTCTAGCATCAAACTTCCCTAGATCTTCATCTCTTTTAATATAACACTTGCTACCAAATACTCTGAAATATTTCACAGTAGGAGTGATGCCAAACCAGAGTTCATAGGGGGTCTTACCGGTGTTGTTTCTGATTTGAACTCGATTGAGAGTGTAGACTGCAGTGCTGATAGCTTCCTTCCAAAACATTTGAGGAACATTTGCTTCCAACATCATTGTCCTGGCAGCTTCCTGGATGGTCCGGTTCTTTCTCTCAACTACTCCATTCTGCTGTGGAATCCTAGGAGCAGACAACTGTCTCCTTATACCCTGCTTCTCACAAAAGTCAATGAACTCACCAGATGTAAATTCACCACCTCTATCAGACCTTAGACACTTTAGTTTCAATCCGGTTTGATTCTCTACCATAGCTTTGAAGATTTTGAACTTCTCAAATGCTTCTGATTTTTCTTTTAGAAAGGTAACCCACATCATCCGGGAATGATCATCAATTAACAACATGAAATATCTATCACCTTGCAGACTCTTGATTCTTGTCGGACCACAGAGATCAGTATGTACTAATTCCAACAATTCGGTAGAAGACTGATCTTTGCTTTTGAAAGAGACTCTGCTTTGTTTACCTAGTTGACATTCTTTGCACAAACTATTTGTAGGTTTCATTAATTTTGGAAGATCTCTTACGGCTTGAGTATTGCTTATCTTGATGATGTTATCAAAATTTACATGACACATTCTTCTATGCCATAACCAACTCTGATCAATTTGAGCAAACAAACAACTTTTATTTGAACCAACCAGATGAAAGATATTACCTTTTGTCTGAGTACCGGATGCAATTTCAGTTCTGGAGCTTGTAAAGATTCTGCATTTTCCATTCTTGAACCGGAGATCATAGCCTTTGTCCACTAACTGACCAACACTGAGAAGATTGTGCTTCAATCCTTCAACATATAGTACGTTACCTGTTTTGCTCTTTCCATCAAAGGAAATAGTTCCCCTGCCTCTGATTCTGCCAGCAGAATTGTCACCAAACTTTACCATTCCTCCTTCATACCTTTCCAAATTCAAGAACTTATTCTTGTCACCAGTCATATGGTGAGAACATCCACTGTCAATAACCCAATCATCCTTTTCTTCCACTTGAGCAGCCAAAGCTTTTTCAACAACTTTGTGATTGACAGATTCAGAGAGTATTGAATCTTCTTCCTCGATGGCAATAAACACCCACTCATTTCTGGATTTACTTCCTAGTTCTGATTCGTCATCTGTTACTCCTTCATTGTCATCTTCTTCATGAACATAATAGCAATTCTTTTGAAACCTTTGTCTGTTAGTATTAGACCTTGCAGATCTTTCCGGACATCTTGAAGCAAAATGACCAATCTTATTGCAGTTGAAACACTTAAAGGGTAGTTTTCCTTCATACTTACCGGATCCTCTTGGCAGTCTCTTTGCAATGAGGGCTTCAAGTTGAGCTATTTCTGCTTCTTCTTCTTCCATGTCTCTTCTTGCTTGATCATACCATGACATTTTCCTTGATGAGTTTTCTCCCGGATCAAATCTCTGTTTGCCTTTCACATAGGCACTGGCTTTGAAAGTAGATTCAGTCTTGGGAGGATCATCTCCAAACTCGGTCATTTCAAATGTAGCTAGTTTGCCAGCCAGTTGTTCTCTTGTGACAGTTGTGTGGGCTCTGAATTCATCAATGGCAGCAACCTTGATTTTGTAGGCAGCAGGAAGGGATCTTAGGATTTTGCAGACAATCTCATTTTCATCTAGAGTTCCACCAGCATTTCTGATTCCACATACCAGCTCATTCACTCTTGGCATAAAGGTAGTGATGTTTTCATCATCTCTCATCTTCAATCTTTCAAATTTCCCTTTCAGACTTTGCAACCTTGCACTTTTGACAAACTCATCTCCTTCATACAGAAGTTCCAGTTTAGTCAGGATCTCATATGCAGTTGGTAGGTCAATAACATTTGAGAGATCTGAGTCATTCAATGCGCTTAGAAGAGCTTCCTTGGTCCGCAGATTGTTTTCTGCTTCAGTGATTTCATTCAGAGTTGTCGGGCCACCTTGTGGAGGTACATATGGTTTTGAGACCATAGCCAAGTATGCTTTTCCCATACATTCCAAGTGACACTTCATGCGACCTTTCCAGAGAGTGAAGTTGGTTCCATCGAACTTCGGACTATCCTTCTTGTATGACGACATCCTGGATCTCCTCAAGCGGTTAAGCTCCTATCAGAGGAACTTAGCTCTGATACCAATTGTTGGATCTAGGGCATACAACTGAGAGGGGGGGGTGAATCAGTTGTATAAAACTTCTTGTTCTTTCAAACACTTGATTCTTTGTTGTTAGTTAGCTTCATATCAATTAATCATCCATGAAAGCATAATACATAAACACAAGAGCAGATAAGCATCAACACATTGAACACCAAGATTTTGACATGGAAAACCCGGTTAAGGGAAAAACCACGGGGTGATTAACCCAAGAATTATTCTCTATTAGAAGAATAAAGAAGAATGAATGGCACATGCCAATTAGGGCTCACTGCCCGAGCACACTGCTCACAAAGAGGCCCACTGCCTACAAGGTGACACACTGTCTACAAAGTGATAAAAATCACAGTCTTGAACTGGAGAATGACATCTCTACCATGTCCGGATCAGTTCCATTTAAGCCCAAAAACCTCTGCTCTGCCTTTTGCACTTCTCTTCACTATGCCACACTTATCCACAAAAAACCACACACTGAAATGAACTCACAAACCGTTATTTATACAAGACATCGACTTAGGAACAAACATCTAAGTCGGCAAACAATCATAAGAGTATCCGCAAGATGAATAACACATCCGGTCGGCCACCACAAGAACATTCGCAGGATGAACAACTCATCTGGTCGGCTAAACAGAGCAAGAACTTCATCCGGAAGAATAACTTCAATTCCGGGCTCTACTATCAATGCGGATCAACAACACAACCTCAACACGATCCAGAAAACTTCAAAAGCCTGCCTGAATGACCGGATACATCCGCACGTCCTTTACTTGCTGGAATCTCTTGTCTTCCTCATCCGGAACTTCAAGAACACAGTCTGTCGCCACTATAGAAGGTACTTCCGGACCTTCAAATCATACATTATCAATGCGGACCAACAACACAACCTCAACATGATTCAAGAACCTTCACAAGCCTGTCTGAATGACCAGGTACGTCCACATTTCCTTTACTTACTGAAATCTCTTATCCTCCTTATCCGGAACTTCAAGAACACAGTCTGTCACCACTGTCATAATGCAAGAGGTACTTCCGGACCTCCAAATCATACATAACTCGAGATGGCACATCACAAGGACATCCCAAACACTCTTTCCAATCCGCAGATTAGGATTGCACAATTCCAGACCTCACCAGACCTTTCTGTGATCCTCTGTCACCTCTAAGCACTTGTCGGAACCGGTTCCACACAGACAGCCATAACTTCTTCAGGTCTTCATACAGACCTCTGAAAACTTGACTGAAGCATCTCAAGACTCATATCTGCAAACCCTTTAATCCGCATCCTCCGGTTCTCATCCTATCCAATATATTTGCCTTCTTCTTATCACTGTTCTTCACTGTTCCTGACTGAGGCTAATTTTCTCAATATCCTCAACACACAGCTCATCCAATCCTTCTTGTCAATGTAATATGAGTATGTTGACATCAATGACAACACTGGTTCACCTCATACTCGCAACAAGACAATGTTATGGCATAAGAGATTTGGCCACATTGGTGAGAAGGGTCTACGTACCCTGAAAAATAAAAACCTCATTGAGGGGTTAGATGATTGTAATCTTGAGTTTGACTTTTGCGAACATTGCATTTATGGAAAACAAAACTGTGTTTAGTTTTACTCGAGTTCTCATAAGTCTTCTGGTGTGTTGGACCTCATTCATTCTGATGTGTTTGGTCCTATCAATGTTCCTTCGTTATCAAAATCTGTATACTTTGTATCTTTTATAGATGATTACAGTAGAAGGACATGGATTTATTTTCTCAAAAGCAAATATGAAGTCTATAGCAAGTTTAAGGAGTTTAAAGCTTTTGCTGAAAATCAGACTGGTAAAAAGATTAAATGTTTGAGAATTGAAAAAGAAAAAGAAAAGAAAGAGGATGTTGTTCAGTTTCCTCTCACCCCTGAGAAGACTGAACAGAAAGACAATGTTGGACTTGATGATGAGGAGAACTCTAGCAACTCTGAAAGCTCAGAAGAAGAAGCTGAACCTCAACCTCAGCTCTTGAGGAGGTCTACACAGATAAGGAAGCAACTTGAAAGGTTTGGCTTTACATTGCTTGATTCTAGTTGTGCTTATGCTTTAATCACTAACAGTGATGAACCTAGAACTGTATCAGAGGCTTTGGATATGAAGGATGCAGGTTCCTAGAAGGAGGCCATGGAGGAAGAAATGACTTCTTTGGAAAAGAATCAAACTTGGGACTTGGTGCCTTTGCCTCCTGGACGGAAACCCGTTGGATGTAAATGGGTGTTCAAGAAGAAGCTTGGTGCAGATGGCAGTATTGAAAAGTATAAGGCTAGATTGGTTGCAAAGGGGTATTCACAAGTGGAGGGTATAGATTATGGTGAGATCTTCTCTCCCATTGCAAAGCTGACATCCATTCGATTCCTATTGTCTCTCATAGCAGCTTATGGCTTGGAGGTAGAACAGATGGATGTGAAGATAGCTTTCCTTCACGATGACTTGGAGGAGGAAATCTACATGTCACATCCAGAGAATTACATGGTAAAAGGTAAAGAGAATTTGGTTTGCAAACTTAAGAAGTCTTTGTATGGTTTGAAGCAATCCCCTAGGAGATGGTACTTGAAGTTTGATGCCTTTGTGTTGTCAATTGGATTTGTGAGATCGAAATCAGATCACTGTGTTTATTATAAGTTTGATGGTGATCGTATTCTCATTGTTGCTCTGCATGTTGATGATATGTTGCTCATTGGGAAGGGTAAGAATATGATTTCTGATATTAAATCTCAGTTGTTAGCTCAGTTTGAAATGAAAGATTTAGGGGCAGCCAGGTACATTCTAGGAATGGAAATCAGAAGAGACAGAACCAATAGAAAACTTTGGTTAAGCCAGAGTAAGTATGTGAAGTCTGTGTTGGACAAATTTAGCATGGCAGATTGTAGACCATTGTGTGTTCCTGTTTCTTTGGGGACAAAGTTGTCTGTTGAGGATTGTCCAAAATCTCCTAGTGAGGTGGAGGACATGAGCAAAGTACCTTATGCTAGTGTTGTTGGCAGTTTGATGTATGCTATGGTCTGCACAAGACCAGACATTACCCAAGTAGTGGGAGTCCTTAGTCAATTTATGGCTAATCCTGGATGGGTTCATTGGGATGCAGTTAAGTGAGTGCTCAAATATCTGAGGGGTACTTCTGAGTATTCCATTTGTTATCATGGTAATGTTTCAGGACCTCTGCATTCTATTGATATTCATGGATTTGTGGATTCAGATTGGGTAGGTGACATTGACAGCAGGAGATCCACCAATGCTTATGTTTTTACATTGTTTGGTGGTGCTATTAGTTGGATGAGTAAGCAACAACCAGTTGTTTCTTTGTCCATGATAGAAGCTGAGTATATGGCAGCAACTCATGCTTGTAAGGAAGCCATTTGGCTTAAGAGATTGTGTTTAGATATTGGTGTTGATGCAGGTCAGATCACAATCAGTTGTTACAGTCAGAGTGCAATTTGCCTTGCGAAGAACCCAACTTTCCATGCTAGAACAAAGCACATTGATGTTTAGTTTCACTTCGTACGAGACATGGTTGAGGATGGAAAAGTAAATCTGGAGAAGGTAGATACTTTGAAGAATGTTACAGATGCATTGACGAAACCAGTGGGCACAGAGAAGTTCAGATGGTGTTCAGAGTCTATGGGCCTCTTAGCCCCTAGCAGTTAAATCATGTCATTGCTTTTGAACCTTGCAAGGTGTTCAACAAGTGGGAGAATGTTGGGAATTAAGGTGTCTCAACCTTTGCAAATTCCTAATGTTGTATTTATTTATCCCATATTGAGTTGGCATAGTCAGCACCTTGTGTATATGCAGCAAGGTAAATTTTGGTGACTTTGGCAGCTGCGGTTTCCCCCTTGAATAATTAATGGGGGTTTGGAGGTAGCACCCCCAAGACAGGGCGGGGTCGAGGGACAGCGCCCTCGTGGGGGCTCTGGGGCAATGCTCCTGAAACCTCAAATGGTTTTTTAATTAATGACAAGTGTCGGTGAGTATCTTTGCACAAGAGAAAGGCATCTTTGGGCAGTCAAGGGAGTTTATGACATGTAAGGGGAATATGATATTTTTAGTCAGTGTATGACGGATTCTATGAAAGCTGTAAGGTGCGTAAGAGTATCTTCCATAACCTATCTTGGGACCAGGCGCCCACTTCGGGATGGGATGTTGGACAAGTGTCCTTAGGCATGGGTTTTGGGGCATGAGTCCAAGATGGATGCCCATCTCTAGAAGGTTCCATATTTGCCTTGTAAACTCTATATAAACACGTGCTTGGATGGGAGATAGATAACTTTGGTACAAGTACTGTTATGCCACTGGAATATCTCTAGATTCGACATTTGAAGACTCCTGAAAGAGCATTGGCTTTAAAACTGTATTATAATCTGTTATTGTTTACTGTAATACATTTGAGCTATGTTTTGGAGTGTGGGGTTTTTCACCCGTAAGGGTTTTCCCCATGTATATCTTGTCTCTCTCTCTTTTGTCTTCTTTCTGGTTCTTGTGTTTTGTTGTAATATCTCATGATAATGGTTTAACATTGTTGTAATAGTTAGGATAAAGTTGAATTTGCATAGCCCTCTCCTCATTAGATTAGTGTAGGAAGCATTTTCCACACACCTAGCTTCCTTTCATTGTTATATCCTTGATGACCCGCAAGTGATGTATCATGAAAGGCCCTTAGGATCTTCTCTTTAACCATGGATTCAGGCACAAAATAGATCTGATTTTTGTAATAGATCAGCCCATCCATTACCACATACCTATGATCCTCGACCAACTCATCCAAGATGTTAGTATAAAGGGGTGTTTTGTATACTCAGCAATGATGGACATCTTCCAATCAGCTGAAATAGTTGACAAAGAGCATAAAGTAGGCTTCCTAGAAAGTGCATCTGCCACCACATTATTCTTCCCTTCAATATACTCAATCTCAAAATCATATTCTTGTAATTTACTTACCCACTTTTGTTGGCGGTCATTCAAGTTCTTTTGCTCCAAATGTTCTTTCCATGTTTTGCTGTATATCAAAATATCATCAGAAAAGACTACCATGAATATTTGGAGTTGCTTAATGAATACCTTGTTCATGCAAGATTGGAAAGTATCTAGAGCATTGGTGAGGCCAAAGGGCATGACTAAGAACTCAAAGTGCCCATAGTGACACCTAAAAGTTGTCTTTTCTACATCTTTCTCCCTCATGCAAATTTAGTGGTATCCTGACCTTAAGTCAATCTTTGAAAAATAAACTATTCCATGTAACTCATCTATGAGTTCATCTATTCTTGGAATGGGGTATCTATTCTTGATTGTTTTCTTGTTTAATGCTCTATAATCTATTCACATCCTAAGAGTGCCATCTTTCTTTTTCACAAGCACCACTGATGAAGCAAATGGGTTAGAACTAGGCCTAATGAAACCCATATCCAAGAGCTCTCTAATAGTCTTCTCTATCTCCTCCTTATAACCTTGTGGGTGTTTGTAAGGAGTTGTAATAATAGGTTTTGTACCCTGTTCCAACTCAAGCACATGCCGAAATCCTCTATCTGGAGGTAAACGTGGAGGTGGATGATTGAAAATTATACTATGCTTATCCAAAATTTCTTGAATCTCAAAATGAAATTTACCTTTTTCTTGTGGGGAACTCAAAGGATGTATCAAGCATGTTGCAGCCCAAGCTATTTGCCGTTGCTTGAAAGTCCTCTCCATCTTCTTCATAGTTACTACTCTTGGTGCTCCACTCAAAAGGCCTCTTAGAACAATTTCTCTTCCATCTGAATGGAATTTGAATTCCATAGTTTGGTAGGTTTGGTAATAACCTCCAGTGGAGTGCAGCCATTGCACACCCAACACCACATCTGTTTCACCAGTACCCACCACATAGAAATCATCACTTAGATTATAATCTCCCATAGTAATGTTGAGCTGCCAAATCACTTTCTTGCAAGGCATTGTAAACCCATCAGCAACTGTGACATTAAATCCTTCAAACTCCTCAGTTTTCAATCCCCTCTTCATCACATATCCTTCATCAATGAAATTGTGGGTAGCCCAACTATCAATCAACATAGCAATCCTTTGTCCTGCTAGGACTCCTTGAACTCGAAATGGATGGTATCTAGGGGCTCCTGATAGGGCTGCCAAGGAACCCTCTTTGCTGTTTTCAACTTCCACTCCTTCAAAACTAGGGTCTATAGAGTCATGAAATTCTTCATTCTCCTCAGACTCAAGGTCTGAAGATACTTCAATGAAATGCACCTTTCCCTTACCAAGGCATTGATGGATGGGTCACATGGTTCTTTGCAAAGGAAGCAAAGGTTCCTCCTCCTAAGCTCCTTCCTGTCATTGAAGTCTATCTTCTTAGGGGCTACAGGTGGTACAAGTGATGCAATATTTTGTATAGGGGCTGGGAAAGTCTTCTTTTAGAAACCACTCTTTTGCTGTCCTGAAAAGAATCCCTTAGATAGTTGTGCCAAGCTCTTCTTGGGAAAAGTGGGTTCAAGCTGCAAGCTTCTTCTAATTGCTTCTTGGAGTGTGGTAGGTGAAAAGGCTTTGATAAGACCTCCTAAAGGATCTTCAAGTCCTTCCAAGAAGAGGTAAACAATCCTTTTTTCTAATATGTTAGGCACCATAACAACAATTTTATGAAACTCATCCACATACTCACTCACCGTAGTCTTCTGTTTAATCTTTGAAAGTTCTTTGAAATACTCTTCTTCATCTCTAAGTTCAAAGTGGTCTAATAGCCTCTGGCTGAAATCTGCAAATGTATTCACTCGATTTTGATCTTGAGTAATGGTTCCATGATACCACCACTCATAAGCATTACCTTCCAGATGTAGAATTATAAACTGAATAGCATCTTTCTTAGTCATAGGATTGAGGGTGAGTTATGTTTGTAGTTTTTGTAACCATGCTCTGGCTGAGATTTTGTCACTACCATCAAAAGTAAGTGTTGCAAGTTTGTTTAGTTTACTTTTAAGTTCTCTTTCTCCTCTATCTTTCTCCCTTCTCCTATGTTCCTTACCAAAGATCTCAAAAAATCTGTCAAATGAAATGGTTGTCTTATAGGCTTGTGATTACTTAGAATACCCCTCAAACCACTTAGTTGTTGCCTCAATAGTGACAACCTCTGTGTTAACATCAGCTGCAACTTCTCCTACTCCATTCTTAGGAAGAAATATGGGTTCTTTTTGCCTTGACATAGTTGTTGCCTTTCTTCCTCCGGAAGTGCTTCCTTCACCAGTAGCATCTTCTCCATTTTTCTTACTCTGATATGTCCACATTTGTTCAATAATGAGAGGCAATCTATCCACAGTGGCTAAAAATCTTTCACCTGCTTCCTCTCCCTTACCTTTACCACTGTCCTCAGCCATTATTTGAACTTCTTCAGTTTCTCTGTTAGCTGTTATCTTTTTTTGCTCTCTTCTCCAAGCTCTGAGATCTCTTTCACTCAGAAGCATGAATCAAGAAACCCTACAAGATGGAAAGATCATGCTCTAATACCACTAAAATCTCCCCAATCTATTTTTTATTAAAACCCCACAAAATCTGAATGTGACTTTGCATTAACAACACAACTATGCATCACAATTTCTAGAAACTAGTGACTAGTTTGCACAATAAACCATCCAAAATATTGCAACACAACTCCAAACCAATTTCATTATTATTTTCTAATGGGAAAACATATGTGCAGGTCCAATACATAATATTTACCTAGTAGCAAACTATCACAACAAATCTATAATTTCAGCCACAACCCATTAAGCAAAATGCTGAAATATATATAAAATAACTCACTACAAAGCCTCCAAACTCTTAGAATCACACCTAGAACTCATGGATGTAGAATGACACTATAGATAATGTATTATAGTAGCACACATAGCAAACTAAACCCCTGTTGATCTATTTTTCCTCTGTCCAAAGCCAAATAGTTCACCTTGTATTTTCCTTGAAAATCCTTTAGAAATGACCCTACAGGCTTAAATCCTTCAAATATTTATGTTATACCTTACCAAAAAAAATCCCAAAAATCTTACCTTGAGAATCTTTGCAAAAAACCCAGAAAAACTCAGAAATCTTTTAACTTCAAGTATTTTCTATCCCTGGGATTTCTTAGTTTCATGCTTGTATTTCAATATGTATTTTTGAATGTACATTTGTGTATACATTCGCCATTGTATGTTTGGAACATACATTCGCAATATGCAAAGGGCTAGATGCAATTGGAAAGCATACAAGGATGAATGTACATTAGTAGAACATACAAAGGACTTCACCAAAGATACAAGGAGATATACATGTGCGATATAGTGAGGTAGTTGTAACAGTGGCTTGTATATTTCACTTTGTATGTTTGCATATACAAAGCCGATATACAAGGAGTTAAGCATACAAGAAAAATATGCATCAGGCAGATACAAAGAAATGCATACAAAAGCCTTTGTACATTGGCAAATATATAAGGGTCAATGTGCAAAAGGAGAATGTATATCGGGTTGTATGTTCGCACATACAAGGCCAATATACAAGTCAAAGATACAAGGCCAAAGATGCAATTGGTGGGGTCTGTTGAATGTACAATGCAATTGTATCTTACATACAATTCGCATTGTATATGCAAGGATACAAAGGCAAATGTATGTTCGACATACATTGGGAATGTACAAGGCGCATATACAAAGAGGCCGACATGCATTCACTACAGTGAAACTGGTTTGTATGTGCGAGATGTAAGTGAAATATGCATTCGCCACATACAAAGGCAGAACATTCAAAGGCCAATGTATATCGAGACAGTGGCTTGTATATAGGTGATTGAATGTTCGCACATACAAGTCAAAGATACAAGGCCAACATACAAACAGAAACATACAAGGGGGCAAATGCATATGCAACAGTTGAGTGTACATCGACACCGATGTACAAAGGAAGGACATACAAGCAACACATACAAGAGGGAGAATGCATATCAATAAGGATGCAAAGTCCACATAATGGGGGCATTGCATGTATATCTAGATTGTATATTCACATATACAATGCCATATACAAAGACAAAGATACAAGAGTCTTGTGCTAAGTCAACATGCAAAAGATCACATGCAGAAGTGAATATACATTGCTGATATGCAAAGAAGGTCGCAGACAGGGTTGACATACAAAGGCTGATGTACATTTGCAATGTACATCGGTAGAATATACAAAGGGACTTTTGCCAAACATATAAGAAGGTGATTCAAAGATGGGGCCCACCGCTTGTATATTTGTGATTGTATGTTTGCACATACAATCAAATATGCATTCCTAATATACAAGCCAAATCTGAAGGGAGCATACATTCCAGTTCATAGTCTCCTTAGTTCCGCAGTTTGTATATTTTGCATGTATGTGCGATATACAAAAGAAATATACATCAGTGATATGCAAGGTAGACTCGAATGGGAAGTTAAATTTGACAAATTCAGCATTGGGGTCTGCGACTTGCATGTATGCTGTGATTGTATATACAATATACAAGGGAAATATGCAATGGGAAAGCATACAAGGCAGATCCGACTGGGGAATTAAATACAGTGGATAGTCATTTTGGGATCCGTGACTTATATGTATGTTGTGCTTGTATGTGCCGATATGCAAAAGAAAAGATACAAAGGCTGGACCCGATGTCAAATTCAGATTTGCTTCATATCTTTTGAGTTCCATATGGTTTGTATATTTGCGATTGTATGTTTGTTTATACAATGAGATATGCAAAGAAAAGATGCAAGGAGGAAGATGCAAGTTTTCAGCGATGCTTCTCAAACCAGCTCAGCAACAAATCAGGCGGTGCCACGTGTTAGGGGGCATACATGCAAAAGTTGATACAAAGGTAAAAAGGCCCGTGATTGTATGTTGCAATTGTACCTTTACACATTGTACATTTGCACATACAAGGTGGACATACAAAGCGCTATGCATATCCAAAGGCTGATTTAGATGCTGAATAATACACAAATGCAAAATGATATATACACAGGTGCAAAGTGATATATACAGGCAATTGACCGAAACTTTGACCACCTGTATCTCCTCCATTCTAACGAATTTCCACATGCTGCAAAAGGAAAAAATGCATATTTTTGCCTCCTCTTTCATTTGGCAGGCTTTTTAGGGGAATATTCTCACTTTTCAATTTTAGATCTGGATTTGCATGTTTTGGGCGAGTGGACGTTTTAGTGACCATTTTGAGCAGATGCATATTTTTTTCTTGCATTCATTACTGCACAAGGATGAGACAGCTCGTATTAATGACCAGAGATATCTATTAAGCCGCCATGTTTTAGATATTTTGTATTCATGGTTGAAGATAACCATTGAAGCTGCACACATTCAATGCCCAAATATCTTCCACCGATTCATAGGTGCAACTTGCATTAAAGACTCAAAAATATCTTCTATCTACCCAGTTCTAGATATTTGACACCATAACTGATGTAGGTGGACGTCTCTTCAAGGAGATATTTTCCTGCTACAGCTCTTTGAGCGAATTGTGTAACTGACTTAGGGCTTTCTTTTTAGAATGCTATATATATGCATTCATGAGATGTAAATAACATTGGAAAATTTTTAGCATTCAGGCTTTTCTGTTTTCCAAATAGAGTTTTCTGATACTGTAACTTTGCCTTCCCATCAAATATATGCAAGTTATTTTTGCCTCTTTGGATTGATTTTTAATTTAGTGTGAATCTGCATATGATTCCTATGAACATACTATTCCTTTCAATCATCTTATTTCTCACCTCTGCTAGGATCAGTTGAATCTGTGTATTTCACACTTGCTGTATTCGGTTATGTTGTGCATTTTCTCAGTGCTGTAGGAGTTCTTTTATTTAACTTGGTGAATCACCCTTTATTTTCAAGATTTTGTTTCATCCTCCATTTTAAAGCATTCTTTCCCCCTTTTCCTCTTAAGATTTAGTAGTTTTAGGTGATAACCAGTTAAGGAAGCTAGCCTTCTTCAGAGGTCTGATCTCATTTAGCAAAGTCCCACACTTAGAGATCAGTCCCATGTTACTCCAGATTGCTAAAGTTTTACAATTGCAGCAAGGGTGCAAATCTAGGTGATAACAACTTTGGCATGCCCGGTGGGACCCAAGAGTTAGACAACAATCAAATACTATCTCTTATTGTTGGTTTTGATGTGTAGCCAGTGATTTTTAGACCTGTAAGAGGTTAAACTTGCATATCTAGCAAATCGTACTGAGGAAAGACAAGTAGATTAGTTCTGTTGTTACATTATATGAGAAAGATTCAAACTCAAAATTTGAGTTCATTTGATTACTTGCAGCTATCTCCACCTAGAAGATAGAGTAGAACTATTGTGAGTACTCTAGTTTCTAAAAGGATACAATCAACTCCAAATTTCAGGCTAGTTGCCCCTATAGTTCATGTATCAACTCAAGCAAATCTACCCTGAACCATTCCAATGGCAAGAAATCAGCCATTTGTGGCTTTTGATGGGGGCAACCCTTTGAATTTAACAGTACATGATGTTATACCCATGGCAGCTTTGAAGAGTCTACCCTATTTCATAGGGGAGAATCAGACTACCCCTATACAACACATTAGAGACATAGCTTCTCTATGCGGTGTTCATCATGTCACCCAAGAAAACATTGCCATCAGGCTGCTAGCTACCTCTTTCAAGGGAAAAGCATTACAATGGTTTAGGAGTTTACTAGTGCAAACCATTACAACCTAGGATGTGTTAGTATTCATTTATGTTTAGGGTTTTAAGCTTGAATGTTTGCAGGTTTTCTCTTTCAAACCCTAAGGTTTCTATCTTCCTTGGTCCGTTGCATTGCTTTGTCTATTTTGATGTTGGCTACCTGTAATGGGTTCCCTACTACTAAGTTTCATCTCCATGCCTTAGTGTTCATAGGTTAACCGGCCCAATGCAATGTGGAATCTACCTTCTCCTGTCGCATGTAGGAAGATTGTCATGTTTTTTGTATGTGCAACTGATCAAATCTGTTGACAAGCTTGTGAAATCCCAATTGGCTTCTAGAAATGGTGAAAATTTTGAGTTATATGCATTTCCAAATGTATATCGGGTTGCATATGCATTGGGGGAATCTTCTGTACAATTATGGGAATATTCGCCATTTGTATATCAGCCCTGCTAGTATATATCAGGCTTGTATGTAGAATATGCAAGTGAAACATACAAAGGAAAAGATACATTGTAGGAATATTCTAGAGAAGATTCCTTGTTTGTATGTGCAAAGGAAATGTATATCAAAAAATATACAAGGGACCTTGTATGTTCCGCAGCATACAAAGGCAGAAAGTGCATTTGATGGGGCCCGCCACTTGTATAACGTGATTGTATGTTCGAACATACATTGGAGGTGCATTCCAAGGATGCAAGGCAGACCCGAAGTTGTTTTCATTTTGTTCTAAAGCAGTGTGGTGTCCACGGCTTGTACATTGCATTTGTATATGCGATGTGCAAGAAAATGTGCAAAGGAAAGAGAAAACGGGTTGGGCCCACCACTTGTATATTTGCACTTGTATATGTGCAGATATGCAAACTCATGAGGATACAAATCCTGGACCTAAAATTTTTTCAAATCCGGTGGATAGATGCAGTGGAATCCACCTTGTGTTTTGTGCTTGTATGTGTGAAATATATAAAGCGATGGATGCAGGATGGAGATACAAGCCAGATCTGAACTGAATTCTAGTTTGTTCTATAACATTTGATGTTCGCCTTGTATGTTGTATATGCATTTGGGTTTGAATATACAAAAGTGATAAAGGCAAAATAAAAGGAGAAAAGGTCAGCGATAGAGGGTCAAGGTGCCTATGTGGCACGATATCATTGGCTAGCAGCTCTTCATGCATGTTTTGGGACCGTTGATTTCGGCGATGGGTTTTTGATCAACGGCTGGGTTTTGAATGAGTAATGCTTTGTAGCATGTGTTCTATTATTTGTCTCCAAGTTGAATATGTTTTTCTTCTGAATCTGAGCATCTCAGGGGTGTTAGAGATTCTAGGATATGGGTCTCCTATATTGAATGCTTAATCTTTTACTTCTGCTTAAGGAGTAGATTGAATGTTTAGGGTTAAGTGTTGGGAAAAATACATTACAGTAAGGATATTTATAAGTAGAAATAACTGAATACTTTGTCTTGGGTATTGTCTGTAAGGCAGACATTACAAACCCCTTGGAATCTGATTAGTGTTGAGTCTATGATAAACATTCACATATATATGTCTACTGACTCTGAGCCCTGGATAGGCACCGATCTGGTCTTGTATCTCTATTGCAACCCAGAGTCCTAGTTTCGTATCCAAACATAAAATCAACTCAAACTTCATATACAAACCTTTTAGGATTTTAGAAGTAGTTTTAGGATCCAAAATCCTCTGTCTACAACTAAATATAGGGCCAAAGCTAGCCCCTTTGTACTTATCTCACAGTTTTGGTCTGCATAATAGAGGATTTATCTACTTTGTGTCAGCATCCTGGTCTTTTCACAGTTATATTTCATGGATGTTGAGTAGGAAATACCCCCCTAGGTTTTGCAGAGCCTAAAGAAGAAGAGGAGATATTTATAGAGTCTATCTCCTATACTATTGGCCCCTAGCCTAGGAGTCCTGTTGATCAATGATGGCTACCTTGTAGGGATAACTGGGAATAAGCATCCAATCTGGGAAAATTACCAATAGATTTTGCCAACTCTGTTGGGGACTACTTTGTAAAAGAACCCTAATTTTAAAAGAAAATATTTCCTAATTATAGGTGGCGACTCCAAACCAATCTCCTAACTGGTAAAGTAGAAATTTATATGCAGGGGAGAAGATCCCAGCGTAACCCTTTTCTTTAAGAATTACGCATAAAAATGATGTATAGGAAAAAGGGGACTGCTCAAGCTAGTCAGGAGGGCTCTCCCAGCCCTAGAAATCGTGATAATAATCAAAACAATCCAAGATGTTCAGAGAGGACAGAGCCTTATTTTTCAAACACAAAAGCTGAAATCCAAAATGTATATGAGAAATAGTAGGGTGGTGCTCTGAGAATAAGGTCAGAAGTGTTTCAGGAACACCCTTTCTTAGATCCCAGTGATAGATTTGAAGAGGTTGAGTCTCCGAGGGATGAAGATAATGATGAACAGAACGGAATGGGACCATCCTCTTCTATGCCCAAAGAGGAACAATTAGCCAAAGAAATTAAGAGCTTAAGGGAAGAATTAGAATATTTACAAGCTATGAAAATCAGAGATGACATGAGATAGAAAGTGCAAGCTCTGAGAACTACCCAAAATGATTTAATGCCCACGCTTGAAAATGCAAATATATAGAGAAATCAACAAAGAAATGAAATGCAGGATCAACATAATGATCAGAGACAAAATGCAAATATTGCTAGAATACCATTAAATAATGTAAGAAATCAGAATGCACTCATAAATGCCAATGCTAATCAGTTTGGTAGACAGCCGATGCAGCTGGACAGATTTAGATAGCTTGTGTTTGATGGCATTCCTAGTTACCCAAATCCTATTGACAAACATGTGAGGCTGCATGTCCCAAAATTTTCAGGAAATAATGTTGTATCAGGTGAAGATCATTTAAAAGCTTTTCAGAATATCATGGACAACTTTGACGTTGAGCATGAGGATGTATTTATGAAATTATGTATGCAATCCTTAGTTGATGAGGCTAGAGAATGGTACAAGGGTCTGCCTGACAGAAGTGTTTCATCATGGGATGAATTCAGGAGAATATTCAAAGAACAGTATGGTGACAAAACTGATCCTAGTTTTTTCATTAATGAATTCACTGGAATCACCAAAGGATCAAATGAACAAGTTGTTGATTTCAATGCTAGATTCATGAAGGTGTTGAACAAATTGCCACATCACCTGAGGCCTAATGAACCTATGTACATAGTGTTGTACATAAATGCTTTTGATGCCAAAACTACCTATGGATTAAGAGATAAGGGTCCTCACAGCCTCAGAGATGCTTTCAAGATTGCAACAAATATTGAAAATAACAGAAAAGCATCTGGTAAGACAAATAGAAGAGATGATGTAAAAATTTTGCAAAATCCAAATACTAAATCTCAAACTGCTCAGGGCAATGCATCTACTTCTGAGGATAAATTAGATAAGTTGACAACCATTGTCAAGGACTTGAGTTATAGAATGGCTAAAAATGAAAAAGGGGTAGGTCCTGACAGACAGGTTTACCAAAGGCAAGAAAGAAGACCATCATTACATGATATGCCATATAATACCAATTGGCATAATGGCAAACCTTTTCTCCCACACGAAAATGCTGGTCAAAGGACTCAAAATGTTAAGGAAACTCCTGATCCTTTGAAGAAGGCTATAAATATTGTTAATGACACCCCATGGTGCATCATATGTCAAATGCCTCACTCACAGTCACAATGCCTGATTGCTCAATCTTTGTACAACAATGCTCTTGCCTGTGATGAATGCAATGAGCCGCATTGCATGGAAGATGATAATGTAAACATGCTGTCTACAAACAGAGAGTATCCTTCTCGTGATGTCGATGCAAGCATGAATAATGAAGTTTAGGTCTGCCAGCAGTTTCCCTATGATGAAGATGATGAAAACAACTATGCCTATGCTCAGGATTCACATAATTTTCTGAATAACTTGAGGAGGCCTTCTGATGAAGAAATTTGAGCCTTCACAGCTGCAGCAGTAGGTCAAGTCAAAAGCAATTATAACCTAAGAGGTAAAGCTTGGGTAAGCAACTCACACCAACCAGAGAGTACTTTTATAAGCCAGCTAATGCATAGTCATAAAGGGGCTGAACCACAAAAGAAATAGTGGAGCAATAATAAGCAAAGCTTTAAGCAAAAAATAGGTCATGACCCGCAAGGACCAGAAAATAGAATCCCCCAGATTGAGGATCAAAATAAAAATTTTCAGACCAGGAATGACAGTCAGGGAGCCACAAAAATTAAAATTGGATTATCTCAGGATAAAAATAAAACCATAGATCAGACTACAACTGTTATTCAAAATTATGCTCCTTTTGACATAACTCAGGTCTTATCGCAAATAAAAGTCTCTGTTCCACTGATGGAATTGATAAAAGTTGAAGAGTTCAGAAATAAAACATTGTCCCTAATTTCAGGAGTACCCTGTCAAGCTAATCAGAATATTGAGACTCAGGGTAGGAAACAAGCCCTATGCATTGAAGAAGATGAGATTCCTGAGGTATATCTAGGGATGACCATGACAAAATGCCCTTCATAGGTTGAACCATTTTATGTCTCCCTTGTCATAAATGGAAAAGTGATTAAGAATTGTATGCTTGACTCAGGAGCATCAACGAATATCATGCCTTTGGCCATCATGCAGCAAGTTGGGTTAAAGATAGACAAGGCATGTGGGAAATACTATGCCATGGATGCTAGGGAGGTACCTGTCATTGGAATTATGAAAGATGTAGATTTTAGACTGGTGGCATATCCAGAAAGGACTTACAAGATGAACATAACAGTTGTTGATATCAAGCCACAGTATGGCATGTTGTTGTCAAGAAGATGGGCAACACTGATTGGTGGGAGTATGCAATTAGATCTATCATATGTTGTAATCCCTATGAATGGCAAGGATGTCAAACTAATCAAAGAAGAAAGGTCATCAGAAACAATTGAGGATCAAGAATCAAAGGAGCTTATATGCTTTGTGGATATTAATTGTGACAACTTCAGGGTTGTCTCAGATGATAAAGAAGGTAAAGGGAGAGACGTGCTTTCAAGAGCCTGGCCAGCAGGGTCTTTGGACCATGTATTTTGATGGAGCTTGTTCAAAGGAAGGCTCTGGTGCGGGAATTGTTTTTCTATCTCCAGTTGGTAAGCTTCTAAATTTCTCTTTCTTGCTGAAGTTTTCTTGTACAAACAATATTGCAGAGTATGAGGCTCTATTGTTAGGATTGAATGTAGCTCTGAAGCATGGAATTAAGATGCTCAAAGTATTTGGTGATTCAGAGTTAGTTGTTTCCCAGGTTATAGATAAGTATACATCAAAGAATAAGAGATTAAAATAATATAAGAATGTTGTTTGCGATACAATTGATTTGTTTGATGCCTTCTCAGTAAACTGGATAGAGAGATCAAAAAATGTCAGGGCAAATTTTCTAGCTAATGTTGCCATAAGGCTAGATGATATAACTCTATCAGATGTTACAAATGTTGAGGTCAAGCTTAGACTTGCAGTGCCAGATAATGTATGCAGCTAGCAAGTGTTTGATGATGATAAGGATTTACTGAGATTTCTACATTGCATTGATGGGTATGAAAACCAGGAAATGGAATTTTAAAATCTTGTAGAGGTTGTAGATGGAAAAGAAACTCTTTTAGGGAAAGAGGTAATTCAACTTAAGACAAATAAAATCCCTAGAGGCCTGGTTGCTTTAGAGAGAGATTTTTATAATAGGGACCAATTTATTACAAAGAAATCTCCCACAAACAAGGATGACCTGGAGGAGATAAACTTGGGGACACATCAGACCCCCAAAAGGGTATATATTGGCAAATAGCTAAAACCACACATCAGAGTTATGTTGATTGCCTTGTTGAAGAAGTACAAGCATGTGTTTGCCTGGTCATATGAGGACTTGAAATCTTATAGAGAGGATCTATTCTAGTATGAAATCCCTTTGAA
Source organism: Cunninghamia lanceolata (assembly GCA_027924645.1). Lineage (NCBI taxonomy): Eukaryota > Viridiplantae > Streptophyta > Pinopsida > Cupressales > Cupressaceae > Cunninghamia > Cunninghamia lanceolata. The sequence goes on from BSBN01000458.1 coordinate 6,326,195, forward strand.
GCTTGGAGCTAAACCATTTAGACAAAAACAAAGACCTATCAACCCAACTTTAGCTCCTAAGATGCAAATGGAACTTATGAAGCTTAGGGAGGCTGGAATAATTATGCCCATCAGACACTCAACTTGGGTGTCTAACCTTGTCCCAGTCAGAAATAAGAACAGTGACATAAGACTTTGTCTGGACTTTAGAAATCTAAATGTATCTTCTTTGAAGGACAATTATCCATTGCCAAACATGGAAGCTATGTTGCAGAAGGTAACTAGATGTGAACTTTTGTCCATGATGGATAGATTTTCAGGATACAATCAGGTGAAAGTGAAAGAATTAGAACAGTTTAAGACTGCTTTCACCACTCCATGGGGAACATATGTATATGTGAGGATGCCATTTGGACTGACAAATGCAGGTGCCACATTTCAAAGGGCAATGGATGTTGCTTTTGCAGGATTAATTGACTCAATCTTAGTTGTGTATCAGGATGATTTGACAGCTTATTCAAAAAAGGAGCAACATTGCATGCATTTAGAACAAATTTTTATTAGAGCATTGGAATATGGCATCTCACTCAACCCAAAGAAATGTGCTTTTGGGGTAGTGGAAGGAAAATTGCTCGGACACATTGTTTCCAAGGATGCAGTCAGGATTGATCCTGAGAGAGTGGCTGCAATTGACAAAATCTAGATCCCTAAAATAGTGAAAGGTGTCCAATCCTTCTTTGGACAAATTAATTTTGTTAGAAGATTTGTGCCTAACTTTGCAGAGACCACCAAGGACATCTCTAAGATGCTGAAGAAAGGTGCAATTGTCAAATGGGAAGATGAAGTGACTAAAGGAGGCAATAAAGATGGCTCCTGTATTAAAATCTCCAGATTTTTCTAAGCTATTCCAATTGTTTTCATTTGCTTCTTTCCACACTATTGCTGCTTGCTTACTATAGAAAAATGTAGAAGGTTTTGAACAACCTATAGCTTTCTTTAGCAGGTCATTGTAGGCTGCTGAATTGAAGTATAACATCATGGAGAAGCAAGCATATGCACTCATTAGAGTAGTTAAGAGCTTTAGGCCATATTTGGTAGGCTCTCAGATAGTTGCATATGTGCCTCATGTAGCAATCAAAGATATTTTTACTCAATAGGAGGTAACTAGAAGGAGATGCAGATGGATAAATAAATTGCAAGAGTTCAATATTGAAATATAGATCACAAAATTGGTAAGGGGACAAGGTTTGGCAAAACTGATGACACAGTCAAATCTAGAGGCATGCCAAGTGAATGCAGTACATAATGAAGTTATAAATATGTCAGGATCTGATTAGTATAAAGACATAGTGTATTATTTGTAGAATTTAAATTGTCCTACCCACCTCAATGATAATCAGATGAGGACGTTGAAGTTATAGGCTATTAAATACATCATTGTTCAAGGAGAGCTATATTGGAAAAACCCTGATGGTGTATTGCTCAGATGTGTGGATGAGGATCAGGCTAAGGATATTCTAAATGACATGCACAATGGAGTGTGTGGTGGACACAATGCATCCCAAACAACATCCCACAAAATTCTCAGAGCAGGCTATTGGTGGCCAACTCTCTTCTTAGACGCACACAAAATGGTAAGAAGATGTGATCCTTGCCAAAGGTTCTCAAGAAAGCTAAAATATGAAGGTGCATTACCCCTTAGGACTATAACTGTAGAAGCTCCATTTCAGCAATGGGGAATTGACTTTATAGGGGAAATATCAGAAAAGTCCAGTGGAGGACATGGTTGGATTCTTGTTGCCACTGATTACTTCAATAAATGGATTGAGGCCATTCCGACTAAAAAAGCTACAAGCAAAGTGGTGATGGATTTTATTCTAGAAAATATTATTATTAGATTTGGACTACCAATAAAAGTAGTCACGGATAATGCAATGTGCTTTAGGTCTGGTGAATTTATTGACTTTTGCAATAAATATGGAATGGATTTGTCTCATACATCACCATACCATCCACAGGGGAATGGTCAGGCAGAGTCAAGCAACAAAAGTCTCATGAAAATCATCAAAAGGATGGTAGATAAAAACAAGAGGTCTTGGGATTTAAAGCTAAAATTGGCATTATGGGCTGACAGGGTGACAGTGAAAAGAGCAACTGGAAGGTCACCTTATGAACTAGTATATGGTACAGTAGCTAGATTGCCTATGAACAACCTCCTGCCAGTTTATAAATTCATCCAAGGGAACAGTGAGGAGATTGGAGACCCAATGATTGAAAGAATAAATCAGCTGGTTGCACTAGATGAGATAAGAAGGGAAGCACAGAAAACAAACATCAAGACACAACGACAAGTAAAATATTTGTTTGATAGAAAGGTTATAAAGAGAAGCTTTCAGATAGGTGACTTGGTTCTTATGTGGAATTCTAGGAGTCATGATAAGGGCAAACATGGTAAATTTAAGCCCTTATGGACTGGCCCATATCAAATTAGCAATATCTATGGAGATGATTCTTATTTTCTCCAGGCCCTAAATGGTGAATTACTGGAATTGCCAGTGCACAGTAAATTCCTTAAAACCTTTTTCTCATAAATGAATACTTTGTGTGCACACTGTAAACTAGTTGTAAGTATTTTGTACATGCCTTATATAGTCGGTCATGTTTTGAGTTTTGGGTTTTCTCTAGTCTACCCCGAAGTAGTCTGGTCCTTGTTGTAGCCTTGCGCCTACACATCCCCAATTGGAGCCTATGTTAGTATTCATTTATGTTTAGGGTTTTAAGCTTGAATGTTTGTAGGTTTTCTCTTTCAGACCCTGAGGTTTCTGTCTTCCTTGGTCCATTACATTGCTTTGTCTATTTTGATGTTGGCTTCCTGTAACGAGTTCCCTGCTACTAAGTTTCATCTCCATGCCTTAGTGTTCATAGGTTAACCGGCCCAATGCAATGTGGAATCTGCCTTCTCCTGTCGTGTGTAGGAAGATTGTCATGTTTTTGTATGTGCAACTGATCAAATCTATTGATAAGCTTGTGAAATCCCAATCGCCTTCCAGAAATGGTGAAAAATTTGAGTTATATACATTTCTAAATGTATATCGGGTTGCACATGCATTGGGGGAATCTTCTGTAAGATTCTAGGAATATTTGCCATTTGTATATCGACCCTGCTTGTATATCGGGCTTGTATGTAGAATATGCAAGTGAAACATACAAAGGAAAAGATACATTGTAGGAATATTTTGGAGAAGATTCCTTGTTTGTATGTGTAAAGGAAATGCATATCAAAAAATATACAAGGGACCTTGTATGTTCAGCAGCATACAAAGGCAGAAAGTGCATTTGATGGGGCCTGCCACTTGTATAAAGTGATTATATGTTCGAACATACATTGGAGGTGCATTCCAAGGATGCAAGGCAGACCTGAAGTCATTTTCATTTTGTTCTAATGCAGTGTGGCGTCCGCAGCTTGTACATTGAATTTGTATATGCGATGTGCAAGGAAATGTGCAAAGGAAAGAGAAAATGGGTTGGGCCCACCACTTGTATATTTGCACTTGTATATGTGCCGATATGCAAACTCGTGAGGATACAAAGCCCAGACCTGAATGTTTTTCAAATCTGGTGGATAGATGCAGTGGAATCCACCTTGTGTTTTGTTCTTGTATGTGTGGAATATGCAAAGCGATGGATGTAGGATGGAGATACAAACCGGACCCGAAATGAATTCCAGTTTGTTCTATAACATTTGACGTCCGCCTTGTATGTTGTATATGTATTCAGGTTTGCATATACAAAAGTGATAAAGGTGAAATAAAAGGAGAAAAGGTCAGTGATAGAGGGTCAAGGTGCCTATGTGGCACGATATCATTGGCTGGCAGCTCTTCATGTATGTTTTGGGACCGTTGATTTTGGCGATGGGTTTTTGATCAACGATCGAGTTTTGAACCTTTAGCAATGGTTTTTTCCTTGTGTCTGGAGTCATTTTTTGAGTGGGAAATTTCCATGGGTACATTGCTATGATTTTCAAGAGAAGCTACAGGTGATTGAGCCATTAATGGCAGGATTGCAAATAGGCATGGGCCGATGGTCGAATGGCCAATTACTTGGTTTATGACAGAGAGTCTTCCAGCAGTGGCACAGGGCTCGAGCCCAACTACTCCTCACCCTTCTCTTGCTTCTTCCTATTTTGTCCCCTGTCGCATTTATGATTTTGAGCGCCATTTCTGGTGCAGTGTATCTGGTAGGAATTTTTGACATTGTCATGTAATTAATTTCCCTAAATACATAGTCTTGGTATAAAAGCCAAACTATGTTACTCATTGTGGTTGTTGAAAACTAGTCAAATTTTGGGGCTGCAATAGGAATACAACTTTCTGATTACTCTATTTCAGGTGTCTTTGTGAGTTTATGAGTTGTATGTTGTATGTATTATGCATAGAATTCATTAGTTTCATGTTAATTTAAATGAGTAATGCTTTGTAGCATGTGTTTTGTTATTTGTCTCCAAGTTGAATGTGTTTTTCTTCTGAATCTGAGCATCTCAGGGGTGTTAGAGATTCTAGGATATGGGTCTCCTATATTGAATGCTTAATCTTTTACTTCTACTTAAGGAGTAGATTGAATGTTTAGGGTTAAGTGTTGGGAAAAATACATTGCAGTAAGGATATTTATAAGTAGAAATAACTAAATACTTTGTCTTGGGTATTGTCTGTAAGGTAGACATTACAAACCCCTTGGAATCTGATTAGTGTTGAGTCTATGATAAACATTCACATATATATGTCTATTGCTTCCGAGCCCTAGATAGGCACCGATCTAGTCTTGTATCTCTGTTGCAACCTAGAGTCCTAGTTTCACATCCAAACATAAAATCAACTCAAACTTCATGTACAAACCTTTTAGGATTTTAGAAGTAGTTTTAGGATCCAAAATCCTCTGTCTACAACTGAATATAAGCCCAAAGCTAGCCCCTTTGCACTTATCTCACAGTTTTAGTCTGCATAATAGAGGATTTATCTACTTTGTGTCAGTATCCCAGTCTTTTCATAGTTATATTTCATGGATGTTGAGTAGGGAATACCCCCCTAGGTTCTGCAGAGCCTAAATAAGAAGAGGAGATATTTATAGAGTCTATCTCCTATACTATTGGCCCCTGGCCCAGGAGTCCTGTTGATCAATGATGGCCACCTTGTAGGGATAACTGGGAATAAGCATCCAGTCTTGGAAAATTACCAACACAGGGCTTGGAGTCAATAGACATATATATGTGAATGTTTATCATAGACTCAACACTAATCAGATTCCAAGGGGTTTGTAATGTCTGCCTTACAGACAATACCCAAGACAAAGTATTCAGTTATTTCTACTTATAAATATCCTTACTGCAATGTATTTTTCCCAACGCTTAACCCTAAATATTCAATCTACTCCTTAAGCAGAAGTAAAAGATTAAGCATTCAATATAAGAGACCCATACCCTAGAATCTCTAACACCCCTGAGATCCTCAGATTTAGGAAGAAAAACACATTCAACTTGGAGACAAATAACAGAACACATGCTACAAAGCATTACTCATTTAAATTAACATGAAACTGATGAATTCTATGCATAATACATACAACATACAACTCATAACTCACAAAGACACCTGAAATAGAGTCATCAGAAAGTTGTATTCCTATTGCAGCACCAAAATTTGTCCAATTTTCAACAACCACAATGAGTAACACAGTTTGGATTTTATACCAAGACTGTGTACTCAGCAAAATTAATTACATGACAAGGTCAAAAATTCTTGCTAGATACACTACACCAGAAATGGTGCTCAAAATCATAAATGCGGTAGGGGACAAAATGGGAAGAAGCAAGAGAAGGGCGAGGAGTAGTTGGGCTCGAGCCCTGTGCCACCACTGGAAGACTCTCCGTCATAAACCAGGTACTTGGCCGTTCGACCTTTGGCCCATGCCTATCTGCAATCCTTCCATTAATGGCTCAACCACCCATAGCTTCTCTTGGAAATCATAGCAGCGCACCCATGGAAATTTTCCTCTCAAAAAATGACTCCAAACACAAGGAAAAAACCATCGCTAAAGGTTCAAAACCTGACTGTTGATCAAAAACCCATCGCCGAAATCAACAGTCCCAAAACATACATGAAGAGCTGCCAGCCAATGATATCGTGCCACGTAGGCACCTTAACCCTCTATCACTGACCTTTTCTCCTTTTATTTCACCTTTATCGCTTTTGTATATGCAAACCCAAATGCATTTACAACATACAAGGCGAACATCAAATGTTATAGAACAAACTGGAATTCAGTTCGGGTCTAGTTTGTATCTCCATCCTGCATCCATCACTTTGCATATTTCACACATACAAGCACAAAACACAAGGTGGATTCCACTACATCTATCCACTGGATTTGAAAAACTTTCAGGTCCGGGCTTTGTATCCTCATGAGTTTGCATATCGGCACATATACAAGTGCAAATATACAAGTGGTGGGCCTGACCTATTATCTCTTTCCTTTGCACATTTCCTTGCACATCGCATATACAAATGCAATGTATAAGCCATGGATGCCACACTACTTTAGAACAAAATGAAAACAACTTCGGGTCCACCTTGCATCCTTGGAATGCACCTCCAATGTATGTTCGAACATACAATCACTTTATACAAGTGGTGGGCCCCATCAAATGCACTTTCTACCTTTGTATGCTACGGAACATACAAGGTCCCTTGTATATTTTTTGATATACATTTCCTTTGCACATACAAATAAGGAATCTTCTCCAGAATATTCCTGTAATGTATCTTTTCCTTTGTATGTTTCGCTTGCATATTCTATATACAATCCTGATATACAAATGGCGAATATTTCTGAAATCTTACAGAAGATTCCCCCAATGCATATGCAACCTGATATACATTTAGAAATGCATATAACTCAAATTTTTCACCATTTCTGGAAGCCGATTGGGATTTCACAAGCTTGTCAACAGATTTGATTAGTTGCACATACAAAAACATGGCAATCTTCCTACACACAACAGGAGAAGGCACATTCCACATTGCATTGGGCCGGTTAACCTATGAACACTAAGGCATGGAGATGAAACTTAGTAGCAGGGAACCCGTTATAGGAAGCCAACATCAAAATAGACAAAGCAATGTAACGGACCAAGGAAGACAGAAACCTTAGGGTTTGAAAGAGAAAACCTACAAACATTCAAGCTTAAAACCCTAAATATAAATGAATACTAACACCTTGGATAGGCACCGATCTGGTCTTGTATCTCTATTGCAACCCAGAGTCCTAGTTTCGCATCCAAATATAAAATCAACTCAAACTTCATATACAAACCTTTTAGGATTTTAGAAGTAGTTTTAGGATCCAAAATCCTCTGTCTACAACTGAATATAGGCCTGAAGCTAGCCCCTTTGCACTTATCTCATAGTTTTGGTCTGCATAATAGAGGAGTTATCTGCTTTGTGTCAGCATCCTGGTCTTTTCACAGTTATATTTCATGGATGTTGAGTAGGGAATACCCCCCTAGGTTCTACAGAGCCTAAAGAAGAAGAGGAGATATTTATAGAGTCTATCTCCTATACTGTTGGCCCCTAGCTCGGGAGTCCTGTTGATCAATGATTGCTATCTTTTAGGGATAACTAGGAATAAGCATCCAGTCTGGGTAAATTACCAACAGGATAATCTAGGTGATAAGTTAAATAAGCAATTTCAAGATAAATAAAACAACTTGTCATTGGTTGAATAGATGACTACAATAAAGAGAGCCCCTCAGGAGAAAATGATGGATTTCAACTTTAGATTTCAGAAGACATGGGACAAAATTCCTGCCATGGTAAGGCCTCCAGCTAAATATGCTTTTCTGTATTTTTTAAAAGCCCTAAATAGTGATATTTCAGTGATGATACAATCATTAGGAGGTACTAGTTTACTTGATGCATATGAAATAGCTATTAGAGCAGAGAATAGCTTGATTTCGGCCAGAAAAATAGCACCTAGACCACCAATGCCCATCTTCTCCAAGATTCAAGCTTCAACGCCCTTACCAATTCCATATTTTGCCCTTTTACCTACTACTACAGCATTACCAAGTGCTACCAATTCTAAAAATGTTGCTTCTAGCTCATCACAAGAGTTGAAAGATATTAAAAATAGCCAACAGAAAATAGAAAATATCCTACAAACTTTTGGGAATGAGCTAGTAAACATAAAAAAGCAACAGTCCCAGAACAGACAGCCCTATCAACAACCCAATCAAGGGCAAAATCATCCTTATCAAGCTAATAGGCCACCTTATCAAGGCAATTACCAGGGTACTAGGCAAAATGTGAATCAAAGGCCTTTCCAGCCTTACAATTCGACACCCATTCATGTAGTGAGGGACCTTTTCCCTATTCAGAATAACCTTGCAACTAAATATGAATGGTGTTTTCCATGCAATCAGCCACACAATCAGGCAGCTTGCTCGAATGGGGTGATAAATCAGGCTCTGATGGTGCAGAATGTTGTAGTCTCTCAGCCAAATACACCTCATGATGGGGTTGTGCAACAATAGGAACAACCTCAGAATGATTATGCCTTTATAAATTGGTAAGAAGGTGAATTATGTGGTGTAAACAGCAGTAATACTCCAGTTGCAGCCAATACAAGAGCCAAGAAGAGGGGTTATGAGCTAGATCAAGCAGAAAATAAAGAGAAAGGACATGCTGGTGCTTCTACATCCCATGTTCCCCACATTTTACAAAGAAACACTTTAGCAACAGCAAGGGAAATGCCTCATTTGCAGGCAAATACTGTTGCTACCAAGTCACAACAAAAGGTAAGTGTCACTCCACCTTTCAATATCATTGAAAATATGAAGAAGAAGAATGTGACAATGTCTATGTGGGATTCCTTGGCAATCCCAGGCCAAAAGGGGATGTTGTAATCTACCTTATCTAATTTAAAAGTGTCCAATGATACAACTGTTGACCCAAATGGGACTGTCCTTACCAATTCATCCTAGGACAACAACAAACAGCCAAACAAATGTGCTAAACCACTCCCATTTTATGTGTCTTTAATAATTGGAGATAAGTTGGTACATAACTGCATGGTAGATAGTGGTGCAAGTAGTTATGTGATGCCAAAATAGATTGCAGACCAATTAGGATTGAAGTACCAGCCCCTTGAGAAAGGTGTACTCCAACTAGATGGCATAGCTGTTAATACTGTAGGTGTGATCAAAGAACTAGGTCTCACTCTGCACACTTGCCCAAATGTTTCCATTTCCCAAGAGGTGTTCATCATTGATCTACCTCCCTATTTTGCCATGTGTTTGTCAAGAGAGTTCACAACCAAGATAGGAGGATATTTATCCTCAGACTGGTCCCACATGTTTTTTAGGACCAGATATGGCACAAAAGTGACTCTAAAATTTGAATTGCTTTCAAATCATCACATAGAGCCTTACGTTCCAAGTGTTGTTAATGCAAATTGCATTATTTCTGATAACCCTGAACTTGCTGTTGCTCAAGAACTGCAAGCTGAGAGTATACAGGAAGTGCTATTGAAGGAGTGGGCCTCTGAAAATTTTGTTGATGATCCTGAGGGACACATCCAAGAAACTGGTATGGGGGTTTACATACTGCATGAGCCTAAAATAGCAATTCTATGCCTTGTGAAGGATGTAAAACAACAAATAGAACAACAAGAAGAGGTATGGAAAATGTACTTTGATGAGTCAAGGAATAGGAATGGATCTGGTGGTGGTGCAATGCTTGTGTCCCCACGAGGTGAAAAATATTATTCTGCTTTCTATTTTTCCTTTTCTTGTACAAATAACACTACTGAGTATGAGGGCTTGATCCAAGGTTTGAAGTGGGCAAGAAAGAGGAAAATTGGTTGTTTGCAGGTATATGGTAACAGTGAACTCATTGTAAATCAGGGGAGAGGACTACATGTTACAAAAAATGATGTTTTGAAATGCTACAAGCATAGGGTATGGGATATGATTAAAGAGTTTGATGCTTTCAATCTGATCTCTATTCCAAGAAGTCAGAACTGTCATGCAGATAGGTTAGCTACAATTGGGGCTCGGTTTGACATCCCCAATGATATTCAAAGAGAAAAGGTGCAACCTCATGTAAAAACAGTTGATAGGCCCTCTATACTTAACAATAATATTCATTGGCAGGTTTTTGAGAGTGATGAACAAATTCTGTGTTTCCTATTAGAGGAGGATGAGTTTTCCATGATGAATTAGGATAAACTCAAACAACAATATGGCAATGATCAAATTGTTCAGTTGAGAACAAACAAGCTACCCAAGGGATTGGTAACCTTGGAATCTATTTTTGGTACTAATGATCAGCTGAAGAAGAGCAAAACCAGCATGCAGATAAAAGTGGAACATTATGAGGAGCTAGAAATTTTCAAGGGTAAGCTTCTCAAAATAGGTAAAATCTGTTCCCCTAAAGATAGGAAAGCCTTCATTGCTTTGTGTCAAGAGTTTGAAGATGTGTTTGCTTGGGATTATTCAAACCTAAAGGGGTTTGACCCTCATATTGCCTAGCATACCATAGAGTTAGAACTAGGTACAAAACCTTTGAGGCAGAAACAAAGACCCCTAAATCCAAAGCTAGAGCCCTTGATGATTACAAAATTAACCAAGTTGATCGAGGGGAAGATTATTTTCCCAATCAAGCATACTTCTTGGGTCTCCAACCTTGTCCCTGTGAGAAAAAAGAATGGGGAGATTAGGTTGTGTGTCGAATTCAGAGACCTCAATAGAGCCTCCCTAAAAGACCACTACCCACTGCCCTTAATGGAGCAAATTAAGTAGTGGCTAGTTCTGAAAGATTCTCCTTGCTTGATAGATATTCTGGCTATAATCAAGTGTTATTCAAGGAGGAAGATCAATTTAAAATTGATTTCACCACCAAATGGGGCACCATGGCCTATAGGAGAATGCCTTTTGGTCTCTCAAATGCTGGCTCTACTTTTCAGAGAGCTATGGTTATGGCTTTTAAGGGTTTGCTATATAAATTGGTGCTGGTGTACCTTGATGACATAACAGTTTTTTCCAAGAATGCATCTAAACATTTATCCCACCTGAGGCAAGTGTTCAAGAGATGCAAAGAGTTCAGGATATCGCTCAATCCCAAGAAATGCATTTTTGTTGTGCATGAGGGCAAGCTTCTAGGGCATGTTGTGTCAAAGGAAGGCATTACCATTGACGCTAAAAGAGTAAAGGCTATTCTGGAGCTACCTTTACCCAGTCACAAGAAGGGACTTCAAAGTTTCATTGGCATAATTAATTTTTTGTGAAGATTTATACCCAACATCACAAATCTACTGAAGCCTTTGATGTCTATGTTGAAGAAGAATACAGTTTTTAGTTGGACAAAAGAAGCCAGACTCATCTTTGAGTCTATAAAGGAGGCATTATCGGCTGCACCAACCATAGTAAATCCTGATTTCTCCAAAGATTTCATCTTGTATGCTCATGGCGGTCTTGACACCATCTTTGTGATTCTAGTACAACAGTAGTGTGACAGCTTTGAATAGCCAATCGCTTTCTTTAGCCAGGGCCTAGAGGAGTATGAGCAGAGGTATAGCTTCATCAAAAAACATGTTCTTGTAGTAGTAAGGAGCCTTAAGAAGTTTCAGCATCTTGTTTCTAATAGCAAGATACATTTGATGGTTGCTCATCCTAGTGTGAAAGAGTTCCTGTTAAGTAAAGATGTTAATGAGAAAAGGGCTAGTTGGATCACCAAAGTCATGGAATATGACGTGAATATCAAGATAACCAAGCTTGTCAGAGGTAGAGGACTCAGTGAGAAGCTTGCTACCAGTTCTGAGAATGAAATAGAAAAAGAGGAGGACGTGCTTCTGACCATTGAAGATACTCCTCAAGATGATACAACAGCAGTGGGCACAAGTTGGGTTAATAACATGACTCAATTTTTGCAAACTGGTAAATGTCTAGTGGGTTTAGACATAACCAAGAGGAGGTATTTCAGACTACAATCCATTCCATATGTTTTAATAAATGGCATCCTTTTCAGAAAAGATTTTAATGGTGTATTGTTAAGATGCATTGACAAAGATCAGACTGACAAGGTGCTGCATGAGTTTCATGATGGAACAACAGGGGGTCATTTCACCCCAAAGATCACTGCTTGGAAAATAATGAGAGCTGGATATTACTGGCCTAGCTTATTCAAGGATACCCATGTGTGGGCTAGAAAATGTATAAAATGTGCCATATTTGTAGGCAAAGAAAGGCTGCTAGCTTTACCTCTGCAACCAATTCAAGTAGAGTAGGCCTTTATGAGATGGGGAATTGATTTTGTAGGTCCCATTAACCCACCATCAAGTGCAGGCCACAGGTGGATACTTATAGCTATAGACTATTTCACAAGGTGGACTGAAGCAGTGGCTCTGAAGGAATCTAATGAAATTTTTGTTTTGAATTTTTACCAAGATTTGATATCCAGATTTGGGGTACCAGAGTCAATTATCTCAGACAATGCTTTAGCCTTTGTTGGCCTAAAGATAACTGACTGGGCTGTTAAGAATGGGATCTATTTGAATACGTCATCAAATTATTACCCACAGGGTAATGGTTTGGCTGAATCTACAAATAAAAACCTCATAAGGGTTATTAAAAGATCAATGCAAGACAACCAAAGGACCTAGCACACTAATCTCAAATATGCCTTATGGGAAAATAGAATAACTCCCAAGAGGTCTATTGGGAATTCCCCATAAATGTTTGTTTATGGGAAGGAGGCAAGATTGCCTATATCTATGGAGCTGCCAGCATTTCATATCATGAATCAGCTGGAGATGTTTGAAGAAGAGGATCCCATGGCTGTCAAATATGCTCAACTTATGGAGCTTGAAGAAATTAGAGACAAGGCTATGAAAACTATGGAGTATCATCAGCTTTAGACCAAAAGAAATTTTGATCAGAAGGCCACTCCCAGAATCTTTAGGGAGGTGATATGGTGCTCAAATGGGATGAGTTGAAAAGTAGACCAAGAAAGCACTCCAAGTTTGACAACATGTGGAGTGGCTCATTTCTCATTACTAAATGCAAGGAGCACAATGCATTTCAATTATCAAATATGGATGGACAAAATTTGCTTATCCTAGTCAATGGGATACACCTAAAGAGGTGTTTTGAGGTATGAGTTCCTTCTGAATTAGTAGATTAGGTTTCTTGTTTTCAATAAGTGCTACTGCACAATAGTTTAGATCCTTTTTTTTTGTTTTCCCTAAGTGTTGTCTGGCATAGTTGGAAGGGTTACCTTCAGCATTTTTGTCTTGGTTTGATCTTCCAAGTGTTCTTCACTGCCAATATGTTGAGTTACTAGAATCAAGGTTGCTTGTCAGGATATATTTTTAGCCTCTGTATGACTCCATGCCCAATGGATGCTTAAGGCCACTAGTCTAATTGTTTAGCAGGTAAACATCCCATAGAGGTCGCCAAATTGTTGACCTATTTTTCCTCTGTCCAGAGCCAAATAGTTCACCTTGTATTTTCCTTGAAAATCCTTTAGAAATGACCCTATAGGCTTAAATCCTTCAAATATTTATGCTATGCCTTGCCAAAAAATCTCAAAAATCTTACCTTGAGAATCTTTGCAAAAAACCTAGAAAAACCCAGAAATCTTATAACTTCAAGTATTTTCTATCGCTGGGATTTCTTAGTTTCATGCTTGTATTTCAATATGCATTTTTGAATGTACATTCGCGCATACATTCGCCATTGTATGTTTGGAACATACATTCACAATATGCAAAGGGATAGATGCAATCGGCAATCATACAAGGATGAATGTACATTTTGCAATGTACATTAGCAGAACATACAAAGGACTTCACCAAAGATACAAGGAGATATGCATGTGCAATATAGTGAGGTAGTTGTAACAATGGCTTGTATATTTCACTTTGTATGTTTGCATATACAAAGCTGATATACAAGGGGTTAAGCATACAAGCAAAACATGCATCAGGCACATACAAAGAAATCCATACAAAAGCCTTTATACATTGGCAAATATGCAAGGGTCAATGTGCAAAAGGAGAATGTATATCGGGTTGTATGTTCGCACATACAAGGCCAAAGATGTAATTGGTGGGGTCCGCTGAATGCACAAAGCGATTGTATCTTACATACAAGTCACATTGTATATGCAAAGATACAAAGGCGAATGTATGTCTGAAATACATTGGGAATGTACAAGGCGCATATACAAAGAGGCTGACATGCATTCGCTACAGTGAAAGGGGTTTGTATGTGCGAGATGCAAGTGAAATATGCATTCGCCACATACAAAGGCAGAACATTTAAAGGCCAATGTATATCAGAATAGTGGCTTGTATATAGGTGATTGTATGTTTGCACGTACAAGTCAAAGATACAAGGCCAACATACAAAGAGAAACATATAAGGGGGAAAATGCATATGCAACAGTTGAGTGTACATCGGCACTGATGTACAAAGGAAGGACATACAAGAAACACATACAAGAGGGAGAATGCATATCAATAAGGATGCAAAGTCCACATAGAGGGGCCATTGCATGTATATCTGGATTTTATATTCACATATACAATGCCATATACAAAGACAAAGATGCAAGACTCTTGTGCTAAGTCAACATGCAAAAGATCACATGAAGGAGTGAATGTACATTGCCGATATGTAAAGAAGGTCATAAGCAGGGTTGACATACAAAGGCCGATGTACATTTACGATGTACATTGGCATAATATACAAAGGGACTTTCGCCAAACATACAAGAAGGTGATTCAAAGCTGGGGCCCACCGCTTGTATATTTGCAATTGTATGTTTGCACATACAATCAAATAAGCATTCCTAATATACAAGGCAGATCTGAAGGGAGCATACAGTCTAGTTCATAGTCTCCTGAGTTCTGTGGTTTGTATATTTTGCATGTATATGTGATATACAAAAGAAAGATACATTGGCGATATGCAAGGTGGACCCGAATGGGAAGTCAAATTTGACAAATTCAACGTTGGGGTCCACGACTTACATGTATGATGTGATTGTATATGTAATATACAAGGGAAATATGCAATGGGAAAGCATACAAGGTGGATCTGACTGGGGAATTAAATACAGCGGATAGTCATTTTGGGATCCATGACTTGTATGTATGTTGTGCTTGTATGTGCCGATATGCAAAAGAAAAGATACAAACACTAGACCTGATGTCAAATTTAGATTTGCTTCATATCTTTTGAGTTCCATATGGTTTGTATATTTGCGATTGTATGTTTGTTTATACAATGCGATATGTAAAGAAAAGATGCAAGGAGGAAGATGCATTTTTTCAACGATGCTTCTCAAACCAGTTCAGCGATGAATCAGGTGGTGCCACGTGTTAGGGGGCATACATGCAAAAGTTGATAAAAAGATAAAAAGGCCCGCAATTGTATGTTGCAATTGTATCTTTACACATTGTACATTTACACATACATTTGCACATACAAGGCGGACATACAAAGCGCTATGCATATCCAAAGGCTGATTTAGATGCTGAATAATACACAAATGCAAAGCGATATATACACAGGTGCAAAGTGATATATATAGGCAGTTGAACGAAACTTTGACCACCTGTATCTCCTCCATTCTAGTGAATTTCCACATGCTGCAAAAGGTAAAAATGCATGTTTTTGCCTCCTCTTTCATTTGGCGGGCTTTTCAGGGGAATATTCTCACTTTTCAATTTCAGATTTGGATTTACATGTTTTGGGCGAGTGGACATTTTAGCGACCATTTTGAGCAGATGCAGATTTTTTTTCTTGCATTCATTGCTGCACAAAGATGAGATAGCTCTATTAATGACTGGAGATATCTCTTAAGCCACCATGTTTTAGATATTTTGTATTCATGGTTGAAGATAACCATTGAAGTTGCACGCATTCAATGCCCAAATATGTTCCACCGATTCATAGGTGCAACTTGCATTAAAGACTCAAAAATATCTTCTATCTGGCCAGTTCCAGATATTTGACACCATAACTGATGCAGGTGGACGTCCCTTCAGGGAGATATTTTCCTGTTGTAGCTCTTTGAGTGAATTGTGTAATTGACTTAGGGCTTTTTTTTGGAATGCTATATATATGCATTCATGAGATGTAAATAAGGTTGGAAAATTTTTAGCATTCAAGCTTTTCTGTTTTCCAAACAGAGTTTTGTGCTACTGTAAGTTTACCTTCCCATCAAATATATGCAATTTATTTTTGCCTATTTGGACTGAGTTTTAATTTAGTGTGAATCTGCATATGATTGCCTGTGAACATACTGTTCCTTTCAATCATCTTATTTCTCACCTCTGCTAGGATCAGTTGAATCTGTGTATGTCACACTTGCTGTATTTGGTTATGTTGTGCATTTTCTCAGTGCTGTAGGAGTTCTTTTATTTAACTTGGTGAATCACCCTTTATTTTCAAGCTTTTGTTTCATCCTCCATTTTAAAGCATCTCTTCCCCCTTTTCCTCTTAAGATTTAGTAGTTTTAGGTGATAACCAGTTAAGGAAGCCAACCTTCTCCGGAGGTTTGATCTCATTTAGCAAAGTCCCACACTTAGATATCAGTCCCATGTTACTCTAGATTGATAAAGTTTTACAACTGCAGCAAGGGTGCAAATCTGGGTGATAACAACCCCAAACAACAGCAAATGCGAACAGTAACACAAACAACTCGTAAACACACTACGACATCCTACAACAACACAAGAACATTGTTCTACTGAATCTCATCTGCACAAATGCAATCTCTGAGATAAGATTACTATATCAATCCAAGAACACCGCCCTCAGGTTTCTAGAAACTTATGTCCACCGGCCACAAGCTTCATCTTCAATGGTTTCCTTGTCCACTGAAGCTGCACAAGCATCTACTCTGGAAGAAAGAGTGAGAAAATGTCATTAGCCTCCCAAAATGAAATGTTACATTATTTTATGATGTGAGAGGCAATCTTGGGAATCCAAGATCTCCCATGCTTGAATCTTGGGAGTTACAACTCCCATATGCCACTTGGATGCTTCAAACAATGCCCACTGTCCACTTGTCAAAGGTGCAGTCCCTATTTTTAGCAAATCTCTTCACAAATCTACCCCAAATCTCCATAAAATATTCCCTCTCAAATCCAAATGCCCAAAGGGAATATTTGAGCTCTAAATACATTTTATTTAATATTTATTTGTCCTTTAATATTTGAAAATGCATCGGAACAAACATAATATTAAATAATTAATTTCCCTCCAAGCTGCCATGTAAAGTGACTTGCAATTTTTGGATAGGAGGGACTTACTAAAAATAGAAAATGTTATTTTTGGAAAGGGGACATTACAATTCCTCCCTCCCAGAATTTACTTGTCCTCAAGCAATGGAGATTAGGATGCTCAAGTATCTCAGGTCCCTCCCATGATGCATCCTCAATTAGCAAGTTCTTCCATTTGATCAAATATTCTGTGATGCACCTATTTCTGAGTTTCTTCTCCCTTGTTTCCAGCACTCTTTCTGGAATCAGAATTAATTTCCCTTCATCATCCAATGGTGGTAAATCATGTGAAGTAACAACTTGCTGTCCTACCACTTTCTTCAAGCATGAAACATGGAAAACATTATGAATTTTATTACTTGAAGGAAGCTCCAACTCATAGGTCACTTCTCTGATCTTTTTGATGATTTTGTATGGACCATAGTACTTGGGCTTGAATTTCTCAGCCCCATTCTTCTTCAATGTACTCTGTTTATATGGCTGCAATCTCACAAAGACCAAGTCCCTAACCTCAAATACTCTCTCTATCCTCTTCCTATTTGCATAAATTTTTTTGTTGATTTTGTGCATGTTGTAAGTTATCTTTAAGTGACCTCAAAATCTCCTGACTTTGATTTATTAGATCACTTGCTGCTAGTACATGACTATCTGAAAATAGTAAATCAGCAAAGGAAAGTGCATCATACCCATAAAGAGCTCAGAAAGGAGTCATACCTATAGACATATGAAAAGAAGTGTTGTAACAATATTCTGCTAGATGCAACCATTTCATACAAGCATGTTGCTGATCTGACACATAATTTCTTAGGTATCCCTCTATCCACTTGTTCACTATTTCAGTTTGTCCATTAGTTTGTTGATGGTATCTTGTGTTGGGTGTATGTTCAGTACCTGTTAAGTGAAAGAGCTCCTTCCAAAAAGATCTAAGAAATCTGCTATCTCTGTCACTAACTATGTTTCTGGGTAGCCCATGCAATTTGAAAACTTCTCTAAAAAACAATTCTACTACTTGTGGTGCTTTAAATTTAGTTGTAATAGGAAAGAAATGAGCATATTTTATCAATCTATCTACCACCACATAAATACAATCCTTACCTTGCCCCTTGGGTAACCGTATAATGAAATCCATGGAGATGCTCTCCCATTTCTGTTTGGGTATGGGTAGTGGTTGTAGACGCCCTACAGGATAAAGTTGTTCACTCTTATTCTACTAACACACCATGCACTCCTTAATGTGGCTATGCACATCCTCCTTTAGCCCTTTCCAATCAAATCTCTCACGGATCTACCTATAAGTCTTGTAATATCCTTGATGACCCGCAAGTGGTGTATCATGAAAGGCCCTTAAGATCTTCTCTTTAACCTTGGATTCAGGCACCAAATAGATCTAATTTTTGTAATAGATTAGCCCATCCATTACCACATACCTATGGTCCTCGACCAACTCATCCAAGATGTTAGTAGAAAAGGGGTTTTTTGCATACTCAGTAATGATGGACATCTTCCAATCAACTGAAATAGTTAACAAAGAGCATAAAGTAGGCTTCTTAGAAAGTGCATCTGCCACCACATTTTTCTTCCCTTTCATATACTCAATCCCAAAATCATATGCTTGTAATTTAGTTGCCCACTTCTGTTGGCGGTCATTCAAGTTATTTTGCTCCAAATGTTCTTTCCATGTTTTGTTATATATCAAAATATCATAGAAAAAGACTAGCACAAATTTTTGGAGTTGCTTACTGAATACCTAGTTCATGCAAGATTGGAAAGTAGTTGGAACATTGGTGAGGCCAAAGGGCATGACTAAGAACTCAAAGTGCCCGTAGTGACACCTGAAAACTGTCTTTTCTATATCTTTCTGCCTTATGCAAATCTGGTGGTATCCTGACCTTAAGTCAATCTTTGAAAAATAAACTACTCCATGTAACTCATCTATGATTTCATCTTATTCTTGGAATGGGGTATGTATTCTTGATTGTTTTCTTGTTTAATGCTTTGTAATCTATACACATCCTAAGAGTGCCATCTTTCTTTTTCACAAGCACCACTGATGAAGCAAATGGGCTAGAACTAGGCATGATGAAACATGTATATCAAAAAATTTGGATTTGCAAATGGAAATGATCAAACAATAAAATGCATAACCTAAACCCAAATCATTCAATACCTTGAAGATGCAAGATGAATTGTTTGATTGATTTGATATGTTGGTTGCTCACAATTTGGCAGCATAACATTTGCATAGGATTGAGATGATAGATGGAAGATTGATAGATGGAAGATGATGATGATAGATGCAAAGGTTCTAATGTGATTTCAATAGCATAAGAATACTCCAACTCAAATGCCTCCTGCAAATGTCTTGTGAGGGAGTTGATTTATAGGAAAGGCTTGGTTCAAATGAATGGCTAGGATCAAAAGGCTAAATGAATGATGTGGATGGCTAGGATTGATTAGTTATACACACTCTTAAAGGGAGTTGTAGTCATGTGACAAGTGTAAGGAGAAGCATAGGGCTCATATGTAATTGTGTACACAAATACTAAAATTAGGTCCCATTAGTTGTACATGTGAAAGATTTTAAATAAAAATTTTACTACCACACATGAGTCAATTAAGAGGTGGACAAGTGTCAAAATGTGGTGAGAAGTGAGGACCTAATTCAAATATTTTATTTGAATTAGTTGGGATATTAGTTGGAATATGTGAGGGAAATTAATTAAATAAATAAAATTTATTTAATTAATTGGGAAGATGATTAGGATAGGATTGGGATATGAATAGGAAATTAATTAAATAAATAAAATTTATTTAATTAATTGGCTTAATGGGATAAGAGGAATTGGGAGTGGGATTAGGACAAAATGGCTTATGATGTCTAGATAATGTTTTTTAACTAGGTGTTGCAAGACATGGACAAATTTGGGACAATTTTGGGTGTCTACAAAACCCATATCCAAGAGCTCTCTAATAGTCTTCTCTATCTCCTCCTTATAACCTCATGGGTGTTTGTAAGGAGTTGTAATAACAGGTTTTTCACCCTGTTCCAACTCAACCACATGCTGAAATCCTCTATCTAGAGGTAAACCTGGAGGTGGATCATTGAAAACAATACTATGCTTATCCAAAATTTCTTGAATCTCAAAATGAAATTTACCTTTTTCTTGTTGGGAACTCGAAGGATGTATCAAGCATGTTGTAACCCAAGCTACTTGCCCTTGCCTGAAAGTCCTCTCCATCTTCTTCATAGTTACTACTCTTGGTGCTCCACTTGAAAGGCCTCTTAGAACAATTTCTCTTCCATCTGAATGGAATTTGAATTCCATAGTTTACTAGTTTTGCTAATAACCTCCAATGGAGTGCAGCCATTGCACACCCAACACCACATCTGTTTCACCAATACCCACCACATTGAAATCATCACTTAGATTATAATCTCCCATAGTAATGTTGAGCTGCCGAATCACTTTCTTGCAAGGCATTGTAAAACTATCAGCAACTGTGACATTAAATCCTTCAAACTCTTTAGTTTTCAATCCCCTCTTCATCACATATCCTTCATCAATGAAATTGTGGGTAGCCCCACTATCAATCAACACAGTCATCCTTTGTCCTACTAGGACTCCTTTGAACTTGAAATGGATGGTATCTAGGGGCTCCTGATAGGGCTGCCAAGGAACCCTCTTCACTATTTTCAACTTCCACTTCTTCAAAACTAGGGTCTATAGAGTCATGAAATTCTTCATTCTCCTCAGACTCAGGGTCTCAAGATACTTCAATGAAATGCACCTTTCCCTTACCAAGGCATCAATGGCTAGGGTCCCATGGTTCTTTGCAATGGAAGCAAAGGTTCCTCCTCCTAAGCTCCTTCTTGTCATTGAGGTCTATCTTCTTAGGGGCTGTAGGTGGTACAGATGATGCAATCTTTTGTATAGGGGCTGGGAAAGTCTTCTTTTGGAAACCACTCTTTTGCTATCCTAAAAAGAATCCCTTAGACGGTTGTGTCAAGCTCTTCTTGGGAAAAGTGGGTTCAAGCTGCAAGCTTCTTCTAATTGCTTCTTGGAGTGTGGTAGGTGAAAAGGATTTGATAAGACTTCCTAAATGATCTTCAAGTCCTTCCAAGAACAGGTAAACAATCTTTTTTTCTGATATGCCAGGCACCATAATAGCATTTTTTTGAAACTCATCCACATACTCACTCACCATAGTCTTCTATTTAATCTTTCAAAGTTCTTTGAAATACTCTTCTTCATCTCTGAGTTCAAAGTGGTCTAATAGCCTCTGGCTAAAATCTGCAAATGTATTCACCTGATTCTGATATTGAGTAATGGTCCCATGATACCACCACTCATAAGCATTACCTTCCAGATGTAGAATTGCAAACTAAATAGCATCTTTCTTATTCATAGGATTGAGGGTGATGTATGTTTGTAGTTTTTGTAACCATGCTCTGGCTAAGATTTTGTTGCTACCATCAAAAGTAGGTGCTGCAAGTTTGCTCAGTTTACTTTTAAGTTCTCTTTCTCCTTTATCTTGCTCCCTTCTCCTATGTTCCTTACCAAAGATCTCCAAAAATATGTCAAATGAAATGGCTATTTTATAGGCTTGTGATTTCTTGGAATACTCCTCAAACCACTTAGTTGTTGCCTCAACAGTGATGGCCTCTATGTTAACATTAGCTGCATCTTCTCCTCCATTCTCAGGTAGAAATATGGGTTCTTTTTGCCATGACATAGTTGTTGCCTTTCTTCCTCTGGAAGTGCTTCCTTCACCAGTAGCATCTTCTCCATTTTTCTTACTCTAATATGTCCACATTTATTCAACAATGAGATCCAATCTATCCATAGTGGCTAAAAATCTTTCACTTTCTTCCTCTCCCTTACCTTTACCACTATCCTCAACCATTATTTAAACTTCTTCAATTTCTCTGTTAGCTGTTATCTTTTTTTTCTCTCTTCTCCAAGCTCTGAGATCTCTTTCACTCGGAAGCATGAATCAAGAAACCCTATGGGATGGAAAGATTATGCTTTGATACTACTAAAATGTCCCCAATCTGATTTAAATTAAAACCCCACAAAATCTGAAAGTGACTTTGCATTAACAACACAACTATGCATCACAATTTCTAGAAACTAGTGACTAGTTTACAAAATAAACCATCCAAAATATTGCAACACAAATCCAAACCAATTTTATTATTATTTTCTAATTGAAACACAAATGTTTAGGTCTGATACATAATATTTACCCAGAAGAAAACTATCACAAAAAATCCATAATTTCTGCCACAACCCATTAAGCAAAATGTTGAAATATACATAAAATAACTCACTACAAAGCCTCCAAACTCTTAGATTCACACCCATAACTAATGTGGCTATAGAATGATGCTATAGATAATGTATTACAGTAGCACACATAGCAAACCAAACCCCAAACAACAACAAATGCAAACACAAACACAAACAACTCCTAAACACACTACAAAATCCTACAACACAAGAACATTGTTCTACTAAATCTTGTCTACACAAATGCAATCTCTGAGATAAGATTTCTATATCAACCCAAGAAGACCACCCTCGATTTGCTGGAAACTCATGTCCATCGGCCACAAGCTTCGTCTTAAATATTTTTCCTATCCACTGAAGCTGCACAAGCATCTGCTCTACAAGAAAGAGTGAGAAAATGTCATTAGCCTCCCAAAATGAAATGTTACATTATTTTATAATGTGAGAGGCCACCTTGGGCATCCAAGATCTCCCATGCCTGAATCTTGGGAATTACAACTCCCATATGCCACTTGGATGCTTCAAACAATGTCGACCGTCCACTTATCAAAGGTGTAGTCCCTATTTTTAGAAAATCTCTTCACAAATCTACCCCAAATCTCCATAAATATTCCCTCTCAAATCCAAATGCCCAAAGGGAATATTTGAGCTCTAAATACATTTTATTTAATATTTATTTGTCCTTTAATATTTGAAAATGCATCAGAACAAACATAATATTAAATAATTAATTTCCCTCCAAGCTGCCATGTAAAGTGACTTAAAATTTTTGGATAGGAGGGACTTCCTAAAAATAGAAAATGTTATTTTTGGAAAGGGGACATGACATCTACAGTAGAGCTGGTATATAGAGAAGGCATACACAGGCACGGCTACAGCATAGAAGTCATTTTCTTCAAAGAAATGCAATACCCATTTGAAATTTTTGAAACCCTTATCATTTCTTTTGAAGATACAATGGAAGTAATGCAAAATACAAGAAGGCCAAACCAAGAAGCTTACCTCATCAATGGATGCAGAGCTATAACAAGCTGCAGCCTTCTCTTTGTTTAAATTTTTAGAGAACAAAGGCAAAAACTAGAGAAGGAAGACACAGAGACAAGAGAATATTGTTAAAAGTTGATAGTATATGCACATCCACAGTCACATAAAGAAAGCCATAGAAATAACATCAAATGGCCAGTAAAAAGTTCAAATAAACACTCACCTTTCTTTGTTGCATTCAAATGCCAGAGAATTGATAAGAGAAGCACCAAGATGAGGGTAAAAAACCAAAGAGAAAGCTTGTTTCCTTCAAACCCTAGCAGCAGCCAACTGAAGTTGCAAAGAAAAATGAAGTCAAAGTGAAAGATAGAAATGAGTGACAACTTTTAGGGTTAGTTCCTTCCTTTTGTTCAATGGTGTCTATTTCCCATCTATTTTTGACTTAGCAAAAAACAAATTATTGCCTGAGGTTAAGACTTAAGTATTGAGATTTCCTAATGATGATGCTAAGAAGGGTCATAGGCCGAGTGATTATTCCTTTTTGCCTTTGAATCTGCTAAGTCAAAGGGTCAAAATCATCATATGGAAAGGCTTAAGTGCCTTTTTCAAATGCCTTAGTTCTTTTATCTCTATTGTCCATGATAGTCAATAAATCAAAAGTCAAGATACCTTATATCATATGTAGAAGATTCCTCATTATGCATGATGACCAAGTGTGGTCAAAGAGCTTTCTTATACCTTATGCATTATTGAATGCATTTAAAGTCAAGACAAAAAACATGCATGGAGACCAAATTATTTGCAATGTGAATGAAGACTAAGGGTGAGGTGGCAGGGTAAGGATAGGGTAAGTTTTTGTCTTTTGCATTGAAGATATGGTATGAAGACAAAGATAAGGTAAAGAGATTTTGCATGGTAAGGGTAATAATGCATATGAGTTGCAAACTAGACATTTGTGCCTTTTTTACAAATGTAATAGAGGCAGGGGGTATTTTTGCCTTAATACATGTGAGATGCAATTAGTGAATTATTATGATTGCATGGAGATATAAGGGTTAATTATTGCCTCGGGTGATAAAATAATTGCAAACTAGGAGATTTTTTTTGTGCATGGAGGCATAAGGGGATATTATTTTCTCTCTCACATATTAAGTCCTAATTTTGGCATCAAATTATGGAAATTTGTGCGAATTAGGCAAGTGTAATTGGAGAGATAAGGTGATTATTTTCTTTCCATCCATCATGCATGACTTTACAACTAAAATCAATGTAAGTAAATAATAAAGTAATATTTTATAAATTACTTTATTATTTTTCAAAAGTTGGAAAATCATGGAGTTAATACAAGATGTAACTAATAGTAAAGTAATTAAAAACTTAATTACTTTATTCTTTGCTCATATCAATTTTGCATTGCAAAATCATGCAAAATAGATGAGTTGAGTTAACTGAGGCTATTTCTAGACTTCTGCATGATTTGGAGGATAGTTTGGGGAGTTTTGGTCAACTTCTTGGTCAAACACATGGAGAGGATCAATTTGGAGCTATTTTTGCTCAATTTGGGACAGTTTTGACCCTTTTTTTAGGGATTTCTTGGTTTGCTCATGGATCACTTTTGAGAGCTTATTTTTAGAGGCAGTTAGTTGCAGTTATATTTTTCATGCCTCTTGGAGAGAGCAAACTATATATTGTAAATCAAAACTTAGTTTTTGTTGGTTCTTACCTTTTTGCTCTTTACACTTTGAGAGAGAAAGAGGTTTTGTAACTCATTGATTACAGATTTTATACAAATTACAGTAGGTTACATGTTCCATTTCCTTGTCTTTATGCAATATTTTCCTTTATTTTTCATTGGAATCAAGTGTTTGCCTTTCCATTAATGCTACTTGTATGAGTGATTTGATGAAATTTTATTGTGTTTAGTTATCAAAACCTTTAAAATTATTATCTCATTCTTACTTGTAAGTGTTAAAGCATAGTGATATCACAGGTCTTAGGTTGTGCTACTAAAGTCTGTTTTCCTTCATGTTGTGAAAAATCCTTTTTCCTTCATTAAGAAGATAATTTCTAGCCTTCCTTAGAAATATTTTTGTGATTAAATTGCCAAAAGTGGATTGTGTGGATAGATTTTTGAGATCTATTGTGAAGTCAGTTTTGCAAGTTTTCCATCAAAAGTAGGTGCATCACCGCATTTACAGCTTCAATTTTAGTAATTCCATTAGATCTTTTTTACCCTTTTCTTGTAAAATTTATTATTTTATCAAGGGAAGAAACCCATCTGGAGGTTCAAGTTCACCATAGGTCACCCACAACCTGAACTTGATCCCATGTTTCAAAGAATTGCAGAGTTTTCACAGCTTTGTATAAGGCTGCAATCCTAATCAACAACAGATATACCTCATCCCTTCCAAACAATCCCATCATCATATTGTCATAAGCTTTGTCATGAAAAATCCTAAGTATTTCACCTAGAATGGGGCATGTTATTCCCATGCAATAGTCTTTGAAGATCACATCCTTGCTCTCTTACGCATACATCCATTCCATCTATTATTTCCTATTATTCTACCCATCCATCTATCATGAGCCTTCCATCCCATTTACTATCACCCATCCTTTTATCCATTCATTCTACCTCGATCCTTACACCTAGACTTGGTTTCTCTTGTCATTGGTATCTAGCACAAAGGCTATTCCAATTGTAAATCCATTGACATTCAAAAAATGCCCAAAAATCCAAAAAATCAAAACATTCAAAAATTCCAAAAAAATCAAAACATTTCAAAAATACAAAAAAATCAAAACATTTCAAAAATCCAAAAAAATCAAATATCCAACAAAAATCCAAGCAATAAAATCAATCCAATCTTCAATCCATCAAAATCAAACCAATCCAATCCATCAAATCAATCTAAGCAATGATCCAAATGTAAGTCATCCTTAATCCACACTAATCAAGTTAATCAATTTTGTCAAATTATCCAATCACATCCTTTGGTCTTGATCTTAATCTTGTCGTAAACTAGATCTATCAATCATCATCATCATCAATGGGATATATCGTTCCCACATCCTTGTGTTGATCTAAGGATGTATCATTCCCCGCAATGACAACACTATCATCATCAATCAATCAATCAATTAATCATTGGTTTACAGCTTGACAGGGTCAATACCTTGTTTGTTTTTAAATCATTTGTACATGCTTTATTGCATGCTTGTGTGTGTTATCTTTTTATCTTACATTTGTATCACATCCATATCATTTCCAGCTAATATTCATATCTTATGTATGTTGGAATAGCTTTTGCATTAACTTTTGCATCTAAGGACATATCATACCTTTTGTGCATTAGGACTTTAATGCTCTAAGTTTACTTCCTCATACATTAGACAAGGTTGTATTATGTTGGTGCACAAGACACATCGTCACCTTGGTCTTTATACCTTGGTGCATAACATCTAGTGCTATATCAAACATCATGGTTGCTCACTTTCATTGCAGCATAACACATAATTCCTTTCTTCTATCTATTCCCTTATCTTTCTTGACTGGTCCCTTTGATTTCGAGAGCCTACCTATGTTTATCCAACCCACCTATCCTCTCGAGGGGGCATCATCATCCTATCTTTCCATCATCCCATCCATTTTCCTTTATCCATACCTTAGCTTATTTGAAATGATGTTACTCGACACAAATCTCATCATCTCGAACATCATCTCAAAGAGGGGCAAAATGTGTTAAAATCTGTAAAATAGATTATAACCCAGAATCAATTGAAAGAGTTAGAAACATAACCTGTAAATGCAAAAAATAATAACAGCAATACCATGAGATTGATGTGAAATGCTCAAATGGTAAAATAGCATCAGATAACTATCTCCAATATCAAATGAAAATACAAGCTAGGTAGCATGCTTATATAGACCAGAGAGAGGGAGGAGGTGGCAACACTGACCAATGAGGAGCAACCATCTATCAGACTAAAGATAGCAAAGTATCTTCCCAAGATAGCTAATGGATGCTCACATGTAGGAAAGTGACACCTCGCAACCACTCACATAATAAGACATGCTTTATTAACCTAAGCAAGCTTAAATAAATGTGTAGGAAAAACCTTATAATAAGGAATAAAAAACCTACACTAACACCCCCCCTTAAGCGTAGCTTAGGTGGGTAAAGAGATGGGTCCTGGCAAATCAAGCCTGATGAGGTACCCATGTACAATGAATTCCCCCCCAAAAGAGAAGCAGCCCCCCCAAAAGAGAGTACACCCCCATGAATAAAGAGAGAAAGAAGGAGCTAAGAAGCCCCCTAAAAGGAGGACACCTACCACACCCCAAGCAAAGTTTGCAAATGAATGAACTTGCTCTCAGTGAAGGGTTTGGTGAAGATGTCAGCTATCTGATCTGATGTCAAACAATACTAAAGATCAAGAACCTACTCATGAATCAGCTCCCGAATGTAGTGCATGTGAATCTCAATGTGTTTGGTCCGCTGATGATGGACCGGATTGTGAGAGATCTGAATAGCACTCTGGTTGTCACAAAAGATGACCGTAGGCTTTCTAAAGGAAATACCAAACTCAGTGAGAATGTGTTGAAGCCAAATGGCTTCAGTAGCAGCATTAACTGCTCCTTGATACTCAGCCTCTATAGATGAAAGAGCAATACCCTGAAGTAGACTTGCGACCCTGAGAATCACCTACCCAATCTAAATCTGTGTATCCCACCAAGTCAATATCCACGCCTGCTGCATAATGAATCCCATAACTGTGAGTGCCCTGTACATAGTGAAGAATCCTCTTAGCTACTTTCCAATGCAGCTCATGTGGCTCCTGCATGAACCTAGAGACTAGGCCCACGGCATATGAAATATCAGGCCTCATGTGAGTCAAGTATATGAGACTCCCAACCAATTGGCGATACAAGGTAGCATCTACCAAAGGTGAAGAACAAGAAGCCTTGAGTTTGACTCCTGACAGAAAGGGAGTCGGCGCAGGCTTACAGTCAGCCATGCAAAATCTAGAGAGCATATCAAGAGCATACTTGGGCTGAGAAAGAAAGATACTAGCCAAGGACTATGTAATCTCAATGCCCAAGAAATAGTGAAAAAGACCCAAGTCAAACATCAGAAAATGATCATGAAGGGCAGTTTTCACTGCCTTGATGGTGGATGAGGAACTCCGTGTAATTAGCAAGTCATCAACATAGAGAACAAGGAAAGTGAGAGTATCATCCTACTGCAAAATGTAGACGTTCGGATTAGAATGGCATTGAGTGAACCCAACTGATAGAAGAAAGGAGTCCATCTTGGCATACCAGGCTCGAGGGGCCTATTTAAGGCCATAGAGAGACTTCCGAAGTCGGCAGACAAGTGAAGGATTCTGGATGAACCCCTGTGGCTGCTCCATATATATCTCCTCCTGAAGGTCACCATGAAGAAAAGCACTCTTCACATCCATCTGATGAACTTCCCAGCGATGGGCTACAGCAATGGCAAGGACAAGTCGGATTGAATTCATCTTGGCAACTGGCACAAAAGTCTCAGAGTAGTCAATCCCAAGAACTTGGGAGAATCCTTTTGCGACCAAGCGAGCCTTATGTTTATCGACCGACCCATCTGCAGCAAATTTTGTTCGATAGACCCACTTGCATCAAACAAGTTTTCTTCCCTTAGGAAGTGGGACTAAATCCCATGTATGGTTCCTTTCCAAGGAACTGAACTCTTCCTGCATAGCAGCATCCCACTCAAGGACACCAGAAGCTTCCCTGAAGGATTGTGGATCAGAAGCTAAATCAAAGAAGAGATGAGGAGCCTACTCAAACTGTGACCTTGTTCTTCTCGCATCTAAAGGATCACCAACCTAATCACCTGCTGACTCCAAAGTTTGACGAGCCCAAAGAGGCCCAATGACAGGAGAATCTAGAGAAGAATCAACATCCTCTGAATGATGACTAAGAGAGGAGGAAGATGAACCCTCATCATCACCATCTAAAGTGGAGGAAGAAGACTCCTTAGGAGGATTAAGGTCCTCAGAAGAACTATCATCATGAAGTCGCAGTGTCTCCATGGGAATGAAAGATGGAGAAGTGGTAGAAGAAGTATCCTCCTCAAACCAAACACTCCTCTCAATAAAGAGCTCATGTGTGGTAGGGTGGAGTAGCCTATAGCCTTTGACACCATCTGGATAGCCAACAAATATGCAAGGCCTACTCTGTGGATCCATAGCCTTGCATTTCTCTGTTGGAATGTGGGCCCATGCAGGAGACCCAAATACTCGAAAGTGCTTGACTGTGGGTTTTTGACTGGTCCAAGCTTGAAAAGGAGTTACCCCCTTCACAGCTCGGTGAGGAACCCAGTTCTAGATATAACATGCACAGTTGATGGCCTTTGCCCAATACTAAGGTGCCAATGATTTGGAGTGAATCATGCAATTGGCCATTTCCTTCAATGACCGATTCTTTCGTTCTGCAACTCCATTTTGCTGTGGACTATAGGGAACTGTGTGTGAAGATCAATGCCCTCTGAGGCACAAAACTGCTCAAACCTTTGGTTGACATATTCCCCACCATAATTAGTGCGCAGAATCTTGACAACCTTCCCAGATTGTTTCTCTACAAAAGATTTAAAGTCCTGAAAAGACTCAAAGACTTTAGACTTTTGTTTGAGAAAGTATACAAAGGTGTATCAAGAAAGATCATCAATGAAGGTCAATACATATCTAGCTCTGTTGAATGAAGGATGTTGAAATGGACCAGCCAAATCACTGTGTAATATCTCCAAGAGCTGTGTGGCTCTCTGTGCTTTGCCTTTGTCAAATTTTTCTTCAGGATGCTTGCCAAGAATGCAACCTTGACAAACTCCATCAAAGAATCGAATAGAAGGCAACCCTGTAACCATGTCATGCTGACTGAGCTGCTGCAAGTAGCGATAGTTCAAGTGGCCAAACCGTTGATGCCACAAATGGCTCACCTCATCTGAGTGAGTGAGCAATGCAAGTGAAGGAGAATCAGGAACAAAATGAGAAAAGTGATAGAGCTGAGAATGGTTATCAACTTTTCCTACAGCAACTGTAGACCCACTGTACAGATCACTAATAACCACTGAGTCAGGTGTAAATTCAACTCTCTTGCCAGAACCTGTATGGGTGATCTGGTAGACAGATAGGAGATTAGTTGACAAAGAAGGCACACAAAGAACATCATGGAATGTCCCATCACCAACATCAACAGACCCTCTCCCAAGAACTTCCTCTGGTGTAACATTACCCATAAGAATATCAGGCATAGAACATGACTCCAAGGATGAGAAAATTTCCTTTGTATTGGCCATGTGGTGAGAAGCACCTGAGTCAATTACCCAACTATCTAGTAGTGTAGCAACTGCAACAAGGGCCTTGCCCTTCCCCTTACTATTTTTCATGTCCGTTGAAAATTGTGAAGAATCTTCTTTAGTTGAATCTGGCACTTTGATATTATTCTTCTCAAGAAGATAAGTGAGATGAGCTATTTGCTTTTTCAAACACTTATGCTCATCGTGACCAGGTTTCTTACAAAAGGCACACTTTGTCTTCTCCTTTTTAGACATGTTGTCTTTAGAGGAAGACTTAGGAGCTACATTGTTTGCAGCTTGTTTTGGACCTTGTTTCTTCTCTCCTTGATCCTTTTGTTTCTTATTTTGCTTTCCATTGCCTTTCTGATCTTTAGTGCCCTGATTTGCAGCCAAGGCATGAGACTTAGAAGGCTTAATAGTGCCCATGTGAACTAATTTATCCTGTTCTTTAGTGAGTTCAGCAGCAAATTCATCTAAAGAAGGCATTTTGTAGGTAGTCCCAAGAGCACTTTTGGTGGCATAAAATGTAGAAACAAACACTGAGTAGTTAGGACCAAGCTTAGAAAGAATACTTAAGATCAATTGTGGATCTCTCTTTTCAATCCCACATTGCTTCAACTATAATCTAATGGCCTTTAGCTTTGTGAAGAAGTCATGTATTGTATCAAAATTACATGGATTTAACCCTATTAGCTCATTCTCCAATTGATGTCCCCTTAATTCATCTTGTTTACCAAAGAGATTTTCTAAAGTAGTACATACATCATTTGGTGTTGTAGTAGATTCAACATAAAAAAGAAGATCAGGAGATACAGACATGCATAGAGTTCCAAAAGCTTCATCTAGCCTGTTATGAAATTTAGACCTTTCTGCAATTAAGGTTGGTTCAGTTTCTAGACCCATTGTTACTCTATATAGTCCTAACTTCTTAAGTTGGATAGTCATCTTGGACTTCCACTCATAGTAGTTGTAGGGTGTTAGAACAGGCACTGTTAATTGATCCATCTTAATGCAGAATTAGATTGTTGTTGTTGTTGTAAGGAAAGAAAAGATGCAAGAATACACAAGACACCCCCCCTTTTCCACTCAATCAAAGAACCCCCCTAAGAAAATTTGATTTGGCACTTTATATTTAGTGCGTTTACAATTTCCACCAGCAAGAAATACTGAGTGGACTTGATCTCAATGCTATTACAAATCCTTAAAAATAGCATATGCTGAAACTAATACTTAGGGCCAATGCCTAGTAAAATGAACAGCACCACTGCAAACTACATGAAAAAACATCCACTTTCAAAAAAAGAATCACCTCAATCTGAGGTTTTATGCAAAAGTTATGCCTCTTCGGAGTTCCCAAAATGAGGACTGCGTAGTGTCCCGACTGAGAATCTACAATTTCTAAAAAATCTCTGCACTAAAATCAAAAAATGACTGTACTAGTGCATAGAGCACAAAAAAATAGCTAAGATCAAAAAATATTTCGTGAGAAATGGAGTCCGTATGAGCAAGAATGGAGCATTTGAAAACTGCATTCAAATCTACAATTGCCAATGAAGAGGGTCTTTTGTACCTTTTCGAGTTCATTTCTGCAAAATATACAATCTGCATGCAAAAATTAAAAGACACCCAGATGGTTTTTCTACACTGCGAACAAAACCCAGAAGGTGTTTTTCTTGCTGATGTACAAAAGATGTAGATCTAGTGTAAAATAGATGCCTTTAGCTGCAAAAATGACCCCATCAACCAAAAAATGGCATGCAAAGGTAGAATCAACTACCTAAGTCAAGCAAAGGCATGCTACAACCTGCAATACTAATTAAAACACCAAATATGCAAGTCAATTGATAGATTTGAGCAAATCAAGATTTACCAGATCTTCATAAATCTTTTCTGATTCTCTAGATCGTTTGAAAAATGCAAGAGAAGAGCATACGGGGTTTTATAAGATCTCTACAAAGAATCT
Source organism: Cunninghamia lanceolata (assembly GCA_027924645.1). NCBI lineage: Eukaryota > Viridiplantae > Streptophyta > Pinopsida > Cupressales > Cupressaceae > Cunninghamia > Cunninghamia lanceolata. The sequence continues at coordinate 6,359,092 of BSBN01000458.1, forward strand.
AACCTTACAAAACTTGCTCTGATACCATGTTAAAATCTGTAAAATAGATTATAACCCAGAATCAATTGAAAGAGTTAGAAACATAACCTGTAAATGCAAAAAACAATAACAGCGATACCATGAGATTGATGTGAAATACTCGAATAGCAAAATAGCATCAGATAACTTTCTCCAATATCGAATGAAAATACAAGCTAGGTAGCATGCTTATATAGACCAGAGAGAGGGAGGAGGTGGCAACACTGACCAATGAGGAGCAACCATCTATCGAACTAAAGATAGCAAAGTATCTTCCCAAGATAGCTAATGGATGCTCACATGTAGGAAGGTGACACCTCGCAACCACTCACATAATAAGACATGCTTTATTAATCTAAGCAAGCTTAAATAAATGTGTAGGAAAAACCTTATAATAAGGAATAAAAAACCCACACTAACAAAATGTAGACACCCAAAATTGTCCATGTCTTGCAACACCTTGTCAAATACATTATTAGAGACATCATGTAACATTTTGTCCTAATCCCACTCTTGATTCCACTTATCCAACTTTCTAATTAATTAAATAAATCTCATTTATTTGATTAATTTCCCATTTATCCTACTAGCTAATTAATTAAATAAATCCTATTTATTTAATTAATTTCCTACATTTCCTCTAATTTAAATAAATAAAATATTTATTTAAATAAGCCCTCTCCAATTTTCCAACTAATCCAAATAAAATATTTGAATTTATCCTCACCTTTCACCACATTCCAACACTTGTCCACCTCTCAATTGAGTCATGTGTGGTTGTACAATTTTCATTTAATATCCTTCACATGTCCAACTAATAGGCCATCCCTATTCTCCTTCGCACACTTGTCACATGATTACAACTCCTCATGGAGTAGGAAAACCCTAGTTGATCTCAACTATCCACATCATTGAAATCAACTTTCAATCTCAACCATCAATTCAAATCAACCCTTTCCTATAAATCAGCACTCACCCAAGCCATTTGAGCAATGAGTTTTTGAGTATCCTTATGCTATCAAAATGGCATTAGAGCCTTTGCATCATTCATCCTATGCCATTGTTGTGCTGCTGAAATAGTGAGCAACCAACATTCCTCCAGCATTCATCCTTCAAAATCATGCATTCCTATGCAAGATTGAGAAGAGCAATGGAGATAAATGAAGTTTAGCATGGAGATTGGTTTGCATTTGATTTTTTATTTTCATTTTTATGCTAGTCTGTGCTCTATTGTGCTTGTTAGGGTTTCATTATTGTTGTTTATGCTTTTACCTTGATTTTTACCCTAGCTACATCATTCCCTAATGATTCTAATCAAAGCCTAGCTCTTAGTTGTACATTGATTCTAGTCTTAATGATCCATGTTGTTAAGTCTAAGAGAAGTCAACCTTCAAACCTATAGTACTCAATAGAAGCTTGCAAGTAGACCTTTCCCATTCCTCCTTAGTAGAAGGGAAGTCTAACTGAATAGTGAAAACTTTTGGTGGCACTCAGCCCCTTATCTCTCCTGGCCAAAAATGTTAGGAAGATCATAACTCTGAAGGAAGCAATCTAAAATACGAGTGAATGAAAAATGAGTGACCCAAAAAAATTAGAGTGTGAGAGAAAAGTGAGATTATGAGGAAACTAGTTGAATATCCAAAGCATCAATAAAGTTTCAAAGCATCCCATCAAAAAGCATCAAAAATATCAAAAAAATGAGAGAAAAGTAAGGTACTCCAAAATACAAAAAAAATAAAAATGAAAAAGAGAGAAATATAAAACAGGAGTGAAAGAGAGAAGATTGTTGATTGTTTGTACTCTCGAGTGGAGATAAATCTAATCTCGGAGCTATGAGAGTGACAATCTACCAGAGAAAGTAAGGTACAAATCACACACATGCACCCGCTAAGTACTACTAGAAGTCTAGTTGTCTTTAGGGCCATCTTCTACTTTGGAGCCTTTTCCTTTACTCCAGATCTATCTTGTTGGCCATCTTTGACCTAAGTCTAGCAATTGCTAATAATATTTGTTTCTTTTTTAAGTTGAAATCTTGTCAAAATGTTTTATTGAGATAAGGAGTAGTGTTCAGCCTTTAGCGAAGCCTAAAATTTAGAAGCATTCCATCCCCCCCCCATTCCCACTTGAGTTCTAAATCCTATCTCGAAAAATTAAATAAAACTCATATACCAAGATAATTTGCAATCCCCTGAGTTCATTCTAAAGAGTTTTTGCATTGTTTGTTCCATCATGCATTCATCATACCAAAATTAGAAAAAGAAAAAGCAATAAGTCTATGTCATAACTCATCACATTCCATAGGTTAGAAGTGTGTTGCATTCCTTCTCGTATCCCTACATTTCATACATTGCATGCATTCATATATTCTAAAAAAGACAAAAATATATATATCATAATCATTCTACATTCATATCAAGTCTTAGAGATCATAATCACAAAGGTTTTAAATCACCAATGAGCTCAAAAGATAAAGATAGTCATGATCATAAAGAGAATTCCAAGAGTGCTAGTACAAAGTTGATACAAAGCAAAGAGTATATCTAATGACAAAATGCTCTATGTTTCCCCATGCAAGGGGGAAAAACAGAAGTAAGAAAATCGTAGATGAATCTCAAGGATGATTTTGACCAATAGACCCACCAAGGCTCTGACTCCTAGGCCTCCTATGACTAGCAGTATTAGAACCCCTATGGGTCTTGTGACAAAGAGAGAACTCTACTAGGAGCATGTGAAGGACCTGCCATATCTTCTCGAGAAGCTTGTCTATGAATTCCAAGACTTGCCCTCTCATGAAGGACAACATTCTTGGCTCTAAGTTTGCTGATATTACCACACAGAGAAGTTATCTGTTAGTTGGCATAGTATGTAGGCACAAGAATGTCTATGTGATGACCAGCCCAAGAAGGAAGATGGGCATTAACAAGTAGAGACTCACGAGAATGGCCCATGATGGGAAACAAAATATCTAAGCTAGAATCATGAAATAGTTCCCTCCATCCTATAGAAGAACCTAAAGGGAAGAAAGAAAAGAAGAGAGAGTGTTAGTCAAACAACCCAAGTGCCCAAAAATCACTCTCTTCCCAAGAGGGGTCATCTGTTGCATGGTCACAAACACGAGGTATGGAGGCCTTCTCCTTAGGAGGAATCTTCCTATCCTATCCTTCACTAACCTCATCATGAACCTCTCCCACTAGATTCTAATCCTCATTGGAAGAATCAGAATCATCAAGAGCAATCAATCCATGAGGAGTAGACCCTTTCCTTCCCCTATGGCTAGAGTCCAAGCTATGACTTGTATGAAATTTTCTAGTAATCAAGACTCCAAGGGTAAAGGGAGTCCATGTGATCATCACCTACTCAGAGCCTCCCATCTCTTGAATAGACCTATAGTAAGTGGGAATTGGGGGCATGTCCTCTTAAAAGTCATCGCATAGCTGTTGTAAGACTCACTCGATGTGGTGTAGCTCAAAAAACCCATTTTGATCTAAAAGTTGAATCACACCCATGCAAAATGCTCTAATCTATGTGTCACCAGTCCATGTACCCTCCATATCAATGTAGGGATAAAAAATCATGTTGGCATCAGTCAAAGTGGGCATTGCAGGCAAGCTAGCATCAAAATGGCCAAGTCGACCCCATCATGTAGCCCTCATAAGTCTAAGATAAGGAATTGGTATCTCCCTCTAGAATGGTTGAATGTACTCATAGATCCATGTCATGATCAAGGAGGGATGACTAAAAGCAAGAGCCCCTCAGTGTGCAATATAGTAAAAATCTTGGTAGACCATAGCTAAGATGTCAACGCCCCATGCAAGCATAGTTCCACATTCTATACACTGAATGATTAGTGCCCAACACCATCTAAGTCTAGATGATCCCTTATCTCCTAACAACTTTGAAGCAATCAAAATGGTGAGGTACTTCCTCAAAGGAGAAATAGGAAGATGAGGAACTGAAGTGAGTTGGACCCCTTGTGTGTGTCTCAAAATAAGATACTCCCATTGTAGAATCCCACACTTGCTTCTCGGCAAGTGAGTTGCTCTCGAGAAGAACAAGTGTTTGTCCCCTCACAAGAACTCCTAGGATGCAATAAACATCATAAAGAGCAATAGTCTAGTCCTCTGAAACCTGCCAAAATCTGAAAATGTTCTTGTCAGCATCCCAATAGGTCAAGATGTCATAGCAAATACGAGAGGTAGGATGAACAATTGGAACATGACATATCTTGTCAAGCCTCACCCTCTTCAAAATAGGATGATCTCTTGAAGATAGGGCCCCATAAGCATCTGAAAGTCATCGGTGCTCATGGCTAGCATTCCATCGAATGCGTGCATCATACCAAGAATGAAAAACCATGTGTTGGATCTCATCAAAATAAGAAAATCACAAAAAGGCATATATTCTTCACAAAATTGCAATGAAATGATGTGATTTGTGTCATGATTAGTGAAAAACAAAGTCATAGAAGCATAACAAAACATCAAATTTTAGTTAGAATCAAATAGGCAAGGTCACCCCTTTTAGTAGAAAAAATCTCCCCGAGTGACCCTATTCATAGACTAGATCTCCTCCGGTGACCCTAGTGAAACATATGGGTCACCCCAGGCAACCTACCCTGGTGAAAAGAGAAACCCATAGGTGACCCTATCCCATGCCCTAGCATGCCAAAAATTCACAGAAATAGTAAAAATTCTACCGGATTTCGAGAAACAAAAGGACATTTACACTCTAAACAACAAAATAGACACAATGCAATAGAAAAAGTTGACAAAAATAAAATCATTTACAAGAAAATTAATAAAATTTAAACCAGGGTTTTGAGAGTAGAAAATCACATTGTTTGTACCTAATTTTTAGCGAAGGAAGGATTCATCACCCCCATTGCCATTGCCTCAACAAAATCTTTCTGATGATTGCTTGTACGCACGATTCCGTCAACAATCGACTCATCTTCACAAATTCTTCCACTCTTCTTGTCTTGTAGGTTACTTTTTAATTATGTATTTAGGATTAATTTTTTTCTTTTGTAGTGTTTTTGTGCTCTATTTTGCATGCTTACATTCTTGCAGGTCACCATTAGCGAAACAGACAATAAGTCAAACTTGCAACACAACTCATGGTATGTTTGCTCATTTGTAATTTCATTATTTATCATTAATATCTCAAATGTCAGATTAATACTAGTCTTTGCAGGTACAAATGTGACAAATCGATGATAGGTAAGGCCTATTTTGGGAACGGTACCTACCTTTGATGTAGACTACCATCTTGAGGGGGGAAATATGTAAGCACTAAAAACATGCAAGGCTTGCACGAGGACCCCATGATGATATGTAATCCTAATCACATACACAGAAGCATGAATAATAATGCCCTCTTAGTAGTACTCCTCTTGGCAACACGTGTTGTTTGGTTTCTCCTTTGTTGTTTCTTTGTGTTTCTAACCATTCTTCATTTCCACTTTGTCTATTCTTCTTTTTTTGCATTCTTTGTCTCGCCTACATGCTTAGTTTTTGCCTTTTCATGTTAAATCCACCTTTCGACACCCCCTTTTGAAGGTCTTTGACCCTAGGAAGCCTCTAAACAACCTAAAAAACCAAACCCATGTCTTAGTTTTTCCCAAATTTTCTCCTTTTTGGGTCACCCTATTAATGGTCAGATCTCCTCAAGCAACCCTACCTTTTTTCATCCTACATCCTGACTTTGATGACAAATCACCTTCTCAACCTTTCATTAAGCATGTGCAACTGTTAAACCTCACCTACGTGCCATCCATTTTGGGTTGCCCATGGGTTGCCACCAGTGACCTACCCTTGTAAAAGGGGCAACCCTGTGCTAACCCTTGCATATTTTAAACGTGAGTTTCTCCTTTGATTTGAGAAAAAAAAAGCTCTACTTTTGCCTAGTTTGCATGCAATTCAAGATAAACATAGAGGAGGCCATAATTAACTCATTTAACACTCCCTATCAACTATTGTTAGCTTGTGTGATCTATTTTAACTCCTAATAGCCATTTCTCCATGAGTGATAAGATTTAAAGCTTAGAACACTCTTCAATCAATTGAGTTCACAAGTAAATCAATTGAGTCTAACTGATTAATCAAGCAAGTTAAATCTCTAATCATGAGAGATAATTCCTCAATCATTCCCATCTCCTTTGTGCCAATCCAACCTATAAATATGCCCCTCCTCCAAGCATCAGAGGAGGCAAATTGAAGAATTGTAGCCATTCATAGCTTTTAGTTTGCTCTCCATTAGCATCTTAGTTGCTCACGCAGGACGCATGTGCCTTTTATTTGACATTGTTTTGTTATTCAAGCTTTCAAAATCTTCATTAGAGTATTCTCATACTCTCATATTTCACACAAGCCATAGCCATAGTTCTCAATGAGTGCTCTCATAGCACTCATAAGCTTGTAATCAAGCTCTTCTCAATCTGAGATTTCAAAACCTTGCATCATTGCCAATCAATTTCCATATTCTCACTTGCTGCCAAGAGGAGGATGTTGAACACAAATAATACTAAGAGGGGGGGTGAATCAGTATTCTAGAAAACCGCTTCTTTACATGTTCTTTAATCCAATTACCAAATTCAATAACATGAAAGTAGAAAAAATATAAGAACAACATCCATAAAGACATAACACATAGACACCAGGATTTTTACATGGAAAACCCAAAAAGGGAAAAACCACGGTGAGTGTTAGCTCACAATATATTATGATATCAAAACTGAACTAAATGAAGGCTCATTGCCTTAGGGCTCACTACCCAAGGACTCACTGTCCAAAGAAATGCTCACTACCAAAAAAAATAGAAGAGAAGATAGAAGAAGGATTGGCTCATTGCCAAGAGATGACTACTACAAATGCATCTACAAAATGCTAAAGTGTAGTTCCATTAATAGCTCAATATATATATTCAAAATTCTTCATTATATCTGCCCTACCTTTTTGGTCTGCTCTACATATACTATGTTCTTATGCCCTTACTACTTCTTTCTTATCTCAAAATTGCCTTAGATCACATACACATCGAATTTGCATTGTATTCACACTACCACACACCTCCAATGCTGAAATCCATCAAGTATATATATCCGCAACAAGATTAATCTCACAACTAGGTCAACTAATATGAAATGTATACACAAATATTGTACCTTGTCAACTTGATCTTAGGCACAAACAGTAATGTGGACCCAAACAAACATTCAGAAACCTTCATATAGATCAGGACCTATAGTAGAACCACTTAGAATGACAATTCAAACATTTTGTCTTCACCACATATTGATATCACATGAGTGTCGGCTTTATCCTTAAGTGTATACTCAACTCACTCAACTATTATAACATAACTTTTAATACAGACCATATGAGACTCTGAGATTCATACCTGACATTCATTATTGACTTCTTATCATACCTTCAAAACTGCATGACATACTAATCTTCTTCAGCAAAACGTGGATCTCAGAACTATTATTCTATCACTGTGAGATACTGTCAAACTAGAAGTTGATACTGAAGAACTTGTAGAATGTGATCTGGTGAACTATAGGCTCTACAAACTTGGAATTAGATCTCATGACATGCATTTTCAATGCCTCAAAACTATAAATCAAAATATTCACCAGCGGAGGAATGTAGACCAATTTACTTAGTCACTCTACACTATTTCTAACTTATCTCTGTTCACCCAGACTTAGACAAATCATAGTATGACTTCTAGAGGAAGTCATGAATTGAACATTGGAACATAACATCACCAAATAGCTGTGAATAACATACCAAAACTGCATAACAAGATCTTCATCTGCGGAGAAGTACCAACTGGATTTATGTCCCTAGCTCAATGAGCTTCCAATACTTGGTCAATTTGGCTAAGCCAATCTTATCAGACCAAAATACTATACACATATTTGTCTCAGGAGTTGTCTTCAAACATGTTAGGGCATTGCCATCAATGACAACATTAAGTTTTCAATCATAACAGTAGTGTCTCTTAACTATGTTGCCAACAATCTCCCCCTTTGGCATTGATGGCAACACTTAGTGAAAAATGCTTATCTACTCCCCCTTACTGTGTACACTCTATTTTTCTTCTTCCTTTAAGATTTTTGATCATTTTTCACTAGATCTTCTTCTCCCCCTTTGACATCAATGGCAAAGGTGTATGTACAAGTGTCAAAATCGTGCCCAAGCTTCAAAACTGTCATACTCTACCGCATATGTACAAGTACAATATTTTAATTTAGTTAGTTGTTGGTGAAAGAATATCATTGTAGATAATCTTTAATTATGCTTATTTAGGGTAAAATTTGGATTGTTTAGTTTTTAGTGTTTAGATGTTTGAATCCTCCTTTCACCCTATACATTCAAGGATCTAAGGTTGAGTGGCAATTCACTATCATACCCTAGGTCACTATGAGATGTAGGGAAACTTGGATTAGGGTGTTTAATTATCAAATTTCCTTCCCTTATGCTTAATTGACCATTAAAACCCTAATTTTGCATATACGACTGTAAACGGAAGAATAATAGAAAAAGCTCTTGCAGACAGAAGCAAATTATCAAATCACAATGTACCTATTTTTGGGGTTCCAAGGCAGAAATGTCAGGGACAAAAGAGCGGGCGCCCAAGTCCAATGCCCTGCTTTTTGTCCAGTTCTGGAAACTCAATTTGTAACTCTTCCCTGCTATCCTCGAGATTTTCCCATCACGAAAGTTAGAGGACTAATGAGCGGGTGCCCAAGTCCTGGTGGCTGTTTTTCCTTCTGTTCTACAATTCTGACACTTCAAGATGCCTTCCTGCAACTTCACTTTTCCTAGCTCTGCAACCTGTAACCTGCAACCATGAAAACTTTGGGAGTGGGTTGTGGTCTTTAGAGGCTTGCCTCAGTCAAGTCTCAGAGGACACTTAAGTCTCTGAATACCATTGTCAGATAGAGAGTGCGTACCCTTATGAGGCAGAGGCAAAAACCAAAGGAAATGATGATGGAAACACAATATAATGTTACCTTTTAGTGAAGATATCATGGGAGGAAGATGCTCTTCATTCCATGATGAAATGGATTCTTAAATCTGCAAACACAAACACATAAACCACACAAATATGCTCTTGTAACACAATGAAAGCCTTGAATCACCTTGAGAACACTTGAACATCACAATTGTCATCTAATAATACTCTAGTCTACAAATGAATGCCTAAACATGCTTTTATATGCAACTACAAGCACTCCCACCAAGGTTTTCATAATTGAAACTTACCATGTCGGCATAGGACCCAAATAACGGTCATAAACTGACACCCAAAAATTAGGGCTACCCCAAAATAGGGTAGGACTAGGGCGCAGGTGCCCAAGTCCTCCCCCCTATTTTGGGCAGGGTCAAGCTTAAGGGGTCCTCCTAGGTCCCATTTGTCATGTTACCTAGGGCTCATTGCATCGGGATGCCAAATTATGAAGTAAGATGTCCTAAATGCATGCAAAAGACCCAGGAGCTAAACCTAAAGAGAGAAAAGCCCCCAAGGGGACATTTTCTGATGTTACATTTAGCCCCCACTTTAATGTATATATAAACATGAGGCCAATACATGCATTAAAGTAAGGTCACAAACAAAACAAACACACCAAGCATGGAGAAGACATGCCAATCACATAAAAAATAGTAATAGGCACACAAAACACAAAGAAGATAGTTACAGTCATGGAGAACACAGAGAAGATAGTCAATGCATAGAAGACACATTAATGCATGGAAGATAGAAATGATTCTTTTCTTTTCTTTTTCTTATATATATGAAATGCAAATGCAAGTATTGAAAAGTAAACAAACCTCCCATAATACATGATGCACTCATCGTACAGGTCTTTGTATATATGGGGCAACACACACGCAAGACACGTAAAACCTCCCAAAATGCAGGAAGCATAACCTTAAGGCACTGGTCTTTATACTGCATATGGGACAACAAACACGCCACACAAAACAAACATGCCAAAACAAACACACTTGAAGAAACAGAGAAAACACGGCAGATAAGCAATGGTGTGTTCCCTATTTCTAGGCTCATCACCATCTTAGGCACATTATAGGCACACAACGATGATTGGGCTTTTCCACAACAATCACCGAAGACACGCTTAAGGGTTGAGTTAGTCACAGAACCTCTCCCCACCTCCAGAGAGGACTTTTGAAAATGACAGGATGATGCAATCTGCTCAGAGAAATACACCATCCCCGTGAGAGGAACCTCCTACAACAAAATAATGAAAATGCATGAAATAACAAAAATAGCATAACACAAAAGGAATTTATTGATTGCAGGCCACTTCAAGGGGGCAACCTCCTTTAAGCAAACTGAATACAATAAACTCGTGGATGCCTTCATTGGACTCAACACGTACTTATATACTAAGTCTAATCTAAATAACTATTACTCCCCATGAATGTGGGGTAATACAATATACTCACGAGACGACTTACAAATCATATGCATCCAACAACAATATACTAACAAAGTAAAGAGAAGGGTTAAACATGGGTTCCTAACATCCCCCTCTTAGAAAAGTTTTGTCCTCAAAGCTTAAGATGTGGAAATTGTTGCTAAATCTGAAGGAGTGGTTCCCATGTAGCATCCGCTGGTTGTATTCCATACCACTGAATTAATAACTCAGTGATGGATTGAGAGCGAAGCTGACGAGTGTGTCTATTGAGGATGGCCTCCAGCTTTGAAATGATGGATCCTTCATTATCCAGTTCTAGTAAAATAGTTTGTGCTCTAATGTTGGTGCTAAGAACTTTCTTTAGACAAGAGACATGAAATACTGGATGAATGCGGGAAGGAGGAAGCTCCAATTTATAAGCAACTGACCCAATCCTTTAAAGAACCTTATATGGCCCATCAAACTTTGGAGCCAACTTATGACGCCCTTTGAGTTTCAGGGAGGATTGCTTGTATGGCTGTAGACGAAGAAAAACCATAGCACCTACTTGAAAAGTGCACTCAGAACATTGCTGATCAGCTTGTTGTTTCATTCAATTTCTTTCCATGTGAAGATTGGCTTGCAAAATGCGAAGAATTTGATCTCGGTTCAGAGAACCATGTCAACTTCCTGAACTAGTGAACTGTTGGGGGTGTATGGAAGGAGCACTAGCGGTGCTTGACCATAGACTACTTCATATGGAGTCATTTTAGATGCAGTGTGGTAGGAGGTATTGTACCACCATTCAGCGAGAGGGAGCCACTTTGCCCACTAATGTTGTTGTTTTGAGGTGAAGTAACGAAGATAAGTTTTTGAACATTTGTTGATAACTTCAGTCTGACCATCTATTTGTGGGTGATACCCTAAACTCATCTTCAGTTTGGTGCGAGTGTGGCGAAATAGTTCTGTCCAAAAATGACTGGTGAAAGTTGCATCACGATCTGAGACAATGGAAGAAGGGATTCCATGAAGATGGAAGATCTGGTCCATGAAAATCTATACGACTGAGGGCACAAAAATGACTATATTTATAGAGGCAATCAACCACAACCAAGATCACTGTCTTCCCTCCAGATTTAGGGAGCCCTTCAATGAAATCCATAGAAATATCTATCCAAATCCATGTAGGGATGGGCAAGGGTTCGAATAATCCAGGAAGGAGTGTCATTTCACCCTTGTTACACTAGTAGTTATCACATTTAGCCACCATATGTTGAATTGCCCTTCTCATTCCCTTCCAAAAGAAGTTACGTCATGGCCACTCATAAGTTTTGAGGAACCCAGAGTGCCCTACCGATGGAGAAGCATGGAGTTCATAGAAGACAGCATGTTGAAGATCTGTGCTCTGGGGAAGCACCAGACAACCCTTGTATCTCAAAGAAGTACCATCCCAAGAGTAATTCGGTACAATAGAAGGGTTATTGGACAACTATTGGATGATTTGAGATAATGAAGAGTCATTGACATAGCCCTATTGAATAGATTCCAACCAATTTGGAGCATGCATAGAAATAGCTGAAAGAAAAGCTTGGTCATCAAATGTGTGAGAAAGATCATCCACCGCAATATTGTCCTTACCCTTCTTGTAAGTGATCTCATAGTCATAACCCATGAGTTTGCTAACCCATTTTTGTTGTACTGGGGAGGAGACCCGTTGTTCCAGGAAATATTTCAGGCTCTGGTGATCAGTCTTGATGCAGAAATGATTCCCTAATACGTATGGCCACCACTTCTATACTACATGCAAAATAGCCATCATTTCTTTCTCATATGTAGAGAGTACTAAATTCTTACCTGAAAGGGCTTTGCTGGTGAAGAAAAGGAACTGGTACTAGGGTGAATAATACCTTGCTTCAGTAAGTCCTGAATGTGCATCTCAATCTCTATCTTTTGGTGAAATGGGTAGTGATAGGGCCTAATGTTGGGAGGAATGCTTCCAGGAAGGAGCTAAATACTATGGTCCTCTAGTCGTGAAGGTGGCAATCCTACTAGTTCAACAAATTCGGGTTCATGAGGATGATATCACTAAAATGTCTTTCCGCACACATGATGGCCACTATGAGTTTTTGGTCATGCCCTTTGGCCTCACTAATGCTCCTTCTACATTCCAGGCATTGATGAATAAAATATTCTGGCCCTACTTGCAGAAATTCATTTTGGTCTTCTTTGATGATATCCTCATCTATAGTAAAACATGGGCTGAGCATCTCCAACATCTGGATCTTGTATTGCAACTTCTCTTTGATCATCTCTATGCAAAATAGTCTAAATGTGTTTTTGGGCAAGAGGAAGTAAAGTATCTCAGGCATATTGTTTCAGCCCAAGGGGTCACGTGGATCCTGCCAAAATAGATGCCATGAAAAATTGGCCGCATCCTTAGACACTCAAGAGCCTCCATGGTTTTTTGGGACTCACTGGCTACTACCGCAAGTTTGTCAAGGATTACGGGAAGATTGTAGCTCCATTAATAGCTCTGTTGAAAAAGGATGCTTTTACATGGACACATGCTGCTGAGTGTGCATTTGAAAAACTAAAACAAGCTATGTGTACTACACCTATTCTAGCTATGCCAAAATTTTCCAAGACCTTCACTATTGAGAGTGATGCTTGCAGAAATGGACTTGGTGTTGTTCTCCTTCAAGATGAACATCCCATTGCATTCACCAGCAAAGACACATGCATATCTATCCAAAATTCATTGTAGATCCGAAGGAGTAGTGGAGACCGCTAATGGTTGCATCTGAATGGAATGGAGCTGAGCGATGACATAATGTGAATTCTTCTTAAGGAGCTTTTTGATGCAATGTGAATTGATGATGTTGAGAGACCTTGGTTGTAATCCCTTCAATGTGTGTTTTTGCCCATTGTCTGAAAATTGCATCCAAAGTTCAGTAAAATCCCATAAGATGGGTTCAAGTGTGTGTAACCATTGAGTACCCAAAACTGCATCACATCTGCCTAAGGGCAAGGCAAACATGTTAGAGCACAGGTTATAATCTCCAATAGAGATATGCACATTGTGAAACTTCCCTTTCAAGGTAAGGTGCCCCCATTGGCAATCATGACTTCTTGAAGTAACCATTGAAGTAACCCTTGACAAAAGCTGCTGAATGTTGACCTGATCGTCTACTATATCCTGAACATCTTCATAAACTTCAGCTGCAGGCAGATAATACACATCCAAGAGATAGAGCTTTTGCTCAACACATCTATGTCCCTGAGTGAATTTCTCATCACAATTATAACAAAGCCCTTTTTCTCTATGTGCCCGCATCTCTGCTTCAGACAAATGCTTGATAGGAGTGGTTCTAGGAGCTGGCATGATTGGAGGTCTTTGGGAAACCATATTTCTGAATGGAACAAAATTGGATTTGGAGCCCTGTTGAGCTATGATCTTGTCCTCCGCCAACTTAGCCAACCTTAGGGCTTCCATCATTATGCTGGGATGGAATATTTTAACCTCAGATCAGATTACATCCTTCAGACCACTGACAAAACAAATCCTGAAGAATTCATCAGACAATCCCTCTATGTGATTGGCCAGTTTCTTAAATTTTGTCTGATATTCTCTCACAGTGCCAGTTTGGCAAAGTTTAGTGAGTGCTCCTGTGAAGTCATCAAAAGTACTAGGGCCAAATCATTGCAAAATGACTTTGCAAAAATCTGTCCATTTTGGCTCTTCATGAGCCTTGATGTACCAATGGAACCATTGAAGGGCTTCATGTTCCAAATGAAATGATGCAAGTGGGACTTTGTTGACATCAAAAGTATTATGCAGACTAAAATATTGTTCTGCCCGGTATATCCATCTAGTCAGATCATCACCATTGAAGCGAGGAAAATCAAGCTTTGGCCCATGAAAATTGCTGGAAGAAGAGAACCTAGTGTCTGTAGAAGACTCTGGCTGTCGTCTATTGTTCATGGCTGAATACTAAAGATTGAGGCTGAGAATTTTTTCATCCAGATCTTAGAGTTTGGTCTTGAGGGCTACAAGTTCATCCTCCATGTTTTTTGCTCATGCGCGAGTGATAACCATAACCAAGATTTTAATTTTTTTTTGGAATGGGTAGAAAAATAAAAATAGAAACTTTTTAAGTGAAGGAAAATTTGAATTTGGGAAAAAATTTGATGGGTAATTGGGGTTTGACTAGGTTTTGGACACTTTCTGAGGGACAGGGAAGTAAAAAATGGGGATTTCAAAAGCGGGGTGAAAGAATGGGAAAATTTGTCCAAGAGGGACAAAGGAGCAGAAATAGGAAATGAACACTATGGCAAAATTTGAAGGTGATTGGGTGAGAATCAAAGAAATTATGGCAAACCCTAAAAATAGACAAATGTGGGATTTCTGGCTTCAATAAGTGGAATTTGGGATAGGGTCCTCAAGGAAGGAAATATGCAGAATAGAATTTCAGGGGTTCCAGTGAATTTTCAGGGGAAACGGTGCTAAAGCAAGGAAGATATGGCAATGGGATCTGCAATGACTTTGGACAGATGTAATCTACAATTTATTAGTTGGCAATAGATATGGACCCTAGGTATGTTCAACTTCCTAAAGGTTCAGGGGATTCACTCAGCTACTAATGCTATCTAATGGCTTGCGTATTGGGGCAGTACCCCTCACTGCACAGCTCAGGTAAAATTGATAATCGCTTTGCCACAAATGACAGCTCTTGGTTTACCTCATGGATGGGATGTAGTCAATTAGGTAGGGGCAGTTGCCCTTTTCGCTGCCAGGTCCTCTCAATGGGCCAACTACTTTAGGGTTCCTGTGGTACTCCTCACAATGAGTTTTAGGGCTATACCCAGGCACTTCCCATAGTTAAGCGGATAGGGATTATTCCCTGATCCGAACCTGTAATTGAAATGAACAATACAAATGCAAAGAAAAAAGAACTGCTGTAATAATCACAGTGCCTGGAGGCCACTGCGAAAAAAATTTGGCAAAAATTCCACCCAGCGAGCCCAAGAAAGTGCTTTGATACCAGATGAGAGGAACCTCCTACAACAAAATAATGAAAATGCATGAAATAACAAAAATAGCAGAACACAGAAGGAATTTATTGATTGCAGGCCACTTCGAGGGGGCAACCTCCTTTGAGCAAGCTCAATACAATAAACTTGTGGATGCCTTCATTGGCCTCAACACATACTTATATACTAAGTCTAATGTAAACAACTATTACTCCCCATGAATGTGGGATAATACAATATACTCACGGGATGACTTACAAAGCATATGCGTCCAACAACAATATACTAACAAAATAAAGAGAAGGGTTAAACATGGGTTCCTAACACCCCGCCTCTGCAGAAGGCTTAAGATAAAAAGGATATATGTGATATCCCACCTCTGTAGAGGGCATACATGATTGATTAATTGATTGCAAACAAACTCAGGATGCATGATGCACTCATCGCGCAGATCTTTGTACCTGACGACAAACACATTGCTAACATCTACAACATATAGTTTACCTTATATATGCCCCCACCTTAAGGTGGTTGATATCATGCAATGATATCAAGCACGTTAAGGTAGGAAGAAAACACACAAGGGAACACAGACTTTCACAAAGCCCATGCCCCCTAGAGGTGACATGTACTTTACGATCGCCAAATGTTCCCACAAACACATCCTTGCAAGAAACATGTTAGTGTCTACAAAATTATGATAAACAACATCAATGCATATGATTAACCACACAAAGAGCCAAGGTTATACAACAAATTCAAAGTTCGAGGATAACCGTGGGGCTATATCATGAAGCTCTCTGAATCAAATACCACCAAGGCCAAATTCAAAGACAAACAAAGGTGCACAGAGCAATAGTATTGTTAAGGTTTGTAAATGAGATAGAAACATCATCAAATTCACTACATGGAAAGCACAAGTGCTTCCACTAGCTAAGCGTCAGATAAAATATACAACCCCATCGTCATATTAGGAACTAAGTCCATTTTTTGATTGCTCTCGAAAGGGACACTAGGTCCACATCAGTATAAATGTTTGTTGTGATCCGCCTGCTAGATGGAAACAATAAAGGAAGGGAAATAATAAATAAGAGAGGAGAAACAAGTGTTTTAGGGACAGTCATGTAGGAGGGTGCCCCCAAGTCACCAACTGCAACGCTATGTCCGTAAGACACAACACACAATGATGAAATCAAAGAGAGAAATTTAGAAGAATGATGATATAAATAGAAGAAGGTCACAATAGAGGCAGTCTCCTGGTATCCTGGACCTTACAAGAGAGTCAAGTGTCATCCTAGGAGGCCTAAACAACACATAACACAACATGGGGGAAGCACATCATGATAGAGATAAAGGGTTAGAGATACTTACCTGTAGGGCCTTCGTATTAGATCTTGGAACTTGCAAACCTCTTGGAGAGATACTTGATCATGTTTAATGCAAAATTTGAGTGGTTCTTATGAAGTTTTGTTTATTATCATATGATGCTTTTTTTGTGATTTCTTGTTGAAATGAGACTTATTGTTTCTTATGAGGGGGAGAACCACTATTATTTCCAATTGTTGATTGTTATTTTACTCTTTTCCAATTTTTAGTGAGTTTCCTTTGTTGAATCTTTCTAGAACGGTAATAGGAATCATCCTGTACCATCATCCTCGTGTGTATTGGTCATTGTTCTTGCTTTTCTGATATATTATGATTATCTCCTGATCCATATAAAAATAACGGAGGAGGACCCTCAGCATAAATTCCATTCCTTCATGGGTGAGGTGGATTATCCACTTGTTTCTTATCTACTTCAATCATTCCCATGATGCTATTGTTATCACCTAGATTTGCACCCTTTGCTGTGGTTGTGAAACTTTAGCAATCTGGAATAACATGGGAATGATCTCGAAGTGTGGGACCTTGCGAAATGAGATCAGACCTCTGAAGAAGGCCGGCTTCCTCTTTCTAAGCCTAAATGCTCAGAAATTCATCTAAACCTAGTGTTAATGCTTATAGGGGAAAAGGGGAAGAAGGAATGCTGAAATGAAATACTGAAATGAACTAAGTGATACACCAGATTTAAATGTGTTTGGCTGCAACCAAATTGACACAATAATAATCTCATAGCTTGAAAGGCTTACACAGACTTAGATTAATTATAGAGAGGTCCAGAAGAGTAGACACAATACAAACAAATAATAAGAGAGAGGCAAAAATACCAGTTTTTGATTATAGAGGCCAAGTAACCATTATAAAGAATAGCCTAGAAGAACAACCAACAACCATATACATCTGTTTTACATTTATATATAACACTTCATTTTGGCCTCAGTCGGTTACAATCAAATCGCCCATAGACGCTGATAGGAAAATATCTCCCTAAAGGGACGTCCACCTGCAGGGAGTTATGGCGAGAAAATATCTTGAACATGGGCAGATGAAAGATATTTCTCCTCTTTAATGTGGTCTATAGAGACATCAATTTGTAGCAATGAATGCAACAAATATCTTTAGCTGAATATGCAATTGTCGCTACTGAAATGTCACGATAGCCAAGTATGCAATGCCAGATCTAAAATTTGAAAGTGAGAGAAAACCCCTGAAAAGCCCGCCAAATGAAAGAGGAGGCAAAAACATGCACTTTTGCCTTTTGCAGCATGTGGAAATTTGCTAAAATGAAAGAGATACAGGCGGTCAAAGTTTTGGTCAACCGCTTGTATATCTCGCTTTGCATTTGTGTATATATCGCTTGAATTTGCCACCTGAATCGGCATCCAAAAACCTCTCTGCAATTGCCTTTGGATATGCATGGCGCTTTGTATATCAGGCTATGAAATGTTTTTGTATGTTCAAATTTGTGTCACCTCCTTGTATTTTCATATTTGAATATGCATACAATTGCCTTTATATGTGCGGGCCCCATCATTTGCATGTTAACTTTGTATCTGTAAACATACAAGCCGCGGACTTGAAAATGACCATTAGCTATATTTGATTGCCTTGTTGAGTCCGGCTTGTATCATTCCTCTTTGTATATCTCTTTGTATGTGCAAACATACAAAGCACTTATACATACAAATCAAACCTAACGCCCGAATATGCCAGAATTTGATCTTCGATTCAGGGCCGCCTTATATACTTCTTTTGCACCTTTGACTTGTATATGCGAATATACAATTGCTCACATACATGCAAGCTGCGGACCTGACGTTGCATTCAACCAAAATGTATATCCATTTGAAATCCGACTTGTATCATTCCTCTTTGTATCTTTCATTGTATATCGGCATATACAAGCACCATACATGCAAGCCGCGGAATTGAAATTTTATGAAGTGGACTGGAAAGACTTTGAAATTCGGCTTGTATATTGCCTTTGTATATTTGCTTGTATGTGCAAACATACAAGCTGCATATACAATGTACTGTTCATGATATACATTGGCCTTCATATATACGCGCTTGTATGTTTGGCCCCTTGTATATTTTTGCTTGCATCTTTTCTTTGTATGTCACCGATATACAAACACCCTTGTATATTGTGGACCCCACCTCTTGCACATTTGGCCTTGTATATTTTTCCCTATGAGGGATATGACGGTGACGTCACCATCATGGACGGGCCTTATTGAAATGTGATAGGATGGCATCATCATTATATCAGGGTGATATTTGGACGAGGGGTGATATTTGGACGAGGGGTGATATAAAAAAGATCGGGTGATCTTACAAATATCACCCAATGTTCAGAATATGACCCGATGTTTCAAATATGACCCTTCATGGAAAATCAGGTTTGACCAAAACATTGACCACACATAACTTCTCTATTTGGCCGAATTTTAGGGTGATGTAAAAAGCAAAATTGCCTATTTTTTTCAAGCTCTTTCACATGGTAAGCTTCTTCAAGCAAGTTTCAGACCTTGAGATTTGGGTTCAGACTTGAAGATCACAAATATACCCTACATTAGGCATGTGCATACTGAATGATACTGCTTGGATTATTTGACTCCTGCTAGAGGAAAAATAGGTCAACAATTTGGCAACTTCTATGGGATGTTTACCTACTAAACAATTAGATTAGTGGCCTTGAGCATCCATTAGGCATGGGGTCAAGTCTAAAACCTACTGGAAAACTAGAAAATTACCTCCAAAACACAAAAAGGGGAAAGGGCCTGCATTCTCCTAATGACAATGTAGCCTGTACAGGAGCACTTAGGAAAAGGGAAAACTAAAGCAAAAATGAAACCTACTCTAATCCTAAACTAACTAGTCAGACATGACCTTAAACAAAGCCATTAACAGGTTCTTGGAAGTAACTACCCTTTCTTAAAAATTTACAATGTTTCCATTCATGTGGGTAGTTAAAAAGAAATGAAGGGGGAATGGCATATGACAAATTGATAAAACACCCCCCATAAAATGAAGATAAACTCACCTATCCACCTGAATTGATTACTGATGCTGCTAACTTGTGGTGAATAAATGGGCTGATCCCACTCATTTTGATGCTCAACTTCATGCTTAGAAGTAAGCATGACAAGTGGTGACTTCTCTTGATGTGTCTCCAGCTGGGCTAGATACCTGATTGGGCATCCCATTGAAGTGATAGACCAATCATGTTGTATCTCATGTCTCTGCTCTGATTCTTTCTCTTCTTTCTCTTCATTTGGTATGATGGTGGCCTCCATTTGACTTTCATGTTGCTATTGTGTATGAAAAAGCTGACTTGGGACCTCATGGTTTTCTCCTTCTTCCCTCAAAGAACCCAAGAAGGTTGACATAATGTCATCATGGCTGCATTCCTCCTCTTCTTGATGGTCTGAAAACTCTAGCTCTTGTTATTCCACTACAAATATGGCTGCCTCCACCTTATGAACAAAATGCTCATGATATTCTAACTTAGGCTCAAAAAATGAGCCATGCACATGCTCAAAAGAGAAGACCTCCCCATCAAGAAACTAATATCCCTGCCCTTTTTCACATGCCAGCAACTCACAATAATGCTCACTGCCTCCAAGTCATTCTAGGTTTGTTGGTATCTTGCTTTCATCATCATTTTCAATGTGGCTGGGAAAATCATCAAACAAGGCAGCACCATCTGCCTTCTGAGTAAATTCAGCAATAGCCTCCACCATAGCATACTCATCCTAGAAAAGAGCTTCCTCCAAGTCTTCAAGGGTTGAAAACTCACTGCCATGTTGGGCCTCCATGCATAACAAGTTATCATTATTTTCAATGTGCTCTTGTTGCTGCCTATCCACAATCAACTGCTCATACCCTTCTTCTTCAACATAATCAGGTAGCTCATGTAGTAGGGCAGCATTATCCACCTCTAAAGTGACCTTAACAATACTCACAGGTGTAATAGGTTCAAACAATTCTATCTTCATGAGTGTAGGAACAAATTGTTCCTCATTGGTTTTATCTTCTTCCACCTCCTCTTTTGGCTCATCTTTCCAATTATCTTGGTAGACAACAAGTCCTCCCCTGAGGATTGAAATATCATCAAGGAAAGAGGCCTGAAAATCTTCCTAAATTTCTTGGAGGGGAGAGGGTTCTGAACACATTTGTTCCTGGGGAGTGATAATCTGAATTTGCATAGGAATAGGGACTTGTAAAGGGATATAGGCGTTGAAGCTTGGAAACTTGTGGAGTCTAGGTAGCTCTGTAGGCTGAGGGCTTCTAAAACTTGGAATTTTAAAATTGGGAAGCGGTTTTGGAGGTGTAGATGGACTAATCTACCTGAAGCTTGGAATTTTAAATTTTGGGGCTTCTTCAGCAATAGACTGAGCAGGTGTCGTCCTTATAGCAAGGTTTTCTTGAAAAAGCTCCTCTTGTGCTTCTCGCTGCTGGTCACATGTTAACATTTCTATAAATTCATCAGCCTCCCTATTCAGATCTAGAGATAGCTTCTTGAGACCATACATGCTTATGATATTGAGATCATAAAACCGCTGAGGCCGACTGTACCCTGCTGCTCTTTTGGCTTTATCTAAATTTTCGTCAAGCTTTAGAAAACCACTCATGAGATCATTAAAAGCATCAATATTCTCAGGGGCAACATTAGGGGTAGGAGGGAGGTAAGCATCATGAGGATGCCGATACTCTGCAGCGGTAGGGATGTATGGCATAAAATCAGAGGCAATTGGGGCCTGGTATTGCTGATACGGGGGCCAATAGCCTATATATGGATTAGGGGTAGGGGAATAGCCATGATTCCCGTAAAATTATAACATTTATAGCATCTAAATGCAAAGAAAGAGCCGCTAGGTGATTGAAATGCTTCTGGAAGTAGAATAGACCAGGAAAATCACCAAAATCCTGACCTTTGATGAAATTTTATCAGGTACTTAGGCTGTTGAAACTAGCTGATTCGTTCCGTAGAGTCGCCATGGTGTTGTTTGTATTGCCTCCAAAGGCTGGTAATAGTAGGAGAAACACCAAATCTCTTAGTATCTTGATGAGAAGTTCATCAAACTTGTCCCACCGGGCGTGCCAGAAACTGTTATCACCCAGATTTGCACCCTTTGTTGCGGTTGTAAAACTTTAGCAATCTGGAATAACATGGGAATGATCTCGAAGTGTGGGACCTTGCAAAATGAGATCAGACCTCTGGAGAAGGCCAACTTCCTATTTCTAAGCCTAAATGCTTAGAAATTCATCTAAACCTAGTGTTAATGCTTGCAGGGGAAAAGGGGAAGAAGGAATGCTGAAATGAAATACTGAAATGAACTAAGTGATACACCATATTTAAATGTGTTTGGCTG
Source organism: Cunninghamia lanceolata (assembly GCA_027924645.1). NCBI lineage: Eukaryota > Viridiplantae > Streptophyta > Pinopsida > Cupressales > Cupressaceae > Cunninghamia > Cunninghamia lanceolata. The sequence goes on from BSBN01000458.1 coordinate 6,381,331, forward strand.
TAACCGAATTGACACAATAATAATCTCATAGCTGGAAAGGCTTACACAGACTCAGATTAATTGTAGAGAGGTCCAGAAGAGCAGACACAGTACAAACAAATAATAAGAGAGGCAGAAATACCAGTTTTTGATTATAGAGGCCAAGTAACCATTACAAAGAATAGCCTAGAAGAACAACCAACAACCATATACATCTATTTTACATGTATATATAACACTTCATTTTGGCCTCAGTCGGTTACAATCAAATCACCCATAGACACTGATAGGAGAATATCTCCCTGAAGGGACGTCCACCTGCAGGAGTTATGGTGAGAAAATATCTTGAACATGGGTAGATGAAAGATATTTCTCCTCTTTAATGTGGTCTGTAGAGTCATCGATTTGTAGGAATGAATGCAACAAATATCTTCAGTTGAATATGCAATTGTTTCTATTGAAACATCACGATGGCCAAGCATGCAATGCCAGATCTAAAATTTGAAAGTGAGAGAAAACCCCTAAAAATCCTGCCAAATGAAAGAGGAGGCAAAAACATGCACTTTTGCCTTTTGCAGCATGTGGAAATTCGCTAAAATGAAGGAGATACAGGTGGTCAAAGTTTTGGTCAACTGCCTATATACCTCGCTTTGCATCTGTGTATATATCGCTTGAATTTGCCACCTGAATTGGCATCCAAAAACCTCTCTACAACTACCTTTGGATATGCATGGTGCTTTGTATATCGGGCTATGAAATGTTTTTGTATGTTCAAATTTGTGTCACCTCCTTGTAGTTTTGGATTTGTATATGCATACAATTGCCTTTGTATGTGTGGGCCCCATCATTTGCATGTTAACTTTGTATCTGCAAACATACAAGCCGTGGACTTGAAAATGACCATTAGTTGTATTTGATTGCCTTATCGGGTCTGGCTTGTATCATTCCTCTTTGTATATCTCTTTGTATGTGCAAACATACAAAGCACTTATACATACAAATCAGACCTGATGCCCAAATATGCTAGAATTTGATCTTCAATTCAGGTCCGCCTTATATACTTCCTTTGCACCTTTGACTTGTATATGCAAATATACAATTGCTCACATACATGCAAGCCGCAGACCTTACGTTGCATTCAACCAAAATGTATATCCATTTGAAATCCGGCTTGTATCATTCCTCTTTGTATCTTTCATTGTATATCGGCATATACAAGCACCATATGCATGCAAGCCGTGGACTTGAAATTTTATGAAGTGGACTGGAAAGACTTTGAAATCTGGCTTGTATATCGCCTTTGTATATTTGCTTGTATGCGCAAACATACAAGCCTCATATACAATGCACTGTTCATGATATACATTGGCCTTTGTATATACGCGCTTGTATGTTTGGCCTCTTGTATATTTTTGCTTGCATCTTTTCTTTGTTTGTCACTGATATACAAATGCCCTTGTATATTGTGGACCCCACTTCTTACACATTCAGCCTTGTATATTTTTCCCTATGAGGGATATGATTGTGACGTCACCATCATGGACAGGCCTTATTGAAACATGACAGGATGGCATCATCATCATATCGGGGTGATATTTGGATGAGGGGTGATATTACAAATATCGGGGTGATATTTGGACAAGGGGTGGTATCAAAACGATCAGGTGATCTTACAAATATCACCCGATGTTTGGAATATGACCCGATATTTCGAATATGACCCCTCATGGAAAATCAGGTTTGACTAGAACATTGACCACACATAACTTCTCCATTTGGCCAAATTTTAGGGTGATGTAAAAAGCAAACTTGCCTATTTTTTTCAAGCTCTTTCCATGGTAAGCTTCTTCAGGTAAGTTTTAGACCTTGAGATTTGGGTTCAGACTTGAAGATCACAAATATACCCTACATTAGGAATGTGCATACTAAATGATGCTACTTGGATTATTTGACTCCTACTAGAGGAAAAATAGGTCAATAGATATCATAGTCTAAGAATCATCCTCGTCTGCTTCCACTAAACCTTGTTCCAACATATTGTTTTTAGTATGTTTAGGGAAAGGATTAGTGAAGATTTGTAAATTCTGATTCAACAAAGCAACCAACTTGTTTCCATTATCATTCACACCCAATACCTAGATGACATTTGAATCAATAAGGTATTGTATCTCATGTTTAAGACGCATACATTGTTCAGTGTCATGTCCTTGTGTTCAATGATAATGACAAAAGGCATTAACATCAAAGTAAGGTCCTTGTTTACTAGGATCAATAGGCTTGATCAAGGGAAGCTTCAGAATGTCACTACTCACAGCTTGATTCATGATAGAGTGATAAGACTCAGATATCAGAGTAAACTTTCTTGTTTTATACGATGCTTTCTTTGGATTAGTGATGGCTGAAACATTCAAAAAGTTGTTCATATTTAGTCCATTAATCTTGATGAAGCTCCTATTATTATTATTTCTCTTAAAGTTGTTTTGTGATGATCCACCTGTGGATTAACGAACTTGAGCCGGAGTTTTGGTTTTCATACTAACTAGACGAAAGTTGATAATCATGAAGGGCGATGCATAAATGTTGAAAGGAGTTATACTTCATCAAGAGGATCTTATCATGAATATTAGGTTGTAGATTTGTAATGAATATCTTCTGAACATCTTCATCTTTCATCTGATATTGAATCTTTGCATAAAGTCCTTGATACCGACTAATGAATTTAGTCAATTTTTCTTTGGGACCTTGTTTGCATTGAACCAAGTCAATATGAGTGACTTGGGGTTTGATATTTGCTTGAAAATATTGTCAAAATTGATCAATCAACTGCGAAAAGGAGTGTATTGAATTCAGAGGCAAAGAGAAAAACCATTCTAAAGCAGTATCTTTGAGAGATCGTGGGAAATTTTTTGCCAACAAATCCTCTTCAAAATAAAAAATCACTACACATAGTTGTAAATGTTGCCACATGGATATTAGGATCACCTTTTTCCACCATATTTTTCAAAGTGGGGAGTCTCAAACCTCGCAGGCATAGGAGTTCTCAAGATTGCATAGGAAAGGGGATTATGGGCACGATATATTGGTAGACTAAGCTATGAAGAATTTGTCAAGTTTGTTACCTTCTGTTGTAAAGCAGTCATGCCTTGTAAAAGTTGGTTTAGGATGGCATCGTTGGGAGATGCAGCTTGCTGTGAGGAATTGGAACCAAAGTGAAGAGGTGAATGAGCTTGAGATACGATAGGTGGAGGTTGAGAATATGTCAACGGTGGTTGGACATAGTGGTAGGTGGAAGATGGTTGTGAGTAGGTAGTAGGTGGTTGGAAATGAGTGGAATAGATGGGTGGTTGAGAACAATTATGCATAGAGGAGGTCCCCTTAGAAACCAATTTCTGATAATCAAATCCCACAGCTTTGTAATTAGTGTCGTTAGATACTCCAATACTAGTAGTGGCATTACTACAAGCATTTGCATCAATTGTTAAGATCGTTGGTGTAAAAGTCAATATTCCCGTAGTCCGTATAGGTATGGATACTTGAGTATGAGATGGTGATAAAGTGTTATTTATCACTTGTGAACATTCAGTCACCAGCATGATATTGGTTTGTACAATATGTGCTAGGCTATGAATTGCATTAACACCATCTTGTCCCTCTTTTATCAATTCTCTTATATTATGAATCGTAGGGATAGCTTCTTCATCTATTCTCTCATTTTCCATAAATGATTGAAATTTAGCTAGCTCTTTATCCATTTTTTCTATTTTCTCATCAAATACATATCCTGTTACCTCAATAGTATCATCAACATCATGAAAAGTTTGTTCTTCCATTGTGGTTGGAGAATGTATAATATCTTGCGCAATTTGAGTTTCTCCCTTTGTAAAGAAGGTGTTCAATGGATTATTAGAGGTAGGAATGTCATTTTCTTCAAGAGCACTAGATCCCATTAACATTTTACTTCTTCTCAAAGGAATATTGTTTTTAGGACAGTGTGTCATAAAGCTTATACAAAAGCATACAACACACAACGCACAAACTAAGAGAACAAACCCTACGAGAAGGATATAATTGAAGGCCAAAAATGCTTGGTAACAAAGGTGTTGTAAGGATTTTGATCAAGGATAGCAACTTATATGTCTGATATCAGTCCAAAACAGAAATAAGATCCTTCTCAACACACTCTTGATGCAAATCCAAGATAATGCCAAGTCAAACTATAGTGAAAATATGTCAAAATAGGCACTTTTTCACCAAAACTCCATGCAAAAAAGCATGATAAAGGGTGTTGTGAGGAAAATGATGATGGAAAGAAAATTATATCAGTAATAACAGCCACTTAATGTCAAAATATCCAACACAACAAGCTTTTAGTGCTACTTAATGTAAAACCCTTAGTGAAATATAGCAAAAATAGGCTATTTTTCACGATTTTTCAATTCCAAGACCTAGCAAAAGGGGTGTTGTAATGAATTTAAGGAGGTGTATAAAATAAAATCAATGATATCAGTCATCTCAATCCATAAAATTGATCACAACACACTTGAAGTGTAAACTAGGTCAAACCCTAGAGCAAAAATAGTCAAAATATGTAATTTTTCACCAAATTTTCAATACAAGAACCCGTTAAAAGGGTGTTGTGAAGATTTTTAGGAGGGGCATAAAATTATTACCCTAATAATAGCCAATTAATTCCAAAATACCCTTCACAACACACCTATGATGCAATTTTATAGAGTCGATAAGGCAAATTTTAGTGAAAATCGTTGTTTTTGAAGCCCTAGGTTTGAGATCTTAAAACAAAATGATATGTGAATGTTTTGAAGTCTAGTTTATGATTAAAATGAAGTGTACTCAGATCTTAAAATTATTTTCAAGCCCTAATATGTAAAATGCCAATGCAAATCTAATGAAAAAGCATGAAAATTGCTAGTTTTTTGTTGAAATTTTCTATGCAAAAATGCAAATATTTTAAATCTAAATGCAAAATTACACAAAAATACAAGACTACAGACAAATTCTAATTTTAGTGAGCCTCTAAAATTAGTATAAAAATCTGAAAGAAGATTTTTCCTACTAACCCTAGATTTTGGAATTACTATTTTATATGAAAATTGTCAAAATTTCTACAAAAGCCTAGCAAATTAATGACGAAAATGCAATGCAAATTTCTAATTTTTTGTGTTTTTCTGTAGTTTATATCAGATCTGATGCAAAAATCATGAATTAGGGAAATTTAGAAAGAATTGATGCAATTTAATAAGCCTAACAATGTAATTTTTTTGAATTTTTCTCAATGTAATAAAATAAATGACTATCTGAATGAATAAAATCAATCCAAATATGAAGACAAACACTCAAAAAGTTGCAATTTAACTCCAAAAACACGGGTTCACCAAAATGTTTAGGGTAAAATTTGGATTGTTTAGTTTTTAGTGTTTAGATGTTTGAATCCTCCTTTCACCCTATACATTCAAGGATCTAGGGTTGAGTGACAATTTACTATCATACCCTAGGTCACTGTGAGATGTGGAGAAGCTTGGATTAGGGTGTTTATTTATCAAATTTCCTTCTCTTATGCTTAATTGACCATTAAAACCCTAATTTCATAAATACGACTGTAAAGGGAAGAATAATAGAAAAATCTCTTATAGACAGAAGCAAAATATCAAATCATAGAGTACCTATTTTCAGGGTTCTGAGGTGGAAAATTTGGGGACAAAAGAGTAGGCGCCCAAGTCCAATGCCTTGCTTTTTGTTCAGATCTAGAAACTCAATTTGTAACTCTTCCCTACTGTCTTGGAGATTTTCCCATCACAGAAGTTGGAGGACTAATGAGCAGGTGCCCAAGTCCAGGTGGTTGTTTTTCCTTCTATTCTACAATTTTGACACTTCAAGTTGCCTTCTTGCAACTTCACTTTTCCCAGCTCGACAACCCGTAACTTGCAACCATAAAAACTTTGGGAGAGGGTTGTGGTGTTTAGAGGCTTGCCTCTGTCAAGCATCAGAGGACACTTAAGTCTCCAAACACTGTTTGCAGATAGAGAGTGCATGCCCTTGTGAGGCAGAGGCAAAAACAAAAGGAAATGATGATGAAAACATAACATAATGTTACCTTGTAGTGAAGATATCATGGGAGGAAGATTCTCTTCATTCCATGATGAAATGGATGCTCAAATTTGCAAACACAAACACATAAACCACACAAATCTGCTCTAGCAACACAATGAAAGCCTTGAATCACCTTGAGAACACTTGAACATCACAATTTCCATCTAATAATACTCTAGTCTACAAATGAATGCCTAAACATGCTTTTATATGCAACTACAAGCATTCCTGCCAAGATTTTTGTAATTCAAACTTACTATGTCAGCATAGGACCCAAATAACAGTCATAAACTAACACCCAAAAATTAGGACTGCCCCAAACTAGGATAGGACTAGGGCGCAGGCACCCAAGTCCTCCCCCCCTATCCTGGGTGGGGTCAAGCTCAAGGGGTCCTCCTAGGTCCCATTTCTCATGTTACCTAGGGCTCATTCCATCAGGATACCAAATTATGAAGTAAGATGTCCTAAATGCATATAAAAGACCCGGAAGCTAAACCTAAAGAGGGAAAATCCCCCAAGGGGACATTTTCTGACGTTACAATGCTAATTCACCATTCCATCTACTCTTATCACTATTCAAAATTTGAATGTTTCTATTTACTTGAAACACCAACTCTTCTGACTTATCAACAGTTGTAAGCTCATCAATTATTGCCTTTATCCTTACTGCCTCTACTTGCAAACCAATCATAGAATCGGGCTTGGATTCTATTGTTTCTCTTATGTGGCACATTCTGCTCTTGATGGCCTTTTTCTTACTCTGCAAACTATTTATTTGTGCATGAATTCCTTCTAATTCTGACCTTTTGTTTGAGATGGAGTCAATTGCTAGGTCAAAGGTTTCAAAGATCTTTAATAATTTTAGCTCCATTCCATCTATTTTCTCCTTTAATTATTTTGTTGACTTAGGCCAAGATAGACAAACTTATATATATCACTAGCATCCTTGATGGCAATCTCTATATTCTTGATGCTGTTATCTAACAAAATTGCATCTTTGGCTAACTTGTCCTTTAACTCAACTAGCCTCTTATTATTGATTTCTGCTCTAACTTTAGTATCTGTAGCTATTTCAAAAGATTCAAAATGAGAAATTACAGAGTTTATCAAGCCTTTGAGCTGATTAGTTGATGATAATGATGTATCTTTTTGGTATGAAGACATCAACTTCTCCAAGATACCAGATGCTTCTCCAATGAGCTCATTGTCCTAGATGTGACACCTTAGAATTTCTTCCTAAGCCTTTTCTTGAACAATTGATACCAGTTTAAATTTTTGCAAAGGAGACATTGAAGCCAAATTTATTGGTCCTTACAAAAGCTCAGGTGCATCCAACACTTGCTTCTCCAAAAATTCCTTGACTGAATTAACTGGATCTTGTGTGGCAGCAGTGTCTCTTGCCATATCAGACACTTCTTCTTCTTGATTCTACTCTAGCAGTTCTAGGTCCATATCCTCTTGTTCACTAATGATTTGTTTCAGCGGAGGGTTCTTCTCAACTTGTTCATTTTCTTGATCATTTTATTTATTTTTCTTAGCAGCCTTCTCCTTGCTTTCTTGATCATCAGTTTACTAATCAGGAGGACTTGTCCTTGTTTAGTCCTTATCAGCTTTGTCTTGACCATCAACAGCAAGGGCTTGATCATCTTCTTTCTCCTTTATCTCTTCTTCAGTTTTGTCTAACCCTTGATCCATACTAACTTCTGGAACAGACATGTCATCACCAATACTTGTATTTTCTTTATCATATAAAGTTGGGAGATGGAATTCCTTCAGTACTTCTAGAGTGATTTCTTCAGTTTCTTTAGCCAATTTCTCAATGTCACCTAACATGAGAGTGTTTGTCCTTTTCTTTAGAGCTGCAGGTGCCTCTGATTTTATTTTTTGCACTTCCAGAGCCTTTTTAGGCTCACCTTGTTTCATTTTTTCAGTTGTCCTAGCTGCTTCAGCCCTTGCTCTTTTTTTAGAAATTTCTTCTTTTGTTAGTCCTATGCTCTGGGCATATTCCTCTACCAATTTATTCATCTTTTTCTAAGTTTTTGGCTTTCTCAGTTCAACATGCACTTTCAAGGATAACTCCTCATAGGTAACAAATCTTGGCTCATTGGTGTCTCTGGGTTTCTTCAACATAAGGTCAGGATAACCATCCAATATGTTTTCTGCCACTTCATAGCCCATTGGAAGGACCTAGACTATCCTAGGCTCAATAGCCTCTATCATGCATTGATCTTTGGTTACAATGAAACATATGTCATTCTTATATTTCTCAACAATTGACTTAGGGATCCTTTCCCTAGACTACATGACCTTTTGGAAATTATTAAAATAGCCCCATAGGGCTATACTCTGTGCATCATAGCTTCCTATTCTACTTAGTTGATTTCTTATTTACACTGCAACTAGTTTGTTACTAGACCAGAGAAAGTTTTTCATTCCTGGTAACTCTTGCATGAAATAGAAAATTAGGCAAATGATTAACTTACCAAACTTGAATGGATATTTTGATTCCTTTGTCTTCTTTAGGTTCTCCATTAACTATTACCGGAGCAACTCACAGAGGTCATAATCAACATTTTTCTTCACCATCTCATATGTTGTGTATATGGTAATACCAGAGACAGAGTTCTCCCGGTTGGTGAAGTAAATCTTATACCCGATCACCATTGATGCGAACCTTACTACATGATCTTCAATATCATTGACTGTCAATGCTCTTTTATCAAATTTAGCTCTGGTAGCATCCATCACCATGTCATTCTTCACAGCCTTTAATATAGGCACTTTTCCAGTAGAGTTTAGTCCTGTAACAACCCTTATAGTATCCATAGTGATCATGAAGGGTTTCTCAAGCCACATGAATTCATCGTGGATCCTTCTTAACACATACTGGACCCATTCATCTTCAACAAATGTTGGGAAATCTATATATTGAATAAATTTCTTCTCTTTTAATGCCTTATATTCTTCCTTCAGATCAAGATTATCACCGCTTAGATGTTTTAGATACAAATCTATAAATTGGCTATCGCTATGTTCTTCTAGGGCAACATGGATGTAAGCCCTAACATCGTCTGCATGCATTACACCAAACAAAATTCCTAAAAATTCACCATTTGGACCCACCTCTATTGATTTGAAAGGGTGTTTCTTAAATTTCAGCCGTGGTCTTTCAATGATATCAACTACTTGTGGTGTTTCCATTTCCATAACAATTCAAACAAATTTGCAGTAGGGTTTCAAGTTGTAATGTACCTTTTTGCCAAATTAGGGTTTACTTGAGATACTTTGAATTACTGGAAGTTATTGCAGTCGCTTAGAATCTTGCTTCAGCTCTCTCTGGACTTTTGATAGCTCGAATGTAAAGTGATTAATCTTTTGAATACAACCCTTTTAACCTTTGTTTACCAAAGCCTAATTGTCATTTAATGTTGTTTTCAAAAAAGCTATCAAACATTTCACTGTTAAGTCCAATCAATCAAGATTTCTCTACAATGTGCCACATTAGATTCTTTTCTACCAGTTTCTTCTTCAAATAATTTATCCAATACTTCTTTATCTTATACCTTAGTGCTAGATCTCATTACCAATTATCTGGCTAGGGGAGCAAGATTTTCAATAAGAGCTCCCCCCTAAGCCAGAGCACCCAATTCACTTTCCGAAGGAAGTATCTACACTAGAGACTAGTGCGGATTCATCCTTGTCCTCATTTACATCCTTCTTGATCCATACCTTGCTCATTTCCTTCTTGATTTCTCCTGGATCAACCTTGTTCTTCCCCTTATCTTCTCTTTGTTCTATTTTCTTTTCTTTTGCAGGATAGTTTCTTTTCACATTCTTGCTTCTGTAGAATCTTACGACATGTCCAGGTCTATTGCAATTGTAACAAACAACATTCCTCTATTCTTGATTCCTTCCATTGATTAGATTCATTCTTGATCTACATTGGTTAGCCATAGGCCCAAATCTATTGCATGCAAAGCACTTTCCATTGAAAGATTGAGTATTCCTTGCATTGTTAAAGCCATTCCTTACCAAACTTCTGCATTCATTTGATCTATGACCAATTTTCTTACAATTGAAACATTGATAGAAGAAAGATGGAACATTTTGATTCATTCTACTCCTACACTAAGTAGCATTATGACCAAACTTATTGCAAATAAAACAATAGCCATTGAAAGATGGGTACCTTTGAGCATTTGGTTGCCTAACTAGAGGTCTTCTAGGTCTATTTATGTGATTCTACGCCTAGTTTCCTTTGTTTCTCTTCATCTCAGTGTTGACTTGACCTGATTTGGAGCTTTCTCCTTTTTCAAAACCCAAACCTTGCTTATCATCTAGACTTTTCTGACTTTCAATCAACCCATCAAGCTTAGCAGAACTTAGTTTGAACTATTCTTTATAGCTATTAGCTACTTCCACATCAAATTTCAGAAGCACAATATCTTTTGCCAACTTTTCACATTCTTCAAACTTGTTTTTCAAAACTTGATTTAGATGCTTCTCACCTTTTTCTTTCCCTTCAATTAACATGGATAAATAATTTAGGGTTTCATTTGCTACTTTTAGTTGTTCACTTAGCTCTTTGCTCCTGTATTTGGATTTCTTGACTTCCTCCCTTAGCATTAGGATGCATTCATCAACCTCTTGAATATTCTCATTCAAATCCCAGATATTTGCTTCATACTTATCAAGATCTTCAATAGTAGTTTTCAGTTCATGATTACTGACACATGTGCAATTATCAATTGTGACACTGCCTAGACTTGGATACCTTCTGACTACCATGTGTATTCTTTCCTAGATCTTCCTCAAGCTGTTAAACTTCTTCCAAGGAACCTTGCTCTGATACCAATTGTTGAACACAAAATATTGAGAAGGGGGGGTGAATCAGTATTCTACAAAACCACTTCTTCACATGTTCTTTAATCAAATTACCAAATTCAATAACATGAAAGCAGAATAAACATAAGAAAAACTATAAAGACATAACACATAGACACCAGGATTTTTACGTGGAAAACCTAAAAGGGGAAAAACTACAGTGAGTGTTAGCTCACAATATATTATGATATCAAAACTAAATTACATGAAGGCTCATTGCCTTAGGGCTCACTGCCCAAGGACTCACTGTCCAAAGAAGTGCTCACTGCAATAGGCTCACTATCAAAAAAAAAGAAGAGAAGATAGAAGAAGGATTAGTTCACTGCCAAGAGATAACTACTACAAGTGCATCTACAGAATGCTAAAGTGCAATTCCATTAATATCTCAATACACAAATTTAAAAGTCTTCATTATATCTACCCTACTTTTCTGCTCTTCTTTACATATACTCTATTCTTATGCCCTTACTTCTTATTTCTTATCACAAAAATGCCTTAGATCACATACACATTGAATTCGCACTTTATTCACACTACCACACACCTCCAATGTCAAAATCCATTGAGTATATATATCCACAACAAGATTAATCTAACAATTAGGTCGGCAAACCTAATATGAAATGTATACACAAATATTGTACCTTGTCAGCTTGATCTTAGGCACAAAAAATAATGCAGACCCAAACAAACATTCAGTAATCTTCATATAGGTCAAGACCTATAGTAGAGCCACCTAGAATGACAATTCAAACATTCTGTCTTCACCGCATATTGATTTCACATGAGTGTCATCTTTGTCCTTAATTGCATACTCAACTCACTCAACTATCATACCATAACTTTTAATGCATACCATATGAGACTCTGAGATTCATACCTAATATTCATTATTGACTTCTTATCATACCTTTAGAACCTCATGACATAATAATCTTCTTCAGCAAAATGCGGATCTCAGAACTATTGTTCTATCACTGTGAGATACTATCAAACTAGAAGCTGATACTGAAGAACTTATAGAATGTGATCTGGTGAACTATAGGATCTACAAACATGGAATTAGATGCTCATGACATGTATCTTCAATGCATCAAAACTGTAAATCAAAATATTCACTAGCGGAGGAATGCAGACCAATTTACTCAAGCACTCTACACTATTTATGGCTCATCTTTGTTCAGCTGAACTTAGACAAATCATAGTATGACGTTTGGAGGAAGTCAAGACTTGAACACTGGAACATAACATCACCAAATAGCTGTGAATAATGTACTAGAACCACATGACAAGATCTTCATCTGCAGAGAAGTACCAACTGGATTTTTGTCCCTAGCTCAATGAGCTGCCAATACTTAGTCAATTTGGCTAAGCCAATCTTACTGAACCAAAATACTGTACACATCTTTGTCTTAGGAGTTGTCTTCAAACATGTCAGGTTATTGCCATCAATGACAACATTAAGTTTCCAATCATAATTACAGTATCTCTTAACTATGTTGCCAATAGAGGTACCCGCTACTACAAGAGGACGAGTAGGTTACCACACAAAATCATTTCTAAGGGTAGTGCAAAGCTCATGCACCAATCTATTCCAAGTTCTTTTTCATGTTTTTGTAGTAATTCGATAATGAAAATTTTCTCTTAAGGAAAGTAACTTGTTACTTTGCTCTTGATAGGAATTTTTAGTTTGCTTACATTTCATTCCAATAGATTAGAGTCCTAATTTTATTTTTCATAGATTAATTAATTTTCTTTCATTAGTTAGATCTTTTATTGCTTTCATAGAGTAGATTTCAAAATTATAAAAAATACAAAAACATAGAATAGCATTGCATTAGGTACAGACTTCACTATAAATTGCATTCATAATTTTTTTTTTTGTTTATTCAAGAAAAATACAAAAATATAGCTTGCATATCATATATTTGCATTCATACACAAAAATACAAAAAACACAAAAATATTAGGAAAAATCAAAGTGTTCAAACCCTCGATCTCGTCATGAGGTAGCCATATTCATGTAAGACACAAACCTTTGATAACACAAGGTAAACATTCTAAGGAATCAAAATTCATCCGTAGGTCAACACTAAACCCTAGGTCAATCTTGGTTAAAGCAAGTCAAAACATACCAACTCTCTTAAAATAATAAGAGAATGTGCCTAGGACTTTAAGGAGAGTGGGTCAAGGAAATTCTAGAAGAAATAGAGGAGATAAGCCCTAGACCACAACTCACACAAGAGAAACAACACATCATTAGGGTCATAGAACAAGATTGACAAATTCAACAACATATACAAGCATGCAAAGCTATATTACAATGTGCTAGGAACATAAACAAGGCAAATAGACATCCATCTAGGCATTGGAATAAAAAAAATCCCAATAGGAGACAAATCACAAGTTACCCTTCAAGTCATATCATCATTTCAATAAAAAATTCCATTGAGAGAACAAGGCAAATCCAAAACAACAATAGGCCCTAGATCAAGCCCACCACTCTTTGCAAGGTTCTGCTCCCAAGTGAATAAAACAACCCCCTAGTCTTGCCTCTTCTCGATTGGATTTTATCATGAGAGTGAGAGTAACTTGGAGGTTGCCCAAAGCAAGGAGAGGGCCCATGTGCTATGTTGGAGCTGACTCATCGATAATTGTGCCTATGTCATGTTTCAAAGAATACGATGTCAAAGAACTATCACTACATATAAGAAACAAGACTCAAGAGCTCCTCCATGACACCAACAACCACTACAGAAGATCATCCATCACCAAGTGATAAATCCACATCATTTCCAAATCTCCCACTAAACCATGATAATGTGCTACACATGGCATTATGATGACCATCCCCTAACTAAAGATCACCCATGGTCCCAACACAATCAAAGAACACAACTACAACATCAAGAGTTCCCAAAGTGTAAAGTAAAACCAAGATATCCAAACTAAGAAGATAAATCACCACCTACAATCTAGGAATTAATCCAAAACCACCCAAAATGCATCCAAATAACAACCATTTTGTACCAAATCTCCAAGCATACAAGGCACCTCCATGATACCATGATCACCACCCAATGTACCTACATCAAACTTCTATTGAGTCTCACATGTCTATACCATATAGTCAATAAGTCTAGGCCCAATAACACAACTATATTAGGTAACACCATCTCTCTCTACCTCATAATAACAACCAAACTGGTGAATTAGGTGACCAATCTAGGCCAACCAAATAGAATCTACATAAACACTAAAATATCTATGGGTATAGACAACCCACATATGAGTTATCCATTCAACTTGTAAGTATAGACAACCTACAATACTGCGTGTTGAACTCATAGATCTCACAATGCAACATACAAATTCAACCATACATTGATAGTTCCATGTCAAACATAAACAACTAGAGATAAACATGTAAGTTTTTCATGACTCAAACACCAAATCACCTCTAGACTCAATTTGTCACAAACTCATAAAGTACCACAATCAAAGGGACCAACAAATAGCTCAAATAGAAATATATAAGTGAAAAAATCACATATCAATATCTTCAATTCTAATCCATTGTGAATTTCTCATAAAATTATCTTCGTCACCTATAAGAAATCCAAAATTAGCCACTGTGGGCACAAGATATGACCTATCAAATCATTGAGAACAAAATTAGCTTCCAACTAGATTGTTTATCCAAAATAGTAAAATATAGAAAAACCACTAATACCATAGCATAGTACTCAGAAAGAGCTTTTCGTCGACTATAACAACATCAAAATATGACATGCTAGGTGAAAGTTATGCCTCTAAAAAAAATAGCCTCTAGATGCATTCAAATCAGCCCTTATAGTTGTTGGGTGGCTTTGTGGTTGCACCACCAATGGAGGTGGCAAATTGGTGGTATAATTGTTCATCACAAAGAATACTAAGATGGGGGTGAATTAGTATTTTGTAAAACTTTTCTTTCACATATTTATTAATCCATTTACCACATTCAATAACATGAAAGCAAAACAAACATAAGAAGAGTAGCCACAAAGTCATAACACATAAACACCAAGATTTTTACATGGAAAACCCAAAAAGGGAAAAACCACAGTGAGTGTTAGCTCACAATATATTATGATAGCAATACCGAATTACATGAAGGCTCACTACCTTAGGGCTCACTGCCAAGAAAGTAGAAGAGAAGATATTAGAAGGATTGGCTCTCTGTCAAGAGATGACTGCTATAAATGCATCTATAGAATGCTGAAGTGCAGTTCCAATAATACCTCAGTATACAGACTCAAATGTCTTCATAATGTCTGCCCTACTTTTTCTACTCTGCTTCACATATACTCTGTTCTTCTGCCCTTGCTATCCTTTTCTGATCACAAAACTGCCTTAGATCACAAACACATTGAATTCACACTTTATTCACACACATTAATGCCTCCAAAGCCTAAAACTATCAAGTATATATATTCACATCAAGCATTTCCTCAAACTAGGTCAGCATGCAAAAGATAAAGCTTGTATATTCAAGTTATACCTTGTCGGCCTATTATTGTGCCCAAACAACAATGCGGACCCAATCAATCATACAAGACTCTTCATATGAGTCTAGACCTATTATAGAACCACTTAGATTAATGATTCCAATCATATATTTTCACTACATATCGATCTAACATGACTATCGGCTTAACCCTTAAGTGCACATCCAACTAGCTTGACTGTCATACCATAACTTTCAATGCAAACCATATGAAACTTTGAAATTCATAACCAACATTCATTATGGACCTCTTATCATACCTTCATAACTACAAAGCATAATACTCTTTGATAGTGAAATGCGGATCTTAGAACTATTGTTTTGTCACAGAGAAATACTGTCAGATTGGAAGCTGATACTAGAGAACTTGTCGAATATGACCTAATGAATTTCAAGTGCTACAAATCTAGATTTAGATGCTTATGACATGTGTCTACATTGCCTTATAACCACAAATCAAAATACTTAACAACGGAGGAAAGTGGACCAAAATACTTAGGTGCTTTACATTGTTTCAGGATTAACTATGTTCATCCGAACTTAAATAATTCAGCATATGACTTCCAGAGGAATTTAGGACTTGAACACTGAATCATGAATTAACTAGATAGCTATGAGTAACATACCAGAATCGTATAACAAGATCTTCAATTACAGAGGAGTACCAATTGAATTATTGTCACTGTCTCAATGTGTTGTCAATACTTAGTCAATTTGGCTAAGTTAACATTACCAGACCAAAATATTGTACACACCTTTGTCTTAGGAGTGGTCTCCAAACATGTCAGGTTGTTGCCATCAATGACAACATCATATCAACAGTGTCTCTTGACTATGTTGCCAACAATCTCCCCCTTTGGCATTGATGGCAACACTTAGTGAAAAATGCTTATGTTGCTCCCCCTTACTCTGTACACTTTGTTTTTCTTCTTCCCTTGATATGTTTGGCCATTTTTCACTGGATCTTCTTCTCCCCCTTTGACATCAATGGAAAAGGTCTATGTACAAGTGGCAAAATTGTGTCAAAACTTCAAAACTATCATACTCAACTATATATGTATAGGTACAATCTTTAGCTTGACTAGTTAGTTGTAAGAGGTAGAATATCATTATAAATGGTCTTTATCATAGCTGACTCTCCATCCCATCTATTCTTTGCACTATCCAAAATTTGAATGTGACCATTTATCAAAAAGACTAGTTTTTCTGCCTTCTGCACATCTGAGGGTATATGAATTATTTCTTTTACCTTTAAAGATTCTTCTGCAAGATTAGTCATTGAATCTATTTTAGGACTTATCATCCCTCTTAACTGGCACAACCTATTGTTGACTTCTTCCCTCTTCTTCATCAGATTGCTTAAGTCATGGTGAATGTTTACAACTTGTATCTCTTTACTACTTATTGATTCAACTGCCGGATCATATGTCTTAGAGATATTTAGCAATTGGAGTTCCAAATCCTTGATTTTTTCTTCTAACTCCTTTGTAACTTCCAGCCATGATAAGAAAAATTTGTATATATCAAATGATTCCTTAATAGCCTTCTCTATACTTTTGATTCTATTGTCTAGCAGAATTGTATCATTATCCATCATGGTCTTTAACTCAGCTAACCTTTTCTCATTATATTCTTTTCTGACCTTTATTTCTACAGACTTTTCAAATGACTCAAAATGTGTACTTACTGGGTTTATTAGTCCCTTGAGTTGATCTATTGGTGGCAATGATATGTCTTTTTGGTGTGAAGGCATCAACTTCTCTAGGATATCAAATGCTTCACCAATGAGTTCACTATCCTGTAAATGTGACTTTAGCATCTCTTCCTATGCCTTTGCTTGAACAATTGATACCAGTTTAAATTTTTGCATAGGAGACATTGAGGCCAAATTTATTGGTCCTTGTAGAAGCTCAGACTCATCCAAAACTTGTTTCTCCAAAAATTCTTTGACATAATCTATTGAATCCTGCAAGACAACAGTGTCTCTTTCCATATCAGAAACTTCTTATTCTTTATTCTGCTCAAGAGGTTCCAGGTCCATAGCCTCATGTTCATCAATATTTTCCTTTGGTGCAGGGCTCTTCTAAGCTTGTTCAAGTTCTTGATCATTAACATCATCTTGTTTTGTAGTTTTCTCCTTGTTTTCTTGATCATCAATTTGTTGATCAGGAGAAGGACTTGTCCTTGTTTGGTCCTTATCAGCTTTATCTTGATCATTATCAGCAGGGGCTTCATCAGATTCTTCCTTTTCTAAGGCTACTTCCTCAAGGTCTTCCTAAGTTTTCTCAAGACTTTTCTCTTCCTCTTGCCCTCCCATTACTTTGTCTTTTATTGAAGGATTTGTATCAATTTGCTCCAAGCCTTGATCCATACTGACTTCAGGTACAGAACTATCATCACCAATATTTTGTTCTACTTTGTCATATATAGTTGGGAGATGAAGTTCCTTCAGAACTTCTAGAGTGATATCTTTAGTTTCCTTGGCTAGCTTCTCCGTGTCACCTGACCTGAGAGTATTTTTCCTTTTCTTTGTTCTAAACCTCTTTACAAGTGATTTGGAGACCTTTGCCTTTTCTTTCGGAGAGATCTCAAGACATAGCTTTTTGTAAATTCTTAAAATACCCCCATAGAGCTGCATTTGTGCATCTTTGTTTCCTATACCATTCAGGGGATTTCTAATTTGAACAACAACTAGTTGACTACTAGACCAGATCAACTTGATTCTAGGTAATTCTTACATGAAATAGAAAAATAGGCACATGATCAACATACCAAATTTGAAGGGATACTTGCCTTCTTTTGTCTTCTTTAGATTCTCCATTAGTTGCTGCCAGAGTAATTCACACAGGTCATACTCTGCATTCTTCTTCACCATCTCATAGGTTGTGTATATAGAAGTGCCAGAAATAGAGTTTTCCTAGTTTGTGAAGTAGATTTTGTAGTTGATCACCATGGATGCAAACCTAACTGCATGGTCTTCAATGTCATTGATTGTTAAAGCCCTTTTATCAAATTTAGCTTTGGAGGCTTCTGTCACTCTGTTATTATTCACTACCTTCAATATAGGTACTGTGCCAGTAGAATTCAACCTTGTGATTGCCCTTATGGTATCCTTTGTGATCATGAATGGTGTATTGAGCCACATGAACTCATCATGTACTCTGCTTTGTACGTACTGGACCCATGAATCTTCTATAAATGATGGAAAGTCTATGTATTGCATGAATTTCTTCTTATATAGGGCTTTGTATTCCTCCTTCAATTCGTAATCCCCACCACACAGATGATTCATATATAGTTCTCCAAGTTTTCTATCATTGTGTTCATCTAGGGCAATGTGGATGTAAGCCCTAATATCTTCTTCATGCATCACACCATAGGGCATTTCTGAAAAAGCACCATCAGGATCAACTTCTGTGGATTTGTGTGGATGTTTCTTGAATTTAGATCGTGGTCTCTCAGTGATATCAGTAACATGTGGTGTAGCCATTTCTGTAGGAATTCAAATAAGTTCACAATAGGGTTTCAAACTGAAAAATACCTCTTTTATCGAATTAGGGTTCACTTGATTTGCTTTGAGATTCTTTAGAAATTGTTGTAGACGTTTGGAATCTTGCTTCAGCTTTCCTTGGACTCTTGATAGCTTGAATGTAAAGAGAATTGTTTGTCGAATGAGCTCCTTTTTAACCCTTATTAAGATAACCTAGTCATCATAAATGCTTGTTCTCCAAAAGTTGTCAAAACTCTTCACTATAGAATATAGTCAATTTGGATTGCTCCGCAATGCTCTGCATTTGAACCTTTTCTACCAAAATTTCTTTCAAAAGATCTATCATATAAAACTTTTCATCATGTCTTTGTGCTGGATCCCAGCACTGACTATCTGGCTAGGGGATTAGGATTTTCAATACAGCTCCCCCTGAGCCAAATCTCCCAATTTACTTCTCGGAAGAAGTATCTGTACCAGAGGTTAGTGTGGATTCATCCCTAACCTCATTAACATCCTTCTTAATCTAGACCTTACTAATTTCCTTCTTGATTTCCACCAAATCAACCTTGTTCTTACCTTTATCTTCTCTCTGCTATGTTTTCCTCTTCTTTATAGGATAGTCTCTTTTCTCATTCTTGCTTATGTAGAATATTGCAACATGTCGAAACTTATTGCAATTGTAGCATACCACAATCCTTTGTCCCTGATTCCTTCTATTGATTGGATTCATTCTTGATCTGCATTGGTTAGCCATCTGCCCAAATCTATTGCAAGCAAAGCACTTTCCATTGAAAAATTGAGTATTTCTTATATTGTTAAAACCATTCCTTACTAGACTTTTGCATTCATTTGATCTATGACCAATTTTCTTGCAATTGAAACATTAACCACAGAATGGTGAAACATTTTGATTCAGTCTACTCCTACATTGAGTAGCCTTATGACCAAACTTATTGCAATTAAAATAATAGCCATTGAAAGATGGGTACCTTTGAGCATTTGGCTACCTGACCGGAGGTCTTCTACATCTTCTTCTATGATTCCTGAACTGGTTGCTTTGTTTTTCCTCATCTCAATGTTTGCTTGACCTAATTTAGAAATTTCTCCTTTTTCAAATCCCAAGCCTTGCTTGTCATCTGAACTTTTCTAATTTTCAATCAACTCCTCAAGCTTTGCAGAACTTATTTTGAATTTTTCTTTATAGCTATTGGCTGCTTCTAGATCATATTTCAAAAGTAACACATCTTTTCCCAATTTTTCACATTCCTCAGACTTATTTTTCACAACCTAATTCAGATACTCCTCAACTTTTGTTTTTTCTTTAGTGAGCCTGGATAGACTGTCTATGGATTCATGTGCTTCTTTTAGCTGCTCACTTAGCTCTTTTCTTCTTTCCTGGGACTTCTTGACTTTCTCCTTTAGTTTCAAAATGCAATCATCAACTTCTTTGATATTTTCCACCAAATCTTTGATATCTGCCTCAAACTTGTCAAGATCATCAAGAGCATCTTGTAGTTGTTCATTGTTAACATATATACAATCACCAATTTTAATGGTACCTGGATGACTTGCTTCTAGATAAGTGAGATATCCTTTTGCTACCATGTGTACAACTTCCCAGATCTTCCTCAAGATGTTAAGCTCCTTCCAAGGAACCTTGCTCTGATACCAATTGTTGATCACAAAGAATATTGAGAGGGAGAGTGAATCAGTATTCTGTAAAACATTTCTTTCACATATTTATTAATCCATTTACCACATTCAATAACATGAAAGCAAAACAAACATAAGAAGAGTAGCCACAAAGTCATAACACATAGACACTAGAATTTTTACGTGGAAAACCCAAAAAAGGAAAAACCACGGTGAGTGTTAGCTCACAATATATTATGATAGCAATACTGAATTACATGAAGGCTCACTGCCCAAGGACTCACTGTCCAAAGAAGTGCTCACTGCAATAGGCTTACTGCCAAGAAAGTAGAAGAGAAGATAGAAGAAGGATTGGCTCACTGCCAAAAGATGATTACCGTAAATGCATCTACAAAATGTTGAAGTGCATTTCCAATAATAGCTCAGTATACATACTCAAATGTCTTCATAATGCCTGTCCTACTTTTTCTGCTCTGCTTCACATATACTATGCTCTTCTACCCTTGCTATCCTTTTCTAAACACAAAACTTCCTTAGATCACAAACACATTGAATTCACACTTTATTCACACACATTCATGCCTCCAAAGTTGAAAACTATCAAGTATATATATTTGCATCAAGAATTTCCTCAAACTAGGTCGTCATGCAAAAGATAAAGCTTGTATAGCCCAAACAACAATGCAGACCCAATCAATCATGCAAGACTCTTCATATGAGTCTAGACCTATTATAGAACCGCTTAGATTAATGATTCCAATCATATATCTTCATCGCATATTGATCTAACATGACTGTCGGCTTAACCCTTAAGTGCACATCCAACTAGCTTGACTGTCATACCATAACTTTCAATGCAAACCATATGAAAATTTGAAATTCATAACCAACATTCATTATGGACCTCTTATCATACCTTCAGAACTGCAGAGCATAATACTCTTTGGTAGTGAAATGCAAATCTTAGAACTGTTGTTCTATCACAAAGAAATACTCTCAAACTGGAAGTCGATACTGGAGAACTTGTCGAATATGATCTAATGAACTTCAAACGCTACAAATATCTATTTAGATGCTTATGACATGTGTCTACACTACCTTAGAACTACAAATCAAAATACTCAATAGTGGAGGAATGCGGACCAAAACACTTATGTGATTTACACTGTTTCAGGTTTAACTTTGTTCATCCAGACTTAGACAATTCACCATATGACTTCCGGAGGAATTTAGGATTTGAACATTGAATCATGACTTCACCTTATTGCTATGAGTAACATACCATAACTGCATAACAAGATCTTCAATATGGAGGAGTACCAACTAAATTACTATCATTGTCTCAATGTGTTGTCAACACTTAGTCAATTTGGCTAAGTTAACCTTACCAGACCAAAATATTGTACACACCTTTGTCTCAGGAGTTGTCTCCAAACATGTCAAGTTGTTTCCATCAATGACAACATCATATCAGCAGTTTCTCTTGACTATGTTGCCAACAATAATATGGTAGTGATGTGGTGGTACCTATGAGCAATGTCTAGACTATGCAAATGGGTGAAGGCGATGCTAGGCGGTGGCCTGCTGATAGTGCTGCCACCATACAATCCCATGAATTTATCCCCCATGGCCTGGGTGTGACTACCCACTGGGTGGAACCACATCTATGGGTTGGCCGTAGGTGGCTATTATGCCATGGGACCAAGGGTTGGCCCCAAATTTTAAACTCCTCCCCTATGTACTGACATCACCCCTGTCCCATGTTGGTGCAATTTTGAAATTTTTTGTAGACCCATACAACCTACAACCATTGATGTAGACCTATGTGGGTGGAATATTCTACTAATGATAGTGACCTATACCCTACACTAATGAATCTACCATATTGTATGACTATATGTATCTTATATGACTATATGGAATCTTTCCAGCAAAGATTCCCCCATGGCCATTAAATGAGCAAAATTTTTCTGTCACCAAACAGTTATTTTGTTATATGGATCCATAAGTTTTTGGGCCTTTTGGACTCAATGGTGAGGTTTATTAAAATTGTCTAGGAGATCTCTAGAAAAATTTCACCCCCAAAACCCTCATAGAAAGAGCCCAAATAGAAAACCCACTTGTTAAATCTCCACTAAGCCCTAGATTTGCAACAACCCAAGTTTGAAAACACGCGTATAACCCTAAAAATATCTTTATTATTTTCTTACAAGGCCATGGATTCAACTATGCACAAGAATCTACTCATACCAAGGGTTACAAATACTAGGGAGATCTCCTCCCACAACCTGACAACTAGCCTCTGATACCAAATGAAAGGAAATTTGCAGCCACAATAAACTATTTCCACATAACCCCATGAAAGAAAAATATGCAAACAAGTATTAAAAATCCACCATGCAAAAGAATAGACAAATATACCATCAAGATGACATAAGATGTACCCTGAAAAAAACCTCATGAAGGAAAAACCAAGCCTCCAAAAGCATCCACACTCAATGTATTATCTCATGAACAAAGATTACAATACACAACCTCCATGAATACTTATGAAACATCAAGCTCTAGTTAGCTCATAGTGGCTAGTGGGAGGGAGTCAACAAGATTTAATTTGAATTTAAATTTTAAAAGTTTGGGGTTTATAATTGTAACTATGGAAATGACCTAGGTCAAGTCTGCACTAGTGGATTTGATCCAAGATGAGAAATGTGAGACATGTAGGGATCAAGATCAATCACTAAGGATGAGTGATGATGGGATCAACATAGGGTAATGTCATGAGCTAAAATCACATGAGAATATGCCACTTGGAGATTTGTTATTGCATAAACCTAGACACTCTAATCAAAGTGTGCCAATAAAATAATAGAAAAGGGCATGGGTATGAAGTTTTCACCATTACATTTTGCTCCTTCTTTGATGTGCATGTGAACTACTATAAGAGTGCATGTCAATGTAAAACAAGAAATCAACATGGAATTTGTTTTTTAAACATTTAAAAGGATATGAATCTACTCAAAGAATATGTAGATCATTCTTGAATTCTCCTTCCAATGAGCACTCCATTGAAAACTTGCAAATAGAGAAATCTTGCAATATAGCATCTATCACACTTTTAAAATAATCTTCAACTACAACTTGTTTGAAAGGAACTATATTTTTTTAGCATTATCTAGCACATAAGAAGGTATAGACTACATAGGTCTACATAATGGTAATGGAAGTTAAGGAAATGATAATGAATGTGAGTAAATAGGAGATAATTTTTCAAAAACAACTATGGGGGCAAAATGTAATAGTGAAAAATGCATCCTAATGCCTTTTCCCAATTTATTTTGTACCTATTTTGGGGTAATATCTTGATACATGTACATGGTGACAAATGGCACACTCTTATACAAAGTTGGGTCTATTTACCTCACTCTTACCTCACCCTTAAATCCACAGATGATCTTTATGTAGCACATTTCACAGTTGAGTATATTGTCTTTTCATTGATGCCAAAATGGTAGTATCAACAGTGAATGGTCTTCATCAGTGAATGGTCATCTTCAGTGACATGGTCTTCATCAATGGCAATGATTTCAGTGATATGGTTTTCAGTTCAGTGATATGGTCTACATCAGTGACAATGGTTTTCAGATCTCTCAGTTTTTGATTTTGAGTGAAGTTGTTGTGACTTGATCATTTCAGTGGATTAAATTGCTCAGTGGTCTGTCATATTGATTAGTGACACTCATTGCATATTATCAATATTTGAATCAGGGCAAGGGCTTGTATCATTTGACAAAAGTTAATATGGTTTACAAAAGTTAATAGTGGCATTCATTGCATATGCATTATATTAATTTCATTTATATTGAAATATGACAGTGGCAGATCTGATGAAGTATGGTGTTCATTTCAGTGCTATAGTATTTGAAGTATGTTAAGGTTTATAATATTTGTAGTGGTAAGTATGTTTTCTTAATGCTTGACTAGTCATAAAAATTGTGCTCAAATATTTATCCTACTTAACTCTATTACCCGTCATCACACTTTGCACTTTATGTTATATTTTTAAAGTGACCGACGAGAGCAGGTGGGTTTCAAGTGATGACCGGTTGAAGGCTTTATTGGTCGTGGTGGGGTAAGTTGTATGGACCCCGATTTCCTAGCACATTCGGTAATCATAAGTTGTTTTAAAAGGCATAGAATCCGACGATCACAGTTTAAATCTACAGTGGCGGGCACCGCACATCGGAGGGTCATGATTTAAATAGAAAGTTTCTACAAATGGTCAGTTCGCTCCTTTAAACTTGACGTCCTCCTTGTTCAAAAAGGCAATAAAGCTTCTATTCCTATCATCTCTCACCGAAGATGAAGAGGCATTAAAATTGGAATTTTTGTGTGAAGGAAAGAGTGAGATTTAGAAGGTTTCTAATTGTGAAGACTATGAAAAGGCAGAGTTCTTCGAAGGGGATTGATTTTTTTGTTTTTGTTGTTTGATTTTCATAAGAGAATGTGATAAGTTTTGAGATAAAAATGATGTTGAAGCTGAACCAGTTACAAGTGAATGGGAAGATGAATGTTAATAATTTTTTTTGTGTGTGCAGATATGTTTTGAAGAAGGTGTGATAAGATCCAATGGAAGTATGAGAAAGTTTTTTTTGTGAGGAAGAATGGGATTATTAATTGCAAGATAATTTTTTTTTGCAGATATATTTTGACATGAAGAGACATTTTTGAAAGTGAGACTTGTTCAGTTTTTGGAGATGTGATTGTGCAATCAAGGATGGAGATTTTTGATCAGAGTAGAACAATATTTTCTCAGAGAAGGATAAAGCTTTGAAAAATGATTTTGGAGAAGATTAAAATTTTTCAGTATTGCAGTGAAAGAGTTTATGAAATTGAAAAGAATGAATTGAGTTGTTTTTTAGATTGATTTGCAGAGATAGAGGTATGAAATATCTTGAAGATCAAATTTGATTGATTGTTGTGAAGATGATATGATAACTGTTGAAGGTTGATTACAGAAAATATACATTTGTTTGTTTTTTGAAAAGGAGAAATAAGGTATTGATCTTATTGAAACAGGGAAACCCCCTGAGTTATAATTTTTCATTGAATGTGATGTTGTAATGTCAGTGAGACATGCAGAGAAGTACAATATGCCAGTGAGGCAGAATTGTAATGTCAGTGAGACAATTGTAATCAGAAATTTTGAGTTAAGCCAGTGAGGCAGTTGAGTGGTTTTTATACCCTAGGAGGGTTTTCCACTCGGGAAATTTCTTGTGTCAAGTTTTGTTTTGATACTCTGCATATTTTTCCTTGTTCTATCTGAAGATTTCTACATTTGTGAATTTAAATTAAGAAAATTGTTAACAACACTAATTCACCCCCCTCTCAGTGTTGAGTGTATTCCTACACTTTATTCTTATTGATACACCTCACTTCTATGCGCACATGTTCCCATACAATTGAATTATCTGTTTGATTATTCATATTGATTGATGCACTAGTCCCTAGACTATCTATGTCTATCATGATCCATTTCATCTATCTGATTCCAAGTCAAGTGTGTGACTGTGAGGTCATCCCTATGAGTGCAAACTTAACCTACATAACTTGTATGAGAGTGATGTCAATTTTTAGAGGCAATCCCCAAAAACATACCTAAAGAATTTGTGATAGCCTTATGGCACAAAACACACCAGTATTAAAGAGGTAGATATGGAAGGCATACCCAGACCAATACAAAGGAGAATGAATCCTTTAGTGGGTTGAAAAAGGGAAACCATGATTTTAGGCTAAGGATATAATCCTCCCAAAACCATGACCCAAAATGAAGAATAACCCTTTTATCTTCAAAAAACATAAATTCTACAATAAAAAATTTCTTGAAGACATAAGAAAATATCAATTCTCTCCTTCACCAAGGGTTTACATAGCCTAGAAACCTATCTCAAAAACCCAGACATGTAAGTTGTTGAGGTGGGCCCAAAACCCATTAAATCCCCTAATCAAAGCATTCCTCTTCAATTTTGTTCTCATCCAATCAACTTCCTTGTCTTGATCTAAAATGATTTTTGGAACCTATTCTACTTTTTTAGCAATCACTCCCTTTGAAATTCAAGATTAAGATCATTTCCCACACACCTGAAAGGTATCTATAAGGTTTTGTTTTTCTTCATTTTGTGCCTCTTCCCTACAACTATCAAACCCTACATTTAGATTTTGATGATTGCCAGACAAAACTTCTAAAAATGATTTTAGGGTATTTCATAGCCTTAACCTTTGAGAAATTCACATAATTAGACAATGGAACATCTGACATAGTATTTTCACCATATTACAACCATGCAGTGAAATCATGGTTCAAAGACATATCCCTACATTGCTTAATAGGAGTGGACCATGATCAAACTTCATGACAAATCAACTCCCTCTAATGAAACTCCAATCACACATGAAGAAAAGGCATTCAGAGAGGGCTTGACATCCAAGATCGTGGAGGCTTTAATAGGAGATCAACAGTAGAAGCAAGAGCCTAAATATTTTTTTATGATATCCATATTGTAGAATACATCAATTACTTAGTATATTTTTATATTCAACTATTAATTATGCCAAGAGGTGTTCTATGGTAACAACAAAGCACGAAGTGTCATTTTGTGACTATGTATAGAAACTAAAACACAACCAACATAATTAAAAAAATAAAAATAAATTTTAAATAAATAAAAATAAAATAACTCTTAACTAAATAAAATAAAATAACTCTCCAATAAATAAAATAGTTGTAAATAAAATCTTTAAATAAAAAGTAAACAATATAAATAAAATAAAACAACCTTTAAACAAATAAATCAACACAAATCAATTTTAAACAATAGAAAGACACACTTCTATTGTCCTATATAATAAGGCAACTTTTATTAAAATATTTGTAAAATGAAGAGTTACAATAGAAATTATTTATATAATCTCTATTAACCCCAATCTACTAATGAAACAATGTGGGATTAATATAGTCTCTATTTAGACATTACTTGCTTATGCATATCACAAAGCCACATGGATATTATAACTGCACACAAAATGTAATGGGTAGCTACAACAATGGCGAAAGATGAGAGCATTCAACAGGTCTTGAAACAAATTTAAAAATTATGAATGGAGAATGAACTCTTATCATTTGTTTATACAACTATGCTGAAGTTATGGTTAGTGAAGCTTTGAAGGGGTCATCGTCGTGGTGGATGGTTAGTGAATTAATTGATGGTCAAAGGTTAACTTTGGGCAATAAAAATAGAACAAATATTATTGTGGATGAAATATAAAATTGTTATTAATTGTTTAACCATTGAAAGGAATGATTATGTGAAATTCCAGCTATTTTCTTTTCCCGGCCCCGGCCTTCCTCCGACAACTGCTACCCTCTCTCATTTCTAATTCTGTATCTCCTATCAATGATAAGGAATGTTAACTACTACAAACTCTCTTGTTATTATGATAATAATGCGGAATCTCAAAATACTTCATTTGCAGTCGCGTATCAGATTTTGTTATAATCTGTGACGTGTTATATAGTGTATGGAGACCGCAAAAGTCGATGGGTAATGAAGAAAATGTGATGTAACAAAGAGAAAATGTCAGCAGAAATGCAATGCATTAAGTTAAAAGGACAGACGAAAAACATGGCACTGAATAAAACACCTTTCACTCAGACTCTAACAATAATTTGACAGTTGCCATCTTGCTGTGGGTTGTAACAGAAAACATTAACTTCAGACACAATAATTATTGTTGATGTGGCTACAAATTACAGATAATGCCAGTTCGAAACGGACAAAGGTAGGCATAAAATGGCCACAAATAAGTTTGTTTCACCTTCGATGTGGATGATAAGATTTTGGTTCTCTAGAGAAAACCATATGTTAGGAAGAGACTTTCTTCAATTAGGTTTAGTTAATCAATTTAAGGTCGAATCTCTACTAACTTTAGTACACACATGTCATAAAGTGTGTTTTATGTTGCGGGGCTCATGTCTCAACGGCAGCGAACATGTCAGCGGTTTAAGCTCTTTCTTTTTAATATGGGACTATTTTAGGCAGGTTAACAATAAAGTTATATTATTTTAGATAGGTTAACAATTAGTTTAAGTTAAAAGGTATTATTATTTGTTGAAGGTAAAGACATAATCTTATTTAGGGCTTTATTATGAGTGCTTCCCTTTCCCATTCACTTTTCTCCTTTTGTATCACGACCTTCCTAGGTCTCTTCATATTAGAAAGTGATATCGAAAAGAGATGAAGCACAAAGAAGAACTTTCTAGAGAAAATGTAGTTTGTGTAGAAATGGATTTGAACAAACCTTTGCTTGAGAATATTAAACTTGTTGGCCCCGATTTTGAACTAGAAGAACCTTTAGTCTACCTGAATAAGCCCAACGCATTTTTTTTGTTAAAAAGAAGGCCACTTGATTCATGATTATCCTATTAGGAGAAATAGAATTGCTCAGCCACCCTTATCTCCTACCCCTTCGAATTACCCTGTTTCCCCCTCCTCTTTTTCTCTTCCTTCTAATGCCCCTCCTCCTCCTTCACCTACATGAACGGGCCCATCCCCTTCCTCCTCCATCCATAATAGTCCACCTAATGCTAAACCTGATCCTCCTCGTTCCTTTAAAGACGTGGTTATGACAGATGGTTGGAGAATGGTCCAGAAGAGGAGAGAACCTTCTAGTTCCTCTCCTCCTCCTATCACATGTTCTCCATCCTAGGATCGTTCCCCCTCTCCTTATCATCCCCCTCTTATATCTCTTGTTCATGAATCCATTCCCCCGACACCCCCTACTCCCTTCCCCTCACCTCCCCTACCTCCCCCCCCCGCACCACCATAACCCACCCAATTCTAGTCAAAGGTCTAGATCCCCTTCTATTGCCTCCAAAGATCAAGAGAACAATGGATAGCCATTTATTCTTCCCAATAGTTTTAGTGTGCTGACTCATGAAGATGATACTATCAACCCTCATCATGAATTATAGTTTACTCTCTTAAAATGCAAGAGGGATGACACTCCCTTATCAGAAATTTAAAGTCAAAGAGACAATTATGAAATGGAAAATTGATATTTTATTTCTTCAGGAAGTTAAACTCAATAATAATAGACTTTAGGTGTCTTTATGCAATAAATGGAGAAATGTTTTTTTGCATACATCCCATAAAGATGGTAGAGGAGGAGCTCAAACCGATTTAAAAATTGTGAATGGATAATGAACTCTTATTATTTTTTATACCACTAAGCTAAAGTCATGATTAGTGAAGCTTTGAAGGGGTCATGGTCATGGTCACTCTACTTAAATATCATCCACTTCAATGGTCAAACAGTCAATAGCGATTTTACACCTCATTCACAACAAAAAGTGGTAAATGTTTGTCCTATTTTTATTGGCCAAAATTGACCTTTGACTGTTGAAGTGGATGATATTTAAGAAAGCCAGTCTTGGTGGGTGGTTAGTGAATTAATTGATGGTCACCATGACACATTAGTGAATTGGATATTAACAGCATGGTAACATGGAGTAATGTGTTAATGGATTATAGAAAAAATGTGGCATTAAAGGGCCCCACTAGCCAATAAGCTGATATTTTTTAATATCATCCACTTCAATAGTCAAAGGTAAATTTTGGCCAATAAAAACAGGGCAAACATTTACAACTTTTTATGGTGGATGAGGTGTAAAATTATCACAAACATTTTTACCATTAAACTAGATGATATTTAAGTAGAATACCAATTACCTAAATAGATCAAACCCTAAAATGAGCCCATAGAAAAATCTTAATATAAAAAGAAAAAAAAAAATTTCTTTCCCAATTCACCACAATAATTTTATGTCCTTAAGAAATATACGATATGATATTGACACAAAAACCAGAGTGTTTATCATGTGGCATTCCAACGACTTTCTAATTCTACATCTCCTATCAATGATAAGGAATGTTAAAGACCACACCACAAAGTCTCTTGAATGATAATACATTTTATTTGGACGATAACCATATAGGTATACTGATGTCAGTTCCACCTGTCCCAACCTTTAATAATATAATGATGCGGAATCTCAAAATACTTCATTTGCAGTCACATATCAGATTTGTTATAATCTGTGACGTGTTATATAGTGTATGGAGACCCCAGAAGTAGATGGGTAATGAGGAAAATGTGATGTAACAAAGAGAAAATGTCAGCTTAGAAATGCAATGCATTAAGTTAAAAAGGAAAGACGAAAAACACGGCACTGAATAAAACACGTATCACTCAGAGTCTAACAATAACTTGACAGTTGCCATCTTGCTGATCTTGCTGATGTGGTTGTGACAGACAAACTTAACTTCAGTCAATAATTATTGTTGATGTGGCTGCAAATTACAGATAATCCCAGTTCGAAACGGACAAAGGTAGGCATAAAATGGCCACAAATAAGTTTGTTTCACCTTCGATGTGGATGATAAGAATTTTGGTTCTCTAGAGAAAACCATATGTTAGGTAGAGGCTTTCGTCAATTTGGTTTAGTTAATCAATGTAATGTTGAATCTCTAGTAACTTCTAGTGCACATGTGGTACACACGTCATAAAGTGCATTTTATGTTGTGGGTTCCCTTCTAAACAGTAGTCAACATGTGAGTTGTTTAAGCTCTTTCTATGGGACTATTTTAGACAGGGTAACAATAAAGTATTATTATTTTAGTTAGGTTAACTTTAAGTTAAAAAGTATTATTATTTGTTGAAGGTAAAGACATAATCTTATTTAGGGCTTTATTATGAGTGCTTCCTTTTTCCATTCACTTTTCTCTTTTCATATCACGACCATCCAGGTTTTTTCATATTAGAAAGGGATATCAAAAAGAGATGAAGCACAAAGAAGAACTTTCTAGAGAAAATGTAGTTTCAAACCCTAGCCACAAAATCGAAAAGAGATTAAGCACAAAGAAGAACTTTCTAGAGAAAATGCAGTCTCAAACCCTAGCCACCAAAGAGAAAGGAATTCATTGTAGGAAATGCTCCAATGAGATTGAAGTCTGTAGCCAGGCAAGTTGGAGGAGACCCTAGAGTTGAATTGGCAGCCATTGCAGAGGGAAACCAAGAAGAGGAATTTGTCAAAGATGTGGAGGATATGCATATTTCACATAATTTGGAGGGAAAAACAGTTATGTGAACAACGCAAAAAGGGAAAGTCTAACAGAGATTTGGGTTATCCTAGAGAGACAGTGATAGAGAACAAACAAGATCCAAATAGCATGGGAGAACCAGATGATCCAATCTCAGATGTACCTCCCCACAATGAATCAGGTAAAACTTTAGACATATAGCTTCATGTTGATGTTATGGATATTATTTCTGAATGTCAAACCCGAATTGTTAATCTATTCTTTCTTAGAGGCATACCTATTGAAACAAACTTTTATAAATTAGTAAAGATTGAACTAAAAAAAACTACAGTTGGGAAATTGAAGCATTAAGAGGTTTAGGAAAACAATATATTTCTTGTGTGTTCAAGTCAGCAGATCATGCAAAAATAGTTCTACAATATGGTACATGGATGATTTGTGGACAAGTATGTTATCTTAAGGCATGTAATTTTAATTTCCATCCTGAACGCTCGTCTCACTCCCATTATCCCATGTGGATTGAGTTACCCTATCTTAATTTGGTCATTAGACCTTTCCTAAAGGATATTGTGTCTCAAATGGGCAGAGTTATTTGGTGCAAGCATAGCTCTAATAAATTCAATAGTTTAAGAGTCTACCCAACGGTTTGTGTGGAAATGGATTTGATCAAACCTTTGCTTGAAAATATCAAACTTATTGGCCCCAATTTTGAACTAGAACAATCTTTAGTCTACCTAAATGAGGGGGAGCCTTAGTCAGTAAGACAACTACCGTCGGCCACCTTGCAACCTGTCGCACCGACTGTTATAGTCACTCTGACGTGAGGTCCGACATCCCTGACTATCAGCATGAACAATACCATCGACGAACACTTATGAACCTTGGTCGATGTGCCAATACACCAACTTAGCATATGCTTGGCGTGACCTGCTATTACCGGTGGCAATATCCTGATTCACCATTACGACCGATCACCATTTGTATCTAACGAAAGATACATTCTCCACATACATTCCCAACATGCCTTTGCAATATGCATTCGTAATATACATTCGGTGAGACTCTTGTCTTCGGTGAATGCTTCCAACTCTTCCGTCGATGTCGCACCTCTGCCCGATGGCATCTACCTTCGGCGTATCCTTCCCTATCGGTCAGACTTTCTCCAGAACCATTGATAATCTGATCACCCTGATGCCACTTCAGACCATGATTTCCTTTCAATGGCTCGAACCTTCCTTTGGCCAGACTATCCTTGTCGCTCTGAGCAAGGAATGTTTCGTCGATGGCCTCTGTCTCACCGACAACAACTCCAACTCCTCCAGTCCAAACCCTAGCGCATGGAGATGCTAGGCGATCTACTGTGCATCTTGCGCTGTCCAGATCCTCTACGCCGCAAAACGATGAAACAAAACAGGAAACAAAAAACACATATGTACAATGAAGCCATTCCACTGATTTCGACAGAAATCTCACTAGTGGAATGCTTCACATCGACATTTCTCAACAACGAAAATACAGAAGGGAAATCTACAGCTAAACGATTTGTAATTACAGAGAACAGGAAAAGAAATTGACAACATAGAAAAGATCGATTTCTCCTTCACAGTGCTCAATTACATTCGCACAATTGCATTCAATTACAATATCCTCAATGCTTGATTCTGTTCATCTCCCTGGCTTTATAAACTTGCCAGAGGAATGCCAACCCTATTCCAAGTGGCTGGGAGAATGATTCCAAGCGGCTGGGAGTCCAACTGCCTTACTACTAACAATTTGACAAACATGACCTAAGTCCCTTGGGACTTACAAAATGAACCTAGATACAAACTGAAATTACATGCATTGGTCAAATAGACCTTATTACAACCCAAAACATGATTTTCTAAACAAAACATGATTCAAATGCCTCATGGAGGCTACCTTGGGATACGTGCTCCTGCACCATACACCCCACCTAGAAAAGAACTCATGTCCCATGAGTTGAGTCTGTGTCTTGCTCCACCTGTATCCTTTGCTGCATCATGCCTTCCCCACAATCGCTAGACTACAACTTGCTTCCATGGAATAAAAAATTCATGCCTAGCATTGTAGGCTCTACTCACACCTTGCCATGAGTGAGTGCTTGCAACCAAACCCATACTTTTCTCACCATTCTTCCTTACTGTCATCTCTGCCTGAACACTTGCATTCAAAACCTTGTTTGATGCTGCTTATATTGCTGCTATGGTAGAATATGATGGTCTTTCAACTCTTGTTGGCTCTAGAGGACAAACAATGGTCCCTATGATGATAGCATCTCTTTCTTTCCAATCAACTTGTGGCTACTTTAGACCTGCTCTTTGACCTTCTTATGATCCATCTCAGACATTACCATCTGATCTCCATCATTCAAAACTGAAATCACCTTCAAACTTTGATCTTTGGTAACCCCACTCCTTGAGACATCCTCAACTTTCCTTGTCTCTTCTTCAGGCATCTTCACAAACTCTTTCTTACCCACCAAGATGACCTTGGCTGCCTTCATTGCTTCAGTATCCTCCTGCAATGATGTCATCACAAAAGTCTTTCCATCCTTCTTGATGGTGTATGTGTTAGCATATCCATCATACAATGCTTGCCTATCAAATTATCATGGCCTACCTAAAAGTAGGTGACAACACTCCATGGGCAAAATGTCACATAAAATTCTCTCCTTATATTCTCCAATCTGAAAATCAACATATGCCTACTCATCTACCAAAAGTGATTGACTGTCACCCAAGATGCTCTGTAAGGAGTTTGATGAGGAATCCTTTCTATGTTCAATTTATCCACCATTTCCCTAGACACCATATTATTTGTTGAACCAGAATCTATGACTACCTTGCATATTTTACCTTTGCTTTTGCAATTGATCCTAAAAAGTGCCCTCCTTTGTGATGGTTCTGTCTTCACTGGTTCTTTGAGCAGTGTCCTCTTGATCAACAGATTCTCTCCCACTTCTGATTGCAAACTCACTTTAGGAGATGTCACACTCCCTACATCCTCTTGAGTCAATGTGATTCTTCTCTCATTACCATGAGAAGTTGAGGCCTTCTCTGGACACTTATAAGCCGGGTGCTCTATCTGATTATAGTTATAACATCTCATATTGGAGAACTTGGGTTCTCTACCTGATCCATTTGTCCCACCTCTTTCATTTGGCCTTCTGCCTTTGTAGCCTCCTCTGCTACTTGAGTCTCCAACTTGCTCTTCTTGGCTAGACTCACTACTAGGCCTCTGGTTAGGACTTCTGCCTCCAAAACTGCCTCTAAAATTTCTGTCACCTCTTCCTTTAGTCTACTGCTCACCTTTCCTCTTTAGCTTCTCTTCATCTCTTAATGCTACTTGAAAGCATTTTTCCATGGTTTTAGGGGTAAATAAACTTATCTCATCTTGAATATTGATCCTCAGACCATTTAAATACCTTGCTACTTTGGCTTTTTCATCCTCCATGTACCCATAATGAAGAGTGTATTTGTGAAACTCCTCAGTGTAAGTAGCCACATCCATATCGTTTTGCTTAAGGTTTTGCATTTTCCTGTAAACCTGCACCTCGTAGTCAAATGGAAGGAACTGAGACTTGATCTTCTCCAGCATTCTACTCCACGAAGATATCATATTTTTCCCATTCTTTACCCTTTCTCCTTGGGTGTAATTCCACCATGTAAGGGTAGCACCTTTGAGTTTAGTTTTTGCAAACTTAACTTTCTTACTTTCAGGAACTTCCTTGTATTCGAAGTAGTTGTTCAGGGCCTCAATCCATTCCATGACTTCATCAACATTCATCTTTCCACTGAACATGGGAATATCTATTCGAGCCTCCGAAGAGTCCTTGCCAATTGCCTTGATGGCTTCCAGGAATTGCTTTTGTTCAGTCGGTAGCTTTGCCTCTTATTGTTCTTCTGCTTCTTCCTCTTTCTCTTCTTCTTCATTTGAATCTTCCTCTATCCTTTTTCCTGTCTTCATTGCCTTCAATTCTGCTTGGAGTGCTTCCCTGACTCTAGTTTTGATCATCTCTTCCATCTCTTTAAATTTCTTGACCACTTCGGTGGTCATCCCCTTTGGAGACATATTGCTAGCCTCTCCTTCGCTCTCTGTGTCCGACATAAACATTCACAGACAATGCCAACACTTCTGCAAATCCTCAATTCGACTACAACACAATACTCAATCAGTTGTCCATCCTACACGCTACTTCACAGACCTATTCCTCTCGTCCAACAACAGATCTTGGAGATGCACTACCACTCTCTCTCGCAGTGGCCTCACTCTGCACCCTCTTCCAACCAAACCTCTATTGGTGAATGGTCTTGATAGACCTCATCATCGTTTGCCCACACACTACAGGAATCCTATTCCTCCTCACAACTAGATGGCACGAGCGACTCTTCATCTGCCTTCTCAGTGACAAAAATCAAATACACAACACCTCTGCCTAGAGCTTTCGCTAGCTCTAATACCAATATGATGGGGAGCCTCAGTCAGTAAGAGAACTACCATCGGCCACCTTGCAACCTGTCGCACCGACCGTTATAGTCACTTCGACATGAGGTCTGACATCCCTGACTATCGGCATGAACAATACCATCGGCAAACACTTATGAACCTTGGCCGATGTGCCGATACACCAACTTAGCATATGCTTGGCGTGACCTGCTATTACCGGTGGCAATATCCTGATTCACCGTTACGACCGATCACCATTTGTATCTGACGAAAGATACATTCTCCACATACATTCCCAACATGCCTTTGCGATATGCATTCACAATATACATTTGGTGAGACTCTTGTCTTTGGTGAATGCTTCCAACTCTTTTGCCGATGTCGCACCTCTACCTGATGGCATCTACCTTCAGCATATCCTTCCCTATCAGTCGGACTTTCTCCAGAACCACCGATAATTTGATCACCCCGATGCCACTTCAGACCATGATTTCCTTTCAATGGCTCTAACCTTCCTTCGACCAGACTATCCTTGTCGCTCTGAGTGAGGAATGTTTCATCGATGGCCTTTGTCTCACCGACAACAACTCCAACTCCTCCAGTCCAAACCCTAGCACATGGAGATGCTAGGCG
The DNA here is from genome assembly GCA_027924645.1 of Cunninghamia lanceolata. Lineage (NCBI taxonomy): Eukaryota > Viridiplantae > Streptophyta > Pinopsida > Cupressales > Cupressaceae > Cunninghamia > Cunninghamia lanceolata. Next base: position 6,418,247 of record BSBN01000458.1, read on the forward strand.
ATCTATTGTGCATCTCGCACTGTCCAGATCCTCTACGCCGTAAAACGATGAAACAAAATAGGAAACAAAAAACACATATCATACAACGAAGCCATTCCACTAATTTTGACAGAAATCTCACCAATGGAATGCTTCACATTGACATTTCTCAACAACGGAAATACAGAAGGGAAATCTACAGCTAAATGATTTGTAATTACAGAGAATAGGAAAACAAATTGACAACATAGAAAAGATCGATTTCTCCTTCACAGTGCTTGATTACATTCGCACAATTGCATTCAATTACAATATCCTCAATGTTTGATTTTGTTCATCTCCCTAGCTTTATAAACTCGCCAAAGGAATGCCAACCCTATTCCAAGCGGCTGGGAGAATGATTCCAAGCGGCTGGGAGTCCAACCATCTTACTACTAACAATTTGACAAATGTGACCTAAGTCCCTTGGGACTTACAAAATGAACCTAGATACAAATTGAAATTACATGCATTGGTCAAATAGACCTTATTACAACCCAAAACATGATTTTCTAAACAAAACATGATTCAAATGCCTCATGGAGGCCACCTTGGGATAGGTGCTCCTACACCACTAAATAAGCCCAGTGCATGTTTTTTTGTCAAAAAGAAGGTCACTTGATTCGTGATTATCCTATTAGGAGAAATAGAATTGCTCATCCACCCTTGTCTCCTACCCCTTCAACTTACCTTGTTGCCCCCTCCTCTCAATCTTGTATTCCCTCTAATGCCCTTCCTCCTCCTTTGCCTACATCAAAGGGCCCATCCTCTTCCTCCTCCATCCATAATAGTCCACCTAATGCTAACCCTGATCCTCCTTCCTATAAAGATGTGGTTATGATAGATGGCTGGAGAATGGTCAAGAAGAAGAAAGAACCTTTTAGTTCCTCTCCCCCTCCTATCACACATTCTCCATCCCAGGATCATTGCCCCTCTCCTTATCATCCCCCTCCTATATCTCTTGTTCATCAATCCATTCCCCTAACACCCCATAGTCCCCTCGTCCCCTCCTCTCCCCTCGCCGCCCTAACCCACCTAATTCTCATCAAAGGTCTAGATCCCCTTCTATTGCCTCCAAAGATCAAGAGCATAATGGATAGCCAGTTAGTCTTCCCAATAGTTTTAATGTGCCGACTCATGAAGATGATACTATCAACCCTCATCATGAATTATAGTTTACTCTCTTAAACTGTAAGAGGGATTACGCTCCCTTGTCAATAATTTAAAGTCAAAGAGGTAGTTATGAAATAGAAAATTGATATTTTATTACTTCAAGAAGTTAAACTCAATAATAATAGACTTGAGGCATCTTTATGCAATGTGTGAAGAAATGTTTTTTTGCATACATCCCATAGAGATGGCAGAGGAAGAGCTCAGACAAATTTAAAAATTGTGAGTGGATAATGAACACTTATTATTCGTTTATACCACTATGCTAAAGTCATGATGAGTGAAACTTTGAAGGGGTCATGGTTGTGGTGGACAGTTAGTGAAATAATTGATAGTCACCACGACCCTTTAGTGAATTGGATATTAACAACACGGTAACTGGGAGTAATGTGTTAATGGATTGATACAAACAAAATGTGACATTAAAGGGCCCCACTAGCCAATAAGTGACTATTTTTAAATATCACCCACTTCAATAGTCAATGGTAAATTTTGGCCAATAAAAATAGACCAAACATTTACAACTTTTTATTATTGATGAGATGTAAAATTATTAGTAACTTTTTGACCAATAAACTGGATGATATTTAAGTAGAATACCAACTACCTAAATAAGTCAAACAATAGAATGAACTGAGAGAAAAAACTTAATATAAAAGAATAAAAAATTTCTTTCCAAGATAAGCTCTCGAATTCACCACAATAATTTTATGTCCTTACATTTATATACGAGATGATTTTGACACAAAAGCTAAGTGTTTATCATGTGGCATTCCAATGATTTTCCTTCCTGGGCCCTGTCCTTCCTCTGACAAGTGCAGCCCTCTCTCCTTTCTAATTCTACATCTCCTATCAATGATAAGGAATGTTAAAGACCACACCACAAATTCTCTTGAATGATAATTGTAATGGGTAAAATGGGATAATAAAATGAATTATAAAACACCCAATAACATCAATGAAATGTACAAATAACAAAAGATTTTAAAATAAGAATGATACTTACAACCTTTGTTACCTCGTGATTTCTATTGTTCGCCTATTCTCTTTTGATCTTTTGGTGATGAATGCAACCCTCAGGAAGCTTGCTTCCTTGCTTTGATTCCTCAAGATGACAAGGAGAAATGGCTCAGATACTTGTTGTGTTAAAGGTGAGCTTTAACATAATACGAAATGGATAATAATTGATGTGAAAGTGAGGGTGCCAATGGCGTGCTATGGATTCTACAACATAAGTTTACTTTAAAGCTTCGTGATATGAAATGGAAGGATATAGGGGTATTTATAGGATTGTGTGAGAGAAGATAAATGGTGTAGAAGAAATAAGAAGATCAATGGTAGAGGATGTTCGAGAGAACGTGCATGAATAGAAGAAGGACATGTGTCATTCAAAAGGATCCTTTGTTGGGTTAACTGCTTTCTTGATGAGGATGAGATTTTATTTCTTAAATTAGAATATATTTTTCTAATTTAAGAGTTTTGTTGATAAAAACAAAGTTGCTTTAAATTAGTTAACTCAGCTTTTGCTTTTGCTTGACAAGAAAGATTTATTTTTAGAAGATTTTGGAAGATAAGAAAGCAAATTAAATAAATAAATTTATTTAATTGTTTGTGCAAGATTTAGAGGAATAAATAAAATATTTGATTATATTTTATTTTTGGAGATTGAGATTTAATTTAAATAAATTTGCATTTTATTTAAATTTGGAAGAATGAATGATTTACTTAAATAATTAAAACTATTTAATTGTTTAGAAGAATAATGTTGATATTGATGGAATTAATTAAATAAATGTAATTTATTCAATTAATGGGAGAAAATGAATCAAATAAATAAATTGATTTACTTATTTATTGATAGATGGAATATTAAGATGAAATAAATATTTAAAATATTTATTTAGGTAGAGTCATGTCATTTTTAGGTGTATACATTTTGCCCCTCTTTGATGCAATGTGTTTTATCACGTTGTTTCAAAGAATAAGAATTTTTGACAATGATACATGCCCCAGTTTGCCCCTGGTACAAATTTAATGATAGGATGCCCCCTCAGGAGATTGGACAGGAAGATGGTAGAAAGCGTGAGACAGAAAATCTCAGGAAGAAGCAGGTGGAAAGCGGGTTGGATGGAGAAAAACAGGACATGGTTTGGAGGAATAGATATGGGAAGTAGTCACAGTTGTCATACAATCAGCTATGGTTCCCTTGCTATATATAGGAGCTGGGTCCACAAGTATTATTCATTTGCACACTTGTCCTTAGTTGATTGGTCTTTGAGAGCTTAGAAGAGTAGAGGAGCTAAAGTAGTCGATAGATATATAGATATTCCGCGTGAGGAGACTGTTTTGAGCAAGTTTGACGGTTCAATCGACCACCCGAGGTAGGACCACCGGTATGTAGTTTGTCAAATCTCGCTAAAAGTCATTTATTAGGCCAATAAATGCTTAGGAAAAATAGCTAGGATAGATGCGCTGAACTGCAGTTCGGTGCATATGCATCCCTAAATGGCGCATATGCTAGGAAATCATGCATCTGAGTGATCTTATGGCGCATATGATAAATGTGCGCATATAGGCCAATAATTGGCACATCCACTATGGAACTGCGCATGTGACACAAAAAGTAGCGCATGTGCCAGAATGACGCATATACGTCAAGGATTGGCGCATTCACGGTGAAGCGGCGCATCTGATATGAATTGGCACATTTGCCACCTGGTTCGGCACATTTGCACTAGGATAGTCAGTTGACTTAACGAAATTAACCCAATTGGCACCTTGATCGATGCATCAATTGATAAGTGATCTCTGAGATTGGCAAGAATCTAGTCAAGAGATGATATATTGTTTTGATTAATTTGATATGTTAAGTCAATGATACGATAGTTTGATTGCTTTCAGTAGGTTTGCTGGGATATGGATTTCTTTGACGTTATGCTTTGCATGGTTGCAGGAGGATATCCAGGATACCCTGATGTCATGAGAGCAATTCCATTTGCCATTGTTGCAGTGGTATATGCTGACAGAGATGGACCGCGAGGCTCTTGGTGCTATGGGTCTGCATTACATTTGTTTCATGCCCGAGGTTTGCACGAACCATGGTTTGTTGACTACAGCGGTGGAGTGATTCCACAACAAGGATGGGACATTTCATCTATCGACTGGGGAGATGGTGATCACTCTAGAGGACGTGTACCAGATTCTACACCTCCCTATTCAAGGAGAGTTGGTAGAGTATGATCGATAGTGTGATGCGAGATTGGCCGAGTGCAGACACGTTTTTGATGACCCAAAGCTGGTTGAGTAGGTGATTTCGTGGCACGACATTCATGACTGCTATGACTACTTCCTGGGGATAGTGGCGAGATTGATCGATGGCATAGTATGCCCTGATAGGAGGTCACATGGGTTCTTGAATAGCTGGGGGAGGGTGCTGGAGAGCATGATCACTGATGGGACTTGATACTCATGGGGTGTGTGTGTGATAGCACACTTGTACATGGATATGACCAAGTTGTGTATCACAGAGGGGCCAGCTTGTCAGCAGGTGTGTCACTTTTGCAGTTTTAGTTGTGGGAGCACATAGTGATCACGAGACCGATATGTACTTTTCATAGGCAGAGAGGGGAGCCCTATAGCTATAGATATCAAGGCATGATTTCCTAGCACAAGTTGGGGAAGCTAGAGTACTGGAGACATGAACTAGATAATGTGGATCTAGTTATCTGGTGCCCATACCTAGACTACGAGGTATGGGAGGATGAGGACGATGAGTTGCCGTATTGTTTCGAGACTTGGTGGCTTATTAGCAGGATGCAGTACATACTAGAGCATCAGATTGTCAGCAGAGTATAGAGGCAGTTTGTCAGAGCGCAGGGTAGACCACAGGGGTAGGCGCGATTTGCGAGTACCCATGTAGAGAGACTGAGATGGGGTCTTGTGGCATTGTATGAGGAGGCCTTGGCAAACTTTCGTTAGATCCCCTATGCAGCTTGGCCTATGAGGAAGGAGATAGTAGATGTGGGTATGACACCAGACTATGAGGAGTGGTTCGCTGCTCATCCATTTCCCAGATATTCAAGACCTAGAGAGTTGGCTCCTTGTATAGATAAGGAGGATTCAGATGACGAGGGTGGAGCTGGCAGGAGGAGGAGGAGATGGAGGGGGGGAGAGGAGGTTAGGGAGATGATGGTGGAGATGGAGGAGGAGGATATGGTAGACTGAGACATAGGAGGAGGTATGGGGAGGGACCTTCAGGTTAGCAGCATGTTGTACAGCCATAGGCTGTAGAGCAGGTGCAAGTGCTAGTACAACAAGTGGCACAACAGAGGCAGATATCACCACCATAGTAGGTGGCACAGCAGCAGGTGCAGGGACAGGGACATGGAGGGCAGGCTTCGCAACCTGACTTACAGCAGCAAGCCATTGTTGCATTATAGGGTTAGGTTAGGCAGTTGAGGGCTCACCTGAGAGTAGTGGAGTCTCAGAGAGATGCAGACGCAGGACAGATATCAGAGATCTCCAGAGAGCAGGACTCAACCTTGGTGCTTGGGTGCGGGCAATCAGAGTGGAGAGAGATGCAGCAGTGGCAACCTTGGGTACAGATAGTACTTCAAGCTTTTTGGTTTCCCAGGTGCAGCAGGCATAGACATAGCTGGCACAAGTATGGACACAACTGGCCTAGGTACAGGGTGAGCTTTCCAGGGTGCAGGCTCAGACTCAGTATTACAGAGGATTATATCACGGGGTAGTGTCGGTGGACCAGCGTGTACCTAGTTATAGGAGTTAGTCTGTGGCATCACAAAGAGCAGGTGGATCTTGATCTGTAGCATCAGTGAGAGGCCCCCAACAGTCAGGGGGTGACAGAGGGGAGGGTAGTGCAGGGAGCAGTGCTCCACGGCAGTAGGGTTAGCCATTTTTGACACTTGTACTAGTTTTTTTGGCTTGATGTACACATTTTTGATGGCTGAGATAGCTTGCTATGTATTATTTTACCCCGAGACATGTATCATTGTCTTTTTGTTCTTTATATACATTTCATGATATGACTCTGAGAGATGGATAGATATTTTGATATATTGCATATTTGGACATGTTTTTATGTTTGTATGATGATGCAGTTATTGATGTTCTACATGCACATGTTCTATGTTTATATGTTATGGATGTAATCTATCTTATGATGCTTTGTATATGTGATGCATACTAGATGGATTAGGATGATTTGATATGCTAATGCAAATGTGAAATGTTATTGATATGATTATGCAACTCTATATGTATTTGTCTATGTTTTTGATTTTTGATATGATATATGGATGCAAATGTATGTGGATGACCTGATGCACTGATTATGTATGCAAATGATTTAATCATGTGAATGACTATCTCATGTGATATGATATGTTACCTATGCTATGTTTTTGATATGTCCAAATGTATTCAATCGACACAGAGATGATATAGATAGGTGGAAGAAAAGGAATGAAAGAAATACTGGCTTTCATTTGATACTCTACAGGATTTTCTTATTGCATGGTTGATATGGATTTCTGGATATGGGATGGATGTGGATACTTTATCATCATTAGAGCACAAGTACTTTGCTTTCATCATTGGGCACTTTTTATTTCTTTTCTCTTTTTGAAATGTTGTAAGAAAATACAAGCATCTAGGTATAATTAAACCGAGATGACCTGAGTATTGCTTAAATGGATTTTGATATAGCAAGTTGATACAAGCATCTAGTCAAACTTGAATCTAGATGACCTGAGTACTTCTTGTGTTTCAACACACAAGGATTGCCCGTTTTCATGTTCAGACCTCCGAAGTCCTCGATGATCTTTTGCTGATCATGTCGTTAGACAAAAGTCGTCACATTACTAAAGTTTGATCCACAAACAATAGACAAATAAAAAGATTATGCCCCCATCATAGCATCTCTAGCTTTTGGCATCCTTGAGTAGCATAGGAAGACATAATGGCAAAAATCCAAGACCTTGTAAGTTACCCTGTTTCACAAAACATTCTTGCATTAGATGTGTCTTTTTGCCATAATTGATATAGAGTTAATTTGAGGGTTTCAGTATACATTTTTATTTTACTTTGGATAGGTTGATGCTTTTGTGCCAAGATTTTTGTTTTGGGAAGCTTGCTTTGCTACGTGTGCTTGTCTAGTGAAAGGTATCACAATCCTTATTGGTATCCTCTTTTAGAAAATGTGGCATTCAAGAATCTGAATCTGTAACCAGGTCGAGGAGTTGCCCCCAGTTTAGAAAAAGGATCAACTTATTATGGGTGATATGACAAATAGATATGGAGAGACGGACCCTAGGGGACTAACCTAGTGCCTCGGGGGCTCATTGCTAAATGGCCTTACCTACGTGATGACGCAGAGACAACATACTTCGTGGTGAACCTGATGGACCTAAGACCTAGGTGATGGCCTAGATGTAGAAATGGCATGGACAATAGGATAGACGACACTCAAAGAAATGGAGAGGAAAGAAGCGGAGCAGAGCGGAGCCTCAGGGGCACATTGAGAATGGCCTTGCCTACGTGATAACTCAGAGGCAATGTAGTTCGACAACGGTTCAAAGGACTGGTTCAGGATGAATGATATGATGGACACAAGAGAGATGAGGTCACAACAGATGGAGGAAGTGGTTTGTTGCAGATAGCGCCTATTTACCAGGTTTTCACCACTTACTTTTATTTGCATGAAAGTTAAAAGTACACATGACGCCTGTTTGCCAGGTTTTCATCATGGTACCTATCCTAGGTGCCTGTTTGCCAGGTTTTCACCAGAGGATGATTTTTTTTGCTATTTTCCTTTTTTTTATTTTTTTTGTTTATTTTTATCACTTTTTCAATTTTTTTGAATTTTGAAGGACTCCCTTGCATTAGGGTTTTTAGGTATAGAACTTGTGAAGATGCATGCTATTGATAGGATCATCAAATAGTTCACCTTCAGATGTAGCCAATTGATATGCTCCTGACTCATAGGCTGCAATGATGACATAGGGACCCAGCCAGTTGGGTTTGAACTTGCCTTTCTTTTCTCAATCTTGCTGATTTCTAGGATTTTCTCTGAGGACTAGATCACCAACTTAGAATACTCAGGGCTTTACCCTATGGTTGTAGCTTCTAGACATCCATTGTTGATAAGCTTTTAGGTGGTTAAAGGCCTGTTGCCTTCTCTCTTCGAGCAACTCTAACTCTTGAAGTCTAGACACTCTGTACTCTTCATCAGATATGAGGCCTTTTAATGAAACTCGCAAGGATGGGATCTTGACTTCAATGGGTAAGATGGCTTCAAATTTGCAGACCAGGGAGTATGATGTTGCACCTGTGGGTGTGCGGATGCTTGTATGATAGGCCCACAATGCAAGATTTAATTGGACATGCCAATCACGACTGGCATCATTGACCGTCTTCTTTAGGATTTTCAAAATGGTTTTATTTGATGCCTCCGCCTGGCCATTGCCTTGGGGGTAATAGGGGGTAGAAAAGCAGTGCTGGATATGGAATTTGTTGCATAGTTCCCTAACATCTTGATTTTTGAAAGGTCATCCATTATTCATGATAATGGACGAAGGGATACTGTAAGGACAAATGATGTAGTTCAAGATAAAGGAGGTAATCTACTTGCCTGTGATATTGGCTAATGGCACGGCTTCAATCCACTTTGTAAAGTACTCAGTGGTGGCGATTATGAATTTATGGCCGCTGGATGAAGGAGGGTGAATCTTGCCCATTAAGTCGAGTCCCCACTAACAGAAAGGCCAAGCAGTCGTTAATGGCTGCAGCTCCTATGCTGGTGCATGTATCAGGTTCCCATGGATTTGGCACTTCTTGAACTTCTTTACAAAATGATAGGAATCTTGTTCTATGGTTGGCCAGTAGTATCCCATGTGTAGGAGTTTCTTGGCTAGGGTAGGGCCACTAGAGTGGGTCCCACATATACCGTCGTGCACTTCATTTAGGGCAGTTTGATATTCCTCACTATCAAGACATCTAAGGAGAGTACCATCGAGACCTCTGCGATATAGGGTATTGGCGACAATGGCATACCGGGATGCCTAATGGATGAAGGTTTGTTTTTGGTTACTGGAGAGATCAGGTGGGAGGGTATTCTCTTTAAGATAGGCAAATATTTTTCCATAGAGGGGGGAATCAGCCCCAACAATGTGGCAAATGATATGGGATTCAGGGGTGTCATATGCAGGATGGGATGCTGGCTCTACCAAGAACTCATAACGTGATTGATTATTTGGAATATCAAGGAGAGATGCAATCATTGCCATGGCGTCTGCAACTTTGTTCTCAATCCTTGGTATCTACTCAAAAGAGATCTTGACAAAGTATTCTTTGAAGTCATCTACCATTCATTTGTAAGGGATTAATTTCTCATCTTTTTTCTGGTAGTTGTCATTTACTTGATTTATGACCAGCTGTGAGTCACCATACACTTGAAATTCTTAGATACTCCATTCAACTACTAGCTTGATGCCAATGACTAGGGCTTCATATTCCGCCACGTTGTTAGTGCAGAGAAAGAGTAATCTATATGATTTAAGAATGGTGTCGCCACTAAGGGTGATCAACACGATACCTGCTCCCGATCCATGCTGAGTATATGAGCCATCGAAATACATTTTCTAGGTTGCTGTGGTTATGTGAAAGATAGACTCGTTCAGAAATTTGAAACTCAAAGGGCTATTATCTGTTAGAGGTGCATCCGCCAGTTGATCTGCAAGTACTTGGCCTTTTATTGCTTTCCTATCTACATATTTAATGTTGAATTCGCTGAGAAGCATGACCCATTTGGACAATCTACCTGTTAGGGCTGCTTTGTTGAGTAAGTACTTGAGTGGATCAATTTTTGCTACTAGTTTGACCGAATGTGACAACATGTAATGTCTCCACTTTTGTGAGGCAAAGACCACAGTGGGACATGCTCTTTCAATTGGCATGTATTGTAGTTCATATCCAACAAGTGTTCGACTAATATAGTAGATTGCTTGTTCTTTCCCTTCATAATTTTGTTGTGTGAGGAGAGCTCCCAGAGCTGTTGGTGTGGCTGAGATATATAGAAGTAAAGGTTTACCCTGAATCAGTGGCATCAATATAGGTGGTTTCAATAGGTATTCTTTTAACTGATGAAACACCTGCTCACATGAATCATTCCATTTCAAAAGGACATTCTTATGTAGGAGGTGGGAAAATGGGTGGCAGTTATCTGCCAATTGAGAAATGAACCTTTTGATAGATTGTAGTTTTCCCTATAGGGACCTTAGAGGAGTGAGATTCTTAGGAGGCGACATTTCCACGATGGCTTTCACTTTAGCTGGGTCAACTTTGATTCCATTCACGGACACTATGTATCCAAGTACCTTACCTGATGTAACTCCAAACATGCACTTCTTCAAATTGAGGTGCACATTAAACTGTTCTAGTCTTTTGAAGATTTTGTCCAGTACTGCTAGGTGTCCTTCTCTTGTGAGTGATTTTGCCAGGATGTCATCAACATAATCTTCCATTATAGTGTGCATCATGTCATGGAAGATTGTGGTCATAGCTCTCTAATATGTTGCGCCGGCATTTTTCAAACCAAATGGCATGACACACCAACAATAGGTGCCCCAAGGACATGTGAATGCAATCTTGTGTTGGTCTTTAGGTGTAATTTTTATCTAGTTGTATCCAGAAAAACCATCCATTAGTGACAGCATGGTGTGCCCTACCATGAGATCTACAATAATGTCAATGTTTGGCAGGGGGAAATCATCTTTTGGACAAGCTTTGTTCAGGTCTCTGAAGTCATTACATATTCAGACTCTGCCATCTAGTTTGGCAACTGGTACTATGTTTGAAATCCACTCAGGATAGTCTATTGGTCTGATGAATCTAACATCTAACAGTTTCTTCAGCTCTTCTTTCACCATGAGGGCCACATGTGGGTGCATCTTTCTAAGTTTTTGCTTTACTAGCTTAGCTCCTAGAGCTAAGGATAAGTGATGCATTATGACATTTAGATCTAGCCCTGGCATGTCTGCATATCTCCAGGCAAAGTTGATTTGTTTTCTTTTGAAGAATTCAGTGAATGCTGGCTTTTCTTGTGTTGTTAAAGACTGTGCCATGTGGATCATTTTGGGACTATCACCTGTGCTGACATTGATCAGCTCTGTTGGTTCTATCAGGATTGAAGATCTCTCCTGATGTGTGAGATTGGGTAGAGGGTCAAGCCTTCCATCCTTTGGTGCCTCAGAGAGGTTTTCACCGTTGGATACATCTATATTTTTACTTTTTTCATGATCTAACACTGCCGCAGAGCAGTTTTCACCATTAGATCTTTCTTTTATTTTGACATTTTTAAGATTGAAAGGCTTGGCACTCTCTCCAAAATAGGCCTTGTCATTGAGTTCTATGGCATAGCCAGTTCTATGGTCCCCTATGGGTATATGATCTCTAAGCTCAAGATAGTCTATGATGGCTTCATCATTCTGAAAGGTATTGAGCTCAGGGGTAGTGTCTTGTAAGTCCCAATCTATGAGTTCAGGGTGCAACAATGGTAAGGGGTCATTGCGTTGGTCTAGTTCAATGGTATTGATGGTTAAGATAGAGGTGTTGTGGAGGTCATTATAAGCATGGACAAAGTCTACTATAGTACTCTCCATTAGCTGATCTATCAAGGGGGGTATCATTCTTTCCTCACGACTTTCACTATCGTTATTATGTGGGTCAAACTCTAGTGGTCTAGCCCTTGGACCTCATCTCTCATTTGCATGGGTTGGGTCATACTCATGGACAATATCGATACCTTTTTCATCACAAGATAGATCTGAGAGACTATCCCACTCATATTCATTGGAATCAGTCTCACTCCCCATTTGCAGTTGCTGAATTTGATCAACCAGATTACTAGCAGATGTTTTTAGTTGTTTGCCTTTATTCTTATTTGCTCTATTGGTTCTTGTTATGCCAGTGTAACCTAGCCCTGTAGTGTCTCGGACTATCAAGGTATGAGGTTGGATGGGTTCAGTGATACCATCTTTTCTTGAACCGAGTGGACCATGTCCTTCATACCCCATTCTTTGTAGCATTTGGAATCCATGACCATATTGTTCAGTTTGTATAGTGGTGTGATGATCTTGTTGTGTTGATAAATTACCTTCATCCTTATATAACCATTGAAGGATATCCTTTTCATTGCTCTCATCTTCGAGGCTTCCCCATTTGATAAACAAACCTTTGGTAGTTTTGACTACTTTGGATTTGCTCAGGGTAGGTCTTCCATATGATCTGGGAGATAGGGGGAGTTGTGCCAAATAGAGGGATTGGGAGATTGTGTACTCACCCAGGCCCTTATCTTTGAGTTTGCGATCAGGTTGGGAAGCCTTTGATGTGGAAGCAAGTGAAGCTGGGTCAACACGAGAGGAAGATGAAGCAGAAGCATGGTTATGAGGAATCACAACTTCAGGTTTAGGATGAATGGAGTTACAATACTGAAATGGATTGGGGTCACCTTGGATGGTGATCTCTTGACCTTCATAGGGGAATTTGATACATTGGTGGTATGTTGACGGCACTGCTTTCAGAGCATGTATCCATGGTTTCCCAAGAAGAATGTTATATGCTAGCTCCATATCGAGGACTTGGCACGCCACATCTTTTAATATAGGTCCCACTCTGATTGGTAAAGTAACAGTTCCCTTGGAAGTTCTTTTCTCCTCATCATAGGCTTTGATAGTGATTTTCTTTTTTGGATCTATAGCTTTCTCTGCAAACCCCAATGCAAGGATTAGCTTCAAGGTACAAATATTCAAACCAACTCCTCCATCGATTAGAACCCTTTTTATCTTATGTTTGTGGATGAAGGCTTTGATATGAAGAGAGGCGTTATGAGGTTGGGTAATTGACATATCATCCTTTTCAGTGAATGATAGGGAGTGAGGTAAGGTAATGTGACCTACCATGGTTTGAAATTGTTCTTCGGTGAGGTTTGTTAGAACGGAGGCTTCAGAAAGAGCTTTGTCAAGTATGGCCCTATGGGACGGGGACAGACGTAGAAGTTTTAGGATGGAGATATGTGCTAGTGTCTTATGGAGTTGATCCAGGATACTGTACTGATTAGCCGAAGAGGCAGGGGCTCCTCTAAGAGTGACTATATTACTGCGGGTGGTAGCATTACAATCTAAATCTTTGTTTATAGTGATCACATTGATGTGTTAGTCACTTTATGTGATATGGTTAACAACATAGTCAAAGGACACATTTGTGTAATTGGCATTGTTAGTTCCACTGTTGTTTTGGTTGGAAGACCCTCCCTGCTCATAGTTGGGAAGAGGATCCTTGAATGCCCGGTGATCATTATTAGAGGTATGTCCGTCAAGTGACACTTTGTTTTTCTTGATCAAATCTTGGACGGTGTGCTTGAGCGCAATGCAATCGTTGGTTTTGTGCCCCCTATTTCGGTGGTACTCATAGAAATCATTGTCATTCCACCAAGGAGGTTTGGCTTTTGGTTCATATTCCCATGCTATTGGAATTTTTATGATCTTACTTGTAATTAACTTCCATAGGGCAGTTTCCAATGATTCTCCCAAAGGTGTAAATTTTCTCCTAGGTTGAAAACTTGTAAACCGTGATTCAGTGTTTCTTGGTTTGTTTTGTGGGGGGTTATTTTGAGGATTTGATAAGTTGAAGATAGGTTGTTTTGGTGCCGCATTCTTGGCATCTACCACCCCATCATTCACAATGTATTTATTCTTTGTCCAGAATCTTGGTTTATCTACATTGGTATTGGTACTAGGAGTGTCCTTATAAAGCTTTATTTGACCTTGTTAGCGCCTGAATTGACTGACAGTTTTTGAGCAATTTTCATGCAGGCACCTTCCTTAAAAATGTTCTAAGTGTTGGACCTCCTCAGCATTTTTCAGTTGCATCATCATATTTTCTTTGGAGGAGGTCATCATCATCATATTTCCGGTTATCGCCTTGTTGCTTGCGAGGGTCATCATATTTTTTGCCTGCATGATCTTTCGCCGGGGTGATATTTTAACATCGGGTGATCTTGGTTAAGATCATCCTGATGATGTTGCTGTAGAGTTCTAAGTATGACCCGATAGACACCAGGGTCATCATATTTGAACGTCAGGATGATCTTAGTCAATATCATCCTGATGATGTTGTATCATTCCATGTTCGTTGTTTTATCACCCTGATGATGCTGACGTCATTCTTACGTCAAGGTGATATCTGGTTTTCTGCTTGTCTGCATCATGATATTTCCGAAGGGAGATATCCGCCTGTCGGCTTCGTGCATTATCTAGTGGGGGTGATCTTTTCAAGCATCATCATATTCATCTATCGCCCCGATCTTATAGTGGAGCTACAGTGCAACATGATATTTGTGCATCAGGATGATATTTCCAAATATCCGGTTATCTTCTGAATATCATCCTGATGTCGATATGTGATGACGTCATCAAGGTCCGGGGGGGTCATATTTCTAACACTGATCAGCTTGTGGAGATCCCCCGATATTTGCAAATATGATGATGACATCATCCGGATATGAGGAGGTGCGCAGTAGGCAGATATGATGATGACGTCAGCAGGATATGACGGTGACGTCATCAGGATGTTCATCGGCCAGACTTTTGGTATAGGCTCAGCAGGAGGATCTTCCTCCGATGGATCAGGTTGTGCCGATGAAGGTGATTATCATGTAGGTGATATTGCGATGATGATGCTGACGTCAGGGTGATTTTTCGAGCAACAGGATATCATGATGCTGGAGGATGATGATGAAGTCTTATACTAGTGTCGTCAGGAGCAAAAGCACCGACATCATATATGCTCATGACCTAGTATATAAAGTGTTAAAGAGGTCACCGCGGGGTGCATGTGGGATAATTGATATCCTGCATATTTGAAATATCATGACGATGTATCTTGGCGGGAAATGGTTGCGATCGACTGTCTGATGTTTTTCCCAAGGCCGCGGGTTGGTGCGCCATTAATGGCGATTGTTGCAGAGGTGTGGGCGATGGCGTGGATGGACCTGGTACCTGATTGAAGATCTGGATCCCTAGGCGGCGGCGCAGGGCTCGAGAGTTCTTCCTGTCTCCTCTCCCACTTGCTGCATTGAATGTTTGAGCACCATTTTTCTGATACTGTGTATCTGGCGGGATTTTTGGTCAACCATGTAATTAATTGCTATGGTACACTACCTGGCTGTTATAAGCAGGAAGTGATACTCATTTGTTGTTGTTGAAAACTGGACATTTTGGCTCTGTAATAAGATACAACTGGTTTTGGTTGCTCTGTGCAGCTAAACTTGTGAGTTTATGTATCTCCTGTTGTACGATTTGGCATGAATCCACTGATTTCATGGTTAATCTTATATGAATAATGCTATATTTGCATGTGTTATGCTGATTCTGTCTCCAGTTTTGCATGTATCTTTCTTCTGAGTCTAGGTATTCAAGGAATGTCCGAGATTCTAGAACATAGAATTCCTGTGTTGAATGTTTAATCTTTTAACTTCTGCTCAAGGAGTAGATTAAATTGTTTTCAGATTGAATATTGGGAAGGGTATACTGCAATAGGGATGCCATAAGTATCGACAGCTTAACACTCTGTATTGGGAGATATCTGTAAGGCAGATATCATGTGTATCCCCCTGAAATCCAGTTTTAGCTATTCATGCTGATCATTCACAGGTGTATGTCTACCGACTCCAAGCCCTGGATAGGCACCAATCTAGCTCTGTGTTGAGATTATACACCAGGTCCAGGTTTGCATCCAAACACCATTTCAAACCATCTCATCCTTCCACCTGTTAGTTGTAGGAGTAGGATTAGGAACCCCCTGCATGCTCTCATACCCAACCAGACATCATGTTCAAGAATGTTGCCAGCCTTGTGATCTATCATACAGATCTTGGTCCATACATGAGAGTATTCTGCCTGTTGTTGTCAAGTTAGATCTTTCTATCTTTGAGCTAGTCAAGGTTACATCTTGAGTTATAGGGATACCCCCCTTGGTGCGGCAGAACCAGAAGTGAAGGGGAGGCAGCTCACGCAACCTCCTGTATTTAGTTGGCTGAATCTGCCTGTGCATTAGAAGTGGCAAACCCTAATGCTGATTCAGAAGAAAAAACCAACAAGATGGCGACTCAGCTAGGGAATGGGAAGTAAAAGTACTATCTAATCATCTCCAGTAATATATCTGTGACCCATCCGAGTCACCAACAAGATTGCGACTCTGCTGGGGAAATCAATGTCATATCCATGAAAGTTTGAGTCTACAAGATTAAAAAATAAGACCTGGAAACTGTTTGTTGCAGCAAAGAAAAATGGTTGTATATGTGACTCTGCTGGTGGATGACCTAGAAAGAAAGAAATCAATTTGCAGCTTCAGCTTGTTTGAAGCTCATTCCTCTTCAAGGAGGTGGTGACTCTGCATCAAAGAACCTGATAAAAGAACAAAATTAGTCAGAGAAGAATTTGCAGCTCCTGCAACATATCCAGGTATTTCATATTGTTTGACAGACTCCCTATTTGGTGAGATAGCACTGGTTAAAAGGGAACATTGGTGAAAACAGAGCTTGCATGCTTTTATTAGAACTTACCTTGTATTTCAAAGGACATGCAATGTTGTTCAAAAGACTCATTTACAGGACTTTAGGAAAGTTTGAAAAAATAGTTTGAATTTTGAGTGCCTAAAGTCATTGTTAGTATAAAATCTGAGTAGAGAGGAGGGTTGCAAAAACATAAAGGATGTATTATCTGCCTATGCACCCTTGTGAAGTGTCAAATGCAAAAATGTATAACAGTCAATCCCAACCATGTAATAAAAGAAGTTTCAACATAGATAGATATAAGCCCATAAATTTTAGTGGCATTTGTGGCTATCCAAATGCTTTTCCACCTAAAATCAAAAAATTTTTGCCTAAATTTAAGGGTATAAAGGATGAATCAGCTGAGAGACACTTGCAGCAGTTTATGAATGTGATAGATGACTTTGAGATTGACCATGAGGATGTGGTTATGAGATTATTTGTTCAATCTCTAGATGAAGATGCAAGGGACTGGTTTTCCTACCTTCCAGCTCACTCTGTCAGCTCTTGGCATGGTTTTAAATCTGCATTTCTAGTACAGTATGGTGAAAGAGTTTCTGAATATGCAGCTATTAGTGACTTCATGTACATCCATATTGAAGAAGATGAGTTGATCCCAGCTTTTAACCTCAGATTTATGAGGGCATTGAATAGAATTCCAGAATGCATGAGACCTAATGATGCACTATGCTTAGTTGTCTATTTGGGAGCCTTTGATAAGAAAATGAGTTACAGATTAAGAGACAAGGAGCCCACCACATTGCATCAGGCACATCAGTTTGCAATAGATATTGAAAACAATTGGAGGTATGGAATACAAAAGGGTTATTTTTCTAAAAATTTTTGTTCTCCTGCAGCCCCCAATGTTGATGAAAGTTTTAATTCAGGAATTGACAATGAATGTCATAGCACTCACACCCCTGTTGTCCCAGTTTTTGCATCATTCCAAGTGGATGATGTTTCTATTATAGAGGAGGATGTCCTTTTTTGCCCAGCAGGTGAAGTTGAAAATAATAATTTTTCAAGTAATACTTGCATACCAGTCCTAAACAAAGAGCCTTCATGTTTAAATGATCCAGTTGTGCAGAGTTGTGATCATATGGATCAAGAATCAATATTAGTTTCATCAGGAAGCATTGGAGGGCTGGAAAATGATGCAGATTGTTCAACTTCAGAGTGCATTGAAACAGCAGCAATCTTGTATGCGGGGCAATTAGATGATAAAAATGATATCCATGACCAGTGCATGGATCAGGTTTGTTTTTCTTATGACTCTGGATCAGATAGTAATGAAGAAGAATTGGAATGTCATGAAGAAGAAGCAGAGGCTTTTGCAGTGAGTGTTAATCCCCTTTATGATGAGCCTGCTGATGCATATGATGTTGTGAGTCGTGACCTTCATTGGTGCATGATTAACCCTTTGTTTGAAGATGATGATACTGATTTGCAAACTGTGAATAATGAATGTTCATCATCACCTGATTCAGACATGTGCAACATTGGGTGTGTGGATCAGGTTTTGTTTTCAATATCAGTAGATATTAGGGATCTCATATTTTCTGAGTATTTTGAATTGTTGGATCAGCTGGATGAGTGCCTGATAATGTGCAGCAGCCAGATAAATGATAAAGAGTGCCAAGAGCAGTATGATGTACTGTCTGAGGGACATAACATACATGTGTTGCCTAATGTTGAAGAATATTATGTGTGTGGTTATATGTCTAATTCTGAAATCCAAAATGACAGAGCTGAAAATGATGGTGGCAAGCTTTCAAAACTGGTGGAATATCTTTTTAAGCAGATGACATTATGGGAGATTATGCCAATCTTTTCAGTTGGGATTGGGATATTCCAGTTTGGAATCAGGCATTTGACAAGAAAAAATTATGGTTTTTCCTTTTTGGCTGCCCGGGGCCGCCAAAATAATGTTTAAAAATAATGTGTTTGGTGATGCAGGTCGGTGCAGTATTTGACTCTGTGCCCAATGGATAAGGGACTGGTCTGCATCCCAGAGATCTGGGGTTCTCGCTGCAGTCTTGCACCTGCACGTCCCTAGACAGAGCCAGTGTTAGTGCCTGAATTGACTGACAGTTTTTGAGCAATTTTCATGCAGGCACCTTCCTTAAAAATGTTCTAAGTGTTGGACCTCCTCAGCATTTTTCAGTTGCATCATCATATTTTCTTTGGAGGAGGTCATCATCATCATATTTCCGGTTATCGCCTTGTTGCTTGCGAGGGTCATCATATTTTCTGCCTGCATGATCTTTCGCCGGGGTGATATTTTAACATCGGGTGATCTTGGTTAAGATCATCCTGATGATGTTGCTGTAGAGTTCTAAGTATGACCCGATAGACACCAGGGTCATCATATTTGAACGTCAGGATGATCTTAGTCAATATCATCCTGATGATGTTGTATCATTCCATGTTCGTTGTTTTATCACCCTGATGATGCTGACGTCATTCTTACGTCAAGGTGATATCCAGTTTTCTACTTGTCTGTATCATGATATTTCCGAAGGGAGATATCCGCCTGTCGGCTTCGTGCATTATCTAGTGGGGGGTGATCTTTTCAAGCATCATCATATTCATCTATCGCCCTGATCTTATAGTGGAGCTACAGTGCAACATGATATTTGTGCATCAGGATGATATTTCCAAATATCCGGTTATCTTCCGAATATCATCCTGATGTCGATATGTGATGACGTCATCAAGGTCCGGGGGGGGTCATATTTCTAACACTGATCAGCTTGTGGAGATCCCCCGATATTTGCAAATATGATGATGACGTCATCCGGATATGAGGAGGTGCGCAGTAGGCAGATATGATGATGACGTCAACAGGATATGACGGTGACGTCATCAGGATGTTCATCGGCCAGACTTTTGGTATAGGCTCAGCAGGAGGATCTTCCTCCGATGGATCAGTTGTGCTGATGAAGGCGATTATCATGCAGGTGATATTGCGATGATGATGCTGACGTCAGGGTGATTTTTCGAGCAATAGGATATCATGATGCTGGAGGATGATGATGAAGTCTTATACTAGTGTCGTCAGGAGCAAAAGCACCGACATCATATATGCTCATGACCTAGTATATAAAGTGTTAAAGAGGTCACCGCGGGGTGCATGTGGGATAATTGATATCCTGCATATTTGAAATATCATGACGATGTATCTTGGCGGGAAATGGTTGCGATCGACTGTCTGATGTTTTTCCCAAGGCCGCGGGTTGGTGCGCCATTAATGGCGATTGTTGCAGAGGTGTGGGCGATGGCGTGGATGGACCTGGTACCCGATTGAAGATCTGGATCCCTAGGCGGCGGCGCAGGGCTCGAGAGTTCTTCCTGTCTCCTCTCCCACTTGCTGCATTGAATGTTTGAGCGCCATTTTTCTGATACTGTGTATCTGGCGGGATTTTTGGTCAACCATGTAATTAATTGCTATGGTACACTACCTGGTTGTTATAAGCAGGAAGTGATACTCATTTGTTGTTGTTGAAAACTGGACATTTTGGCTCTGTAATAAGATACAACTGGTTTTGGTTGCTCTGTGCAGCTAAACTTGTGAGTTTATGTATCTCTTGTTGTACGATTTGGCATGAATCCACTGATTTCATGGTTAATCTTATATGAATAATGCTATATTTGCATGTGTTATGCTGATTCTGTCTCCAGTTTTGCATGTATCTTTCTTCTAAGTCTAGGTATTCAAGGAATGTCCGAGATTCTAGAACATAGAATTCCTGTGTTGAATGTTTAATCTTTTAACTTCTGCTCAAGGAGTAGATTAAATTGTTTTCAGATTGAATATTGGGAAGGGTATACTGCAATAGGGATGCCATAAGTATCGACAGCTTAACACTCTGTATTGGGAGATATCTGTAAGGCAGATATCATGTGTATCCCCCTGAAATCCAGTTTTAGCTATTCATGCTGATCATTCACAGGTGTATGTCTACCGACTCCAAGCCCTGGATAGGCACCAATCTAGCTCTGTGTTGAGATTATACACCAGGTCCAGGTTTGCATCCAAACACCATTTCAAACCATCTCATCCTTCCACCTATTAGTTGTAGGAGTAGGATTAGGAACCCCCTGCATGCTCTCATACCCAACCAGACATCATGTCCAAGAATGTTGCCAGCCTTGTGATCTATCATACAGATCTTGGTCCATACATGAGAGTATTCTTCCTGTTGTTGTCAAGTTAGATCTTTCTATCTTTGAGCTAGTCAAGGTTACATCTTGAGTTATAGGGATACCCCCCTTGGTGCGGCAGAACCAGAAGTGAAGGGGAGGCAGCTCACGCAACCTCCTATATTTAGTTGGCTGAATCTGCCTGTGCATTAGAAGTGGCAAACCCTAATGCTGATTCAGAAGAAAAAACCAACAGACCTTAAAGCCTTTTCAATGATTAGACCCATCTCAATGACCTTACTAAAGGAAGTAGGACATTGGATTTGTATCTGATAGCTTAGGTTGGTTTGTAGGTTATGGACAAACATTTCCAGCATTTGTTTTTTAGGCATTTGATGTGGGCACTTACTTGCCAATTGTCTCCATCTTTGTAGGAAGGCGGAGAAAGATTCTCCACCTTTTTGCTTGGTGTTACAAAGGTCTAAGATTGAGGTGTCATGCTCAATATTGTAGGAGAAGTGTGTGACAAATTTGTCCACAAGCTCATTAAAACTTCTAATGCCGGGCGGTAGTCTAGAAAACCACTCCATGGCTTGTCCTCCTAAGCTTCTTGGAAACAGTCGCATAAGATAAGTATCATTGTGGGTGACTTCAAGACATGCAGCGTTAAATTTCCTAATGTGGTCCCTTGGATCACCCTTTCCTCGATATTTATCAAATTTTGGCACCTCAAATTTAGAGAGGAAAGGTATCATGATCAAGGTTCTATCAAAAGGATATGGTGAAATATCCTCTAGGGAATAATGCTTAGTTGATGTTCCTTTTTGCATGTCTGTGAATTGTTGTTGTAAAGCTTAGATCTGTTGGGTCATTAAGCTTAAGGCATCCGTAGAATCAATGGTTGCTTTGCTTTTGTCTGTGGGTATTTCCTCTTATGTGCTTCCCTTAGGGTTTCTTTCTTCCTTAGGTTCTTTTAGAGCTTCTATGTCAAAATCTTTAGGGAGCTTGACTCCTTGTTGTGCTAAGTGGAGAAAGAATTTAGTAGGGTCTTGGGCAAGTACCTTATCCATTATGCATTGAAACCTTTGGTCTTGCTGAGTTTGGAGAATCTCTTCCATAGAAATTTCCTCATCACTGTCGTGAGAGGACGGAATAGTTTTCTCAGCCATTTCAATCTGTTTTTGTTTTTGGGACCTCGTTAAGACCATGTAAGGTGACTTGAGATGGGATAGAGTGAGTTTCAAAGATTTGAGCAAGAAGCAATGAAATGCCAAGGTTTGAACAAGGTTTTCCTTAGATCAATTGGTGTCAAACAAGATGGGTGAACAAAACAATAGTCAAAGTAAGGATGATAGAATTTCGTTTACTTGATGTAGACTAGTTTTGCACAAGCCACTAGTGGAGTTTTGAGAGAAAAGGATGATTGATCCTTGATAGTGGAGACTCACTAGGTTTGTTTGAGGGTGATGCGATCAAGGATAGCTTGGTACTAACCTAGTTTTTGGATAGCTTGCTTGATTTTGGAAAAGCTTGGATGACGCGCGTGTGGGAAAAGTAGCTATGGTGCGGAAGATGGTTGACTTGCATGATTTTAATCAAATCTTGGGAAAACTGAGACAAGTTTGAAATGGGTTCTTGAAAAGTTAAAAAGTTTTTCTCCTAGGAAGTACGGAACAACTCTCTGGAATGGATGCGCAGCAGTAAATGCGCCGGAACAAAAGGCAAAAGCACCACAGGTCGAAGCACATGCATAGATCTAGCAGATTTTATATGCGTCGCAACAGTAATCAAATGCGTAGCAAGTCTAAATGGATGTGCCATAGGTCGCAATAGATGCGCCATTCTAATTTTTAGTGTTGTTTTTGTAGAGTTTTCGGCACATTTTAAAAAAAAAATGATTTTTGGTTGAAAACTTGGTCTCTTTTTGAATTTTGATTTTCAATTATGGCAGATAAAGACATAGCAAGTGCAGAGAAGCTTTCATGATTTTTATTTTTTATTATTTTTTTGTATTTTGTGGACTTTTTGGCACAAGAACAATTACAACCTAGGCTGGAAAGGACAGTACTTGTTGAATCCCCTAGCTGTGCATATTCAAAGCGTGTAGCTCCAGGATCTAGTAGCACCAGATCCCCTCCATGGCATTCACTTCTCATGCATACTAGATCCAGGTTTTCTTAGGCTCATACCCCCACCAAACCTTAGGATTGTCCCTGCTACCTCTACTAAGAATCACATGAATCGGGGCCGCTTCAAAGGTCCCACGTTTTGTGCCAACAAATAGAGGATTTTGATATACTAGACAATGGCTAAATAGTCAGGGCAATCGTTCGAGTGGTTACACGTGTAGCAGCACTACTCTCCATTATGGAGTCTCCCAGCCTCTAAGGGTTACGCCTTGGAGGGTTTTGGGGGAGGTTGGTTGTCGATGTAACACAGTGACACTCATTGTAGGAAGCTTTCACCTCAAGAAAATTTATTTAAAGTGGATTGGTAGGGCTTGGCTTTAGCCTGTTACCACTCAAGGTTGTTCCCAGTTGGATAGGCGGGCATCCAAGGGCAGGCCCCTCTAAAGGTTATACACAAAGAATAACAAGTCTAGCGTTCTGGTCACCCAATAAAGGGGAGAGCATAAGCCTATTGTCATTCAGCATACATAGTAAATAGTGGTTCTTTCACCCCTATTTAAATGGAAAAAAACTATATGTGTTACACTACTTGGGCACTCACACAGTTTGTTAACTTTGAAGTGGTTAAAGATAGCAATGGTTCTTTTCTTTTTGTAAGATAGCAATGTTCTAAACCAAAAGAGATAGCAATGATGCAAAGATAGCAATGATGTTTGTTTACTATCCTCCTAGTTAAGAACTATGTGAGATTGGCATGCACACATTGTTTTACTTTTCCCCCTAGTTAATCTATGATGCGTGTGTTAAGGAAAATAAAATTATCCAGCTCTCAACCCTGCACAAAAATCAAAGAAATCAATCCTGCAAGACAAATGTCAGTGTTAGAAAACGTACAAGAAATCCCTAGAATCACTATGAAGAATATATGTGCAGCTTTATAGTCTATATGCACAGAAACAGAGACTATAAGTGCTGAATTACAAATGCGCTAAGATAGGTACCAAAAGTGTAGGAATGAAGGACATATGCGCAATTACTACAGATGCGTCGTTCTAAAGAATAAAAGCACTGTGTATTGGGGTATATGCGCCAGAATATCACAAGTGCCAAAACAGGTTGTAGATGCACCACTTTGGAGGATGTATGCACCGAAATGTTGCATGCACTAGAACAGTGCTCAGATGTGCCTTAGGATTGATCAGATGCACCGACTGAACCTATTTGAAGCCTGTACAGAATCTGTATGGAACCTGTCACTCAAGAACTCAATTTTTTGGTTAGATTTGGGGCAAACGCCCCACAGTGGGTGCCAGAAATGTAATGGGTAAAATGGGATAATAAAATGAATTATAAAACACCCAATAACATCAATGAAATGTGCAAATAACAAAAGCTTTTAAAATAAGAATGATACTTACAACCTTTATTACCTCATGATTTCTATTGTTCGTCTATTCTCTTTTGATCTTTTGGTGACGAATGCAGCCCTCAGGAAGCTTGCTTCCTTGCTTTGATTCCTCAAGATGACAAGGAGAAATGGCTTGGATACTTGTTGTGTTGAAGGTGAGCTTTAACACAATACAAAATGGATAATAACTGATGTGAAAGTGAGGGTGCCAATGGCGCACTATGGATTCTGTAGCATGAGTTTACTTGAAAGCTTCGTGATATGAAATGGAAGGCTATAGGCTATTTATAGGATTGTGTGAGAGAAGATCAATTGTGTATAAGAAATAAGAAGATCAATGGTAGAGGATGTTCGAGAGAATGTGCGCAAATAGAAGGACATGTGTCATTCAAAAGGATGCTTTGTTGAGTTAACTTCTTTCTTGATGAGGATGAGCTTTTATTTCTTAAATTAGAATATATTTTTCTAATTTAAGAGTTTTGTTGATAAAAACAAAGTTGCTTTAAATTAGTTAACTCAGCTTTTGCTTTTGCATGACAAGAAAGATTTATTTTTAGAAGATTTTGAAAGATAAGAAAGCAAATTAAATAAATAAATTTATTTAATTGTTTGTGCAAGATTTAGAGGAATAAATAAAATATTTTATTATATTTTATTTTTGGAGATTGAGATATAATTTAAATAAATTTGCATTTTATTTAAATTTGGAAGAATGAATGATTTAATTAAATAATTAAAATTATTTAATTGTTTAGAAGAATACAATTGATATTGATGGAATTAATTAAATAAATGTAATTTATTCAATTAATGGGAGAACATGAATCAAATAAATAAATAAATTGATTTATTTATTTATTGATAGATGGAATATTAAGATGAAATAAATATTTAAAATATTTATTTAGGTAGAGTCATGTCATTTTTAGGTGTATACAATAATACATTTTATTTGGACGATAACCATATAAGTATATGTCA
The DNA here is from genome assembly GCA_027924645.1 of Cunninghamia lanceolata. Lineage (NCBI taxonomy): Eukaryota > Viridiplantae > Streptophyta > Pinopsida > Cupressales > Cupressaceae > Cunninghamia > Cunninghamia lanceolata. The sequence goes on from BSBN01000458.1 coordinate 6,443,724, forward strand.
GTTCCACCTGTCCCAACCTTCAATAATATAATCATGCGGAATCTCAAAATACTTCATTTGCAATCACATATCAGATTTGTCATAATCTGTGATGTGTTGCATAGTATATGGAGACCCCAAAAGTAGATGTGTAATGAGGAAAATGTAATAGAGAAAATGTTAGTTTAGAAATGCAATGCATTAAGTCAAAAGGAAAGAAAAAATTGCATTGAATAAAACACCTTTCACTCATAATCTAACAATAATATGACAGTTGCCATCTTGATGTGGGTTGTAATACAAAACATTAACTTCAGTCACAATAATTATTGTTGATGTGGCTGCAAATTACAGAAAATCCCAGTTCGAAATGACAAATGTAGGCATAGAATGGCCACAAATAAGTTTGTTCACCTTCATGTGGATGATAAGATTTTGGTTCTATGGACAAAGCCATACGTTAGAAATATACTTTCTTCAATTTGGTTAAGTTAATCGATTTAAGGTTAAATCTCTGAGTAATTTGTAGTATATCTATCATAAACAATCGGTACATTGTATATTTTATTTTGTTGAGAAGTGATTAAATAGTTAAAATTAAGTTTTATTATTTCAAGTTAAATAAAAATATTTAGCAAATAAGTGATATATAGTGGTTAGTTCATGATATTACAATATGTTTAGAAATTGGTTAATTTGGTCATGTTAAGATGATATTATAATATGTGCTGTCAAAGAGCTTGCAGGCTTCTGTCTTCGCTGGGCCAACAAGCTTATGGGTTATGTTAATGCTAGGGGATGAGGTCCCCCGTGTTGTAGTCTCATCGATTCAAAAGCGTTCATGTACCAATATAGATAAAATAATTCTTAAATAGTTGTAATGTAAAATAAAACAACCCTTTAATAAATAAAACAACACAAGACAAGTCAATTTTAAACAATAGACAACACACTTCTATTCTCCCCCATAATAAGGCAACTTTTATTAAAACATTTATTGATCGTCTCGTAAGATCAAAGAGTTACAATAGAGATTATTTATATAATCTCCATTCACCCCAATCTACTAACGAATCGAATGTGGGATTAATATAGTCTCTATTTAGACAAATGTTACTTGCTTATGCATATCACAAAGCCACATGGATATTATAAACGCACACAAAATGTAATGGGTAGCTACAACAATGGAGGAAGACATGGTTAGTAAACCTTTGAAGGGGTCATCATCGTGGTGGACTGTTAGTGAATTAATTGATGGTCACCATGACATGTGAGCATTCAACGACACCATACAACAATGGGAGCATTCAACAGGACCTGAAACAAATTTAAAAATTGTGAATGGATAATGAACTCTTATGATTTGTTTATACTACTATTTTGAAGTCATGGTTGGTGAAGTTTTGAAGGGGTCATTGTCGTGGTGGACGGTTAGTGAATTAATTGATGGTCACCATGACATGTTAGTGAATTGGATTGTAAAAACACGAGGAGTAATGTGTTAATGGATTGATGGAAAAAATGTGATGTTAGAGGCTTCTACCGGGCTATTCTCAAATATGATCCATTTCGATAGTCAAAAGTTATAAAAATAAGACAAATATTTATATCTTTTTATTGTGGATGAGATGTAAAATTGTTATTCACTATTTAACCATTGAATGAGATGATATTTAAGTAGAATGCCAACTACCCAAACAAATCAAAGCTTCGAGTGCACCAAAAAAGTCTTACTATGAAAGAATATATATATATTTTTTAGAAATATGGGATTGATTTTGACACAAAAACCACTGTTTATTATGTGGCATTCTAGCGATTTTCTAACCTGGGCCACCGGCCTGCGACAACTGCTGCCCTCTCTCATTTCTAATTCTATATCTCCTATCAATGATAAGGAATGTTAACTACTACAAAATCTCTTGTTATGATAATGAATTTTAGTCTGGATGATAACCATATAATTATACTGATTTCAGTTCCACCTGTACCTTTAATACCGTAATGATGCAGAATACTTCATTTGCAGTCACATATCAGATTTTGTTATAATCTGTGATGTGTTATATATTGTATGGAGACTACAAGAGTTGATGGGTAATGAAGAAAATGTGACAGAAAATGTGATGTAACAAAGAGAAAAGGTCAGCTTAGAAATGCAATGCATTAAGTTAAAAGGACATATGAAAAAGAAGGCACTGAATAAAACACCTTTCACTTAGAGTCTAACAATAATTTGACAGTTGCCACCTTACTGTGGGTTGTAACATACAACATTAACTTTAGTTGTAATAACTATTGTTGATGTGGCTACAAATTACAGATAACTTCAGTCGCAATAACTATTGTTTCACCTTCGATGTGGATGATAAGATTTTGGTTCTCTAGAGAAAACCATACGTTAGGTAGAGGCTTTCTTTAATTTGGTTTAGTTAATCAATTTAGTGCCCCTCCTCCTCCTTCACCTACATCAATGAGCCCATCTCGATCCTCCTCCATCTATAATACTCCACCTAATGCTAACCCCGATCCTCCTCCTTCCTATAAAGATGCAGTTATGATAGATGGTTGGAGAATGGTCGAAAAGAGGAAAGAACCTTCTAGTTCATCTCCTCCTCCTATCACACGTTCTCCATCCCAAGATCATTCTCCCTCTCCTTATCATCCCTCTCCTATATCTCTTGTTCATGAATCCATTCCCCTTGCACCCCCGTACTCCCTCCCCCTCACCTCCCCCTACCACCCCTCTCACTAAATAGCTCTAACCCACCTAGAATTCTTGTCAAAGGTCTAGATCCCCTTCTATTGCCTCCAAATATAAGGAGAACAATGGATAGATGGTTATTGTAACATCCATGTTCTAAAAGCATAGTAAAACCATAAATTTACCATAGAGTAAATCAACAAGGTAAAAATGAGATAGAGAAATTTTTTCTTTTATTCAACAAATAATCAAGTAACTACAATTACAAGATTTCTTTTTACAAAATACAATAAACCATATTGTCTTTCTCAATTACAATGTTTACAAATGTAAATCAATTACATATACAAATTTTGGAATAAATACTGCTTCTGAATATTTGACATCTTTATTACAAGTCCTGACATGTTTCCTGCTTGGAGAGAGAGTATCTTTCCAGTGATTTACCTCCATCCACAGACCAGCGGTCTCCCACACATCTTCCACACAAGAAGTGCCCTACTCTTCATGAGGAATATAGACCTTAGGTGACCAGTGGTAATTTGCCTTTCCTGAGTACATAGTGTTGTATTCTACTCAACTCTATCAGCCATACAACCCTAGATACCCTCTAGCTAAGTATGATTTCCGATAGGATGAGTAATCCAAATACAGTGAACCAACAATGCATGAAAAAAATAAATGCATTACTTTGACCAAAGTTTTTAATAGCAATATCCTTCATAATGAACGTAGTCGTTGTGTTCACCTACCCCTATTCGACTTGGATACTATCGTATTCTCACAGTTATTCACACTGACTATATTTATGTAAATGGTTTAATCATCTTGTCATGATAATAGTTTTCTTGACTTAGATAAGTCTAAATGACATAACCATTCATCTGGTTCATAATCGACTCTAGGGTTTTAAAACAACCCTTGAATATTATGATATTTCAATATATATCATATCTCATTTCTGTAAGGCTAAGGTTCATAATCGACCTTTGGTTTAACTCAACCATGGTTAGGAATACTATAATTCTTGTGAAGATATTAACTTCTATTCAAAAGGAATACGAATACCTTTCAATTTACCTCTACGTGATGCCATTAACCATCATTACATATATACTCATACATGATTTTATACAAGGTTGTTTCTATATAGACATAGTCTATTTCCACATAATGGTTTCCTATAAGATATAATCATCAAGATTACTAGTATAGACATTAAGAAGATCTTTTGACATTTATCCCCTTTATCTAACCATCCCTAGTTCTTCTACCATTCAATAGGTTATACCATAGTTACCATAGACCACCAAGAATCTAAGTTCTTTGGATAAGATATCATTTTGACAATGTATAGAAATTAAAACAAGAATGGTTTCAAAATAATAATGACACCACTTAATACTTTATCCCATATTACTCTTGGCTGGTAAGTTTTCTATAACTAGTACCATTTACACAAATCTCGTTGAAAGTTTAATACATAACTATCCTATGATAAAGTAATCGACTTATTTCAAAATGATTGCTCATTCAATAGAGCGACTGGTTTTCTAAACACTAGAAAACTATAATAATCTCCATCTAAAGAGTTCATTTATTTCCCAAACAATAAATGGGTTTGCATATCGATTTAACGACAAAAGTATTATTGACCCAAAATGATAATTCAAAATAGATATCATTGCAAAAGCTTGCATCGACCTTTTTAGGCTAAGTCGACGCTTCTCTAGTTATACTAAGACATACACATACACAACCAACTCAATCAATCAAGTTAAATTGATAGTATTCAAGGTGACACAGTCAGCTTATCTCCTTTGCATAGTTTACACAATATACTAAAAGGATAACCAAACTGAATTAACGATTGTCGAAGACAAGTAATCATTCAAATTATCATCGTCTTATAAAACATATCTTGCAGGAGTATTTACCTGACAATGACAGTTTACAGAGATGTATGGGCAGGTAGAAAACTTCTGTGTTCATCCCAGACAGCCATGTTCTCCACTTTTCTATATCTTCTTTCCTTACTACCCACCACGAGTTCTTTCCTTCTAATCACCAAGACTCAGCAAAAAAAACATGTCCACCAAAAGATACGCCATCGACTAGCTAAGTCATGGCTTTAAGAGCTCAAACAGACTCATAATGAGTCATCCTCTCTGTTCACTCCCACTCTTAGCAGTTGAAAACTCATTTAATTCCAACGGTTTTTGCTTTATGGTTTGACTCCAAACACTAGCTAGAAATATGCAAACATCGACAAATGTTGATGATGAAAGCATCATTTGAGGAGATCAGTGATGGCAACTGGGTTATCCACCATTCCTCTTCTAAGAAGCCACCAACTCAATAACAGAAAGAGAGCAATCGATTACTCTTAATGAGTAGTTCGATCCATCATGCTTTAATATTTAAGGCACTCCTCAATAGATGCCTAAGGTTGCTCAATTAAAAACCATAATAATTTATCATGAGGTATTACTTCATTCGACTCATAAATATATTATATTTGATTATATCAAATATTATTTTCATATCATTATCTCTATTTGATTATTATGATTTAATCAATAAAAGGATAATATTAAAACAAGGATTACAGAAAATGTGATTAGGTTGAGCTAGTCTCCCCATCACGATCCGTTGACGAAAACACATCATCTTAACTTGTCGATAAAGTCTTAACGTTAAGAATTTGTTAAAACACCTCAAGTGACTTAAAATAATATGACAACCATTTTACAACAATAAACATCGCATTATTTACGTTAAACGTAAATAGTCACAAATCAAACTCAAACGATGTCGTTAACATAATTAACAACTAAGATGACTCACTATGACTTAGAAAGATTTGAAAACAATATCGACTACCTATCGATTAGGTTCAGAAGTAAACTGAGAAAACAAGACTTGCCTCTTACGACACATTTGTTCACATTTTCGTTAACACTTATACTTGATCTGGCAAATAAACCACTCATAACCTGAGATCTATATCTCTCTCTTGGAAAGATACTCTCTCTTTTCTTTGAGAGTCATCTAAAAACCTATAATCCTATATCAAACTTGTTACCAAAGAAATTATGATCAGTGCATCACTATTCAAATAATAGATCAAATCTCATAATGCGAATATTAAATCGATAATAACATAATCATTCCCATAATTTCATAAATGACATTCAATATAATCCATGTTTTTCCTTGTCATTAATCTAAACATCATAATAAATTTACTTATGTCCAAGTAAAAAGTAAAAGTATAGCAAGACAAAAATTGGGGATGTAACATATCCTTCCCCTAAAGATTCATTGTCCTCGATGATATAAAGTATTAAAAAGTAACTAAAAAGCAAGTTCATTGTTTTCAACTAGTAACATTATTAAATAAATGAGGAAACTTTTGATAAAATTCATGGTAATCCTCCCATGTAGCATTGTCCTCAGCATATTGGTCCCATTAGGCCTTGCATTGAAGACCTCTCTGTTACACGAGCAGAGCTTGTGTGTTTCTAACACCTTGAGTGGCTTAGTCGTGACCACCCTTGGGTCTTGCATCTGTAAAGAATTCCAAGTCAAAATATGATTATTACCTACAATATATTTCTTCAAATAAGACACATGAAAAACATTGTGCGTTCTAGATATGGCTAGTGGTAGAGCAATTCTGTAGGCAACCGGATTGACTACTTCAAGCACTTCAAAGGATCCCAATATCAAGGGGCTAGCTTAGAAGACTTCCCAAACTCAATAGAACTTTTCTGAGATTTGACCCTCAAAAGAACTTTTTCTCCAACAGAGAATTGCCTTGGAACATGCTTTGCATCCGCGTAGCTCTTTTGCCTATCATTGGCTTCTACTAATCGTTTTCTGATTAGCTTAACTTTCTCTTCCATTTTAGCTAGCATTTATGGTCTGATGCTAATCCTATCTTCTAGCTTATCCCAACTTATAGGAATTCGACATCTTCTTCCATACAATGCTTTGAATGGCGCCATCTTAATAGCAGAATGATAGGAATTGTTGTAAGCAAATTCCACAAGTGGTAAGTATTCTTCCCACTTATATTGCTGATCCGTGTAATACATTCGCAACAATTCTTCCAAGACTTGGTTAACTCTCTCAGTTTGCCCATCGGTTTCAGGATGGTAACTTGTACTCACATTGAGTTTAGTCCCTAGCGCAGAAAACAAAGTTTGCCAAAACATTGACATTACACATGCATCTCTATCCGAGATAATCTTTTCAGGGAAGCCATGCAATCTAAACACCTCTTACACAAATTTGTGAGTTAACACAGGTGCTACATCAGTCAAATTTCATGGTATGAAATGTGCTACCTTTGTGAGTTTATCAACCACCACTAAAATGGCATCATGTCTATTCCTTGATATAGGAAGACCTTGAACAAAATCCATGCTAATAACTTGCCATTTCTACTCTGGCACATCATGTGGGTACAACAATCCTGCGGGGTGTTGATGCTCTTCTTTTACCCTTTGACATTCTAAATAGCTTGCTACAAATCTTGTAGCATCATTCTTCATTCCTTTCCATAAATAAAGAGGTTTAATATCCGCTAGAAGTTTGGTTACTCCTGGATGTCCAGAATATGGTGTAGTATGAACTTCTTTCCATACTAGATCCCTTAATCCAACTAAATCAAGAACATAAATTCTATCTTTATACCTCAATATTCCATCTGACTCAAACAAAAAACCATCATACCTTGGATCTCTAGGATTATCTTTTAGAGCTTGCTTAACCTGCTCATAAAACTCATCACTAGACAAATTTTGCAACACCAAATCTTTGAAATTTCCATGAATAGAAACAATAGAAGCTATATGTCTTCTACAACTCAAAGCATCAGCTACTCTATTCTCTTTTCCTTTGATGTAGTTTATCTCAAAGTCATAGTCAGATATCAATTCTAACCATCTCCTTTGTCAAGCATTCAAATGCGGTTGAGAGAAAATATACTTAAGACTTTGATGGTCTGATTTAAGTACAAAAGTCTTCCCCAACAAATAATGTCTCCACATCTGTAAGACATGAGTTACTACTGCCAATTTCAGATCATGTGGTGCATAATTTTTCTCATAGGATTTCAATTTCCTTGACTCATATGCTATAACTCTTCTATCTTGCATAAGCACTCCTCCTAATGCTTCTCCCAAGGCATCTGTAATTACCTCAAATTATCCTTTGGGGTCAGGAACTTTCAAGATTGGAGCTGTAGTTAACTTTTCTTTTAAAAAATCAAATGCTTCCTGACATTTGTCCATCCATTCAAATCTTTTTCCTTTCCTCTACAGGGAAGTGATTGGACTAGCAATACTAAAGAAATTTAGAACAAACTTCCTATAATAGCCTGTCAGGCCCATGAAACTACACACCTCATGCACATTTGTTGGTACAGGCCAATCTAGAATAGCTATGATTTTTGTAGAATCAACCAATATTCCATTAGCTGATATAATATGCCCTAGGTATTGAATCTCTTTCTGGAAGAATGTACACTTTGACAGTTTCCCATATAACTTATGTTCTCTTAACCTTTGCAGAACTATTTGCAGGTGCCGTTGATGTTCTTCTTCATTCTTAGAATAAATGAGTATATCATGTCCAGAAAGACTAAAACAAACTTGTCCAAACAATCTCTGAATATACTATTCATGAGATTCATGAATGCAACATATGCATTTGTCAAACCAAATGGCAACATCGTGAACTCATAGTGCCCATATCTGGTTCTAAAAGCTGTCTTATGAATATCTTCATCTTTCAGTCTTAACTAATGATATCCTGATCGCAAATCAATATTTGAAAACATAACTTCATGCATCTGATCAAAAAGATCATCAATACATGGCAAAGGATATTTGTTCTTTACCATTGCTTTATTAAGCATACGATAATCTATACACAATCGAAGGGTTCCATCCTTCTTCTTAACAAAAATAACCAGAGCACCCCAAGGTGAAACACTGGGTCTGATCAAACCTTTTGCCAATAATTCTTGTAATTGTGCTTTCAATTCCATTAACTCCATAGTTTTCATATGGTAGTGTCAATAGCAAAATCAAAAACCCTCTTAGGAGGCAATCCTGGAAGTTCTTCTGGAAACACATCCTAAAATTCTCGAAGAAAAGGATACTTTTCTCCAAAAGGTGAACTAGGGTTTTCTACCCCTTCCTCCACTTGTTCCATTTTGACTACAAACAACTGACAACCTTTCCTTCTAGCCCTTTTTAATTGCTTGGCAGAGATAGGTCTGATTTTAACTTCTCTTTGAATCCCTTGGAATTGGGCCTGATTTCCCAAATCATCTAAGCATTCAACTATTTTTGAAAAATAATCAACCTTAGCTCTATGTTTCCATAACCAACTCATTCCTAGGATTACATCATAGGAACCTAGGGGAGCTACATACCTATTTACTTTAGTTGAGAAACTAGGAAGATCAATCTTGGCTTCAAACAAACATTGCTCTACTTGAGGCTTAGATTGGTTAGCATATTCTACTGACCAAGGTTTAGACATGTAACCAGCTTTTCTAGAAAATTTATTCAAAATTCTAGGAGAAACAAAGTTTTCAGTGGCTCCTATATCAATCAAAATAGATATAGGGACTCCAAACAAAGTACCTGTCATCTCAGTGGGTGTGATTTGATACTCTGCTTGATGATTGTTGATAGATGCATGAATCCTTTGGTGGAATGCTTCTTACTGAGTAGGTAGTGCAGTACCTCTTTGTTGACCATTTTGATTCTTGTTAGAGCAACGATTTGCATAATGGTCACCCCCATAAGTAAAGCATCCTCCAATGGGTCCTTTCTTATCTAAAGTCTTCCCATTGTTATCCTCATTTCTTTTGTAGTTACCATTCTTCTTCTCATTACCAGATCCACCTTTGTTCTTCTGAGGTCCTTTATCTTTTCTCTTGTTATCATAGCTCTTTTCATATCTTTTCTTGTAGGGTTGATTGTTAGGAGTTCCATTAAACCTCTTGTGACTTCTATCACGATAAGCTGAGATGGATTTCATCTTTTGCTCTTGCTTGATCGCCTTCTCATACACTTGATCCATTGTTGTGGGACCATGCATGTCCACTTCACCACCAATTTGAGCATTTAAGCCCATGATGAATTTTCTGATCTTGAATCTCTCATCCTTTTGATACTGTGGAACATATTTTAGGAGTCGAGTCAATTTTTCTCCATATTCCACCACTGTCATATCTCCTTGTCAAAGATTCTAAAATTTAGTCAGTTTCTGATCAAAATAGAGTTGTGGTAACCATCTCTTGTGAAAGAGTTCCACGAACTCATCCCAAGTTACCTTTAGAGAGATTAAATTCAATTCCATCTTCTTATTCATCCACCAAGTGGATGCTTCTCTTGCCAGTTGGAATGCTCCCCATACTACCTTGGTCAACTCTAAGTAATTTCTTATCTTGAAATATTTTTCCATCTCTATTAACCAAGCTTCTGTAGCATCTCTGGTCTATGTCCCATCAAATTTTGGAGTAACCTTCTTCATATCCTTTGAGAGCTCTGAGATCAATCTATCCCTTGCCTCTTTATGAGGTTCGGTACTCTTACTTTGATCTTCATGATTCTCTCCGCTTTCACCATGAGAGTTTCCACCTCCTCCCTTAGTATTCCCTTTATCATCCACCTTCTTTCCAAATCACCCAATCTTTTCTTGGTTTCCTCAAGCATGGTTATTGTAGACACCTAAAAATGTCTTCTACCATCGAACCAACTCCCGACATCCCTAAACATGTCAATTTCCCTCCTAACCAATTAATTAAATTTTTATTTAATTAATTATCCCTTCATTACCCTATTTTCCATCATATTATCCTCAAAATTGAATTAATTTCATTAATTCAATAGTCTAAAACCTTAGCTAATTGATTTAATAAATATGCAATATTTATTATTTCAATTTACCTCTATCCTAAGTCCTAAATCCACCTCACAAAATCCACCTCATCAATCCACCTCATCAATCCACCTCATCTCTTCCACCTCACCATGTTGCACATATAATTAAATATTCTTAATATTTAATTAGCTAATATCCTCCATTATCCAAAAATAAATTTTTAATTCAATTGTCATCCACTAATTGAATTTTTAATTCAATTATCCTCCACTCTTCCACTAATTGAATTTTTAATTCAATTGTCCTCCACTAATTGAATTTTTAATTCAATTATCCTCCACTTTTCCACTAATTGAATTCTTAATTCAATTATTCCCCACTATCATCCACTATTGAATTCTTAATTCAATTGTCATAACCCACTATCCTCCACTATTGAATTCTTAATTCAATTGTCATAACCCACTCTTCTCAAAAAAGAATTTTTAATTCATCCATTATGAATTAAAGATTCACAAAAAATGAGAGCCATTGATCTCATCTTTTGATCCTCACCCTCCATTCCTTTTTCAAAAATCTATAAATGAAACCCTCACCCAAGCCATTCATAACAACTTCTTCTTGCATCAAAACCATGCTCAAATTTCTCTCAAATCTCTAATCTATCTATCCTCTAATCCTTCATCTACATTTGTGTTGAAAGCAAGAGCAATCCACATTTGAATCAAACAGGGTTATCTAATCTAGGAGCTCTTGGGTGCACTTAGGTTCGGTACTCTTACTTTGATCTTCATGATTCTCTTCGCTTTCACCATGAGAGTTTCCACCTCCTCCCTCAGTATTCCCTTTATGATCCACCTTCTTTCCAAATCACCCAATCTTTTCTTGGTTTCCTCAAGCATGGTTATGATTTGATCCAACTTATTATTTGGCGGGTGGTTTTCCTCTTCACTTTCTCCTTGGTTAGTTCTTGTCCGAACCATGTTTATCGATTTCTCACACCTAAGAATATTGAGTTGTCCATTAGTTCAAGATTATAATGTATCCCATTAAATATAAACATAATAAACTCAATTTAAACAATAGTTTGGCACAAAAACAACTCTTTTTATTTATTTCATTTCAAAAGTAAAGAGTATTCTTCTTTTATACAAGAAATGACTTCAAAAGTCATGCTCAAGAGGAGTATACCCTTCAGACTCATTTTTAGATACATAATCTCGAGGTATATATCCCTCTGACTCACTATCAGACCTAACTTATATGATCTCAACAGTTGGGGGTATACGAGGATCTCGCCTAACCATAGTTGTTTCCTCATTTGACATATACTCTATGATTTTGGAAGTGATCTTAACTCTTTCCTTGTTTTCCCTTCTCACTCGCTTGATTTGAGTTAAGGCAGTCGCTAGAGTTTCAATATCACTTAACCAAATGTCACTCTCATCATTGGTTCCCTCAAAGGTTTTGATAATGGCCTCACGTTCTCTTTTTGATTTAAGGAAACGTTGACTTGAATTAACAGACTTTCTTACTGTCTTCTTAAAACGTATCATCCTGGCATAGAAATTTTCAAACATTAGCTAACCGCATAATGTTGACTACAGGCAAGCTTAGTGTTCTCATAAGCCCTAGTGTTGAACTTGGTAGCTCTGATACCATATGTAACATCCACGTTCTAAAAACATAGTAAAACTAGAAATTTACCATAGAGTAAATCAACAAGCTAAAAATAAGATAGAGAAAATTTTTCTTTTATTCAACAAATAATCAAGTAACTACAATTACAAGATTACTTTTTGCAAAATACAATAAACCATATTATCTTTCTCAATTACAATGTTTACAAATGTAAACCAATTACATATACAAATTTTGGAATAAATACTGCTTCTGAATATCTGACATCTTTATCACAAGTCTTGGCATGTTTCTTACTTGGAGAGAGAGTATCCTTCCAGTGATTTACCTCCATCCACAGACCGGCGGTCTCCCACACATCTTCCACATAGGAAGTGGCCTTACCCTTCATGAGGAATATAGACCTTAGGTGACTAGCGGTAATTTGCCTTTCTCGAGTACATGGTATTATATTATACTCAACTCTATCAACCATACAACCCTAGATACCCTCTAGCTAAGTATGATTTCCAATAGGATGAGTAATCCTAATACAGTGAATCGACAATGCATGCAGAAAACAAATGCATTACTTTGGCCAAAGTTTTTAATATCAATATCCTTCATAATGAACATAGTCATTGTGTTCACCCACCCCTACTTGACTTGGATACTGTCATATTCTAGCAGTTATTCACACTGACTATATTTACGTAAATGGTTTAATCATCTTGTCATGATAATAGTTTTCTTGACTTAGATAAGTCTAAATGACATAACCATTCATCTGGTTCATAATCGACTCTAGGGTTTTAAAACAACCCTTGAATATTATGATATTTCAATATATATCATATTTCATTTCTGTAAGGCTAAGGTTCATAATCGACCTTTGGTTTAACTCAACCATGGTTAGGAATACTATAATTCTTGTGAAGATATTAACTTCTATTCAAAAGGAATACGAATACCTTTCAATTTACCTCTACGTGATGCCATTAACCATCATTACATATATACTCATATATGATTTTATACAAGGTTATTTCTATATAGACATAGTCTATTTCCACATAATGGTTTCCTATAAGATATACTCATCAAGATTACTAGTATAGACATTAAGAAGATATTTTGACATTTATCCCCTTTATCTAACTATCCCTATTTCTTCTACCATTCAATAGGTTATACCATAGTTACCATAGACCACCAAGAATCTAAGTTCTTTGGATAAGATATCATGTTGACAATGTATAGAAATTAAAACAAGAATGGTTTCAAAATAATAATGACGCCACTTAATACTTTATCCTATATTACTCTTGGCTAGTAAGTTTTCTATAACTAGTACCATTTACACAAATCTGGTTGAGAGTTTAATACATAACTATCCTATGATAAAGTAATCAACTTATTTCAAAATAATTTCTCATTCAATAGAGCGACTGGTTTTCTAAACACTAGAAAACTATAATAATATCCATCTAAAGAGTTCATTTATTTCCCAAACAATAAATGGGTCTGCATATTGATTTAATGACAAAAGTATTATCGACCTGAAATGATAATTCAAAATAGATATCATTGCAAAAGCTTGCATTGGCCTTTTCATGCTAAGTCGACGCTTCTCTGGTTATACTAAGACATGCACATACACAACTGAATCAGTCAATCAAGTTAAATTGATAGTATTTAAGGTGACATAGTCAGCTTATCTCCTTTGCATAGTTTACACAATATACTAAAAGGATAACCAAACTGAATTAACGATTGTCCAAGACAAGCAATCATTCAAATTATCATCATCTTATAAAGCATATCTTGCAGGAGTATTTACCTGACAACGATGGTTTACAGAGATGTATGGGCAAGTAGAAAACTTCTATGTTTGTCCTAGATAGCCACATTCTCCACTTTTCTATATCTTCTTTCCTTACTGCCCACCGCGAGTTCTTTCCTTCTAATCACCAAGACTCAGCAAACAAAACATGTCCACCAAAAGATACGCCATCGACTAGCTAAGTCATGGCTTTAAGAGCTCAAACAAACTCATAATGAGTCATCCTCTCCATTTGCTCCCACTCTTAGCAGTTGAAAACTCATTTAATTCCAACAGTTTTTGCTTTATGGTTCAACTCCAAACACCAGCTAGTAATATGCAAACATTGACAAATGTTGATGATGAAAGCATCATTTGAGGAGATCAGCGATGTAGCTGGGTTATCCGCCACTCCTCTTCTAAGAGGCCACCAACTCAATAATAAAAAGAGAGAAATCGATTACTCTTAATGAGTAGTTCGATCCATCATGTTTTAATATTTAAGGCACTTTTTAATAGATGCCTAAGGCTGCTCAAGTAAAAACCATAATAATTTATCTTGAGGTATTACATCATTTGACTCATAAATATATTATATTTGATTATATCAAATATTATTTTCATATCATTATCTCTATTTGATTATTATGATTTAATAAATTAAAGGATAATACTAAAACAAGGATTACGGAAAACGTGATTGGGTTGAACTAGTCTCCCCATCACAATTCGTCGACAAAAACATGTCATCTTAACTTGCTGATAAAGTCTTAATGTTACGAATTGGTTAAAACACCTCAAGTGACTTAAAATAATATGACAACCATTTTACAATAATAACATCATAATATTTACGTTAAACATAAATAGTTACAAATCAAACTCAAATGACATTGTTAATGTTATTAACGACTAAGATGACTTACTCAACTTAGAAAGATTTGAAAACAATATCGATTACCTGTCGATTAGGTTCAGATGTAAACTGACAAGACAAGACTTACCTCTTACGAAACATTGGTTCACATTTTTGTTAAACACTTATACTTGATTTGGCAAATAAACCACTCGTAACCTAAGATCTATATCTCTCTCCTGGAAAGATACTCTCTCTCTCTTTTCTCTGAGAGTCATCTGAAAACCTGTAATCCTGTATCAAACTCGTTACCAAAGAAATTATGATCAGTGCATCATTATTCAAATAATAGATCAAATCTCATAATGCGAATATTAAATAGATAATAACATAATCATTCCTATAATTTCATAAATGACATTCAATATAATCCATGTTTTTCCTTGTCATTAATCTAAACATCATAATAAATTTACTTATGTCCAAGTAAAAAGTAAAAGTATAGCAAGACAAAAATTGGGGATGTAACAATTATTCTTCCCAATAATTTTAGTGTGTTGACTCATGAAGATGATACTATCAACCCTCATCATGAATTATAGTTTACTCTCTTAAAATGTAAGAGGGTATTACAGTCACTCATCAGAAATTTAAAGTCAAAGAGGGAGTTATGAAATAGAAAATTGATATTTTATTCCTTCAAGAAGTTAAACTCAATAATAATAGACTTGAGGCGTCTTTATGCAATATATAGAGAAATGTTTTTTTGCATACATCCCATAGAGATGGCAGAGGAGGGGTTCAAACAAATTTAAAAATTGTGAATGGATAATGAACTCTTATTATTTTTTTACACTGCTATGCTAAAGTCGTGGTTAGTGAAGTTTTGAGGGGGTCATGGTCGTGGTGGGTGGTTAGTGAATTAATTGATGGTCACCATGGCACATTAGTAAATTGGATATTAACAACAAGTAACAGGGAGTAATGTGTTGATGGATTGATGGAAAAAATGTGACATTAGAGGGTCCCACTAGCCAATGGCTATTCTTAAATATCATCCACTTTAATAGTCAATGGTAAATTTTGGCCATTAAAAATAGACCAAACATTTACAACTTTTTATTGTTCAAATAAGGTGTAAAATTATTACTAACTTTTTGACCAATAAACTAGATGATATTTAAGTAGAATACCAACTATGTAAATAGGTCAAACCCTAAAATTAAACTGAGAGAAAAAACTTAATATAAAAGAATAAAAATTTTCTTTCCAAGATAAGCTCTCGAATTCACCACAATAATTTTATGTCCTTACAAATATACGAGATGATATTGACACAAAAACTAAGTGTTTATCATGTGGCATTCTGATGATTTTCCTTCCTCTGACAAGTGCATCTCTCTGTCCTTTCTAATTCTACATCTCCTATCAATGATAAGGAATGTGAAAGCTCCTGCTGTAACAGGTGAGCCAGATAAGGAGGGGTTTATCTCAGTAAAGCCCCAGGATAAAGGTAGAGGCCAAAAAAGGACTCTCAAAGATAGGCAATCGGATGGATTGTTCAATCATTTTGATGCCTTAGGTTCTAAAGATAAGGAGGGGATGATTCCAGTGGAGTTGCATGAAGGGCTAGGCCCCTTGGGGATGGCTCAGGAAGGCTCAAAGGAGGTAGATTTTTGTGATAACATTCATGAAGTGGTTGTTGGTTCACAGATGGAGACAGATCAGGGGTTGGTGGTGCCAGCTGAGGTAGTTGTTGTAGAAGTTGGGATGAATCAGGATTCTCCAGACCAACATTTAGCAAAGCCAACTCATTCTCCTCAGGTGAGTTGCAGTGCCCAACCCTCTCTAGGGATTCAACAAAAGAATCTCAAAAAAGTTGCTCAGGAGGTTCCCTCTAAGATGGGTCAGAAGAAGGATTTAGAGAAAGTTAAATTGACAGGTGAGAATTTGGTGGAATCAGGGTCAGTTAAACCCATTGATTCACACTTTGCTACCTCTCACAGATGATAATGCTCTCATGGAATGTAAGGGGATTGAACAACATCCCTAGACAAAAGGCTATTCGTGAGTTGATTTGTGTTCATTCTCCTAATTTGGTCTTCATTCAGGAATCAAAGTTGTCAATTGAAGGGATGTCCAACATAGCTGCTAGTTTATGGGTTAGAGGATAGTGGCAGTGTATTGGGGCTCAGGGCAGTTCTGGTGGAATTGTTTGCTTATGGGATCCACGCAAGGTTACTTCACTCTAGTGGATTTCTAGTAGATTCTCTTTATCAGTGGCTACAATTAGTTTTGAGTCGAGAGAGACTATTTTGTTCACCATTGTGTATGCTTTGGTTGATGCTCAGGGAAAGGCTTCTCTCTGGGCCCATATTGGGTACGTTAGGTCCTTAGCACCTTTGTTTCCTTAGATTATGGCTAGGGATTTTAATGCAATTATTAGTTTGGATGAGAAGAAGGGGGGTTTGAACAAATTAGATCCTTCCTTCACAGTGTTTAGGGATAATATTTCTGGCCTAAAGCTTGTGGACATTATGCCTTCCAACTGTTTGTTTACCTGGAGCAACAGAAGATGTGGGACAGATTGTATCTCTGAAAGGTTGGATAGATTTTTGGTTTCTACTTTCTGGATTGGCAATGCTTGGGCTACTTCATCTGAAATCTTGGATTGGTGGGGTTTAGATCATTGGCCTATTAAACTTTCTATTTCTTATTTTGGTTCAGTGAAGAAGTCTTCAATCAAGTTTTAGCTGATGTGGCTCTGTGAACCTTCTCTTCAGAATTTTGTGGTGAGATGGTGGAGTGAAGGAAAGCTAACTTTTGGTACTTCTATGTACTCTTTTGTTAAGAGGTTGTAGTATGTGAAGTTTTAGCTTAGGAGGTGGAACAAACATTATTTTGGCAATATCTTCCATGCCAAGGTAGCTGCTCAATCCCAACTTGATCTTATTACTCGCCAAATTAGAGAACTTGGGCTTACTGTGGAAAATCTCAAGGAAGAAACTGAAGCTTTAAAGGGATTAGTTGAATGGGAGTTGCGTGAGGAGATTTTTTGGAAGCAAAAGTTGAGGATAGACTGGCTCCAGGAGGGTGATACAAATACTTCTTTCTTTCATAATGTTGTCAAAGACAGGAGGCATGGGAACTGTATTTCCTCCTTGGTGTCTTCCCAAGGAGTTTTGTTGTCCTTTGGGCGTGAGATTACAGCTGAGGCCTCTCGTTTCTTTTCTTCTTTGTTAACTAAGGATTCCCCTTTAGCTGTTGAGGAGGAAAATTAGGTTCTTGAGTGTATTCCATCTTTGGTGTCTAATGAGATGAATGAGGCTCTTTGTTGTGCCATCTCTATGGAGGAATTGGAGAAGGTTGTTTTTCAGTTAAAAAAAGGGAAGGCCCCTAGCCCTGATGGTTTCCCAGTTGAATTCTTTCAAGAATTTTGGGAAATTTTAAAATTTGATCTCTTGGAGGTGGTTAGGGAGTCGCACAGGAGCAAGCAGATGTTAAGAGCTTTGAATGCCATTTTCTTGGCTCTTATCCCTAAGAGGGAAGGAGCTAACTCACTGAATCTTTTTAGACCTATAGCTCTCTGTAATGTTGTTTATAAGATCATTATGAAGCTAATTACTAAAAGACTTAAACCTTGGCTCAATAGGTTGATTTCAGAGGAACAGGGGGGGTTTGTTGTTGGTAGACAAATTTTGGATGGTGTGGTTGTGGCAACGGAGGCTATTCACTCAATGGCAATGTCCAAGGAAAAAGCTATGTTCATTAAATTGGATATGGCCAAATCTTATGACCGTGTTAAATGGACTTTTCTTCAAAAGGTTTTGTTGACTTTTGGCTTTGGTCCTGACTGGGTGGATTGGGTTATGAGCTATGTTACGATGACCTCCTTTTCTGTTCTTATTAGTGGAGAGCCTACTGAGTTGTTTGCTGCTTCTCAGGGTCTTCATCAGGGGGATTTGTCTCCTTACTTGTTTATCATCTTGGCTGAGGGATTGGGGAGACTCATAAAATATCATGTGGCCAAGGGTTTGGTCCAAGGTTGGAGCTGGGGTGACAATTTTCCTCCTCACTCTCATCTTCAATTTGTTGATGACACTGCACTGATGGGTTTAGCTAAAATTAGTGAAGCAATTAACATAAGGAAGATTTTGGATATTTATCTGGTTGCCTCTAGACAAAGGATTAATGAAGACAAGTCCTTCATCTTTTTCTTTAATACTCCTAGGCTTATTCAAGACATGATTGCAAGTATTCTTAGATTTCAGGTTGGGACCCTTCCTCTTGTATATCTGGGTATCCCCATTAATGTTGGCACTCTGTCTAGGGGTTTTTGGCAGGATATTTTGGACAAGTTTCGTAAGCGGGTTAGTCATTGGACTTGCAGATGGTTGTCCTTAGATGGGAGAGTTACTCTATTACAATAAGTGATTCAAGCTCTTCCCACTTACAAGTGTTTTGTTCAAGGGCCCCCTCAAGCTTTATTGATGAATTTAATGCTTTATCCAGACAATTCTTATGGGCTGGAAATTTAGAATCTTCGAAGTGGAGTTTGGTCAAGTGGGATTCTATTTGTAGGCTGAAGCAAGAAGAGGGTCTTGGTCTTAGACTTGCCAATCTTACGGGTCAGGCCTTGGCTGCTAAATTATACTGGTGGTGGTGTACTTGTCAAGATCAAGTTGGGCCAGGATTCTTAACTTGAAATATTTGTGGGGTGTGGAGAATGTTGATGTTCCAAGATTCAGCCTCTCTGGTAAGGGATCTATGATTTGGAGTACTCTTAAAAGGGGAGCCAATTTAATTAAGCAGGGGCTCTTTTAGATTTGTAACAGGGGGTCTGAGGCCTTGTTTTGGTTTGACTCTTGGGATGGGTACCTGCCTATCTTGTCTATGTACCCTCATTTACAGTCCCTATGTGATATCTTCCTTGACGTGGGGTGGTGTCGTGTGGAGCATTTCAAATCTGTTCAGCGTGTGGGTCAAGTGAAGGTTTGTAGATGGAAGGATATGTCTGAGTGGCCACTGGGGGGTTACTGGTGGATCAGGAGGAGTTAGCTTGGATTCTTAATAGTAGAATTTGTAGTTCCCTAGAGGAGAGAGATTTCCTTGCCTAGAATCCTAATTTAAAAGGTGTGCATTCAGTTGCTTATGGATATCAGGTGTTGGATAGGCAAAAGTTTGGCATGAAGAACTCTCCCTGGTGGAAGTTTGTGTGGAATAAATTTGGATGGCCAAAATGTAATTGCTTCCTTTGGTTGTTTGCTCAGAATCCCTGTCTCACCTGGGATAAACTATAGAAAAGGGGCTTTCAAGGCCCTTCTATCTACTTCCTTTGCAATGGTGAGGAGAAGTGTCAGGCCCATTTATTATTTCAGTGTCCTCTTGCCCATGAGATTTGGCTTCGTTGGTGGGGTGCTTGGAAACAGGCATGTGTTCACGCTTCTTCTTTGGTTGATTTTTGGAGCAGTTTGGGCATGCCCCCAGCTAAGGCTTCCTTTTTATAAATGGCTTGGAATATTGGTCCTTCTATTTTGTGGCAGTTGTGGTTGGAAAGAAATCAAAGGATTTTTTAGGGGAGGAAGTTGGAGGTTCAGCAGGTGTGGCAGAGGATTCTTAGTATGCTTCATGAGACTTTAGCGGCTAAATGTGATCTCTCTACTAAGCTGGATATTGGGAAGTTGCAGGTAGCATATAGTTTGAGATTAGTTGTTGGAGGATGAAAATGAACCTTTCTAAAAGTAAGGTTTAGAGAGAGGGTAAGTGGTCACCTCCACCTCCAGGAATCTTTAAGATTAATACTGATGGCTCTTCCAAGGGGAATCCTAGCAATGCTGGGATTGTGGGATTAGGAAGGGATAGCTCTAGCACTATCCTCTTTTTCTTTTCTTCTTATAAGGGGCATTAGACTAATAACTTTATAGAGGCTCTAGCTATTCTCTATGCTTTGGAACAAGGATGTGCTCTGGGATAGTGTAGGGTTATTTGTGAGTTTGATTCTTAGATTGTGGTTAATCTTCTGAATGAGTGGGTGATGGTTGGTGTGCATTGGTAGCTGGTGTCGGTGGTTCGTCAGATCCTTCGATTGAGTCATGCGATGGACCTTGTTTCTTTTGTCCATGTTCCTTGGGAATGGAACTATGTGGTAGATTGCTTGGCTAAGTGGGCTTCAGAGTAGGTGGGAGATTGGAATGTTAGTGGTTAGGATCAATTGTCCCATGATGGGGTTCATCATTTAGAAAATTTGATCTCTGCGGATATGGATGGTTAGCTGTGGTCCCTTCTTGGGACTCTGGGGCTAGGAGGTTTCCTAGCTCTAGTTTGGTTAGTTGTGGTGCAGGTGATCCTTTTTACTTCTCTGTTGTCTATCGGGGGGGTTGCCCTTCTAATTTTGTACTTGTAGTTTCTTGATTAATAAATTTTTACCCCTCTTCTAAAAAAATGATAAGGAATGTTAAAGACCACACCACAAAGTCTCTTGAATGATAATACATTTTATTTGGATGATAACCATATAGGTATACTGATGTTAGTTCCACCTGTCCCAATCTTCAATAATATAATCATACGGAATCTCAAAATACTTCATTTGCAGTCACATATCAGATTTGTCATAATCTGTGACATGTTGCATAGTATATGGAGACCCCAAAAGTAGATGTGTAATGAGGAAAATGTAACAGAGAAAATGCTAGTTTAGAAATGCAATGCATTAAGTCGAAAGGAAAGAAAAGAAGAAAAAATGGCATTGAATAAAACACCTTTCACTCAGAATCTAACAATAATATGACAATTGCCATCTTGTTGTGGGTTGTAATAGAAAACATTAACTTCAGTCATAATAATTATTGTTGATGTGGTTGCAAATTACATAAAATCCCAGTTCGAAACAACAAAGGTAGGCATAAAACGACCACAAATAAGTTTGTTCACCTTCATGTAGATGATAAGATTTTGGTTCTATGGAGAAAGCCATATGTTAGAAATAGACTTTCTTCAATTTGATTAAGTTAATCAATTTAAGGTTGAATCTCTGAGTAATTTGTAGTATACCTGTCATAAACAATCAGTACATTGTATATTTTATTTTACGATGGCCTCTAGCTTAAACTATCTGACAAGGTGTTAACTGTTTAAGCTCTTCCTTTCTAATATGGGACTATTTTAGAAAGGTTAACAATGAGGTGTTTCTAATACAAAATATTTTTAACAAATTACTTTAGATAAAAAAATATTATTATTTAGTAAAGGTAAAACATAAACTTATTTAAAGATTTATTATGAGCACTTCTCTTTTTTAGTCACTTTTCTCCTCTCATATCATGACCTTCCCAAGTCTCTTCATATTGATGGTATGCCCAAGCTTTCTAATTGTGTTGCCAATTGTTGTTTGTCCTCTTTGTTTATAGCATTTGAGAAGTGATTAAATAGTTAAAATTAAGTTTTATTATTTAAAGTTAAATAAAAATATTTAACAAATAAGTGATATATAGTGGTTAGTTCATGATATTACAATATGTTTAGAAATTGGTTAATTTGGTTGTGTTAAGATGATATTATAATATGTGTTGTCAAAGTGCTTGTAGGCTTGTGTCTTCACTGGGCCAACGAGCTCGTGGGTTTGAACCTTCAATGTTAATGCTAGGGCATGAGGTCCCCCATGTTGTAGCCTCACCGGTTCATAGCTCTGGTCAAAAGCGTTCATGGACCAAAATAGATAAAATAATTCTTAAATAGTTGTAAAGTAAAATAAAACAACCCTTTAATAAATAAAACAACACAAGACAAGTCAATTTTAAACAATAGAGAACACACTTCTATTCTCCCCCATAATAAGGCAACTTTTATTAAAACATTTATTGATCATCTCATAAGATCAAAGAGTTACAATAGAGATTATTTATATAATCTCCATTCACCCCAATCTACTAATGAATTGAATGTGGGATTAATATAGTCTCTATTTAGACAAATGTTACTTTCTTATGCATATCACAAAGCCACATGGATATTATAAATGCACACAAAATGTAATGGGTAGCTACAACAATGGCGGAAGACATGGTTAGTGAAGCTTTGAAGGGGTCATCGTCATGGTGGATAGTTAGTGAATTAATTGATGGTCACCATGACATGTGAGCATTCAACGGGACCATACAACAATGGGAGCATTCAAAAGGGACCTGAAACAAATTTAAAAATTGTGAATGAATAATGAACTCTTATGATTTGTTTATACTACTATGTTGAAGTCATGGTTAGTGAAGCTTTGAAGGGGTCATTGTCATAGTGGATGGTTAGTGAATTAATTGATGGTCACCATGACATGTGAGCATTCAATGGTACCATACAACAATGGGAGCATTCAACGGGACTTGAAACAAATTTAAAAATTGTGAATGGATAATGAACTCTTATGATTTGTTTATACTGCTACGTTGAAGTCATGGTTAGTGAAGCTTTGAAGGGGTCATTGTCATGGTGGACGGTTAGTGAATTAATTGATGGTCACAACGACACATTAGTGAATTGGATTATAACAACATGAGGAGTAATGTGTCAATGGACTGATAGAAAAAATGTGATGTTAGAGGCTTCTACGGGGCTATTCTCAAATATGATCCATTTTGATAGTCAAAGGTTAATTTTGGCCAATAAAAATAAGACAAATATTTATATCTTTTTATTGTGGATGAGATGTAAAATTGTTATTGACTATTTAACCATTGAATGAAATGATATTTAAGTAGAATGCCAACTACCCAAACAAATCAAAGCTTAGAGTGCACAAAGAAGAATCTTAATATGAAAGAATAAAATTTTTCTAAAAATATAGGATTGATTTTGACACAAAACCACTATTTATTATTTGGCATTCGAGTGATTTTCTTTCCCGGGCCACCGGCCTTCCTGCGACAACTGCTACCCTCTCTCATTTCTAATTCTATATCTCCTATCAATGATAAGGAATGCTAACTACTACAAAATCTCTTGTTATGATAATAAATTTTAGTCCGAACAACAACCATATAATTATACTAATTTTAGTTCCACCTATAACTTTAATAACGTAATGATGCAGAATACTTTTTTCATGAAAATGCCATATTATCTAAATTAATCGTAAGATAAGAAAAACACTTCCACAAAAATTGGTTTGGGTGGTATAAAGGCACACCCCAAAGAGATGGTCATATGGGCATAGCCCAGAAAGTTCCAGAATGTCTATGGGTACTCACCCGAAATTACATAACAGAAATTATAAAAACATAATACTAATCAGAATCATGTAGCTAAAGCAACTCCAGCAGATGAGGGATCCCTGTCATCTGGGTTACCCCAAATTGCTGTGGGGTCTGAGATGACATCTGGTGGAGCCTAGCCATCGTCATTCTATTGATTTTCATTCTCTGCATTAGCTTCTTAGTGCTCAGGTGAAGTGGCCAAACTCAAGCATGGAAAAACTTTGCTGCTATTCCAACCAGTGTTGGTTGGATTGGAAGTACTAGGAGTAGGATAGCCTATATTGTCACTAATTGGGCAACCTGCATATTCACCAGAGGGCCAACTTGCATTGTCACTTATACCACCCATAGGACAACCAGAAATCCAATCACAAATACGATGAGATGCACGGCGAGGAGGAGGCTGAGAACGTGGTTGGGAGTCCCTAGCAGATCCACTCCTTCGCCAGTGGCCATGAGAAGGTGAACGATCTTTGATAGAGGAAGGAGAGGGAGACACATGTGCCACTGTGCAAGGAGCATTACCCTAGTGATCCAAAAGTTCTTGTAAGTGAGCAACCTCAAGAGCCACTTTGTTTTCTTGAACTTGTATCTGCAGAAGGACATTAGAACATATAATAGCTTTAATATAAAGAGAAACAGTTGTTCCAATGTGATTGTCTAAAAATATGCAAGAATTACAATCCTTCCAAATTGTGAAAAGAATCTCCAACCTAAAAATATGCCAAATCTGAGTAAATCTTGCAGGGAACCTGGGAGAATTACCCAGAAGTACATTCCTGAGCTGTGAAAACTTTTTCATAATGTCTTACAAATGCCTGGAGAATGTCAGGTAGTTCTGAAAGAACAATATTATCCTCCTTGATAAAGCTTAATACTGTGTGAGGAATGTCTGGCTCAAAGAGCTAGAAAGATTTCCTTTGCGACATGGTCACCTATTTTTAGCCAGTGCATCTTGGCTTTGAGTTGTGCTCCTTTGGCAACATGATTATCAACTATTTGCTTCTGATGCCTTAAGTTGGTGACATTGATTTGTAGAGAAGGGGCAAATGGGTCAGATGCCAATGCAGCAATGGCTGCTTTCAAAGCAGCAGTTGTAGTCTCATAAGATCGTCTTCTAAAATGGCTAGCTAATGGCCATAAATGTGAAGAAACCTCATAGTGCGGGTGATAGCATCATTCCACCATTGTATCCAGCTAGTAGTATGCATTGGCTGACATTCTAAATTCCATATAGTAGGAATATGTGCCAGCGTGGGTTGATGGGACAACAAAGAGATGTTAAGGAAAAACTAAGACTTACTGGCGTGTGGCTGAGTGGCTTGCCAGTCTTTGAGAAATGACTAGGTTTAGCCCATTTTTCAAAAGAGGTTTTAATAGGATCCCTCTCCACTACGATCTTTACTTCTGGTTCTAGTGAACAAATGATCATTGAGTTCTCCTCTTTCTAGACAAGACATGAGAAAAAACCCACCAACAGGAAGGAATTATTGAATATATATATATATATATATATATATTCTCAGCTTGTTCCTCTCTTTATTCCCCAGTTTATAACTAGAGTGACTATGATATGGAAATCGATTTGAGGTAGGTGTTCAAATTTATTATGACATATCCGCTAGGTGCTCAATGGACCATTACGAGATGTAAAACGTTCTTCCCGCCCAGCGGTGAAAAACATTTATCGAGATAATATAATTATTATCTTCATATCTAGATTTATTTATCCATATCTTTGGACCCATATGTTCCATATCACTTTTATGATTCAAAAGAATTCAATGGAAAAATGAATTGGAAAGTGGTCTGATAACGTCACATCCACTAATGGCTTAATTAGGAGGGAGTCTGACATGACAAAAGAAAAGAAAGATTGGGCCGAGATCATGGCACGATCAAGGCATTTAAAAACCTTGTCAAACCTAGTTCAAAAATTACACCAAGTATGCTAGAAAGGATGGGAGTGATAGCCGCCAGTATTGGGATCAAAGAAACTCAATTTATTGTGCATGTGAAACCACACCTCTCTCTTGCCAGCTAGCCACTGAAAAGGTAGAATGCCATCTTTATCATGCACCGTCTCAACCATATTGAAATCCCCACAAATAAGCCAGGTGGCCACTAGCAAAGAGTCCGCAATCCACCGCCAGAGAAGAGATCTTTCCATTGCATCATTCGATGCATAAACATTAATAATCCCAAAAGGAATGATTATCAATATTGAGCAATGTCCAGACTAAATGGTTGGTGGGGTCCACCCCATGGGCCACCACTGAATCTTGCCACCGAGGGGACAAAAGTATAGCAATGCTAACTTTTCTAGCCTCATGAGTGGTGCAAAATAGTTTACTGGCTGGCCAAATAGAATGGCAAGTCAAGGACAACAGAAAACATGTAACTTTAATCTCTTGCAGACACAGAACATCAATTGTAGCATAGTGTTGCATGGTAGCTCTAACAGAGTACTTCCTAGTGAGGTCAGTTAGACCTCAGACATTCCAAGAGAGAAATTTCATTGTAAATCCTCCACCATTTCCTTAGAATCTAGATTTTCAAAGGAAGAAAAGTGATTCTACAGCAATTCAGTGGGGTTTGACCCAAATTGAATAGGAGTTTGATGCTTCTTACCCTCCTGAACAATTTCTCCCTCTTCAAAAGGTTCTCGGCTATGAGAGCACCTGCGAGGTGACAGATATGCAGTGGAACTTGGTCGTGACTTGTTCAATAGCCTTTGCTGCAATGGAAGAATACTAGAACCCTTGAGGTTGTCTTTCCCTCTTGCAGAGGGCTTTGAAATGTCCTTAGCTGGTTCAGCAGCTTTGAGAGCCTTCACAGGAGCCTTAGCCTTGTGTTTGCGGTTGGCAACCATAGCCCAAGTGTCCACTGGCTTGGGAACAACCTCCTTGAATAGAACCTCTACTGGATGGGGTTGAGCAACCTCCCTGGGTGGAGCCCGGGTGCGAGGCACAACAAGAGGACAATCTCTAATTTTATGTTCAATTGACTGATAGCAATAGCAATTGTTTCAAAATTTAAAGTAGGTAACTTTCTGAGTATGCCGAAGGGGACCAATTTGAATATCAATGAATTCCTTGAGATCCTTTGAAAGATCCACCTCTACGCAGACTTATTTTTGTGGACGAGCCTGAAAGAACCTATTTGGTTCGACGCAAATTACTCTTCATAGGGAGGAAGCAATATCATGCAAGTAATGCAAGTAGGGAAAATGAAAACTAGGGAATTCAATTCACACAGGGACCCGTAGTTTGGTATCATCTAAAACCACAAAATCATGGGTCCACTGTTGAAAAACAAGCAAGGAAGACCGAACATACCATGGGCCATGATTCAAGATTGCTTGAACATGGCTAACCTCTGCAAAGTGGAAAAGGAAAAATCCTTTGGTCAGATTTTGAACCATATCAAGGCGGACCCCATGAGGGTGTTGATAACTGAGAGGGGGGGGTGAATTAGTTATCCTAATTATTTCTTCTTTCTGAACTTTCTTATTAATCAATGCAACATTAATTCAAACAAGCAAATATTACCATGAAATGAAAAACACATGACAGTATTTTTGACATGGAAACCCTGTTAAGGGAGAAAACCATGGGGTGATTAACCCAAAGATTATTCTTTGTTAGAAGAATAAGGAATTACAAAATGGCACTTGCCAATTAGGGCTCATTGCCCGAGCACACTGCTCACAAAGGAGGCACACTGCCTACAAGGAGACACACTATCTACAAAAGAATGTTATACAATACTTGAACTGATTGGAAGCATCCACATATGCTGGAGTTCAGTTCTAGTTAGGCTCAGTACACTGATCTGCTGCACTTCATCTTTCCTCTTCTCTTTATTCTACTTTCCTTTCACATACCGGATCTTTCTTACTGCTTCTGCTCTGCTCTGCACTTATTCACATATCACATCACACAACTACTACTCTCACAACTAAATCCATCATGCATATATATCCGCACAAGTAATTTCATCACCTTTCTAGTCGGCATCCGGAATAGTCAATCTTTTCACTACTTCTGATCTGTTGGTTGAATCCTACCACATCAAGTAATGTGGATCAAGCATATACTTGTATAAATCATTAATCATGTTGGCCAAGTATGATTCATGCCTTCATAACCTTTAACACCATCAGTAACACATCCGGAAGGTAGTCTGATGTTCTGTCATTTAGTTCTTCCTTTGTTCATACTGTCACTCAGGAATCTGGTACTTAACTATTCATATCTTTTTCCTCATCTATCACTGGAGGCTAAATCCTTGGAATATACCACTCAAGGTAGTCCTCTTGACTTCCCCAAATCCACACTATACCAAGATACTTCCTCTGAGAGATCCGGACCAGTCTGTCGGACCTTGCCACATGCTCTGTTCTTGTTCACCGGACCACAATAATCTTCATTCTGACTTCCGGCAGAGACACACCATGACTTGCGGATATGTGGGATGACCTTTGTTGCCATCAATGACAACAACCATGAATCCATATAGTGTCTCTTGCCAACAATCTCCCCCTTTGGCATTGATGGCAACACTTAGTGAAAAATGACTAAGTGTTTACACTATGCTCCCCCTTGGCTGATGCTCTGTCTTTATATACATTTTCCGGAGCTCCCCCTTAGTTGGATTCCTCATTTTTCACTGCTCCTCACTCCCCCTTTGACATCAATGGCAAAGGGTAGGGTCTGCACACCAAAATTTTCAAAAATTTACTATACTTGATTGTATATTACATATTCACATAAACTAAAGAATATCTGCAAAGGATGTCTTCAACTGGATGAGTTCTGAAGCCCAACTTTGCTTCATTCTATCCAAAATTGAAATGTGACCACTCAACAAAAATGCAAAAGCTTCTGCCCTCTTGAGATCTGTCGGATCATTGGTTTGGGCGGTAGTCTGAGCATCACTTATGGGCTCATGCATGGTTTCTAACTTAGGGATAATAATCCTTCTAAGTTCTCCCATCCGGTTAATTATATTCTTCCTCTCCTTTTCAAAGTTCTTTATTGCATTTGTGATTGCAATAGTTTGACATTCTTGATTTACTATGGAGGAAGAGAGAGGATCAAAACTTTTAGACAAACTCAGTAGTTTGTCCTGTTCCTTTTTTATTTTCTTCTCAATTTCTACTGTTGCTTTTGACCAGGAGATACAAAATTTGTAAATGTCACCGCCATCCTTAAGAGCATTTTCTAAGCTCTTTATTCCAATACTCATATTTCTCCTATCATTAGAGATTAATCCTAGTACCTCTGAGAATCTCTTATCCAAAAACTCCTTCCAGACCTTTTCTTCAGCTGATTTTTCTAGGGATTCAAAATGTGTACCAACACTGCTGACTAAGGTTTTGAGATTACCAGAAGAGGAGGCTGTGGGATCTTTCTAGACCGATGGCATAATCTTCTCAAGCACTCCGGAAGGAGCCTCTATCAACTCACAGTCTTCCATATGAGACTTTAGGAGTTTTTCATTTGCCTTAGCATTTACAAATGAAGCTATCTTCATTGTCTACACCGGAGAGAGGGAATCAAAGTTGAATGGATCTTGTAGAAGCTCTGGTTCATCAATCTCTATTGCTTCTTTGCTCAAAAATTTTTGGACAGTTTGTGCAGTGTCTCTTGCCGGAGATAGATGTTTCTTCTCTTCTGCAGTCTTGGAGCTGTCCTTTGGAATTTTCTGTCCCTCTACATTCCCACCACTAATAGTTGTGGTTTTCTCTGGTGAAGTCTTCTGTCCTTCTGCAATCTTTGCACTGTCACCTTCATTTTCCTTCACTACTGCTCCTTTCTCTTGTAATTTCTCTTCTTCTTTGGATCCGGAGATTGTAGGGGAAACCAGAGGAGAGATGTTAGTCTGTTCAAGGGCCACTTCTTCCGGAGCAGAGGATTCCAAGTCCACAGCTGTTTCTGCACCTAAGTCCTCTACAATAGGAAGATTAAACCTTTTGAAGGCCTTCCGGAGGATCTCTTCTGTATCCATGGCCACCATGTCAGTCTCACCAAGCATGAGTTTATTCATCCTTGCTTTACTTCTGAACTCATCTTTGCAGTCTTTGAATATTATGTTCATTGTCTTGGGATCAATTTGAGGATATAGCTGAATAGCTATCTACTCCTGAATCTCAAGATCTTTTGCTTGGGCATTGTTCTTTCTTATTTCTAATTCCTTCTCTAGACTCTTAGGAATTTCAGAGATAATCTCAATAAAAGATTTATTGTAAATGTTCAGATACCTGATTGTAGCTTCTTGTAGGATCTTTTGGTCAGCCTCATTGTAGTCATCATAGAATTTGGCCACTGGTTGAAGGTTCCCATCCACAGTGACTGATTTGATTACACTGTCTAGAGACAGGGTGGGCTTTTCAACAAATTTCTCTGCCATTTCTTCCTTGTCTTGGCCTGTGGAGGGTTTACCGGATCCTTTCTTCTTCTGCTTATTTATTTCCTTTACTCCCTCATCTGATTCAGTTTCCTCTTCATCTCTTTGACTCTCATAAGCCTTTGTGGCTTTCATCTTGGATCTTTTGCCGGATGCCTGGACTTCCGGTTTTGAGCTTTTGGCTATGGGAGGTGCAGATCTTTTTGATGATCTGGTCCGGGTGGAGGTTTCTACCGGAACACTTTCTTCACTTTTCTTTTCTACCTTCTTCTTCTCTTTCTCATCCCCTTCCTTCTTCTTCCGGTGAGCATCAAGTGCCTCCATGGAGATCCCAAGGCCTTGTGCTATATGTTCTACTTCTTTTCTAACCTTCCTCTTGATCTCTGGTTCTCTGAGTTCAACATGGATTTTTATACTCAGTTCCTCAAATGTTCTGAACCTTTCTGCCTTTGGATCTTTAGGCTGACTTAGCATGTGTTGGACATGCAGCTCCACAATCTGTTCATCCACTTCATACCCCATGGGCATGATCCACACAGTTCTTGGTTCTACTGCCTCCATTAGGCACTGATTTGTTTCTACCATAAAGCATACTGTGTCTTTGTACTTTTCAACAAGAGATAGGGGAATTCTTTCTCTTGCATGCATCATGCTCTGAAAGTTCTTGAAATATCCCCACGGGGCTGTTTTTCTTGCTTTAGCATCCCCAAGTCCATGCAAATAATCTCTGATTTGGATGGCAACTGGTCTATCATTCTGCCATATCCATCCACTGGATCCGGGAAGCTCATTCATGTAATAAAAGAATAAACAAAGGATCAAACTACCATACTTGAAGGAGTTTTTCTTGTCCTTCTTGATCTTCTGCAGATTTTCCAAAAGTTGGTTTAGAAGAAGCTCACACAAGTCATAGTCTGCATTCTCCTTTAGCATTTGATAAGCTGTGTAAATTGCAGTTCCCGGTACTAAATTTTCCCTACTGGAGTGATAGATCTTGTAACCAATTATCATAGATGCAAATTTGTCATCCGGTTCAGTGATGTCTTCAATTGTCATAGCTCTCTTGTCAAATTTAGATCCGGTTGCATCACTAACTGTCTGATTTTTGATAGACTTGAGAATAGGTAATCCACCGGATGAGTGTAGACCGATTACAGCCCTAATTGCATCTTTGGTGATCTTGAAAGGCTTGTTCAACCATAGGAAATTGTCATGTACTCTACTTAGTACATACCGGACCCATTCATCTTCTTCAAAACAGGGGAAATGAATGCACTGTGCAAAGTGCTTATCCCGGATGGCTTTGTACTGAGGTTTAATCTCAAAGGAGTCATCTATCAACTGTTTGTGATAGATATCCATCAATTTTGATTCTCCAAAGTCTTCAAAATTGGCATGTATGTAAACCCTAATGTCCTCCGTATGCAATACACCATGCGGAACACTAGAGAAGGCTCCTAGGGGATCTAGCTCCAAAGATTTGTATGGATGTTTCTTGAATATGGGGCGAGGTCTATCAGAGATCTTAACTATATTCGGAGTAGCCATTTTTCAAAGATTTGCAGTGAGATATTTGAAAACGGAAAATACCTTATGCGCCTTTGGTTATACGGTGTGGTAGGATTGATTTCTGTGTAATAATTTCTGCAAGTGATCTTCGGTGAACTTGATGAATTTTGTTGCAGAGCTCCACTTTTCGCTTCTTCTTGAGTGTAGAATGAACAAGTGATTTATGAGAAATCCCTTATATTGTTTTGCAAACCCTAATATCTGTTTGCAATAAATGCTCGACCTATATTATTCTGATTTGCCTTATTCGAATGACTTGAAGAACTGGATTAGTCCTGATTTATGAACATCATGCGGATCCTCCAGTTATGAATAAATCAAGATGACACATCACAAGGACATCCCAAATACTCTATCCAATCCGCAGAGTAAGACAATGCACTTCCGGATCTCTCCGAACCTTTTTGTAATCCTCTGTCATTCCGGAGCATTTCCCGGAACAGGTTTTACATGATCGATCACAACTTCTTCACATCTTCATGCGGACCTCTGAAATCTTACCTGGATCATCTCAAGATTCATATCTACAAACCCTTTACTCCGCATCTTGTGCCTAATCCGGCACCACTTGATTGGCTGGGGGAACAGGATTTTCTTTGTGTCTCCCCCTAAGCCAGAGCTCATTTCTTAATTTCTTGAAGAAATATCAGCACCAGAGTTTGGTGCGGATCCAACCTCTACCTTCTCTGAACTTTTCTTCACCCAAATCTTGTTCATCTCATTCCTAACTTCATCCACATTCATCTTTTGTTTACCTTTGTCTTGATTCTGACTATATACCGGACCTCTTTTGTCCTGATTCTTGCTTTTGCAGACTTTTGCATTATGACCGGACCTATTACAGATTTGACAAACAACATTTATTTGCATATTTGACTGATAACCTCTTGATCTGCATTGATTAGCCATATGACCTACTCTATTGCAAGTAAAGCATCTACCATTGAATGATTTGTTCATTTGCATATTTCTGCATTCATGAGACTTATGTCCATACCTTTTGCAGTTAAAGCATTGTCCAGAAAAGGATGAATTAGTCTGATTCATTCTCTTTCTGCACTGATTAGCTTTGTGACCAAAGTGATTGCAGTTGTGGCAGTATCCATTGAAGGAAGGATATCTTTGGGCATTAGGCTGTCTTACCGGAGGTTTTCTAGGCCTGTTCCTTGGATTTTCTGATCCAAAATTCTTCTGACCGGATCCAGAGCTTTCTCCTTTCTCATATCCTAAACCACACTTGTCATCTATCCTCTTTTGACTTCCAAGAAGAACTTCAAGTTGAGCAGAACTTATCTTGAATTTCTCTTTATATTCATTTGTTGTTTGAAGATCCTTATTGAGAGAGACAATTTGATCCTCAAGTTTTTCTTCATTATCTTTAGCATCTTCAAGATCAAATTCAAGATGTCTGATAATTCTATCCATCTGGTGACAATCTTCTGATTTCTCTTTGAGAGATTGTCTTAGATTGTCTTCAGTTTTTCTTTTCTCTTCAATCTCTTGAGTAAACTTTATAACTCCTGATTCCATTTCATGTCTTACCATAATAACTTCTTTTGATAACTTTTCACATAACTTGGTTTTTTCAGTCAGCTCTTCATTTGCATTACTTTCTTCACTTTGTCTTGCCAATTGCTGGAGTAGCTCCTTTCTCTTTTTCATAGAGAGACTTAATTTGTCTTTTAGTTCTCTCATGAATTCATCAGCCTATTTAAATCTTTCCTTTAATTCATTGACTTCAGAGTTTGACTGTTCAAGATCCTCAAGGGCAGTTTTGAGTTGCTCCCTTAAACCATATGCATCCATTTGAACTCCCAGATCTTCCTCAAGTTGTTAGGCTCTATTAGGAGGAACTTGGCTCTGATACCAATTGTTGATAACTGAGAGGGGGGGGGTGAATCAGTTATCCTAATTATTTCTTCTTTCTGAACTTTCTTATTAATCAATGCAGCATTAATTCAAACAAGCAAATATTACCATGAAATGAAAAAAACATGACACGGTATTTTTGATGTGGAAACCTTGTTAAGGGAGAAAAGCACGGGGTGATTAACCCAAAGATTATTCTCTGTTAGAAGAATAAGGAATTACAAAATGGCACTTGCCAATTAGGGCTCACTACCCGAGCACACTGCTCACAAAGGAGGCACACTGCCTACAAGGAGACACACTGTCTACAAAAGAATGTTATACAATACTTGAACTGATTGGAAGCATCCACATATGCTGGAGTTTAGTTCTGGTTAGGCTCAGTACACTGATCTGCTGCACTTCATCTTTCCTCTTCTCTTTATTCTGCTTTCCTTTCACATACCGGATCTTTCTTACTGCTTCTGCTCTGCTCTGCACTTATTCACATATCACATCACACAACTACTACTCTCACAACTAAATCCATCATGCATATATATCCACACAAGTAATTTCATCACCTTTCTAGTCGGCATCCGGAATAGTCAATCTTTTCACTACTTCTGATCTGTCAGCTGAATCCTACCACATCAAGTAATGCGGATCAAGCATATACTTGTAGAAATCATTAATCATGTTGGCCAAGTATGATTCATGCCTTCATAACCTTTAACACCATCAGTAACACATCTGGAAGGCAGTCTGATGTTCTGTCAGTTAGTTCTTCCTCTGTTCATACTGTCACTCAGGAATCTGGTACTTAACTATTCATATCTTTTTCCTCATCTATCACTGGAGGCTAAATCCTTGGAATATACCACTCAAGGTAGTCCTCTTGACTTCCCCAAATCTGCACTGTACCAAGATACTTCCTCTAAGAGATCCGGACCAGTCTGTCGGACCTTGCCACATGCTCTGTTCTTGTTCATCAGACCACAATAATCTTCATTCTGACTTCTGGTAGAGACACACCATGACTTGCGGATATGTGGGATGACCTTTGTTGCCATTAATGAAAACAACCATGAATCCATATAGTGTCTCTTGCCAACAGAGGGACCTAAGCTTTTTGAACCCAGTCTTTGAGAATAGTTTCAGGGGAGTCCTCCCAACAAAGTATCCAATAAGAGTATGTTGTTCTAACCATAAACAAGCAGAATCAAATTCTTGCATGGGAAAAATCACATCGGCAGAAGAATCAAATGGCTTACCTCGTGAAACACCTTCAGAACAAACTTTCGGGGACGCTTGGTCAGTGGAGGAGCCATTGTGCAGAGCCGTCAAACCACCAACACCAACAACAAGTGCTAGGTCAGAACCTATAGGAGGCATTTAAAAGGCCAAAAAACTGCAATAAATGCAGACATATAGAAGGAAAGGCCATAACTCCTGCGCCTAGAGTATGGTACAACACAAACGAAAACAATGGAGACCAACTATAGATGAAACCCTAGAAAAGTCATAATGCCCACAACATGTTAACATCACACCATGCGGAATACTTCATTTGCAGTCACATATAAGATTTGTTATAATCTGTGACGTGTTATATAGTGTATGGAGACGGCAAAAGTCGATGGATAATGAAGAAAATGTGACAGAAAATGTGATGTAACAAAGAGAAAATGTCAGCTTAGAAATGCAATGCATTAAGTTAAAAGGACAGATGAAAAACATGACACTGAATAAAACATCTTTCACTCAGAGTCTAACAATAATTTGATAGTTGCCATCTTGCTGTGGGTTGTAACATACAACATTAACTTCAGTCGCAATAAAATGTGATGTAACAAAGAGAAAATGTCAGCTTAGTAATGCAATGCATTAAGTTAAAAGGACAGATGAAAAACACAGCACTGAATAAAACACCTTTCACTCAGAGTCTAACAATAATTTGATAGTTGCCATCTTGTTGTGGGTTGTAACATACAACATTAACTTCATTCACAATAACTATTGTTGATGTGGCTACAAATTGTCCAGCTGTAAATAGTTGGTTTGTTGTTGCTGACTAGTTTTACGGCTTTTTCCAGCAATGCACCAGTTGATGAAACTTAATAACTATTTTGACAACTTTCTTCTCAACCATCCACTATTCGATGTGCTGTACACTCACTTCGACTGTTTCGTACAAATGTCAACCAGTCAGTCATTTGCAACGCATCGGCTGGTTAAGGTTAACCCTACAAATTATAGATAATCCAATTTGAAACAGACAAAGGTAGGCATAAAATGGCCACAAATAAGTTTGTTTCACCTTCGATGTGGATGATAAGATTTTGGTTCTCTAGAGAAAACCATACGTTAGGTAGAGGCTATCTTCAATTTGGTTTAGTCAATCAATTTAATGTTGAATCTCTATTAACTTCTAGTACACATGTCAAAAAGTGCACATTTTATATTGGGGACTCTCGTCTAAATGGCAGTTAACATGTAAGTTGTTTAAGCTCTTTCTTTTTAATATGGGACTATTTTACATAGGTTAACAATAAAGTATTATTATTTTAGATAGGTTAACAATTACTCTAAGTTAAAAGGTATTATTATTTGTTGAAGGTAAAGACATAATCTTATTTAGGGCTTTATTATGAGTGCTTCACTTTCCCATTCATTTTTCTCCTTTCATATCATGACTTTCCCAGGTCTCTTCATATTAGAAAGAGATATCGAAAAGAGATGAAGCACAAAGAACTTTCTAGAGAAATTACAGTTTGTGTGGAAATGGAATTGAACAAACCTTTGCTTGAGAATATTAAACTTATTGGCCCTAATTTTGAACTAGAACAATGTTTAGTCTACGTGAATAAGCCGAATGCATGTTTTTTGTCAAAAAGAAGGCCGCTTGATTCGTGATTATCCTATTAGGAGAAATAGAATTGCTCAGCCACCCTTGTTTCCTACCCCTTCAAATTACCGTATTGCCCCCTCCTCCTAATTTCTATTCCTTCTAATGCCCCTCCTTCTCGTCCTTCGCCTACATCAACGAGCCTGTCCCAATCCTCCTCCATCCATAATAGTCCACCTAATGCTAACAATGATCCTCCTCCTTCCTATAAAGATGAGGTTATGACAAATGGTTGGAGAATGGTCCAAAAGAGGAAAGAACCTTCTAATTCCTCTCCTCCTCCTATCACACGTTCTCCATCCCAGGATCATTCTCCCTCTCCTTATCATCCCCCTCCTATATCTCTTGTTCATGAATCTATTCCCCTTGCACCCCGTACTCCCTCCCCCTCACCTCCCCCCGCTGCCCCTCTCACCACACAACCCTAACCCACCTAGAATTCTCGTCAAAGGTCTAGATCCCCTTCTATTGCCTCCAATGATCAAGAGAGCAATGGATAGCCGGTTATTATTCCCAATAGTTTTAGTGTGCTGACTCATGAAGATGATACTATCAACCCTCATCATGAATTATAGTGTACTCTCTTAAAATGTAAAAGGGTATTATAGTACCTCATCATAAATTTAAAGTCAAAGAGGCAGTTATGAAATAGAAAATTGATATTTTATTCCTTCAAGAAGTTAAACTCAATAATAATAGACTTGAGGCATCTTTATGCAATATATGGAGAAATGTTTGTTTGCATACATCCCATAGAGATGGCAGAGGAGGAGCTCAAACAAATTTAAAAATTGTGAATGGATAATGAACTCTTATTAGTTGTTACCACTATGCTAAAGTCGTGATTAGTGAAGCTTTGAAGGGGTCATGGTCGTGGTGGGCTGTTAGTGAATTAATTGATGACCACCATGGCACATTAGTAAATTAGATATTAATAGGAGTAATGCATTGATGGATTGATGGAAAAAATGCAACGTTAGAGGGTCCCACTAGCCAATGACTATTCTTAGATATCATCCACTTCAAAGGTAAATTTTGGCCAATAAAAATAGACCAAATATTTACAACTTTTTGTTGTCGATCAGGCGTAAAATTATTACTGATGATTTGACCATTAAACTGGATGATATTTAAATAGAATACCAGTGACCTAAACAGGTCAAACCTTAGAGTGGACAGAAAAAAGAATCTTAATATAAAAGAATAGAAAATTTCTTTCCAAGGTAAGCTCTGGAATTCACCACAATAATTTTATGTCCTTAGAAGTATATGAGATGATTTTGACACAAAAACCAGAGTGTTTATGGCATTCCGAGATTTTCTTTCCCGGGCCCTCTCTGATTTCTAATTCTACATCTCCTAACAATGATAAGGAATGTTAAAGACCACACCACAAAGTCTCTTGAATGATAACAAATTTTATTTGGATGATAACTATATAGGTATACTGATGTCAGTTCCACCTGTCCCAACCTTTAATTATATAATGATGCAGAATCTCAAAATACTTCATTTGTAGTCACGTATCAGATTTGTCATAATCTGTGACGTGTTGCATGGTATATGGAGATCCCAAAAGTAGATGTGTAATGAGGAAAATGTAACAGAAAAAATGTCAGATTAGAAATGCAATGCATTAAGTCAAAAGGAAAGAAGAAAAAATGGCACTGAATAAAACACCTTTACTCAGAGTTTAACAATAATTTAACAGTTGCCATCTTGCTGAGGGTTGTAACAGAAAACATTAACTTCAGTCACAATAATTATTGTTGATGTGGCTGCAAATTACAGAAAATCCCAGTTCGAAACGACAAAGGTAGGCATAAAATGGCCACAAATAAGTTTGTTCACCTTCGATGTGGATGATAAGATTTTGGTTCTCTAGAGAAAGCCATACGTTAGAAAGAGAAATTCTTCAATTTGGTTAAGGTTGAATCTCTGAGTAATTTGTAGTACACCTGTCGTAAGCAGTCGGCACATTGTATATTTTATTTTGAGAAATTTTGTATTGCAAATAATAAATGCTCATAACAAGTTAATTTTGTTATGCATTAGGAAGTATATGTTTTCTCTTATTAATTTGTAGTATACGTGTCATAAATAGTTGGCATATTGTATATTTTATTTTGCGATGGCCTCCAACTTAAACTATCGCACAAGGTGCTAACTATTTAAGCTCTTCCTTTCTAATATGAGACCATTTTAGAAAGGTTAACAATGAGGTGTTTCTAATACAAAATGTTTTTTAACAAATTATTTTTGTATACACCTAAAAATGGCTCAAGATAAAATAAATAAATATTTCATATTTATTTTATTCTTATTTCCTCTATCAATAAATAAATATAGTAATTTATTTATTTGATTCACATTTATCCTATTCTTCCAATAATTAAATAAAATTTAATTTATTTAATTAAATATCTTAATTCTTCTAAAGTTATCTCTAATTAAATAATCCTAATTATTTAATTATTTTTCTAAGACAAAGTCATATTCCTAAAATCCACATCATTCATCTACATCACCTTACACATCATTTGACACTTCACCTCCATGTTGCACCATAAATTAAATATTAATAATATTTAATTAAACATTTATCCTCAACACATGTCCTATTTCCTCTCAACCATCCCTACTTTGTAGAAGTTGGTTTCTCCACATCATCATGGTCAAAGTTGACTATGAGACACTTGTCTCATGAGTCCTATATTCCAACATCCCAACAAACATAGACTCCTTCTTCCATCTTTCTCTCATTGTCTTTGTGAGCATCTTGCCATGTGGCTCCTTGTCCCACATATCTCTCCATCTTGTCAATGTAGTAGGAACATCCTCCTTCTATATCTCCCCTCATCCAACCAATTCCTCAACCATTGATCTTTTGCCACTTGAATCTAAGCCATCCTTTGCCTATGAAATGAAGCCTCTCATCCTCATTTTGAACAACACAAGAGAGATCATACTTTCATACTACTAAAATCATATCAAATATCAAAAGTGTGCCTTTGGCTTTTATTTGCATAGCATCATCAATTAGCAGTCTCCATTTGCATATCATTAGCATTAGCCATCTCCATTATTGCATTGCATTAGCTTCATCCAATCATTATCATAGTTGAGCATTGTAGAATCATTCACTTTGCATAAAATTCACCACAAGTCCATTCATCTTAGAGTCATCTTGAAACAAAGAAGTGCATTCTAAGAGAATAATTACTATCAGCAAAATCAAGATCTCAAGAAGATAGGACACAATGGGACATGAAGGAGAAATCTGAGTTTGAAGGTATAAATCATATTTTCTTCAAATTCTATGTTTTTCTATTAGTTTCATTGGTGATTTTGGTTTGAGTAGAAATTTAGAGTTTTGTGGTAGCTTAATAGGTTTTTATTGTTGTTCTCCAAATTATCATCACATTTTTGGCACCCACCGTGGGGCAATTGCCCCAAATTTAACATAAAAATTTGAGTTTTTGTGTCTTTACAGTTGTAACAGAGCGTTCCTACGCATTTGTGTTCCAGTCTTGCGCATCCGTACCAGAGATAATTCCTACATAAGAAAATACTATCTTTCTACGCATTTAACCTCTGTTTCTATGCATATGAGCCATCTTTCTATGTATTTAATATTTCTGTGCATTTGATCCATCTTTTTACACATCTGTTCTCTATTTCTAGGCATTTACATCTGGCACTTTAGGTTTATGTTGTTGGACTAATTTGGTTACTAATCCATGGTGCAACTACTTTTGAATGTCTAAGACTGTATGTTAATACTACTAACGGTTGTTTTGTAGGTTTATTGCCTTTGTTAGGACATCATTTTTGCATTCATTCTTGCATTGGTAGTTTAGTAGCATTTAGATTAAGTAGGAAAAAGTAATCTTACACATCTATTTCAAAGCATATGTTCAATACAATCAAAACATAGTTTGATCTAGGGGTTAATTGGACATTCCTTTCTTTTCTTTGATCATACTAGTATTGCATCTTGTGTGATTAGCTTTGTTGTACTTAGTTTAATCTAGACAGTTAAATAAACAAGTGTTTTACATGTTTGTGAGGTGATAGGTGTATGCTCTCCCCTTGTGCAAAAACTTGGGTGATAAAAAACTAGACCCATCTCTTTTTACTTTTTGTTTATCCCGAACAAAATCCCTAGAAAGTATCCTTTATTCACTTTGTGGATTATGGATATGACCTTTTGGTTTTATTTTTAGAAGGGCCTACTTTTTGGAGTGCATTTCATCCAAGAGGGGATGACCCTAAGCAAATATTTCCTTTGGACTGCTATACAAATTAGGTAAGGTGAAAGCCAAGTCCTAACCAACATTAGCCTTTGTCATACGGTGCCAATTTGATAGGAGGCATACTAATACTTTTGTGAAGAAATTTCACATTTGTGTAAGGTATATTACACTCCTAGTAAAGTTGGTT
Source organism: Cunninghamia lanceolata (assembly GCA_027924645.1). Lineage (NCBI taxonomy): Eukaryota > Viridiplantae > Streptophyta > Pinopsida > Cupressales > Cupressaceae > Cunninghamia > Cunninghamia lanceolata. Next base: position 6,485,040 of record BSBN01000458.1, read on the forward strand.
AAACCTTTTAGTGGCTTGCTAGATGCTCACAAGGTGTTGGTCCCTCAAAATGCAACTAGAAACCCCATAGTTAGAGACTACCTGATCTACCTCTGAACATTGTGATAATTTTCAATGCAAGGGTATTTCACCCCCAAGATACTCACCATAAGGCTCCCTTGAGATGAGACAGAAATCCCTGACTTAGCATAAGCTACTTGTAGCTTTCTAGGGAATGGGTGATTGGGTCATCCTTCTAGTCCTGGAGGTCCCTATCTATCCTCTCTCACAAAGAAAAAAAAGTGTACACACCCACATTAGGTGTGATGACACTTGAGTTGATGGAGATTCCAAGTGTGGGCTGATGTATTGCAGTGAAGTCATGTCCTTAGGTATAGAAAGTGCTTGATTTGCCTTCAATTGTGTTATACTTGTGGAAATTTGTGCTTTTTGTGAGCCTTGAACATACACTCATTGTTACAAATAACCATTGTGTTTAATGTCTATTGTGTCTTCTTGTCAAAAATAGAGAAAAATCATCCCAAAAACAATAGTTTACTTAGGAAAATGAACCAAAAATAAACCAAAAAAAACCAAAATTGATCAAACACAGTCACTAACACAGAGCTACGCATACAATCACTATTTTTGCACATACAATCACTGGTCCTATGCATCTGATCTTTTTGTGCATATACCCTATGTTTCTGCATCTGTAATCATTGTTTCTACGCATTTGATCTGACACATATGCCCTCTATTTCTGCGCATATAAGCACTATTCTTGTGCATTTGATCCTATGCATACATAATAGAGGACACTTCCCTAGGACTTGAACAAACAAATAAAACATATTTGGATACCCTTTTCATCATAGGTTTCATTTTAGGAGTCATACAAACCATACATAGACTTCTTGTATCCATTTTAGACATTCACACTTATCTCTCACACATAGCTTCCCAAACCCAACTTGGAATTCTATAAGCCCAAGGCAAGGTGAGGGGGGTCGCTGGGCAGAGTCACGGGGACACCTCTGAGTTAACAAAAAAAAAAAAAAAACAAGATTTTCACAAAGTGTTTTTGAGATCTTATCATTAGTTTCCATCTATCAGGATTCATCATCCTTTATCTAGGAGCTATACTAAAAATCTTGACAAAGTTAGTCTCCATCATAGGGTATGTGTAGGATCATCGTGGGCCAAACAGTGGCAATAGGAAAAAAATCGTGTTTTTACTTAGCCAAATTCGTGACTTGGCAAAGTTTGACTTTGAAACGGATATCTGTTTTGGTTTGGATACCAAACCAAAATAGATATCCATTCTCAAAACGGATATCCATTCTCAAAATGGATATCCGTTTCCAAAACGGATATCCATTCTCAAAATAGATATCCGTTCTCAAAATGGATATCCGTTCTCAAAACGGATATCCGTTTTCTAGAAAAATTTGGGAAAAAGGCTTTTTAGTCTTTTTGAAAATGTACCTCTTAAATCTTGGATCTCCCATCAATATATGAACCTCCTTAAAGACCGTTTCTAGTGAAGGAGGAGGGCAAATTAACATTGGTAGCTTCTTTACACATTAATCCATAAGGATTTGTTAAACACTAAGAATCATCACTAATGAATTACTCAAATAATCAATAATAAAATATTCAGTTTTGTTCATCATGTGAAATAATCACTTTTAGACTATGTTCCAATATTTCGGGGATAGGAATGGTGGGGCAGCAGGGGATGTGTTTCGGGGCGTTTTGGATTTCATGCCCTAAATTGCTTTACCCAATCCTTCATATGATTTGATTCATGATACATGGTTTGAGAAGGATACACATGATATACCCTTACCCTCTAGTGATAAAATTATGAATGATACTTTATGTGGTGAAGCTACACCTTTGTTAATCCTTCATGACATTGTTATTCCTTGTGATGATGATGTCCTTCATGTGATATGTTAGGACATAATGCAAAGTTAACATGGCATGAACTCTCTTGGAAGGGTAAGCATGGACTATAAGAACATTGAACTAGTTGGATCTGTTAAGCTCACCATTTATGAAAGAACCTTAAAGGTTAACCTTAATTAGGTAAGGTTATGTTTCAGTGTGGTTGTTTGTGCAACAATGTGTAAATTAATGTTACCGAAGGATAAATCTAACTATACTAACATTTTAATAACCATGAGAGCTGGGACTAACAATTAGACTAAAAACTTGACAAACAATACAACTTGGACACATGTAGGACTTGGAAAATGGAAAAGAATATAATTAAATGTGGAAAACAATGAAAAAGTGGTATTAGTTGCACCTATATAGAGAAGTGGTTAGAGGTTGGTTAGGGGAATTATTTAGGGTTTATAGGTTTAGGGTTGCTCGGGTTTAGGGGTTTAGGGTTTACAGTTTAAAGAGAGATAGAGAGAGGGGACTGAAAGAGTTTGGGAGAGATAGAGGAGACAGAGGGGAGAGATAGGGAGATAGAGAGTGAGAGACATGTCCAAAGACATAGAGAGAGAGAGATTGAGAGGTAGAGGGATAATAGAGATAGGGAGATAGAGGTTTAGGGTTGCTTGGGTTTAGGGGCATTATTTAGGGTTTAGGGTTTAGGGTCTTGGGGTTAGGGGTTAAGGTTTAGAGGTCTAGGGTTTAGGGTTTAGAGAGAGATAAAGGACCAATAGGGAGATATAGAGGAGTCCGAGGGGAGAGATAGGGAGATAAAGAGTGAGGGACATGGCAAGAGACATAGCAAGAGAGATTGAGAGGTAGAGGGACAAAGGTGATAGGGAGATAGGGTAGAGATAGGGAGATAGTGGTTTATGGTTACTTGGGTTTAGGGTTTAGGGGTTTGGGGTTTAGGGTTTCTTAGGTTTAGGGGTTAGGGGTTAGGGTTTAGGGGCATTATAATTTAGGGTTTAGGATTTATTGTTTAGGGGTTAGGGGTTAGGTTTAGAGCTTTAGGGTTTATAGAGAGAGAGTAATGATATGGAGATATAGAGGAGTCTGAGGGGAGAGATAGGGAGAAAAAGAGTGAGGGACATGGCTAGAGACATAGGGAGAGAGATTGAGAGGTAGAGGGACAAAGGTGGTAGGGAAATAGGGGAGAGATAGGGAGATAGTGGTTTAGGGTTACTTGGGTTTAGGGTTTAGGGGTTTAGGGTTTCTCAGGTTTAGGGGTTAGGGGTTAGGGTTTAGGGGCATTATTTAGGGTTTAGGATTTAAATTGTTTAGGGGTTAGGGGTTAGGTTTAGAGGTTTAGGGCTTTGGATTTAGGGTTTATAGAGAGAGGAATGATAGGGAGATAGAGAGAGGAGATCAAGGAGACATATAAGGAGATAGAGAGTGAGGCACATGGCCAGGGACATAGGGAGAGAGATCAAGAGAGGTAGAGGGATGATAGAGATAGGGAGATAGGGGAGAGATAGGGAGATATAGGTTTATAGTTGATTGGATTTAGGGTGTACCTAGGTTTAGGGTTTCTCAGTTTTGTAGATAGTTAGATAGAAAGAGAGAGGAGATAGATAGGGAGAGATGGAGGTGACAAAGGGGAGAGATAAGGAGATAGAGAGTGAGCGAGATGTCCAGAGAAATAGGAAGAAGGATTGAGAGGTAGAGCTTGATGATAGAGATAGGGAGATAAGGGAGAGATAGGAGATAGGGTTTAGGGTTGCTCGCATTTAGGGTTTAGGGTTTAGGGGTTCAGGGTTAAGGTTTAGTGGCATTATTTAGGGTTTAGGGTTTAGGGGTTAAGGTTTAGAGGTTTAGGGTTTAGTGTTTAGAGAGAGAGGACAATTAGGGAGATATAGAGTGAGGGACATGGCCAAAGCATAGGGAGAGAGATTGAGAGGTAGAGGAATGATAGTGATGGGGAGATAGTCAGATACGGAGATAGAGAGATAGAGGTTTAGGGTTTCTTGGGTTTAGTGTTTAGGATTTAGGGGTTTATGGTTTCTCAAGTTTAGGGTTTAGGGGTTAGGGGTTAGGGGTTAGGGTTTAGGGGTTAGGTTTAATCATGTGTTAATACAGGTTGTGGAGTGAGAAATGGGTGGTATGGGAGATCAGAAGACTAATTTAAAGTTGGGCCGATGGATATATGTCACAGTGAAAGGTTCAAAGGCTCGTCAAAAGTGGAGTGATCGGAGCATCGGTATAAGAATTTTTGAGTTGGCCGATAGTGTTTATCTTGCCGATAGGAAGAATGTATATGATTTGATGTTATTTGGGACTTTGAGAAGGTTTCTTAAAGCTGATTAAGCTTTAATCTATTTGAACTATGGGTTTTGATGGGTATTTCACCGTGTTTTGAGAGCTTCCACTGTGTGCTCTGCATCAGACCAATAGGGAGATATAGAGGAGTTCGAGGGGAGAGATAGGGAGATAAAGAGTGAGGGACATGGAAAGAGACATAGTGAGAGAGATTGAAAGGTAGAGGGACAAAGGTGATAGGGAGATAGGGGAGAGATAGGGAGATAGTGGTTTATGGTTACTTGGGTTTAGGGTTTAGGGGTTTGGGGTTTAGGGTTTCTCAAGTTTAGGGTTTAGGGGCATTATAATTTAGGGTTTAGGATTTATTGTTTAGGGGTTAGGGGTTAGGTTTAGAGGTTTAGGGTTTTGGATTTAGGGTTTATAGAGAGAGAGGAATGATAGGGAGATATAGAGGAGTCTGAGGGGAGAGATAGGGAGATAAAGAGTGAGGGACATGACCAGAGACATAGGGAGAGAGATTGAGAGGTAGATGGACAAAGGTGGTAGGGAAATAGGGGAGAGATAGGGAGATAGTGGTTTAGGGTTTAGGGGTTTAGGGTTTCTCAGGTTTAGGGGTTAGGGGTTAGGGTTTAGGGGCATTATTTAGGGTTTAGGATTTAAATTGTTTAGGGGTTAGGTTTAGAGGTTTAGGGTTTTGGATTTAGGGTTTATAAAGAGAGAGGAATGATAGGGAGATAGAGAGAGGAGACCGAGGGGAGAGATAAGGAGATAGAGAGTGAGGCACATGGCCAGGGACATAGGGAGAGAGATCAAGAGAGGTAGAGGGATGATAGAGATAGGGAGATAGGGGAGAGATAGGGAGATACAGGTTTAGAGTTGATTGGATTTAGGGTGTACCTAGGTTTAGGGTTTCTCAGTTTTGGAGATAGCTAGATAGAAAGAGAGAGGAGACAGATAGAGAGAGATAGAGGTGACAAAGGGGAGAGATAAGGAGATAGAGAGTGAGCGAGATGTCCAGAGAAATAGGGAGAAGGATTGAGAGGTAGAGCCCAATGATAGAGACAGGGAGATAAGGGAGAGATAGGAGATAGGGTTTAGGGTTGCTCACATTTAGGGTTTAGGGTTTAGGGGTTAGGGGTTAAGGTTTAGGGGCATTATTTAGGGTTTAGGGTTTATGGTTTAGGGGTTAAGGTTTAGAGGTTTAGGGTTTAGTGTTTAGAGAGAGAAGACCAATAGGGAGATATAGAGTGAGGGACATGGCCAAAGCATAGGGAGAGATTGAGAGGTAGAGGAATGATAGTGATGGGGAGATAGTGAAATAGGGAGATAGAGAGATAGAGGTTTAGGGTTTCTTGGGTTTAGTGTTTAGGATTTAGGGGTTTATGGTTTCTCAAGTTTAGGGTTTAGGGGTTAGGAAATAGGGGTTAGGGTTTAGGGGTTAGGTTTAATCATGTGTTAATAAAGGTTGTGGAGTAAGAAATGGGTGGTATGGGAGATTGGAAGACTAGTTTAAAGTTGGGCCAATGGATATATGTCACAGCGAAAGGTTCAAAGGCTCGTCAAAAGTGGAGTGATCGGAGCATCGGTTTAAGAATTTTTGAGTTGGCTGATAGTGTTTATCTTGGAGATAGGAAGAATGTATATGATTTGATGTTATTTGGGACTTTGAGAAGGTTTCTTAAAGCTGATTAAGCTTTAATCTATTTGAACTATGGGTTTTGATGGGTATTTCATCATGTTTTGAGAGCTTCCACTGTGTGCTCTGCATCAGACCAATAGGGAGATATAGAGGAGTCCGAGGGGAGAGATAGGGAGATAAAGAGTGAGGGACATGGAAAGACACATAGTGAGAGAGATTGAGAGGTAAAGGGACAAAGGTGATAGGGAGATAGGGGAGAGATAGGGAGATAGTGGCTTATGGTTACTTGGGTTTAGGGTTTAGGGGTTTGGGGTTTAGGGTTTCTCAGGTTTCCCTCAAATCATGTATAAATATGAATAAGCCTTCATGGAAAAGGCATTGGAGATGTATTGAAAACATTTTGAAGATGAATTAAAGACAAGTTTGAATGAAATTAATGTCAAGAAACTCTATTTTTGCAGATTTTACTATTTTCCTACTATTTATTTGTTTAGTATAGCCCTGTATGGATGTGTTAGGGCCTAAGAGAAATTGTAATTGAAAGCTAGTGGAATCTACTTTCTTGTGTTTTAGGTGCCAATAAGGCCAATAAGGACACTGGGGGCACATTATAACCATAAAAAACTTACATCTTGGGGGGAGGTGCCAATAAGGCCAATAAGGATACTATTTCAGTTGGGTGTGTGTGTATGCAAATCCCATTTATGGCTGAGAAGCTCTCTATTTACTATTATTCAACTCTCGTTAATAGGAGGTTGGCTCCACAACTATTGCAATTTGTGTATGAAACCTAGATGCCTACGAGATCATATATATATATGTATGTATGTAAATCCTATTTATGGTCAAGTAGCTCTCTATTTACTATCATTGAACTCTCATTGATAGGAGGTTGGCTCTCTGACTATTACAATTCAATCCATTTGTAATGATGCCTCTATCATGTTGAGTTGGATCTTATCTCTGCATCAAGTTAAAATCATGAATATGACAACACCATATAATCCTCATTGGGCTGTTAAAATGCACAAAACAATCATACAAGATAGTCATTCATGAAATTACTATACAAAGAGGGTTTATAAGTTGCATTAGGGTTTGTATAAATGATCTAATGGATTTATAAGGTTGTCAAACACCAAAATGGATGATTTATATGAGTTTTGGGACTATCATAGTCCATGTACAACTTGCCCTTTATGATTGTTAAAAAGATACATATGGCTATCCAAAAACTGCCCTTTATGACTATCCTAAAATAGCATCATGTATATGCTCATAAAAGCCATCAAACTCTGTGAATAAACTCATCATTGGATAAGGAGTGGAAGGATAAAGTCACATTCCCAAAACCTCTTAAAATCACATGTCTCCCCTTATGAAAACTAGGGTCTTTGCCGATACATTGTTCTATAAGAGTAAAAACCTTGCTAGGTGCCATATTTTTTGTTTTGCTCATCGTGGGGTTGAACGGACTACTCCAACGCATTGGGGTGGGTGGGTAAATGCCAGTGGAGGTCTCGTTTCATGCGCCAAGCATCCCAGTCATTCCGGGCAAGAGGCTACCGGCAAAGTCCCTTAAGATCCCTGAGACCAAAAATGCGCCAAACTTTGATGGAGCAGTTCTCAGAATTTGTGATAGCTGGGAATGTTGTGTTTGGACCTACAAGTGCATGTGGGGTCTGTCGACAATAACCTCTCTCATTTTTGGTCAACTCCATTCCATTTGACCGTGCCGAAATCAAACACGTTGTTGCAAAATGCTTCAATTTGATGCAGTGGAAAGGTGCTAGGTGTGACATTTTTCATTCCATAGCTCGTGGGGTCAAACGGACTGCACCAATGCATCAGGGTGGATGGGTAAATGCTATTGGAGGTCTCATTTCATGCACCAAGCATCCCAGTCCTTCCAGGCAAGAGGCTACCGGCAAAGTCCCTTAAGATCCCTGAGACCAAAAATGTGCCAAACTTTGACGGAACAGTTCTCAGAATTTGTGATAGCTGGGAATGTTGTGTTTGGACCTACAGGTGCATGTGGGGTTTGTTGATAATAACCTCTCTCATTTTTGGTCAACTCCATTCCGTTTGACCATGCCAAAATCAAATGCATTGTTGCAAAATGCTTCAATTTGATGCAGTGGAAAGGTGCTAGGTGTGACATTTTTTATTCCATAGCTCGTGGGATCGAACGGACTATGCCGATGCGTCGGGGTGGGTAGGTAAATGCCAGTGGAGGTCTTGTTTCACACGCCAAGCATCCCAGTCCTTCCGGGCAAGAGGCTACCAGCAAAGTCCCTTAAGATCCTTGAGACCAAAAATGTGCCAAACTTTGATGGAGCAGTTATTAGAATTTGTGATAGTTGGGAATGTTGTGTTTGGACCTACAGGTGCACGTGGGGTCCATTGACAATAACCTCTCTCATTTTTGGTCAACTCCGTTCCGTTTGACCGTGCCGAAATCAAATGCATTATTGCAAAATGCTTCAATTTGATGCAGTGGATAGGTGCTAGGTGTGACATTTTTCATTCCATAGCTCATGGGGTCGAACGGACTGTGCCAATGCATTGGGGTGAGCAGGTAAATGCTAGTGGAGGTCTCATTTCGTGCGCCAAGCTTCCCAGTCATTTCAAGCAAGAGGCTACTGATAAAGTCAAAAGTTGCTAGGATTGAAATTTTGCATTCCATAGGTCCTGGGGTCGAACAGATTATGCCAACATGTCGGGGTGGGTGGGTAAATGCTAGGGGAGGTCTCATTTTGTGTGCAAAGCATCACAGTCATTCCAAGCTATAAGCTACCGGTAAAGTCACTTTGCTGGTAGCTTACAGCTCAGAAAGACTGGGAGCCTTGGCACATAAAATGAGACCTCCCCTAGCATTTACTCGCCCACCCCGACGTGTTGGCGCAATCTGTTTAGCCCCAGGACCTGTAGAATGCAAAATTTTAGTCCTAGCAACTTTTGACTTTGTCGGTAGCTTACAGCTCAGAACGACTGGGATGCTTGGTGCACAAAATGAGACCTCCACTGGCATTTACCTGCCCACCCCGACTTGTTGGCGTAGTCTGTTCGACCCCACGAGCTATGGAATGAAAAATGTCACACCTAGCACCTTTCCACTGCATCAAATTGAAGCATTTTGCAACAATGCATTTGATTTCGGCACGGTCAAACGGAATGGAGTTGACCAAAAATGAGAGGTTATTGTCGATGGACCTCACGTGCACCTGTAGGTCCAAACACAACATTCCCAGCTGTCACGAATTTTGAGAACTGCTCCGTCAAAGTTTGGCGCATTTTTGGTCTCAGGGATCTTAAGGGACTTTGCCGGTAGCCTCTTGCCCGGAAGGACTGGGACGCTTGGTGCATGAAACAAGACCTCCATTGGCATTTACCTACCCACCCCGACACGTTGGCATAGTCCGTTTGACTCCATGAGCTATGGAATGAAAAATGTCACAACTAGCACCTTTCCACTACATCAAATTGATGCATTTTGCAACAATGCGTTTGATTTCGACACGGTCAAATAGAATGGAGTTGACCAAAAATGAGAGAGGTTATTATTGACGGACCCCACGTGCACCTGTAGGTCCAAACACAACATTCCCAGCTGTCACGAATTTTGAGAACTACTCCGTCAAAGTTTGGCACATTTTTGGTCTCAGGGATTTTAAGGGACTTTGCCGGTAGCCTCTTGCCCGGAATGACTGGGACGCTTGGTGCATGAAATGAGACCTCCAATGGCATTTACCCACCCACCCCAATGCGTTGGCGTAGTCCATTCAACCCCATGAGCTATGGAATGAACAATGCCACACCTAGCACCTTTCCACTGCATCAAATTGAAGCATTTTACAACAATATGTTTGATTTCGGCACGGTCAAACGGAATGGAGTTGACCAAAAATGAGAGAGGTTATTGTCGATGGACCCCATGTGCACTTGTAGGTTAAAACACAACATTCCCAGCTATCACAAATTTTGAGAACTCCTCCATCAAAGTTTGGCTCATTTTTGGTCTCAGGGATCTTAAGGGACTTTGTTGGTAGCCTCTTGCTTGGAACGACTGGGATGCTTGGCAGATGAAACAAGACCTCCATTGGCATTTACCCGCCCACCTCGACGCATTGGTGCAATCCGTTCGACCCCACGAGCTATGGAATGAAAAATGTCACACCTAGCACCTTTCCACTGCATCAAATTGAAGCATTTTGCAATAATGTGTTTGATTTTAGCACGGTCAAACGGAATGGAGTTGACCAAAAATGAGAGAGGTTATTGTCAATGGATCCCACGTACACCTGTAGGTCCAAACACAACATTCCCAGCTATCATGAATTCTGAGAACTGCTCCATCAAAGTTTGGCGCATTTTTGGTCTCAGGGATCTTAAGGGACTTTGCGGGTAGCCTCTTGCTCTAAATGACTGGGATGCTTGGCACACAAAATGAGACTTCTACTAGCATTTACCCACCCACCCCGATGCGTTGGCGCAGTCCGTTTGACCCCATGATGAGAAAAACAAAAAATATTGTTCTAGTTGACACATTCTCAATCATTGACATGGATGTTATCTTAGTACCGTTCCTTTAGGCACAATATGAGCTTCCAAGGGAAGGCACAATTGTGAGGTTGGAGATAATGAAAAGTGCACCTCATTCACAATCATGTTTTACTTGTCTTCAATGATGATTCCTTGATTCAACTTAATCCTTTGATAATACATTTTAATCTCCTTGTCAAAGCGCACTTTCAAGGTTGCTTGAGCAAGAGCTAGCACCTCAACATCTAGGCGCACTTTTGGTGTTCTAGAAGCATGAACTAGCAACTCAAATAGTAAGGCACTCATTCTAGGTTGTTTGTTCAATAATTGGCACCTTGTATTCTTTGGACATTCTTTCAACTTGCAAGATCAATTCATTATCAAGGCACATATCCAAAGTCATAGAGATATGAAGTGGTGCCTCACTAATCTAGGTGCACATTTGATGGTGTAGAGAGGTAGATGTGCACCCAAGTCATCATTTGATGCCTTCAATAACTATAAACTCCTTTGATGATGCATTTTATCCTTCCAATTCAATATCTAGCCTTAGGTGCACATTTTAGGTTGATAAATCATAATCTAGCGCCCTAAGTACCAAGGTGCACTTTTAGGTTAGTTTGATCAAGGATTAGCGCCTTCACTTCTAGGCACAAGTTTGGAGTTGAAATACATCAAAATAACAAGTTTCTTCATCACTTCATATTGTCACATGTTGTAAGCCATGTATGTGAAGATGTAAACATAGTATTGGTGACATGAGCAACACTACTACATATTCTTAAGTGTTGTAAATATGCATCTTCTTATTTAATCATGTGTTGTAAATGAAGGAATGCAATGATTGCAATATGTGCACAAAACAGAATTTTTGATAAGGATTGAAAGGAAATGTTAAGAAAATGCAATTGGCGGGTGTAAATCCAAAGTGTGGAAGCATAGACAAGGCATGTGAACAGTTTGGCATGACACCTCAAAGAGATGCTATCTCATGGAATGCAATGATTGCAAGATATGCACAAAATGGATTTTTTGAAAAGGCTTTAGAAACTTTGAAGCAAATACAATTGGAACATTTAAAACCAAATTCCATAACCTTTGCAAGCATTCTCCCTACTTGTGCCAAATCAGGATCTTATATATACATATATGCATAATGTCATGAAAATAATTTGTATAGTGTATATATCAAGCCATATAGGCATGTACAATTAAAACCATATGGGTATATACAATGATATACATCGATAACATACAAAAGTATGTTTACAAAGCCAAATAGGCATATGTAACAAAATGTCCCAAAATCAAATCTCCTATGGATTGCTATCAAATAATCTATGGCTCTTGCTAGGCCATGAAGATGGTGAACCAGTCAATGACTCATCCTCTATCGCTCATCGACTAGACCTCCTCGATAGAGATTTTTGAATTTCCACCTATTAATACAATCAAACAACGTGCACATTAATATAGAATTTAATATTCAAAATATATAACATGACATAAGTAATCAATCACTTACCTCTAATTGGTGATCCCTCTTGATCATTTGTTGTCTCTCTTCTTCTGTAGAGCTGGATGGGTAGGGGAGGTGATGTCCTGTGAGAAGCATGAACAAGAAAATTTAAGTAAATCCCAATTCTTTGCCAATGGAAACTCTGCAACGTCCATATCGCTACTACAAAATAGATATCCATTTTATTATGTACATTTGGATTCTAGACTAGGGATTCATTTTATTATTCTATAAACTTGTGAATTACCATCTAATTTGAATGTTTACACACTAATCCACCTAGGTATCAACTTAATAAAGCTCTGGATATAAGCCATTATTTGATTTGAGTAATCTTACTTTGGACACATTTGTGAAGACTCCTAAAGAGCCTGGACATACAATTGTAAAGATGATATAGCCTCCATATAAGCATAAAGATGATATATAATTTTAGTTTGTTGAAGGCCATGTAAATCAGTCATTGATGAGGACTCTGCTACACCTAAAGTTAAGTCCTTTGTTTGGAACTTTGAAGCATGCAAAGAGGTAAGTGACTTGTAATGCTTAAGTAAACACGAGTCTCAACATGATGTAGTTCAACTTGATGACATGTCTAAATATGACACATTTTAGTTTGTATTGCATGAGGACTTCCTTATTCATGCATATCAAATTTATAATTAGGTATATTTTTCTGAATTGTATGAGTTTGAGGCTTTCAATTTTTGTATTGACTCACTTGAAGATGCTAGTAGCCATGTGAACATGATTAATATGGGATCCAAGAGTTGTCATTTTCCCATGCATTTGGAGTGGATTGTTGGCCCTTATGATTGTTTAAATCATGTTGGCCTAGCTTTTGAATAGTTGCTTCGTGGCATGGATGGGAATAGATAATGTATAGACTTTATCACACTTTAGGGTTTTCCCATTATGCTAAAATGTTATGACTATCCACTTATTGTATTTTAGGCTATCATCAAATGAGGAGCTTCTAAAGGCAAAAATGTTGTCCCAAAAGAAGGCTCAATGTTATTCGTAAAGACATTAGATTGTTAAAATACAAATTTAAGGGTAGATATTCCTTGGGCTATTTTAGTATAGAGAAGCAAAATTGCAATATATGACTATCCTAGGAATTAGAATGGTTGATCATAGGATATTCATGGCATTTTGATATTAATGGATGGATTGATGGATGTTTAGGGAGTTTAAGTTTAAATGTAATGTATGAGAATTCTTATTTATGAAGGATCTAAAAGGTCTTATGTCTTATTTGTAGGCCATTTGAGAAAGAAATGAAAATATACCAAGGACTATCATAACACCTATTACAATTAGGTGCACCAAAGGATTGTCATCCAAGACCTTACCACTATGGGAAGTTATCAAAACCATGTCATGTTTAAACTTAAAGGCTTTATCACCTCTTTGTCCCTATAGGCCTATTAGAACAATAGGTCACATTTTATTCATATACCGGGGTTGAGAATAAACACTAAGCATTTGTAGTTATGGCAAGTGTAAATGGAAATAGATTACAACTTTAGACAATCTATCCTCTCCTAGATTGCACTGACTGAGTGGAAATTAAAAATTCCCTATCAATGTCCTTTATATACTGAAGGTATGGGTGAGAAAGGTAAACTTTGTATGTTGTAGACAAGGCCTCAAATATAAAATATACTATGACAATAACGAGAAGGACTATTAGGCATGAATGCTATCACTATTATAGATTGTCAAACCAACCATAGGCTGCCATAATAGTACACTGCTGACTATCATACCTTTAGGCATGGTGCCATGAACCTTATGAGTATAATGCATTGGTATTTGTGAGAAATGTATTGCTTATGTTAAGAATAAGTATTTATATTGTTTGAACATTATCAAAAGGTGGACTACAAATACGACTTTGTCAAAGGAAAACTTTAGTGGCAAAAATCTAACTATGAACTATTGTGCCATCCAAGCACAATCATGACCAACATCAAGGGATAGTCAAGGCATGGGTGTCTTAAGAAACACAATTGAAATTGTCCATGGATATTTGAAGTAATTCGCAATATTCATGATCAAGAATCAACTCTGACTGTCTCAACAGTGGTAAATTTGGCTTCAAGACAATCAAAAATGAGCTTAGGGATTCATTATCACCAAGTAATAAACAAGAGTAACCGTAAGTGTCAACCTTCAATTTCATTATACAAGAGGATGAAGAAGGGGCCATAGTATTTTCATACCATAATACAACATACAAAAGGAAAATCATGAAGTCAAAACATGTGTAAAGGGTATCTATGTTAAAGAGGAGAGTTGTGAATGGACGATGACTATCACTGTCAAAATAAGAAATAGTCTCACTAAGGACAGTTAGGTGATTTGTGGATTGTCATGACTACAAGGCACGAGAATCTTGTGTATGAAGAGGAAAGAAATATAAATAAAAGAAGATTGAAGGATTGTTGCACCTGGGTACAATGATCCTAAAGGATTGTCATGCTAAAAGGATAGTCAATAGTACAAAGATTCATATTTCAAGGCTATCCTTAATCTCATTCACATGGTCCTAATGTTGGTTTGATTTGCATGGAGTGAGATGACACTATCAGGATTAATTGAAAAGGTGAAAGGATTTGGTACCAAATTTGGTCACAAGTGTAAAAATTGCAATAAGCTTGAGAATATTGTTCACTAAACCTAGAACTATCACCAAGCAACATCCGTTTCATAAGATGTGATCAACAAACATGTAAGAATAATGGATATCAACCTTCTTGGTTATGCGTACTTGATAAGAGCCCATACTTTTCACAAGGAGCCACCAATTTTTAACTAAATATTCCATTAGAAATGGATAAAAAAATGTTCCCCCAAATGAGGAAACTAGATTGTTAATTAGAATTCTATGTGTAATGTGATATGAAACAATAGATACACCTATAAATGACCAACTAACTTTAACTTCTTGTATTATTACCTCGATGTTTCAAATATGTTGCGTCTCTTCATCCAAAACCAATGGTACAAAATTTTTCATAGATCAAGGAAACGGATATCCGTTTTCAGAACGGATATCCGTTTTTAGAATGGATATCCATTTTCAATTGCTTTTACCAAAGCAAAATGGATATCTGTCTTGCTTTGGTACAAAGAAAGATGGATATCTGTTTTGGTTGTTGACTTTTTATGGATTCTAACGTGTTTTCATGTTTCAGTCTCTTCTTCGAACTTCACCCTTCGTGCTGACGACTTTTTTTTATGCAAAATTGATAAAACAAAAAGGGTTTATAGAAAAAATTGTTAGCTTTCTAAAAATATAAGATTTGTTTGGTTATCATTTTATTAAATAATTATTAATAATTTTCTATATACCGTGTGTCTGAAATCCTGATGGACACACTGATTGAAAAACATCCATAACTTTCAAACCATTTCACCTTTTTGAGATCTAAAACCTGCATCACACTCTATGCTTTTCTGGCTATAGGTTAAAAAAAATAAAATTTAATTTCAATTTTTTTTAATCGAGTTAGGTTGGCTGGAAAATTACTTTTTATTTTTTTAAAAAAGTCACAGTAAAAAAATCATAACTAATTATTTTATTGGAAATTTTTTAAAAATAAATATGCGTCACATCCGGACATGAGTCCTCTACTTATTTTGAAAGTTTAAAAAAACAAAATATTTTTACTCATAGTTAGGTTGGCTGGACAGACACCCACTTTTTATTTTTTTCTGAAAAATTTAATAGCTGTTCTTTGAAATATTAGATTTTCACTAGGTAAATTTAGTTTTTTTTTTTAAAAAATAGTAGCCTATAAACTAGATTCAATTCTCTACAAATTTCATTCTTACATCTTTTTCAAATTGTGTAGATAATCCATTCAAATTTTCACATGAACTTGATAAATTCTAATTTTTTGTATTTTCATTGCCACTTAGAGGTATAGTTTGGCCCATCATGATCCTGCACATACCCCATAGTGATATCCATCATCCCTATTTGACTTACTTTGGATCACCCTTTGATATCTATTTATCACAACTCAAGATTACTGTTTAAACAAGATCAAAACAACACTTTAGAAATCTTACCATCAACACTTCAATCTAGTCATATCATCTTTCACCCAAACTACGCTTCATAAAAGCCATCACTTATCTCTACACATCTTACATTCAACATCAATCATATAAACTTTGTATGGTTGAGACTAGGGCTCAAAAGAAAAGACAAAAAGAAATGAGTTCATTCAATGGCAGCCAAGGTCATTCTAGTGATGATGAAGAAGAAGAAATATCCCAAGAAGAAGTTGTTAAATATCAACAATACCTAAAGTTTCAAAAGCTAATGGACAAACTCATAGCAATAGATCCACACAAATATTTCCTTATGCTTGCACAACAAGGAGCAAAGTTACCTAATGATTTTGACATTGCCAAGTTGAGAGAAACAATTCAAACAAATGAAACTGAAGCTCCTAAGAACAAGGAAACTAAGGATGTGACAAATCCATTAGATGCACTTACTCAACAAATCCAAGCTTTGCAACAACAATTTGTAGATTTACAAACCGGATCCTCAACAAAATGTTATTCATTAGAGGACATATCTCCCTATCCCTTTGATAGAAGCTTGATTATGATACCTTTTCCTTCCAATTTTGAAGTACCCAAATTTGACAAATATAGGGGAAAAGGTGATCCTTGTGACCATATTAGGGAGTTTAGTGCTACATGTTTAGAAGTTGCTCACAATGATACATATCTAATGCGACTCTTTCCACGTAGCTTAGGAGGTCAAGCCATGGAATGGTTCTCACGTCTACCTCCTGGAATCCATACATTTAATGAACTAGTAGACAAATTTGTAGCTCACTTCTATAACATTGAACATGATATATCAATGTTAGACCTTTGCAATGATAAACAAAAGGGTGGAGAATCCTTTGCTACTTTCTTGCAAAGATGGAGACAACCTGCAAGTCCATATCACATCCCCGAAAAACAAATGATAGAAATGTTTGTCCATAATTTAAACATGGAATTAAGATATCAAGTTCAAATCCATTGTCCCACTTCTTTTAGTAAGTTTATTGAGATGGGATTACTCATATAAAAAACATTGATAGCCAAAGGACAAATTAAGATCTATAAGGATGTCACTAGTTCAAACAACAACACTGACAAATCCACGTTTTGGACCAAGAATAAGAAAATTGTGAATGATAGTGTTGGTGATTGTTTTGAGATAGTCATAACAATTGGTTAAAATTCACATAAATGAACCAAAACTAACTTGAAAGATATGAAGGAATTGGTTAAGATTTGCTTTATCCCAAGTTTAATATGGTTAGGTCTTGACCTATTGGGCAAATTCAGTTGGTCGATGTGAAGCTGTAATGTTCAAGGGGCCTTACATAGTTTAGGGTTTCTTGTTGGTTTACTGGACTTGAACTTATGCCAAGGGTTATAAATATCAGTGTGTTGTTCATCCCCTTTTGCATAAAAGTGTTACTGTGCTGCAAAGCTTTAAATAGTCTTCTTGAATTATTGCAGCTTTCTCTTCTTAAATATTTATGAAAACTGTCTACTTTAAACTCTGCTGTTCATGCTTTCAAATATGAGACAAATTTTCTTCAAATTTCTACGTTTTAAGCTAAGTATTTTCAGATGGGTTGGGAAAAGTTAGAAAGATCTAGTCTAAACATCATTCATTCTACCTAAGGATCTAATTGTTCTGTTATCCACTGTATAAGTATTACAGCAAATTGATCAAATCCACAGACAAAACCCTAAGTGTAAGTCTTGACCATTTTCACAAACATACACTTAAAATTGCAAGCTCTAAGAGAAAATGTTTCAAACACAATGAAGAGAAAGAAAACACTCAGAAGATAGATGCAGAATTCTAGATTCAATTGTATTAGAAACAGCCAATCATATAAGATTTACAATGTCTGAATGACTCTTAGCTTTAATGATCAAACCACAGAAAACTTACAAGCTTTACAGATACAGTAAGGAAGCTAGACATTCCACGCATTCCTTATTGCAGACACAGGCGACCTCCTTCTTCTACTTCTGAACTAAACGGTCCCTCTACCCTAAAATGTTACTTTTACAAATTCTTGCTGCTACAAATCTCTATGTAGCCCCTGTGTAAAGTTTTACAGTGTATCAAGGCACAATATATAGACTTCCACTGTCCTCATCACATCTCAAAAAAAAAACCCTAGTTAAACAATGGTTCAAACCTCCGGTTACAACAATAAATGTTGGAGAACAAGTCTCCCAAAATATCTCTGAGCATACATCAAATCTGGATGAAAATATGCCCTTCTGGAAACCCTAGCAGTTCAAAAATAACTTCTGTTGTCTTTTGTAATAATGTCTTCAGCTGCATTTTGTCTTCATCAATGAATGGCCTTTGACTTCCTCGCCCTTCATCCTTATCTTCCTTTGCTCCTGAGATCTGATTTCCTCCTTCGTGATGTCACCGCCATCAAGTTTTAGCTCCTTTCTCAACTGCAAACCTGCAAAGAAATAGATAAGCAATAAGTATTATTTCACTTAATAAACAGCAGGAACTGAAACAGCTGCCAAATCTAGTTGTGACTGTGTGAATGCATCAATTCAGCCCTGAATCCGTGAAAATCGCATCCAAAAAATGCATATACAGCGCTGAAAAAAGTCGGGTCAACTATCATTGACCAAAAAAATATGCATTTGGGCCTAAAAAAATGCCTCAAGTTCCTATCGCTTCATTTTCCCGCTCATTTTCTCTATTTAAATCATTGTATACTTGATATACAATTCAGACATGATATATCCATTTAATCAGATTACAACCCTTTTCAGTTCCACGGCTTGCATATCGCAATGTATATCGGTTTGTATGTATACGTTGTATGTCTCACAATATACAAATGCCAAAATATACAAGCACTTAACTCTATTTTATAACTTTTCAATTCTGCCCCATAAAACAATGCATACACCATTGTATACAACCCTTCGGACCTATCACTATTATAAACAACAATTTATAACCCATCGAATCCGCAATGTATCTCTTGATATGCAAATCGGACGTGATACATAGGATAAATCCGCTTTATATTCATTTGGATTCCGGCTTGTATGTGGTGCCTTGTATGTTTTAGATATACATTCGAGTATACATACAAGCATTTAACTCGATTTTAATCTTTTTTGGATTCCACATTGTATGCCTCTCAAACATACAAGCGCGCATATATACAACGATTTCACCAATTTTAATACTCCCTTCAGGTCCGTGCTTGTATATTTCATTGTATGTTGTGCTTGTACCTTTCAATATACAATCAGATATACATACAACGAATTAACTCACTCTGACTTTATTTCGCGTCCGTAGTATGTATATATATTGCTTTGTATCTTCCGATATACAATGAATTTTCTATTTTGGACCTTTGTTTCGAATCCGTCTTGTATGTAAACAGTGCCTTGTATATAACTCTTGTATGTATCGTTTGTATGTATGAAACATACAAACGCCAAAACATACAACCATTTAATCCTGTTTAAATAACATTTTAGGTCCGCCATGTATGAAGTGCCTTGTATATTTGCTTGTATGTTTATCAAACATACAAGCCTACGGACATACAACAAATTCATCCCATTTCATAATACTTGAGTTCTGCATTGTATGCATAAAGTGTTTGTATATTCAGTTTGCATGTTTCGACCTACCAACATACAACATGAGATACAAAGCGGACATGAAACATCAATTCATTTTAACCTAAAACCACTTCGGGTCCATCTTGTATGTATATTTCAAAACTTTTACCAAATGCATACAAGTAAAAAAAAAATATACAAGCGGCCTTGTATATGAACCCGATTGCAAAAGCAACTAAGTAAAAAATGACTTTGCACATACAAAGGACTTTGTATATGCAAAGCGATATACAAACCTGAATGTACATTTTACCAAAATGATCATAACTTGTAAAATATGGCAAATTTTAAGGTGGTTCAAAAAGCAACCCTAGCTCATTTTTCACAAGGAATCCAACCATATCATGCACTGGTACTAAAAATACATTTTTCTCTATTTTCAACAAAGTTTGCAATTTTGACCCTCTTTTTCCCTTTACCACCAAGCAAACCAACACACAAAAAACAAAAAAGCAAAGCCACAGCAGGGGTCCTCATTTTGCTAAGGAGTAAAATGGGGCATGTTGTGAACATCACAACAACTAGCAACCAAACAAAATAATTAAATTCAAAGCATTAAGGAAACTAAATGAAATAAATCTATAACTTCCAACTATCTTTCCTGCAAATTATTATTCAACTCGAGACCTAAAGTATTCAATAAGGGTGCATGAATTTTTATTTTCAGTTTAGGTGTGTGCATGTGATTAATTATCCTCATCTTGAAGATCGGTTGAACAAACCAGTGACTGATATTAGCCTACGTAGGTGAGGATATTCCCTTATAGCCAACCGGATAGAGCCTTGCTGTCAGTGAGCGTCTATAGCCCTGGCAAGGTTATCGTTACAATTCTCCTAAGT
The DNA here is from genome assembly GCA_027924645.1 of Cunninghamia lanceolata. Taxonomy (NCBI): domain Eukaryota; kingdom Viridiplantae; phylum Streptophyta; class Pinopsida; order Cupressales; family Cupressaceae; genus Cunninghamia; species Cunninghamia lanceolata. Next base: position 6,505,490 of record BSBN01000458.1, read on the forward strand.
AGAGCCCCACTGCCAGCGAGCGTCTATAGCCCCAGTAGAGTTACTTAGATGGCTTAATCTGGATTTTTAGTATAATCTGCTTTATTCTATTTTTATATTTTATATTTTATTGATTTTGATTTTTTGATAGAAATTTCACAAGATATAGCAATTTGTAACTTTATAATACAAGGAGTGGTCACTTGCTGAAATTAAGCTGAGAATTGTAATGGTAGAAAGGGTGACCTCTGATTTTTCACTTAATATCTACACTGGTAGGTTCAACAAACCCAAGGATTTTAGGTGTGTCATCATGAGAAACCTTCCTCAAATTCTCAATCACTATTATTGAATACAAAATTTTAGAAGCTAAACAACTCTCTACACTCATGACAGTCACAACAAATTATGCATAAATTGCAAATGGTTAACCTGAATATTCTAAATTTTATATTGTTTTCAATGGTTGTTGGTTTGCTCCTTAATACTCTAAAGAAAAACAAAGATCCCTACTGAGGAGACAACAAACAAACCAAACAACGAATTGTACAAACCAAAAGAAAGAGAAAAGAAGAAAAAAAAAGAAAAAAAGAAAACAAAGCAAAAAAAAGAAAAGACTGTACAAACAACAAAAATAGGAACAAAAAGCAAAAATGTACACTACTTACATTATATTACACAAAATATGGACTGTCATTTACCTCAAGCCTGGAAGTAGTGTTTCAAATGTTGGCCATTAACTGGTAATGGCACATCTTCCCCTATCAAGGTCTTGAGTCTAAATGTGTTGTCTCCTATTATTTCTGAGACTTGCAATGGACCTAGCCATAGTTTGTCAAATTTTCCATGACTCCCTTTCTTTTCATGTGCTTTGTCCCAGCACAGCACTAAATCTGATATCCTAAATGTTTTGACTCTTTCCCTCTTATCAAACCACCTCTTAACTACTGCTTGGTGTTTTGCAAATTTCTCGATGGCTTGATCTCTTTTCTCACCGAGTTGTAGCATTTGTACTACCCTGGCTTCTCTATGGTTGTCAAAGCCTAAATACTCATTGGCAAACTTCCAGATTGGTATTCTTAGATTTACTGGAAGTATGGGATCAGTCCCATAAACTAAATGATAAGGTGTACTACCTAAAGCGATTTTGAACTTGGTCCTATCTACCCACAATGCATATTTTAACAAGGTTTTCCACTCTCTAGGACTCTTTGCAATCAGCTTCTTGATTATATCTAATAAAATCTTGTTCGTAGACTCAACTAATCCATTACCTTGAGGGTAATAATTTGAAGAAAACTTTAAAACAATCCCATATTCAAACGCCCATTTAGAAAACTTTAAAGAAGAGAAAGCAGGGCCATTATCACATACCAATGAATAGGGAGTTCCAAACCTGGTGATGATGTTTTCTTCAAGAAACTTGATAACTACCTCAGTTGTGGAGAACTTGTAGCATGTGGCCTCAGTCCACCTTGTACAATAGTCCGTCACTGTCAGTATGAACTTGTGTCGTGCAGAAAATGGAGGATTGATGACCCCAACAAAATCCAGGCCCCATTGTGCAAATGGTCTTGATTCAATCACAGGCTATAGTGGATTGGCTTGATTTCTTCCCTTATCTGCTGCAGTCTGACAGGTGTGGCAACTTTTGATGTGACTCTCGGTATCTTTGAACATCATGGGCCAGTAATAGCGCGCCCTCAATATTTTTTGTTGTAGCTAGATGGGAACCATGACCTGTTCCGTACTTGTCATGCAGTTCTCTTAACACCTTATCTGCCTCGGTTCTGTTTAGACACCTTAAATAAATTCCATCATGGTTCTTCCTGAATAGAAGACCTCCTTGTATCATATATTTTTGTGCTTTAATCTTCAAAGCTCTCCTCTGAGAAGCTTTCATTCTGTTTGGGTACCCTCTAGATATTAAAAAAGTGTTTAGATCATCATACCAGTCTGATGCATTCTAGGAATTCAGCACATACTGTTGTTTTATCAAATCTGGGTCAGTGTTTGCTATTGTTTGTACCAACGCCTACCCTCTAACTAGCCTCATGGGAATGATTTCCATGTCAAACTCTTGTAGCGTGATGATCCACTTGGCTCTCTTTTCTCCAGGTTCGTTCTGCATTAGCAGCATCTTTACTGCTGCGTCTGGTACTATGGCTTTGATCTAGCTGTGTAGAATATAATGTCTGAATTTTTTCACAACTTTTATTAGTGCAAATGCCTATCTTTAGGTGTCCAGATATCTCAGTTGTGCATCCTTTAGAGGCATGCTCATAAATGCGATGGGTTTTTCTTCATTGTCTTCACTCTTCTGTGTTAGGGCAACCATGACTGAATGGGAGGATGTAAAGGAGTAAATGTAAAATGGCTTGGCATAATCTAGACTCATTAGTACAGGGGCGTCAAAAATGGCCCGCTTAATATCTTTGAATGCAGCCCTAGCCACAAGCGTCCACTCCATATGTGCATCCTTAACATGGCATTTAATGGCTACACAATTTCTGCAAAACCTGTGATAAACTTCCAAACAAAGTTAATCTTCCCAACAAATGATTTTAACTCTTTCCTACTGTTTGGTATTTGCAAATTTTTTATTGACTCTATTCTATTTGGGTCAATCGATATTCCATCTTCAGAAATGACATGCCCTAGCAATTTACCTTCAGTAACTCCAAATGAACATTTTTTAGGATTGAGGGAAATTCCATACCTCTCACATCGCTTAAATATTTTCCTGAGATCTTCTGTGTGAGTGGATGCATCTTTGGAATACACAGTCAAATCGTCCATATACACAACAATGCATTTACCTGATAACCCACGGAACGGGATGTCCATGGCTCTCTGAAATGTGGCACCTACATTAATCAGACCAAAAGGTATTCTCCTATATGTATAATTTCCCCATTTACAAGTGAAGGTGGTTTTTAATCTATCATCTCTATCAATTAAAACCTGGTTATAACCTAAGAAACCATCTAAAAAAGACATCATTTTTGCCCCGTTGACTGCTTGCAGCATTTTGTCTATGGGAGGTAGAGGATAATTATCCTTTTCAGATGCTTTGTTCAAATTTCTAAAATCTACACATAACCGAATGTCTCCATTTTTCTTCCTTACTGGTACTAAGTTAGCTACCCAGACTGAATGTCTGACAGGGAAAATTATTCCAGCAGACAGTAATTTTTTAACTTCCTCAAAGATTAAAGGCTCCAAAATGGCATTCACAGGCCTTTGTTTCTGCTTGAATGGTTTAACCTCTGGTCTCAAAGGTATTACGTGAGTTATGATGGACGTATCATAGGTTTTCAAGTCTTCATATGTCCATGCTATTATGTGTTTGTATTCTTTCAGAACGTCTAAAATTTCTTTTCTAATTTTCTCAGAGCAAGCCTTCCCGATTGGCACATTTTGTGGATTTTGTTCTGTCCCTAAGTTGTGTAAATCACACTTACCCCCTTCTGTTTTGGGTAAGTCTTTCTGTTTCATCACTCCATCGAAGTCAAAAATATGTTCTAATTCAATTACTCCTTTGGGTAAAAAGTTGCTCTTCAAGTTGATGATATCCTCTTCGTTCCATGTTATCTCAGGCCCTTCTTGCTCATCAATGATTTGAGCCTCAAATACCTCATAACCAGTCAGAAAATCAATAATTTGCTGATCCCCTCCAAATACCTGAAAGTGTGTAATATTGTCTGGGATTCTGGGGACATTAACTAATTCTACAGCAAATCGTCTCAAACTTGAAAGTGTCAAGGGTTCTAATGTGCTAGCAGCAACTGCTAGTGCGTCCAGCCTGTGGTTCAGCTCTCTGGGAATGTGCTCTATGTTGAAAGCATCAAATGAATCTATTAATCCCCATACTCTATGTCTGTAACTAATCATTTTCTTGTAATTGCAAGCATATAGTTTCCTTATTTGTCTGACTACTAGTTCAGAGTCTGAAAATACCTTAATCATTTTTACCTTTTTCTTGACGGCCATGACAAGTCCTAAAATTAAGGCTTCATATTCAACAATGTTGTTAGTATAGGAAAACTGCAGTCTATATGCTACTAGATATGATTTACCTTGGGGATCTATGAGTTCAACACCCGCACCCACACCCTGCTTTGATTTGGATCTATCACATTTTAGTGTCCACATGCCATCTTTACTTTTCTGACCTTTTACCTTTACATGCTTTGTTTCTTCTATTACTTGTGAGGTGCTGGTCTATTCTTTCATGGGTATTTTTGTTTGGTTAACTTGCATATGTGTATTTTCAGCTTGCAAATTAGAAAGACAACTACCCTTGTCTTTTATTCCTTCTAAAATTAGAGCATCTATATTACTCTGAAAGTATCTCTGTGGTTGATCAGGATTCTCATTTCCCTCTTACAACCCTACCCTCTTTATGCACTTATTGTATTCATACTCAATGATGTCCTTGCACATTCCACAACTTTCCTCAGAATGTGGCCTATCATGAACTCTACATCTGTCTTTATACAGTTTACATTGGACTGGCAGATTTTGTTTAATGCACTCTTCCACTTCTTGTCTAATGGTATGACCAAAATTTTCCATTGCACTATTTTCTTCATCCGAAGAATCTGCATTAGATTTAATGAATAATGTTGTCTCCTTGCTGGCATGTTTTTTCTTAAGGTTTAACATCATGATCTCTTCAATTTGTACCCCATTGTTGGTAATCTGATAAACACTAGGTTCAACAGTAGCATATAATATTTCATTCGTTCGATTATACTCTATTATCATATGTTTCATCCTGGGTTCTGCCTCTATTCTAATCTGGTTTGGGACACCTCTCCAAGGTAGCCACATATGTGAAAAGTCAGTGGCCATATATCCATTTAATGTCTTGGACCAATCCCTACTCAGCAACATTCCATAATTCATGGGTATATCTACGATTTGAATGTCAATGAATTGGCTTACCCTAGGGTCTAAAGCTAATTGCATTTGAATGTTCATTAGTTCTCCTATCACACTAACCTTAGTTTTATCTAATTGTGTGACAACCTTAGTAGATCTGGTGGGAGTTAGCCCCAGAGTTTTACATATTCCTAAGGGCATTACGTTGGCTGATGCACCGGAGTCCACCATGCAATTATGTATGTTCTTCCCACACAATCTAACAGTTAACAAAAAAGGAGGAGCATCCTTCTTATCAACATACATTACTACATTTGTATTGGAAGGCTACTCAACTTTCTTACTTTTCTTTTTAGGTGGTGAATCTCTATTAGGAACAACTACATCAACAGCAAACTCATCTGTATCCAGGGACTTTATAAAAGCATTTCTAATCCCTGGGGTTTATAATAGTTCATTCAGAGGTATACTGACCTTAATTTTCTTTATTTCCTCTGACAAGTAACTCATTAATCTTTTTGTTTCTATTGTTTCAGTTTTACTTGTTTGGGCATTTTCTACTGTTGTTCCACTATTTGTATGATGATTAGCTTTGAGTATAGTAGGATTGTTGCTAGCATTCTGATCTAGGGGTGTATTGAAGTTGTTAGGAGGAGTGGAAGTGGTGAAAGGTCCTCTTAGCCTAGTGTTGTTTCTTAAATTGTAGTTGTGGTTTTTATTTGTCTGTTGAAAGGTTTGCACCTCTTCTATTTCAGTTAGTACCTCATTTTCAGTTTCAAAGGGAAACTGAAAAGCATTTAACATAAAGGCTGATTTAGGATAAAGATTTTCACAAAAGTATGGTTCATCCTCTAACAATTCATCCTCTTTCTCTTTTGTAGTTGCAAAGGTAAAGGTTTCTAAAACTAAAGTTGTATCATACCCTGAGGGTACGACCTCATTACCTTTGGGAATGAGAAACTCAGAAGTAGGAGGCTGCACATCTATATTAAAAATGCTGGCTGCTAAATGGAATTGTGGACAGTCAAGCTCAGCATGTGCATTGGTATTGTGAAATCTACACTAGTTTTTTAGTGATGTATTAGTCATTTGAATGCCAGCCATTTGTTTTGCATCATGATTATCCATATTCTCAAAAGGAGAAGCTAAGGTACCATTGTTTGGTCTAGTGTTCCATGTTTTGGATGGCCTAGGCTGATTCTGATTTTTGCTATTATTACCCCAGGCCCTATTGTCTATCACTGGCCCTCTATTTTGCATTAGCTACCCTTGGTTATGACTTTGATGTTGATTGTAGTTTTGGCTTTGATTTGGAAATTGGCCTTGGTTGTTATTTTGGGCATGACTCTGATTGTAGTTTTGATTGTAATGCTGATTTTGATTTGAACTATAGCTTTGATTTTGGCCTTGGTTATAATTCTGATTTTGATTGTATCCCTGGTTGCTTCTTCCATAAAGATTCTCATTTCTTAGTTGTGTCACTTCGGTGGTCAATCGTTTCAAATGTGCAGTGATCTCTTTGATTTCTTCCCTTTCCTCCTGTGATTTTTCTACAGTTGTATCTCTGGGAGGTCGGAAGAAAGGCTGACCATTATTTTGACTGTTATTAGTAGTGTTACCCGTGTAAGGAGCTATGGTTTGGATTGGGGTAGGACTATACACAGGTATGTAAGAAGGAACCAGATTTAATAATGGAGTGTGATGCATAGGGACTCCATTCCAAGGCTGTGCCTGATTTGACATCCCAAAATTTCCTCCATTAACAAATGGGCTACAAGTTGTATGCCTCATCTCTTGGTTTACTAAGGCTGCCTCTTTATAGGCTTTGGATATTGAATCTATGTCAGGTTTTCTTTTGACAAACATGGCAGTTAAAGGATCTAAGGCCGCATAGTACATAGCCAACAAGGTATCATCATCTACGGTGTAAGGGGCTACTAACCTCGAGTAGGCCTTTTGAAATCTGTCATTGAAATTATCTATCAACTCTCCCTCACCTCGTTTTATGGTAGCTAATTTATGATACAGGATGCAAGGGTCGATGGGTCCTCTAAATCTAGACAGAAATGCTTCTTCCATAAGTGACCAAGAAGAAACATAGCCATTGGGTAGGTTTACATACCAGTTAAAGGCTTGTTCATTAAAGGTGTAGGGAAACAATCTACACACCACGTCTTCATGTTCTAATCTGGCCCTAAAGCATGCTTCCTTGAATATTCTAATATGGTCTTCTGGATCTTGGTGTAACTGATATTTGGGACATATCTTTTCCAAATTTTTAGGCATCTCATTATAATCATTAAAGTGTATGGGGGAGTCTGCATTAAAATAAGCCATCGCAGGTATCTATGCTTGACCTGAACCTGTAGGAATACCTAGATTTACTAGTAGGATAGGATCTTTGGGAGGACTAGGACCTCTAGGAGTACCTAAACCAAGATTCAAAGATCTGTCAGGACTCACAATGTTACGGATGTTAAAAGGTGACCCAAGAGGTGATCCAGATGAACTCCCTACTTGCGATATTTTAGGATTCCAAATCAAATGGCTCTTACTTTGCCTTGTATCAGGTAGTTGCACAAAAATATCCCTTGAACTGGATCTAGACCTGGTCACTCTCTCACTGTTATTAGCCAGTTTGAAACAAACCCTAACTCAAGTCAGCCCTCCTTCTAGCGCCAGAGAAACTGTTGGTGATTGTTTTGAGACAGTCATGACAATTGGTTAAAATTCACATAAATGAACCAAAATTGACTGGAAAGATATGAAGGAATCGGTTAAGATTTGCTTAATCCCAAGTTTAATATGGTCAGGTCTTGACCTGTTGGGCAAATTCAGTTGGTCGATGTGAAGCTATAATGTTCAAGGGGCCTTACATAGTTTAGGGTTTCTTGTTGGTTTACTGGACTCAAACTTATGCCAAGGGTTATAAATATCAGTGTGTTGTTCATCCCCTTTTGCATAAAAGTGTTACTGTGCTGCAAAGCTTTAAATAGTCTTCTTGAATTATTGTAGCTTTCTCTTCTTAAATATTTATGAAAACTGTCTACTTTAAACTCTGTTGTTCATGCTTTCAAATATGAGACAAATTTTCTTCAAATTTCTACGTTTTAAGCTAAGTATTTTCAGATGGGTTGGGAAAAGTTAGAAAGATCTAGTCTAAACATCATTCATTCTACCTAAGGATCTAATTGTTCTATTATCCACTATATAAGTATTGTAGCAAATTGATCAAATCCATAGACAAAACCCTAAGTGTAAGTTCTGAGCATTTTCACAAACATACACTTAAAATTGCAAGCTCTAAGAGAAAATGTTTCAAACACAATGAAGAGAAAGAAAACACTTAGAAGATAGATGCAGAATTCCAGATTCAATTGTATTAGAAACAACTAGTCATAAAAGATTTACAATGTCTGAATGACTCTTAGCTTCAATGATCAAACTACAAAAAACTTACAAGATTTACAGATACAGTAAGGAAGCTAGACATTCCACGCATTCCTTATTGTAGACACAGGCGACCTCCTTCTTCTACTTCTGAACTAAAAGGTCCCTCTACCCTAAAATGTTACTTTTACAAATTCCTGCTACTACAAATCTCTATGTAGCCCCTGTGTAAAGTTTTACAGTGTATCAAGGCACAATATATAGACTTCCACTGTCCTCAATACAGCTTAAAAAAAAACACTAGTTAAACAATGGTTCAAACCTCCGATTATAGCAATAAATGTTGGAGAGCAAGTCTCCCAAAATATCTCTGAGCATACATCAAATCTAGGCAAAAATATGCCCTTCTGGAAACCCTAGTAGTTCAAAAATAACTTCTGTTGTCTGCTGCAATAATGTCTTCAGCTGCATTTTGTCTTCATCAATGAATGGCCTTTGACTTCCTCGCCCTTCATCCTTATCTTCCTCTACTCCTGAGATCTGATTTCCTCCTCCGTGATGTCACCGCCATCAAGTTTCAGCTCCTTTCTCAACTGCAAACCTACAAAGAAATAGATAAGCAATATGTATAATTTCACTTAATAAACAGCAGGAACTAAAACAGCTGCCAATTCTAGTCATGACTGTGTGAATGCATCAATCAGGCCCTAAATCCGTGAAAATCATGTCTAAAAAATGCATATACAGCGCTTAAAAAAGTTGGGTCAACTGCCATTGACCAAAAAATATGCATTCGGGCCTCAAAAAAATGCCTCAAGTTCCTATCACTTCGTTTTCCTGCTCATTTTCTCTGTTTAAATCCTTGTATACTTGATATACAAGCCAGATGTGATATATCCATTTAATCGGATTCCAACCCTTTTCAGTTCCATGACTTGCATATCGCAATGTATATCGGTTTGTATGTATACGTTGTATGTCTCACAATATACAAATGCCAAAATATACAAGCACTTAACTCTATTTTATAAATTTTCAATTTTGCCACATAAAACAATGCATAAACCATTGTATACAACCCTTCGGACCTATCGCTGTTATAAATGGCAATTTATAACCCACCGAATCCGCAATGTATCTCTTGATATGCAAATTGGACATGATACATAGGATAAATCTGCTTTATATTCATTTGGATTCCGGCTTGTATGTGGTGCCTTGTATGTTTTAGATATACATTCAGGTATACATAGAAGCGTTTAACTCGATTTTAATCTTTTTTGGATTCCACATTGTATGCCTCTCAAACATACGAGCGCACATATATACAACAATTTCACCAATTTTAATTCTCCCTTCGGGTCCGCGCTTGTATATTTCATTTTATGTTGTGCTTGTACCTTTCAATATACAATCGGATATACATACAACGAATTAACTCACTCTGACTTTGTTTCGCATCCGCAGTATGTATATATATTGCTTTATATCTTCCAATATACAATGAATTTTCTATTTTGGACCTTTGTTTCGAATCCGGCTTGTATGTGAACAGTGCCTTGTATATAACTCTTGTATGTATTGTTTGTATGTATGAAACATACAAACGCTAAAACATACAACCCTTTAATCCTGTTTAAATAACATTTCGGGTCCGCCATGTATGAAGTGCCTTGTATATTTGCTTGTATGTTTATCAAACATACAAGCCCACGGACATACAACAAATTCATCCCATTTCATAATACTTGAGTTCCACGTTGTATGCATAAAGTGTTTGTATATTCGGTTTGCATGTTTTGACCTACCAACATACAACGTGAGATACAAAGCGGACATGAAACATCAATTCATTTTAACCTAAAACCACTTCGGGTCCATCTTGTATGTATATTTCAAAACTTTTACCAAATTCATACAAGAAAAAAAGAAATATACAAGCGGCCTTGTATATGAACCCGATTGCAAAAGAGACTAAGTAAAAAATGACTTTGCACATACAAAGGACTTTGTATATGCAAAGCGATATACAAACCTGAATGTACATTTTACCAAAATGAGGTGTTGGAGAGTATTCCATTAAAAAATCCTTTTGTATCACACAATTACCCCTTTCACCTAAATCCTATGGCAAACCATCCATGTCCAAACAATAATCATTGAAGTATATTGAAGGTCCTTTTATCAAATGGGGCAATCTATTAGAAGAAAGTGAGGATAAAGACATCCTCCAATGGTTATACAAGGAAGAATAAAGTTAACTCAACTCACAAGAGCAAAAACCACAATTACCAAGTAAGCAATATGGCACGGGTTTCACTATTATGCAAAGAATGGGATATGATGGTCACAGTCCCATAGGCTTAAGAAAAGAAGAAATTATTGAACCCATACAACATTCTTCATTATCAGCCCAAGACACTAAAGGACTCGGTTATAAAGGAGATGTCATAGAAAAGGCTACTACAAATCTAGTGGAACAAATTCATAAATTTCAAGAGGGAAGTGAAACAGATTCTAATGAATGGGAATGGGAAAGTCTTTCTGAGCTATCTTATGAAGATAAGCACCTTGATGTAGTTCAATCATACAGCTCCACCAATACATACCATGAGGGACAAAGTTTGAGGTCTAGACCACTAAAGTTAGATTCACAAAATATCAGGAATGATTCCCACGAGGAAGGTCAGATATCCCATGTGATAGATAATCCTGAGGAGAGTACTAATTTGGACCTTGGAGATACCACCATAAACCTAGAAAACTCTTCCATCCTAACCATTATTTCCCTTGATCTATACCAATCAAATGATCCTCTTCCACTAATACATCCTGAACTTATAGATTGGGAACAACAAGAGGCCCCTAAACTCGATACCTTTCACAATGATGATGCTATTATCGACTATCTGGGTCTTAGGAATCATATACCTCTAGGAGATCATAAGGAAAGCTTCACTATAGAACTTAATAACGTGGCTTATTTTAGAGAGAGTGCCAAGCCTTTTAGTCGCAAAAATATAACAATAAAAAATGGATCTAATGGTGAAAACCACTCTGCAACAATATTAGATCATGAAAAAAATAAAATAAAGGGTGTATCTGATGGTGAAAACCTATCCAAGGTGTAAAAGGATGAAAGGCTTGACACTCTCCCCAACCCTATACATTAGGAGAGGTCTTTATGTTGATAACTGAGAGGGGGGGGGGTGAATCAGTTATCCTAATTATTTCTCTATCTGAACTTACTTATTTAATTAATGCAGCATTGAATCAAACACAAAAACATTACCATGAAATAAGAAACACATGACACAGTATTTTTGACGTGAAAACCCTGTTAAGGGAGAAAACCACGGGGTGATTAACCCAAAAATTATTCTCTGTTAGAAGAATAGGAAATTACAAAATGGCACTTGCCAATTAGGGCTCACTGCCCGAGCACACTGCTCACAAGAGGCTCACTGCCTACAAGAAGACACACTGTCTACAAAGTGATAAGAATCACAGTCTTGAACTGATTGGAAGCATCTGCATATGCTGGAGTTCAGTTCCGGTTAGGCTCAGTACACTGATCTGCTGCACTTCATCTTTCCCCTGTTCTTTATTCTGCTATCCTTTCATATACCGGATCTTTTCCTGCTACTTCTGCTTTGTTCTTGACTTGTTCGCATATCCACTCACACATCCACGCCTTTCACAACTAAATCCATCCTTTATATATATCCGCACAAGTAATTTCATCACCTTTCTAGTCGGCATCCGGAACAGTTTAGTTTCTTACAAACTTTGTTCTGTCGGCTGAATCCTTGCTCACCAAGCAATGCGGATCAAGCATATACTTGTAGATATCATCAATTATGTCGGCCAAACATGATTCATGCCTCCACAACCTTTATCATCATCTGTAACACATCCGAAAAGTAGTCTGATACTCTGTCAGTCAGTTCTTCCTCTGTTTTCACTGTCTCTCAAAAATCCGGTACTCAACTATTCATATCTTTTTCCTTGTCCATCTCCGGAGGCTAAATCCTTGGAATATACCACTCAAGATAGTCCTCTTGACTTCCCCAAATCCGCACTGCACCAAGACACTTCCTCTGAGAGATCCGGACCAATCTGTCGGACCTTGCCACATGCTCTGTTCTTGTTCACCGGACCACAACAATCTTTAATCTGACTTCCGGTAGAGACATATCATGACTTGTGGATATGTGGGATGACCTTTGTTGCCATCAATGACAACAACCATGAATCCATATAGTGTCTCTTGCCAACAATCTCCCCCTTTGGCATTGATGGCAACACTTAGTGAAAAATGACTAAGTATTTACACTATGCTCCCCCTTTGCTGATGCTCTGTCTTTATATACAATTTCCGGAACTCCCCCTTAGTTGGATTCCTCATTTTTCACTGCTCCTCACTCCCCCTTTGACATCAATGGCAAAGGGTAGGGTCCACACACCAAAATTTTCAAAAATTTTCTATATATAGCCGCATATTTACATACTCACATATACTGAAGAATGTCTGCAAAGGATGTCTGCAGTTGAATCATTTCAGTAGCCCAACTTAGCTTCATTCTGTCCAAAATTGAAATGTGACCACTCAACAAAAATGCAAAAGCTTCTGCCCACTTGAGATCTGTCGGATCTTTTGTTTGGGCGGTGGTCTGGGCATCACTGATGGCCTCATGCATAGTTTCCAACTTAGGGATTATAATCCTTCTAAGTTCTCCCATCCGGTTGGTGATGTTCTTCCTCTCCTTCTCAAGATTCTTTATTTCATTCAAGACTACAATAGTCTGACATTCTTGATTTATTATAGAGGAAGAGAGAGGATCAAAACTTTGAGATAAGCTTTGAAGCTTGTCCTGTTCCTCTTATATTTTCTTGTCAATTGCTGCTGTTGCCTTTGACCAGGATATACAAAATTTGTAGATGTCTCCGCCATCCTTAAGAGCATTCTCTAAGCTCTTTATTCCAATGCTCACAATCTTCCTATCTTTAGAGATTAATTCTAATATTTCTGAAAATCTCTTATCCAAAAATTCCTTCCGGACCTTTTCTTCAGCTGATTTTTCTAGAGAATCAAAATGTGTATCAACACTGCTGACTAAGGTTTTTAGATTACCGGAAGAGGAGGCTGTCGGATCTATCTGGATTGATGGCATAATCTTTACAAGTACTCCGGAGGCAGCCTCTATCAACTCACAGTCTTCCATATGAGACTTCAGGAGTTTTTCATTTGCCTTGGCATTTGCAAATGAAGCTATCTTCATTGTTTGTACCGGAGAGAGAGAGTCAAAATCGAATGGGCCTTTTAGAAGCTCCGGTTCATCAATCTCTAAAGTTTCTTTGCTCAAAAATTGTTGAACAGTTTGTGCAGTGTCTCTTGCCGGAGACAGATGTTTCTTTTCTTCTGCAGTCTTGGAACTGTCAACCTCTTTGTCTTTCACCCCTGCTTCCTTCTCCTGCAATTCCTCTTCTTCTTTGGATCCGGAGACTGTAGGGGAAACCGGAGGAGAGATGTTTGTCTGTCCGGGGCCCACTTCTTCTGGAACAGATGATTCTGGATCTGCAGCTGTTTCTGTACCTAAGTCCTCTACAACAGGAAGATTGAACCTTTTGAAGGCCTTCCGGAGGATCTCTTCTGTCTCTTGTGCCACTTTGTCAGTCTCACCAAGCATGAGCTGATTCATCCTGGCTTTACTTCTGAACTCATCTTTGCAGTCCTTGAAGATCATGTTCATTGTCTTGGGATCAATTTGAGGATATAGCTGAATAGCTATCTGCTCCCGGATCTCAAGATCTTTTGCATGAGCATTGTTCTTTCTTACTTCCAATTCCTTTTCAAGGCTTTTAGGAATAAGAGATATGATCTCAATGAAAGCCTTATTATATATGTTCAGATATTTGATGGTGGCTTCCTGCAGAGTCTTTTAGTCAGCCTCACTGAAGTTATCATAAGATTCAGTCAGTGATTACATTCTCTAGAGACAGAGAGGGCTTTTCAACAGATACCTCTGCCATTTCATCCTTGTCTTGGCCTGTGGAGGGTTTATCGGATCCTTTCTTCTTCTGCTTCTTTATTTCTTTTACACCCTCATCTGACTCTGTTTCCTCTTCATCCTTTTGGCTTTCATAAGCCCTTGTGGCTTTTGTCTTGGATCTTTTACCGGATGCCTGGACTTCCGGTTTTGAGCTTTTGGTTGAGGGAGGTGCAGATCTCTTTGATGATCTGGTCCGGGTGGAAGTTTCAACCGGAGCACTTTCTTTGCTTTTCTCTTCTTCCTCAGCCTTTCTCCTCTTTTCCCGGCTGGCATCAAGTGCCTCTTTTGAGATGCCTAGGCCTTGAGCAATGTGCTCTACTTCTTTTCTCACTTTTCTCTTAATCTCAGGTTCCCTGAGTTCTACATGTATTTTCACACTCAGCTCCTCAAAGGTTCCAAACCTTTCTGCCTTGGGATCTTTGGGCTGACTTAGCATGTGTTGAACATGCAGCTCCACTATTTGTTCATCCACTTCATACCCCATGGGCATGATCCAGACAATCCTTGGCTCCACTGCCTCCATTAGGCACTGATCAGTGTCAACCATGAAACACACTGAGTCTTTGTATTTTTCAACAAGAGACTGGGGAATTCTCTCTCTTGCTTGCATCATGCTCTGAAAGTTTTTGAAGTATCCCCATAGAGCTGTATTTCTTGCTTTTGCATCCCCAAGTCCATGCAAATAGTCTCTTATCTGGACTGCAACAGGTTTGTCACTCTGCCATACCCATCCACTTGATCCGGGTAGCTCATTCATGAAGTAGAAGAATAGACATACAATAAGAGTACCATACTTAAAGGAGTTCTTCTTGTCCTTCTTGATTTTCTGTATATTTTCCATTAATTGGCTTAGCAGTAGTTCACAGAGATCATATTCTGCATTCTTTCTTAGCATTTCATAGGCTGTGTATATTGCAGTTCCGGATACAGAATTCTCCCTGCTGGAGTGATAGATCTTGTATCCTATTATCATGGATGCATACTTGATATCCGGATCCGAAATATCTTCAATGGTCATTGCCCTCTTATCAAACTTTGATCCGGTGGCCTCAGTTACAATGTTGTTCTTGACAGATTTGAGGATAGGTATCCCTCCGGAGGAGTATAGACCAGTTACTGCCCTAATTGCCTCTTTTGTGATCTTGCAGGGTCTATCCAGCCATAGAAAGTTGTCATGCATCCTGCTCAGTACATACCGGACCCATTCATCTTCTTCAAGGCTGGGGAAATGAATAAATTGCTCAAATTGTTTCTTCTGGATACCCTTATACTCTGGTTTAAGCTCAAAAGCATTGTCTATCAGTTGCTTGTGATAGAGGTCTCTTAATTTGAATTCCCCAAATTCCTCAATGCTTGCGTGAATGTAAACCCTAATGTCTTCAGTATGTAAAACTCCGTGGGGGACACTAGAGAAGGCTCCTAGTGGATCTACCTCCAATGATTTGTAAGGATGTTTCTTGAATGTGGGGCGAGGTCTATCAGAGATCTTAACTATATTTGGAGTAGCCATTCTTCAAGGATTTACAGTGAGATAGTGAAAAACGAAGAATACCTTATGCGTCTTCAGTAGGCACGGAGTGGTTGGATTGATTTCCTTATGCAATGACTTCGGCAGGAGATCCTTGGTGTGCTTGATGAATTTTGTTGCAGAGCTCCACTTTTCGCTTCTTCTTGAGTGTAGAATGAGCAAATGACTTTTGAGAAATCCCTTATATTGCTCCGCAAACCCTAATATCTGTCTGCAATAAATGCTTCACCTGCATTATTCCGGTTTGCCCTGTCTGGACAGCTTGGAGTATCCCGGATTAGTCCTGATCACTGAATATCATCCAGATCTTTAAATCATGAATAAATCGAGGTAACACATTACAAGAACATCCCAAACACTCTGTCCAATCCACAGAACAAGATCGTCCACTTCCGGATCTCTCCGGACCTTTTTGTAATCCTTTGTCATACCGGAGCGTCTCCCTGAACAGGTCTTTACTTGATCGATCACAGATTCTTCATAATTCCATGCGGACCTCTGAAAACTTGACTGAAGCATCTCAAGACTCATATCTGCAAACCCTTTAATCCGCATCTTGTGCCACATTCGGCACCACTTGTTTGGCTGGGGGAACAGAATTTTCTTTGAGTCTCCCCCTGAGCCTGAGCTCACTTTTTAATTTCCGAAAGAAATATCAGCACCAGAGTCTGGTGCGGATCCAACCTCTATATTCTCTGAACTTTTCTTCACCCAAATCTTGCTCATCTGATTCCTAACTTCATCCGCATTCATCTTTTGTTTACCCTTGTCTTGATTCTGATTATACACCGGACCTCTTTTGTCTTGATTCTTGTTTCTGCAGACTTTAGCATTATGACCGGACCTATTGCAGATTTGGCAAATAACATTTCTTTGCATATTTGACTGATATCCCCTTGATCTGCATTGATTGGCCATATGACCTACTCTATTGCATGTAAAGCATCTACCTTTGAATGATTTGTTTTCTTGCATAATTCTGCATTCGTGGGATTTGTGTCCATACCTTTTGCAGTTGAAGCACTGTCCGGAGAAGGATGAATTAATCTGATTCATTCTCTTTCTGCACTGATTAGCTTTGTGACCAAAGTGGTTGCAGCTGTGGCAGTATCCATTGAAGGATGGATATCTTTGAGCATTTGGTTGTCTTACCGGAGGTCTTCTAGGCCTGCTCCTTGGATTTTCTGATCCAAGATTCTTTTGACCGGATCCAGAGCTTTCTCCTTTCTCATATCCCAAACCATACTTGTCATCTGTCCTCTTTTGACTTCCAAGAAGAACTTCAAGTTGAGCAGAACTTATCTTGAATTTCTCTTTATATTCATTTGCTGTTTGAAGGTCCTTTGAGAGAGGTAATTTGATCCTCAAGTTTTTCTTCATTATCTTTGGCATCTTCAAGATCAGATTCAAGATGTCTGATAATCCTGTCCATCTGGTGGCATTCTTCTGATTTTTCCTTAAGAGATTGTCTTAGATTGTCTTCAGCCTTTCTTTTTTCTTCAATCTCTTGAGTGAACTTTATAGTTCCTGATTCCATTTCATGTCTTAGCATAATGACTTCTTTTGATAACTTTTCACATAACTTGGTTTGCTCAGTCAATTCTTCATTTGTATTGCTTTCTTCACTTTGTCTTGCCAACTGTTGGAGCAGCTCCTTTCTCTTTTTCATAGAGAGACTTAATTTGTCTTTTAATTCCCTCATGAATTCATCAGCCTGTTTGAGTCTTTCTTTTAATTCACTGACTTCAGAATTTGACTGTTCAAGATCCTCAAGGGCAGTCTTGAGTTGCTCCCTTAAACCATATGCATCCATTTGAATTCCCAGATCTTCCTCAAGCTGTTAAGCTCTATTTGGGAGGAACCTTGCTCTGATACCAATTGTTGATAACTGAGAGAGGGGGGGGTGAATCAGTTATCCTAATTATTTCTCTATCTGAACTTACTTATTTAATTAATGCAGCATTGAATCAAACACAAAAACATTACCATGAAATAAGAAACACATGACACAGTATTTTTGACGTGGAAACCCTGTTAAGGGAGAAAACCACGGGGTGATTAACCCAAAAATTATTCTCTGTTAGAAGAATAGGAAATTACAAAATGGCACTTGCCAATTAGGGCTCACTGCCCGAGCACACTGCTCACAAGAGGCTCACTGCCTACAAGAAGACACACTGTCTACAAAGTGATAAGAATCACAGTCTTGAACTGATTGGAAGCATCTGCATATGCTGGAGTTCAGTTCCGGTTAGGCTCAGTACACTGATCTGCTGCACTTCATCTTTCCCCTGTTCTTTATTCTGCTATCCTTTCATATACCGGATCTTTTCCTGCTACTTCTGCTCTGTTCTTGACTTGTTCGCATATCCACTCACACATCCACGCCTTTCACAACTAAATCCATCCTTTATATATATCCGCACAAGTAATTTCATCACCTTTCTAGTCGGCATCCAGAACAGTTTAGTTTCTTACAAACTTTGTTCTGTCGGCTGAATCCTTGCTCACCAAGCAATGCGGATCAAGCATATACTTGTAGATATCATCAATTATGTCAGCCAAACATGATTCATGCCTCCACAACCTTTATCATCATCTGTAACACATCCGGAAAGTAGTCTGATACTCTGTCAGTCAGTTCTTCCTTTGTTTTCACTGTCTCTCAAAAATCCGGTACTCAACTATTCATATCTTTTTCCTTGTCCATCTCCGGAGGCTAAATCCTTGGAATATACCACTCAAGATAGTCCTCTTGACTTCCCCAAATCCGCACTGCACCAAGACACTTCCTCTGAGAGATCCGGACCAATCTGTCGGACCTTGCCACATGCTCTGTTCTTGTTCACCGGACCACAACAATCTTTAATCTGACTTCCGGTAGAGACATATCATGACTTGCGGATATGTGGGATGACCTTTGTTGCCATCAATGACAACAACCATGAATCCATATAGTGTCTCTTGCCAACACTTTAATCTTAGTAGAATCAATAGAACCAGTGAACATTGGTACAGAGGATAGCCCGAAGATAATTCATCTAACAATATCTTTATCAGAGCAAGAAAAGAAAGAATTCATCAAATTCTTTAAAGACAGATAGATTAATTTTTCTTGGTCCTACGTGGATATGCCCAACCTTGATCTAGATCTCATCATGCATCATTTATCAATAGCTCTAGGAGTTAAACCAGTGAAACAAAAGTTAAGAAAGTTGCATCCACATATATCATTTTTAGTCAAAGAAGAGTTGAAGAAGTTGTTGGATGTAGGTTTCATCCGATCAATTGATTATCCTAAATGGATCTCCAACATTCTTCCTGTTTCTAAACTAGACAAGAGAATCAGACTTTGCACAGATTTTAGAGATTTGAATAAAGCATGCCCCAAGGATGATTTTACTTTACCCAATATAGACATCATTGTAGATCTGACAATAGGACATACTATGTTATCTCTTATGGATGGATTTTCTGGTTATAATCAGATCAAAATAGCACCAAAAGACTAACACAAAACTATTTTTACATGTCCATGGAGTACATATTGTTGGAATGTGATGTCATTTGGGCTGAAAAATGCAAGAGCTACCTATCAAAGAGCAATGGCCACCATTTTCCATGATATGATGCACACTATTATGGAAGATTGTGTCGACAACATTCTAGGAAAATCACTCACATGGGAAGAACATTTGCATGGATTAGACAAGATCTTTCAGTGACTGGAGAAATACAATGTTCATTTGAATCTAAAGAAGTGTGTGTTTGGAGTCACATATGGCAAGCTTTTGGGATACATAGTTTCATCAAATGGAATTGAGGTGGATCCTACAAAGGTGAAAGCTATAATGGAAATGCCACCTCCAAAAAATATCAATCAATTAAGATCATTACAAGGAAAGTTGCAGTCTATCCACCAGTTTATCTCATAGTTAGCTAACAAAAGTCATCCTTTCACTCATCAAATTCACAATAATGTTCCTTTCAGATGGAATGAGATATGTGAATAGGCTTTTCAACTCTTGAAAGAATATTTGATGAATCCACCAATATTGATGCCACCAATATAAGGTATACCATTGTTGCTTTATATTTCAGCTACAACAACCTCTCTAGGAGGTATATTGGCATAGTAGGATTATGAAGGAAAAGAATGAGATATCTATTACATTAGTCGGACCTTAGTAGGCTATGAGCTACATTATACACCTATTGAGCGAGCATTTCTTGTTGTGGTCTTTGCATCTCAAAAGCTAAGACATTATATGCTAACTCATTCAATCAAGTTAGTAGCCAAAATAGATCCGTTGAAATATTTACTTAGTAAGGCAGCTCTGACAAGTAGATTGGCAAAGTGGGTCATGATCCTAAGTGAATTTGACATTGACTATGTGGATAGAAAGGCAATAAAAGGGAAAGTAATTGCGAATCAGCGAGCAGATGTACCACTTAATGATGGAAATCCATTAAGTTTTGAGTTTCTAGATGAATCCATCTTCAATATAACAACTCAAACATGGAATCTTTATTTTGACATGGATCTTACATGTAGCATGGATCAAGAGAAGGAATTTTGTTGGTTACACCACAAGGAGATACCATACCAAAATCATATAGAATATTATTTCCTTGCACCAACAACATGGCAGAATATGAAGCATTTGTCATTGGTCTCAAGATGGTTGTAAAGTGGAAAGTTCAAGAACTGCATGTTTATGAAGATTCACAACTAGTCATCAATCAAGTAAATGATGATTATCAGACTAAGGATGATAAGTTAATACCTTACAAATGCATGGTAGATGACTTCAAAGAGTACTTTGTCATGATTTCTTTTGAACAAATACCCAGATTGGATAATAAAGCTGCAAATGTCATGGCAACTATTGCCTCACTCCTGGATATACTAGAAAATCATATTAGTGTAGGAATATTAACACTATTACTTATTATTTAAATAAGTAATTATGTGTATATTGCCCACATGGCTTTAAGCCACCTTAGGTGGTTAGGTGTCTACTTGGAGAGTCTAATACAACTCTCCAAGCCACTTGTTGACACTCTTTCCTCCACCTCTAGTTGAGTGATGAAGTCAACTCCTAAGTCAACTTAACCTCTCTACCCTATATGTACAACTACCTTGTTCATAATCAAATTACCCCAATTCGTAATCAACAATGCATTAGTCGATCTTGTTTCTAACATGGAATAACCTTCACATCTATTGTAATAAACATCTACTGTAATCAAGGCATTATCTTTGTAACCAGAGGAGGAGTTCAAGTCTGCGAACAACAAATGCTAACTCTTAGAAGTTAGTTAACAAACTACCCAAACAAATTTTCCAACATCATATGTAAATGTAACAATTAGTGGTCAACAAACCACCAAAATTGGTATTTCATGCTGAAGTAATCATCCAAAAAGTTGCATTTTCTAAAAAGAAAATTCCTTGGAAGACCCTGTCTTGCATCAGTGTGTGCAAAGAGGTGCTTTTTTTCATTTTGCCATAACTTTCACCCATAGAGGCGAAATTGGGCATATTTAAAGTCGATGTGAAGCTTGTTCAAGCACTGACAAAGTTGAGTCGAGACAATTTGAGAATTGTCCTATTTTTCTCAAAAAAATTTCCTTCTTTGTATAGCTAGTTAAACAACTTGAAAAACAATTGTATCTTTTGATTGGCAACTTGAAATTGAGTGCCATTTTTTTAGAAAGTGAATAATTTTTTTTGAATAATCTATTCGAAATGATTTCACACTATCATTATTAAGTGTCATTTTCATGCCAATTAGACTTGTTTAATGCACTATCACTATAAAGTGCCAAATTTAGGGGGGATAAAATTATTGAGTCATAGGTGATGTAGAGACACTAGGATAGATGGAGGATAGCACAAATAGGCTGGGTTTCCTTCACACTCTAAAACCCAAATTCAAAGGTCAACTTGCAAAAGTGGGAACAAAAGTTAGTGGCTCTGAACTCATCATGAAAAGGTTGATTTAATGTGCCATGGGACCCATCCAAACCATTGGCAAAGGCAGAACAAACTTGGTGTTGGTACTTCCTTCTTTAGGCCTCCAAATCCCTTGTAGCCCTAGAAATATGAACAGTTAGTCATAAATTTTGACAGATGTCTGCAAATTTAGATCTAAGAAAATCTTGAGATACCCATTTGGACTCCCTATCACATATCCCAAATTGGGTATAGGTTGTTTTGGACAGTATGGTCCAACGTATAACTTCCTGTAGTGACCTAGAGCCCTAATTAGGCCAAAAATACAAAGAGACCCCTACAAAATTCATGCACAGAACCCAATCAATGATTGAAGCACTTAGTATTCATGTTAAAACTAAGGATTATGTGGGTTTTGGGCCCCCAACATGGACTGCAACTGATTGGTCCACTACTGTTCCCCCAAATGCATCTAGACATCACCTAACACATGAAGATGTTAGGTTTCTTTATTGAAGACTCCTCCTTCTTGGATCCTCTACCAAAAACCTATCATAACATCCTAAAATAGACACCAACCAGCCCATTCCACTAATCAAGAGTTTGGTCAAATCAGTGGAATGGGAAGAAATGACATATTTCTATCAAAAACCCTAGGTTAGGTTATGGAGATCAGTTTTTAGAGAAATGTAAATAACTCAAACACAAAGTAATTTTAGAGCCTCTAACCACTTGCAATGGAAGCCTAACTCATACCTCTACCATTCCTCAAACTTTAGCCTTATGATACCTCCATACAAGAACAAGGTATGACCTATAGTAGCAGATTACACAGAAAAATGCAGAAAATCTAAGTTTTATTATTGTCTTCTCCTTCACAATGTCTTCTCCAAGACTTCTTCTCCCTGTCCAATGTCTTAGAAAACATATAGTTGATCATACATTTAATTGAGATGCAATTTGGGTCAATGGAAGGTCCACAACTACTCTTCCACCATCGAACTACCCTATTCAATTTTAAAACTGCAACTAATTACCAGTTTTACAACTGCCCTGTTTAGGACTGCATCGATTGGTTTAGGCTTAACAATGCCTTCAAACACTTTGACAGTGTCATTAAACCTTTGACAAGACATTTAGACTTCTATATGCCTTAACACTATATGCCTTAGCAAGGCTTACAACATAAAGTTTGTATGACTGCCCCTTATGACTTTATGACTGCCTCCTATTACAATGTGTGATTGTATGATTGCCTATTACAAACATGGCATCATAATCCTTATTAAAACATGAAAATGGTCTTCCAAGACCTTATTACAACATAAACAAACATAGAACAAAAACGATCATGGATCTTCATGATCCTCTTGGTGCTCCTGCACCAATAGGGAAGTTTCTCAAACAACAAAATAATATTGGGATAAAAATATTGAATTATGGGGGGGGGTTCATAGAGTTGTGTCAAGAGCATTTCAGAGTTGTGCCAAGAGCACTTCCACAGAGAAATGTCAAGTACACTTTCACCACTACTTCATCACTCTTCAACATTTTTCCACATTGTATTGAGATGTGTCACAAACACTTTCACTACAACATCACTATCAGCTAATGCTACATGTGCATCTAGAGTTGATTCCTTGAGAACTTCAGAGATTCATCACGATAGAAGATTGATATCAATTCATTTGCTTCTACAACTTTCAGAGTTGCTTCACAGAAGGCTTCCACATAATCTTCAAAGCAAGACTTCACATTGGATTTGAATTGTAGCCATATGGCATGCAATTGCATTCCACACATAGATATTGCAAGTATTGCAAGACTATTACTTTCAGTTGTATTGTGTCAAGTGCACTTCCATCGAGTCATGTCCATTACACTTTCTTATTTTTCTTTCTTTTTGGAGGAAAGTTTTTTTCCACTGGGTATATCAAAAAATCATGTTAGTGTAAGAATATTAACACTATTACTTATTATTTAAATAAGTAATTATGTGTATATTCCCCACATGGCTTTAAGCCACCTTAGGTGGTTAGGTGTCTACTTGGAGAGTCTAATACAACTCTCCAAGACACTTGTTGACACTCTTTCCTCCACCTCTAGTTGAGTGATGAAGTCAACTCAACCTCTTTATCCTATATCTACAACTACCTTGTTCATAATCAAATTACTCCAATTTGTAATCAACAATGCATTAGTCGATCTCATTTCTAACAAATCAATCACGTTATGAGTTCTTAGTGGAGCAATTGTCTAATCCTATGTATGATAACCCTAAAACATAGATTATATGCCAAATAGTGGGATCTAATTCCCCTTTGTATGGAAACACTTATACCTACCTAAAAGAAAACACATTGTCACCTGTCTTATCAAATAATCAATGTAGAACCTTTATCCGTCAAGCCACTCATTATACCATAGTTGCCAATACCCTTTATCGACAAGGTCTTGATGGTACTCTCCTTAGGTGTCTAGAGCATGAGGAATATCAAACCCCCTTAAGGGAAGTTCATGAAGGTATTTGCAGAATGCACTCTAGTGGTCCCACCTTGGCAAAGAAACTTATGCATATGGGATATTACTGGCCAAGTATGGAAACAGATTCTTATTATTTTGTCAAAAAGTGCAAGAAATGTCAGATCTATGGAAATCTCATACATGCACCAGCACAAGAACTATAACCCTTAACTACTCCATAGAATTTTTACCAATGGGGACTCGACCTTGTGGGCAAGATTCATCTCTCTTCATCCAATGGCCACAAATTCATAATAACCACCACTAAGTATTTCACTAAGTGGATTGAAGTCGTCCCTTTACTCAATCTCATAGGCAAGCAAATTTCCACATTTATCCTGAACTACATCATTTGTCATTATGGAATTCCTCTATCCATTATTACTAATAATGGAAGTCCTTTCAAAAATTAGGATGTCCAAGAGCTCTATGACAAGTTTCATATCCAACACCATTTATCCACATGATACTATCCCCAAGGAAATGGGCAGGTAGAGGCTTCTAATAAAACAATTTTGAAAATCTTAAAGAAGACAGTTAATGATGCTGGCCATGATTGGCATGTATAGCTAAATCCTACTTTATGGACCTACCATACTAGTATCCGCACACCCATAGGTGCAACACCTTATGCCCTCATCTATGGATCAGAAGTAATCTTGCCTATCGAGGTTGAGTTACCCTCTCTAAGAGTATTATTAAAAGGCTTAATAATTGATGAAGAGTATCAAGTTTCCAGGCTTCAAAAGTTAGATTTGTTGGAAGAAAGATGGAAAAATGCTTTTAATCACCTCAAGGCCTATCAAAAACATATGTCAAGAAGCTACAATCATAGAGTGAAGCCCAGAGTTTTTCAAGTTGGTGATCTAGTTCTGAAGGAAAACCCCAAAAATCAACAGGATACGAAAAAGAAGGGTAAGTTTGAACCAAATTGGCTCGGTCCTTATGTAATCATTGCTTCTTATGCATCAAGAGCATATCAGTTGGCAACATCAGAAGGTGATTTGTTGGATGATCCCATCAACAGTATGCATCTTCGAAAGTTTTACACTTAGCTTTCATAAAAACCCCAATGCAAGGGAACAAAAAAAATGGTGCAACCTAGAAACAGGCACTATTTCTGATAAACTAGTCTCCTCCATCTTCTTTTAGGATTTTAGTTTTCATCCACAATGATATTTTCTCTCACATCCATATACACATAAAGATACTTATCATGGCTTGTTTCTTGCTTGCTTTTATTGCCATACCAAATAATGTGTATCCGCCTATCTGCTAACAAAGTTATCCATCCAATCCTTGATCCATCCATTCATCTATCACACTCCATAAATTTCATCATCAGTATCAGTCTACATGGTTGAACTATGTTGCCTCTATGACTTCACATAGGCAATGCCATCATCTATAAGCCCTTGAGGCACTAGGTCAGTCCCTTAGGGCCCGTCACATTGAAGCTTCCATCCATACCTCTAGTCTTACCGTAATCTATTACACTCCATAAATGATCGAACTACGTTGTCTCTGTGACTTCACGTAGGCAAGGCCATCATTGATGAGCCCCCAAGGCACTAGGTCAATCCCTTAGGGCCCGTCACATCAAGTTTTCCATTGGTTCATCCATATATTTTCATCCATAATAAGTAGGTCCTTTACTTGACTAGGGGAAAAATCCTCAACCTAGTTATGGAATTGGATTCTTAAGTGCCACAATCTAGAGGATAACAATCCAGGTTGTGATACTATCTTCAGACAACAAACAACATAACAATAAGCTTTTAAACTGAATCTTGATGTAAGACATTAACCTATATCGGACAAACAACAACTTGCCTAAACTATCAGGATGATTATATCTATTATGACAAGAAATCATATGTATGGCAAGAAGATTTAATGGTTGTTATAAGTATAGGTCTTATGTCTTGATTTTCGTTATCATGTTTCCTATGCTACTCAAGGATGTCCAAGACTAGAGGAGCTATGATGGGGCATGATTATTTCATTTGTTTGTTGTTTGTAGGTTAATCTTTAGTAATGTGAAGACTTGTCTAATGACATGATTAGCAAAAGATCATCGAGAATGTTATGGGTCTAAGCATGAAAGAGTACAAATCCTTGTCTGTTGATACATGCAAGCAATACTCAGGTCATCTCAGTTCAATTATACCTAGATTCTTGTATTAACTTGCTAAATCAAAATCCATGTAAGTGATGCTTAGGTCATCTCGGTTTAAATATACCTAGATGCTTGTATTCTCTTACAACATTTTTAAAAGCTCAATGATGAAAAAGGACTTCAAACATTTATACAAGAGGACTATGTCTCATTCGTACATATTAAGATTGCATTTCATTTCATTTATAAGAATTTCATGGTTATCATTTTCCAAGTGGCTTAAGATCCATGTTCTTTCTTTCATTTTCCAAGTTATTTATTTATCCAAGTCATTATCTAATTCTTCTAGGTGATCTTTTATTCATGATTGAGTATACTTGGAATAAAAAAAACAAATCATTATCATTGTGCATATCATAGGCATTGCAATCATAAGTTCATTTTCTAAAAACATTTAGATCATGATTTCAAAATTAATTCATATAAGTGAGGTCACATATCAACATAGGTCTCATACATAACATTATCATCAAAATAAAAAACAAGATCACATTTCATAGTATTTGCATATTATATCATCATACATAGAAACTTAAAACATCATGTATTGCATTTAGGAGTCATCAGAATATGTATTAAATCTTCATAAACTATAAGCATATAAAATTCATGTCCATAACATTACTCACAGAAGCATATAATGATAAGAATTATGGAAGCATCATATCATAAATACCATACACATCATAGAATCAACATGGTAGAACCATCATAATAGAACCATCATCATAAGATCAATCATATAGAAAGAATTCATTCATAGAGAATATGCATATAGTCCATCAAACTCATATATATATCATCATCAATAAAATATCCAAGTATACAATGATGTCATGAATCGTAACTCGAGCTATCAAAACAATGAGTATACAAAATGATATATGTCCCAGCGCCTATGAAGCACTGCCTTCGGAAGGTACTAGATGATGCTGCTGAGAACTTGAAGGCCCTATCCCTGGTGGTCCTCAAGGAGGTGCCGGTCCCATAACCCATCCACTCTCTGTCTGTTCCTGTCTAGATTTGCCATATGAACTCCGAGTGAAGCTAGCTGCTCTTTGCTCAGGGGGCACCTCCTACATATATAATGATCTCTAGTAGAATATCTCCTACCTTGTGTGAACCATGTCTGCTATCGTCTACCCACTGGGACCCTCAAATGTAGTCTACTAAACCTATTGTAGTAGAGCCTCTGCCCTAGTATATCTCTAAATGGAAATATCTCACTCTACTATCACTCCCTTCACCTCCCCCTGTAGTTGAGTAACTTTCCCATATAGCTGATCAACCTATCCCTATAACTGAGCCACCTGGGCTCATAATGCTGCCACTTCTCCATCACCCTAAACCTGAGCCTAAGCCTATGCGTGTGCCTGATCCTAAACCTATGGCTAAGGTTGTACTTGTGGAGGCCTCTGTGCTCTCCTCTAGACTCTCCTCTATCCATCCCCTCTACCTCCTCCATCCTCACCATCCCCACCTCTCCCACCTCATTATCTCCTCTTCCTTGATGGAGCCTCCTCCTTATCCTCATCCTTTAGTCTAGGAGCTCTCTCTCCAAGTCCTGAATATCTGGGGAAGGGATGCGCTGCAAAGTATGTAGCGTAATCTTTTGTCATCCTAGCATCCATAATGTCACTCCTTAGATCCCATGCTTGATATGGGATGAACAAAAAGTCATCTCGTGCTTGGTCAAAATAAGCCATAGGACCCCACATTGAACTCTCCTTGTGCATTCGATAAAATACAACAGTACCCTGGGGCATCCCCTCAATCCTACTGAACTAGCGGAACACATGAGAAATAATCTAATGATTAATGATATAGGGAGTCCTCCCAATCAACCATCATGTTTGAAAGCAAAATGGCAACTCTGCTACATCCTCCTCCCATGGCTCATAATCTAGATATGGGTGCCAATCAATTGTATCTACATTATCCAATGCATGTCTCCAGTACTCCAACTTTCCCAACTTGGGTTGGGAAATCATACCCTGATAACCATAAGCATAAGCATATGGTCATCCATCACCTCTAACTCCCATGCATATAGGGCATGTCACTGCTATGTGTCCCCACACCCATATCTGTAACAAAGAAACACCAGCAAATGGACTATCAATCCCATCATATACAAACTAATGCAAGTCATGATATAGGTGAGCAAGTAAGCAGACACCCCAGGCATATCAAGTACCCTCGGTCACCATCCACTCTAAGGTCCTACCCCATCCAACTACTAACCCATGTGATCTCCTATCAAGGAAAATCACACCTCCAATCAATCCTGCCAATATAGATAGAAGTGGCTCATAATAATCTACCATATCTATCCAACTAATCTCTACTCCCTCCAGATCATCATTGAATACTCTACGACAAGCATCTAGACCATCTCCCACATGCTGCACATAGGTCACCAACTCACCATATATAGGAATCCTTAGAATCTTGTATACATCCTTCAAGGTCACAGTCATCTCTCTAGTAGGTAAGTGAAAGGTACAATGCTCACTATACCATCTCTCTGCCAAAGTAATCAGCATGCCCAGATTAACCCGAATCTCAGGCATAAATGTGACATACCATAATCCTGTCGATCCAAGCACAAAATGATCAATCTCAGTCAAGTATGGCCTTAACAACTGTATGGGTGGAAATCTCTCTCGAGACATCATAACATCTAACTCCTCCTACAAGCAATAATACAAGCGAGTTAATCAAGAATCAACTAAGCTGCATATTTATCAAATTAGTTGCTTAGTTACCCTATCAAACCTATCCTATCATCTTTTCTAAGATTCTATCAATCTCAAAGATCACCTATCAGTTGGCCAACATCGACCATGATGCCAACTCAATTCAACCGCTAAGTAATTGACCTACTTTTATCAAATGCATAGTTTCAGTAATCACATGCATAGCTTTAGCACATATGCGCAGAAAGAACACTCATATGTACGATTTTAATCATATGCGTATCTTGAGGAGTCAAAAGTGCAACTTTGAAACATATGCATAATTTCAGGGCATATGCACTGAAACAAAGGACATATGCACAGTTTCAGGGTTCATATGTGCAAATTTGGGACATATGCATAGAAATATTGCACATATGCGCAGAATCATTCAACATGCGCATATGAAACCAACTACTTTGATCATAGATTTTGACCCTAATAAATGCACTTAACGTCAAAGTAACCATATATATACCGTAGGGGCATACTCCTCTAGGCGACTGAATCGATAGATCCACTCGAACCTACGGCTAGCTACTGGAATCTACATTTTTCACTCGGACTTCTCTGCTCTGCTACGCTCTAAGGCTCACTATAATCACTCTTCTAATGGCAAGTGTACAAATGACTTAGAATGGGTCCCCTCATAACTATTTATAGCCTAATCAACCTTAATTGAAGATGTTTTGACCTTGCCTATTGCTGACATGAGCATGCCTTGCTATTCATCCATTTCTCATTTTCCATCACCTACATTTTTCACACAATGATCCTGCCATTCATTCTTCTTCATTGTGAGATCATCCATTATTTTTCCACAATTTTTATCCCAATCAATTTCCTGAGGGGGCATACTACCAACACCAAACCTATATCAGGGGCAAACTGGGGCATATATCATACTCCTAAAATTTTTATTCTTTGAAACAATGTGATAAAATACATTGTCTCAAAGAGGGGCAAAATGTATACACCTAAAAATGGCTCGAGATAAATTAAATAAATACTTCATATTTATTTTATTCTGATTTCCTCTATAAATAAATAAATGTAGTAAATTTATTTATTTGATTCACATTTATTAGGTATTCTTCCAATAATTAAATAAAATTTAATTTATTTAATTAAATATCTTAATTCTTCTAAAGTTACCTCTAATTAAATAATCCTAATTATTTAATTATTCTTCTAAGACAAAGTCATATTCCTAAAATCCACATCATTCATCCACATCACCCTACACATCATTTGACACCTCACCTCCATGTTACACCATAAATTAAATATTAATAATATTTAATTAAACATTTATCCTCAACACATGTCCTATTTCCTCTCAACCATCCCTACTTTGTAGAAGTTGGTTTCTCCACATCATCATGGTCAAAGTTGACTATGAGACACTTGTCTCATGAGTCCTATATTCCCTCCAACATCCCAAAAAACATAGACTCCTTCCATCTTTCTCTCATGTTCTTCCATCTTTCTCTCATGGTCTTTGTGAGCATCTCGCCATGTGGCTCCTTGTCCCACATATCTCTCCATCTTGTCAAGGTAGTAGGAACATCCTCCTTCTATATCTCCCCTCATCCAACCAATTCAATCTTGACCCTCCATGTCATAAGACCAATTCCTCAACCATTTATCTTTTGCCACTTGGATCTAATCCATCCTTTGCCTATAAAAGGAAGCCTCTCATCCTCATTTTGAACAACACAAGAGAGATAATACTTTCATGCTGCTGAAATCATATCAAATATCATAAGTGTGCCTTTGGCTTTTATTTGCATAGCATCATCAATTATCAATCTCCATTTGTATATTTTTAGCATTAGCCATCTCCATTGTTAGAGGATTGTAGAATCATTCACTTTGTTAGAGCATGATTGATAATTGAATTTTTAGCATTAGCCATCTCCAATCATTATCATAGTTGAGCATTGTAGAATCATTCACTTTGCATAAAATTAACCACAAGTCCATTCATCTTAGAGTCATCTTGAAACAAAGAAGTGCATTCTTAGAGCATAATTACAATCAACAAAATCAAGATCTCAAGAAGATAGGACACAATGGGACATGAAGGAGAAATCTGAGTTTGAATGTATAAATCATGTTTGTTTCAAATTATGTGTTTTTCTATTAGTTTCATTGGTGATTTTGGTTTGAGTAGAAATTTAGAGTTTTGTGGTAGCTTAATAGATTTTTACTGTTCTCCAAATTATTATCACAATTTTAGATAAAAAATTATTATTATTTAGTGAAGGTAAAAACATAAACTTATTTAAGGATTTATTATGAGCACTTCCCTTTTTCAGTCACTTTTCTCCTTTCATATCATGACCTTGCCAAGTCTTTTCATATTGATGGTATGCCCAAGCTTTCTAATTGTGGTACCAATTGTTGTTTGTCCTCTTTGTTTATAGCATGTGAGAAGTGATTAAATAGTTAAAACTAGCAATTGCACCTTAGTGTACAATGGTTATGCCAAAAATAGTAACTGTAGAAATATGTATATTGTATGTTCAAAGTATATTAAATGGACCAAGTAAATTGCAAGTAAGCTTATCTATAGTGGTTTCCATACAATTTCACAATGATCATTTGGGAAAAGAAAAGGAGAAGAGCATGATTTGTTTTCTAGAGAATTTAGAATTGAACCTTTTTTGTGAGGAAAAAATGAAATGAAAAGGAATATTTTTTAAAATTTTCAAGGAACATATTATAGCGTAATCAAATAATTTAACTATACAATGTAAGAAGTTGGACATATAGAATTTATGCTAAGAACAAAATTCATAATATTCATATGTAAAAAGATTAGCAAGCAATGAAAGTAAAACCAAAGTTGTGACTTGTCTATATAAACAAAGGTAAGAAAATTGCATATGTAGACAAATGTTTTGTAATTTTACTTAGTTTTTTTGTGACAATAGTAGAGAGGTTTTTTTTTTTGTTTCCAATATTAGTATCCTATAAAAGCGAATATCTAGAATATATGAATTATATTTTAACAATTGATATTTTATTTCCCTTTCTTCTAGTATCAGTCCATTATTTTCACTCTCAAATCCCAAAATAAAGTGGAGTTAAAAAATATGTATGCATGATTGTAAACAAACTTTTTTGTGAGCAAGAGTAGAATGGTGCATAGTCCAAAAAAATAGCTATATAAATTACAGACCTTTTTCTAACTATTTCCATGTAAAAGTGCTCTTAATCAGTTCTCTTCTTGTTTTCTTGGTGCAATAGATGGACTATGTGAGTCTAGGGCATATGTGAAGAGTACGATACAATTATATCATAGGATTTTTTTGTTGAGTAGATAAATTGTCTTATTCAGGGTGAGTCCTAGCATGTGGGATGTGGTATGTTAGATAGTTTGAGTCAATGAAATTAAATGTTGACACTTGCAAAAGTGGATTGATGGTTGGTGTAGGCCAATTATGGTTATTGTCAATATCACATTGGCCAAGCATACTAAGGTCATTTAGTTAAAAAGGTAGACCTAGATACAATGTTGATAAGACTTGCCATTAATCAAGACTATCTTCTTGCATCACATGCTCTTTGTCAAAAGAATATTCACTATTAGTGTATATCAATGGATCTGTAGGTGTATGGTGTACATGCCATGGGTTATAGCTAGTGGAAATTCTTTTCCAGTGCTCTACAATATCTTTCTTGTACAATCCAATATCATTGTGAATTGCATGAAAAATAAATGGAGTAAAATAAATTTATATGCATGATTGTGAAATTACATTCTTGTAAATAAGAGAGCAATGTTTCATAGTGGACAAATAAATAGGTATGTAAATTACAAACCTTTTTTTGTTGTTGTTGGTTAAGTATTTTCATTTGAAAGTGCTTGTAAGTAGTGCTCATCTTGCTTTCTCAATTCAACATACAGACTATGTTGCCTAAATGCGTAGTACTCACGATATAGTTGTGAATGTGATTCCTTGGTGATTAATGTTGTCGATGTTGATTATTTCCTTTTCAAGTGTTAGACCTTGTGATTTATAGATTGTTAAGGCCTATGCCATTTTTAAAGAAATTTGGCGATGCCCACCATGGCTTAGTGGGATGATAGGCACATTTTTTTGTTGACTGTGATCCCAAGGTGGGCCTATGTAATGTTTGAATTGTACTACCACAAATAAGGGGAGCTCTGGGGGTTTTTAGTCATTTTTGTACACAATTACTTCAACTTGTCCTAGTGCATGATTCACAAGGGCTGCTCCCACCCACAAATTAGAACTTAGCATAACTTTTCTGCCAATGCACAAGATAATCCTTGCATCAAGTTGCTAATCCTCTAGATTTGGACATAATGTCTCCTAAAGGTGTTTTGCATTGGATCTTGAAAAGGGCATTGCTAATTGTAGATTAGATAAAGCAATGAAGGTAAAACACTAAATCAAATGCAATAAAACACAAGATTATACCTCACATGCAAAACCTAATCCCATCAAGGGAAGAAGGAGCCTTTGCACCCAAAAGAAGCTCCGAAGACCAAGATGATCCCTAGACTATGGATTCAAATGTGAAATGCTCTTCAATTGTGCAACTCACTATCTAACTCAAGGATGATTTTGGCATGGTAACTTTGCATAAACTTGGATGATGAAAATGACTTGTGAGAGGTTGTATTTATAGACTCTTGGAAGGGATTTTGATCCAAGGGTGGAGATTGATTGGAGAGATCAATGGTGGATGATGAAAGTGATGTGGAGGTCCTAGATTTGATCTTGGAAGATGGAGGGCTAGGAATAAAAGTAAATCTTTTATTCATTTTTGGGAAATGGGTGAATAAATGAGGTTGGGTGAGATGGATTATTTGTGAATTAAAAATTCACATGGGGAAGGGTAAAATGAATTAAAAATTCATTTGGGGAAGAGTGGATATTTATGAGTTATGACATGTGTAAGGGATGTGTAAGAGGAGTAAATGTGATGTGTGATTTATTTGAATTTTAAATTTGGGTGATGTGGAGAGAAGTGCTAATGAGGGTTTGACTCACTTAATTAAGGTGATTAACCTAATTAATGTGGCTGGAATAAATTAGTAGAGGGATTAGAGGGAGGATAAGATTAATTAATTAGTGATTTAATTAATTAATCCTAAGGCTAGGATGAGGTAGGCTAGAGTAGGCAATTAAATAATAGCTATTTAATTGTCTAGGGTAGGGATAGGCTAATTAGTAGGCTGGATTAATTAGTTAACATGGTTTTAACTAATTAATTGGATTTAGGAAAAAGGGGGGAATTGATTTAATAAATTTTGCATATTTATTAAATCAATTGGCTAAGGTTTGGACTATTGAATCAACAAAATTAATTCAATTTTGGGGATGAAATGGTGTGGATTTAGGAAATGAAAGGGGTAATTAATTAAATAAAAATTTAATTAATTGGTTGGAATGGAAATTGGTATGTTTAGGGATGTCGGGAGTTAGTTTGGTGGTCAAGACATTTTTAGGTGTCTACACTAATGATTGGAGCATAAATTTATTATGAAGTGAGACCAATTCATTTGTTGCAAATAAATGCATTGAGGAAAGAAAAGTTGTTTGTTCCGTGGAGGAAAATGAAGAATTAGAATGTGACATTACAAGCTCCCAATCTAGAAGTGTTGGCTAAGCATTCCTTATATTTGAAAGAAGTGCATAAAAAGCAACTTGCATTGGTGCTTCTCTAGTTTGACAAGAAATTTTGTTCAATCCAAAAACTGTTATCAACGAGATTGCACCATCTTGTTGAATATGATCCAACAAAACCCTGTGATACAATGGGAATAGATACTAGGTGTAGGACCTTGCAAACTTTAAAGCTAGACCTCCAGATGAAGGGCTAGTTCCCTTGGTTTTCACACCTAAACTACTCTAATCTACTAATGTTCTTAGAGAAAAAGGGTAGGAAATGACATAAACTAAACTTACTATAGATGAAGGTGATTCACCTAAAGACTAAGACTTAAACATGCTACTGTTCAAACCCACAATTTGTCTCAATAAAGAATTTCTCTTATGCACAACTTGAGTTTTGTTATAAGTTTATACCTCAGTATTTCATAGGAAAGCTGAAACTTATAGTCATTGAAGGAAAATCTAATTTTTTCACAACTAGAGACTATTAATATCACTAACACAACCTATGACTATTATAAATCATGTGCATTTATGTATGAAGGTGTCTAAGAATGAGACATAATTCAAGGATATGCATAAATTATCACAAGATTTGCATCAATCATTCAAAATCAACACTCAACACACATATATGAGAAGGTAAAAATGATTGATTTTATTAATAAAAGGGATCCTTACTGAATAAGTCTGAAAATGACTTGTATTGCCTTGAAAATGCTTACAAAAATGCTACCATATAGCTGAGTGTTTGCTTTATGAGTTATAGTCTGTTGTTTTAGGCTTCTAGAGCTCAAAAACATGAAAAAGAACTCCTAAAAAATGTTGCCTAGGGGTCCTATATGTCATTCTAGACATAGGAGATCATATAGGGACTACTTTTGACCAAGTTACAAAGCCTTAAAAATAGCTATCTTACTTTGGACGCCCAAGAAGAGTCCTAGTTTGATTTGGTCTTCAAAAGGTAGTTGCTTGACTTCTTCAACTCCTTGAGTGGTCCTATAGTTGTTGCAAAGGTTCCTAGATGCTTGGAAGGAGTTTGAACTATTCATAGATACCCTCTAACTATCTATAAACTACTCCAACTGCTCCTATATGCTTGCATGTTGTTCAAACTAATCATAACTCCTTCAAACCCACCTTGCATGATGATAGGGCACATGGAAAGAGTAACGATACTTTTGTAGTCCTTAAACTACCCAAAATTGTCTCATAAATGCTTGAAAACACTTGTCACTTGACCCACTACCCCTTTTGGGTCTTCTTGAGGGTTAAAAATAGCTATAGATGCTCTTGGACTAAGTTTTTAGCCTCCGCAATGTTTAGAAACTTCATCGCTACATTTATGCACCTTTGGTTGAAATACACACTGTGCATTTCAACCTTCTTCAATCTTGCATGATTTCTTAGGTTTGAGATCTTCTTGGCATGCTCAAGGGCTAGTTGATGATGGCATATCTTCCATCAACACTTCTCAATACCCTATCAACATTTTGATTAGATTTTTCAATGTTTTGCATGTTTTCATACTTTTTTGTCAAGGATTTTCTTCATATGTTTATTGTCTTATGACTGTAGTAGACTTAACCTTTGATTCTTAGTTTTTATTTACTCTCAAACAAAATGGAGTCTTCTACATCTCTGAAAGTTTATGTCGATCTCTGTTTCATTCTTAGTGTCTCTTTTCTCTCTGTTGATAGTCATTTAAGGTTGTTCTTCTTATCTTTCTCATGACTATCTGCTCTTTTACTATTAAGAGTCTACTACTATGTATAGAAGATGACTGCTTTTTATTGCCTACATGTTGCCATGCCACTGTCATCATCTCTATAGATCTCTTCTTATATATCTTTAGGAAACCTAGACAAGTGATCAGCTACAGATTAAACCCTTGACAAAGTTTGAGATCTCTGTACTACTTTATACATACCTTATAGGGTTTAGTAAGTCTTAGGACTGAATTGTATATGGACTGTTCACAACAGTCTTGTCAAAACTTTCATTCTACATAGTAAGAAATCTCTGCATAACTCTTTGACTGTCATGACTTTATTGGTCTGCATCTCCACCTATTTGCATAATAAGGTCTTGAGTGATCATAGGGAGTGTTGATACTACTAACCAACCATATACACTTTGAAAGAATCCAAAACAAATCTTATAACTTACCTAAGACTATTGACAACCTTTTCTAATGATTGTTTCAGACTTTATAATAGTCATTATGAAGACTGCTACTGCTGTATACCTTCAAAAGACGGTCATAAAGACTATATAAAGCCACTGTTAGATTGTATTCCTCTATTATAGTCATTGTTAGACTACCCTTTGTTCTCTTTTGACTATTCTTTATATAACTTCTCCTTGTTGTTTCTGATTTACCATGATTGTTGTCTCAGCTAGCACATGATTGTTATCCTCTTAGGTATAAGAGTCATTTAAGATTGTCTCCTAAAGATTGTCCTCACTAACTTGTAGACTAAGCAAGCTTCATATAACCTTAAACATGTATGCACCATCCATACAGCTTCATGATATGTATTTGAATGTCATTTGACCTTTTTAGACTCAAGAAAACCTTAGACTACTGTCAATAGAGTGTCATATGTCTCTAACTTTCCATCTTCTTGTTCATGCTTCTTGGTTGCACACTATACAGTGACTTCCCTTATTGAAAAGTGCAATACAACTGAGACGGGGGATGAATTAGTTGTAACCAATATTTCAAAACCATTAACACATCAAACAATTAACATTGTGTTTGTATTTTAACCATGAAAGCATAAAACATAAATTTAAACACATTCACACATTCAACATAGGAGACACTAGATTTTTACATGGAAAACCCCATAGGGGAAAAACCATATTGACTGTTAACTCACAAAATAATATGTTATAACAATATCAAAAATTAGAGGCCACTGCCTTAAGGCTCATTGGCAAAATGCTCATTGCAAGAAGAGGCTCACTGCCAAAGTTGGTGAACTGAGATAATGGCATCTACACTATGCCAAGGTTTAGTTCCACTGAAGCACAATAAGTATCCTTTGCTCTGCTATTCTTTTATACTTCACAATTATCTTTTCATTTTCACATCCTTGCATCAATTCACGATTTCATTTCATATTTTTATACAATTCATCAACCTTAGAATTTACATCAAGGTTGGCATTACAATCATCAACCTTTGGAACAATCTCCAAGGTTGGCAAACATACATACATATATTAAGATAGGTCTAGACCTAAATGAATTAGGGAAGAAGAGAAATGAATGTGAATCATACCAAGCCTTAGCTAGTACTCAAATGCAATCTTCCATACAACAATACGCTTCCACAATCTTCAAATCATATTTGCAAGTAGTGAAAACAACCAAGTTAGTTAAGATTGGAGTTAAAACTAAAACTTTCAGGAACATGCTTTATTCACGATCTAGATTATACTTTATGGATCAATCAAAAGGTAGGAACATGATTTAGAGACTCCCACAAGCATGTTACAATCACCAAGAACGTCCGCACAACCTCTAAACACTTTATCCATAAGATTCTTCAAACCGAAGCACTTGAACATTACTATCGGCCATTGTCATAAATGAAAGATCACTTGTAGAGCACCAAATCATGAACCATTTGAACTGAAGGCACATAACAACATAACAAACTTAATTTCAGAACTACAAACTGTGAAACTTGAATGTAGAGAAATGTGGAGTAAAATACATTCTCCCTATCACCATTAAATACACAAAAAAGCAGTTTTTACACTAGTGAATAGAACTCACTCAAATCTTCATACCGGAGGCTAAAACTAGAAACATAGCATCTACAAACATCCCTTAACATTACTTCCAAGCCGCAAACAAAGATATTCAATCTATAGAAAATGTGGAGCAAAACATGATATTGTTCTGGCAGATAGAATTATTCTGCAGTAGTACTTACTTCTCAACCAATTTCATTGATGCTTACCTTAGGTGTTGACATCAATGACAACACTTACTACTCATACTTGCAACAATCTCCCCCTTTGTCATTGATGGCAACACATGATGTGAAAAACCATCAAGACATAGAATCTTGCTTTGCTTCTTTTCTCCCCCTTACTTGATGCTTTCTCTGTCTGCAACTTTCTTCTCAGGTTTTTCACATGAACTTCTCTCCCCCTTTGACATCAATGGAAAAGGGTGCCAGACCTTTTTCTTTCTTTTTACTGCACAACTCCCCCTTTCATGAACACTGCAACACTTACTGCTCTTTATTAGGAACTCATATTAGCAACTTCTACTTGCTCCCCCTTAGAGGTAGCCTTCAAAACATCAATCCAAATCAAAAGATGAAACTTTAGTCAACACTAGATTGATGCATTCCTTATGCATCTTAGTTTAGGGAAGGAGGGGTAATAACCCCTAACTTCTCCCTGAGATACTCAAAAGTATCCTTAGGCAGAGGCTTAGTGAAAATATTTGCAATATGATTCTTTGTAGACACATACTCCATCTTTACTTCATTTTATGTTACCTTTTCTCTCAAAAAGTGATACCTTATTGATATATGCTTTGTTCTTGAGTGCATCACTAGATTCTTTGAATTGTTTATGGCACTTGTATTGTCACAAAAGATTAAAATTGGTTTTTCATACACAACTCTTATATCCTTCAATGTTTGCTTCATCCAAAGCACTTGTGTGCAACAACATGCTGCAACAATATATTCTGCTTCTACAGTAGATAAAGAAACTGATTCTTGCTTCTTGCTAAGCCATGAAACTAATCTATTACCCAAGAGGAAAGCACCTCCACTTGTACTTTTTCTGTCATGAACATCTCTAGCCCAATTTGCATCTATATAGGCACTGAGAGTGAAATCAGTATTGTCGATAGGGAAAATCAGATTTAGTGTAAAAAACAACAAACTAACTAAACCCTAAATAGCACCATGAAAGACAAACTAGCATGAAAATGAAAACATTGAAACTCAAATGGAAACCGAATCCACACTAGACTTGATTGATCTCCATGGCTCTTCTTGATCTTGCATGAGAATGCATGATGTTGAAGGGTTGTTGATTGCTTACTATTGCAGTATAACAAAGCTCAAGCATTGCCTAATTGTATGAAAAATGAATTTTCTGAATGAGGGCTTCTATAGATTTTTGGTGGAAGAAAAATTGGGGAAGTTGCCATTTTTGCAATGGAAGATCGTTTGATGTTAAGTGATGTGGATTAGAGAAAATAGAAATGTCAAGGAGAGAGAGAGAAGAGTGAAAGATGTGTATGGCAAGTTTGTTTAATTAATTAAAATAGGATTTTAATTAATTTGTGGCATATATGAATAATTAAATAAATAATAAATATTTATTTAATTATAGGATGAAAAGGTGGATAAAATTAAATAAATATAAATATTTATTTAAATTAGAGGAAGGATTACGATAAGGGTAATTAAATAAATTTAATTAATTATTTAATTTAGAAGAAAAATTCTAGGGCAATTTTTAGTGTCTACATTTTTCCCCTCTTTGAGACAATGCAACTTGTCATGTTGTTTCAAAGAAAAAGAAGAATTGATTAATTGATACATGCCCCAGGGATATCCTGGTAAGGATGATGATAAGGATGATATGCCCCCTCGAGAGATTGATTGAACAAGTTATGATAAGATTAATCTCTCGATAGATCAGAGGGAGAGGATTTGATAATTGATATTGCACGAGTGATTAAATGGAGATGCACATTTGATGAAAATACACAACTAATAAGCGAAGATGTACATTCGATGAAAATGCACAACTGATAAGCGAAGATGTACATTTGATTAAAATGCACAACTTATAGGCATAACTGAACAATTGATGGAAATGCTCAGTATAGCCAAGTTGATAAGCTGATTAAGTTGATTAAGATTGATGCTAGCACAAAACAAGGATTGATTAACAGATTGAGTGATCAGGAAGTATTAGAGTCCCATGCTAAAAGCAAGTTGATTGATTGGATATTTGGATTAGAAGACATGTATCAATTGGATAAAGCGATTAACTACTCCTTGAGATAAGGAGCATGAAGAAAATGAAATGATGAAGGAAATGGATAGAAGAAATGATGGATGAAAAATGATATGAAGGAAAAGAAGTTGATGGAAATTCTTGTGCATTACGTAGTGCTTTATCATCATAAATCTTATTATGTTGCAAATTAGTATAAGCGTCTAGATAACATGAATGTCTAGATGACCTAAATATTGTTCATGTTTTTATTTAGCAATAAAGTATAAGCATCTAGGTATAAGGACCTTAGATGACCTGAATACTTATTGCATGGAAGACACTATTAGACAAGGAATGGTCTCATCCACACTAGACTCATAAGTCCTCGATGATTTTAGACAACCATGTCTTAAGACAAGTCATCTTATGAATAAGGAACAATCCACAGACAACAAACAAGTGAACATGCCCCATCCTCACCTCTTTAGTCCAAGACATCCTCGAGAAGCTAAAAGACATGCCACCAAAGATAAAATCATAAAACAATCAAAGATCAACAAGCAAATAAGCATCATGCTTCAATGTAGAACTGATTCTTGTCACAGTTTATGCGTTTGGTTGGATTTGAAAGATGAATTGATAGGTATGTTGTAATGTCCACTTGATTGTCAATCTTGGCATGTTTTGATTTTGTTGAAGTTAAGATCTGTGTGGCGATATGAAAGTATCACTATTTTGGAATTTTTTTTGAATATTTGATTTTTTTGGATTTTTTTGAATATTTGATTTTTTTGGATTTTTGGAATATTTGATTTTTTTGTGTTTTTGAATGTTGTGATTTTTTTGTATTTTTGAATGTTTTAAGATGGCATTGGATGATAATTTGGGTAGCCTTTATGCTAGATACCAATGACAAGGGTAAACCAAGTCTAGGTGAAAGGATGAATGTAGGATTGGATAGATGGATAAGATGGATGGGGCATAAGAGCGTAAGGATATGACCTCCAAAGGCTATGTTGTAT
The DNA here is from genome assembly GCA_027924645.1 of Cunninghamia lanceolata. Lineage (NCBI taxonomy): Eukaryota > Viridiplantae > Streptophyta > Pinopsida > Cupressales > Cupressaceae > Cunninghamia > Cunninghamia lanceolata. Next base: position 6,547,392 of record BSBN01000458.1, read on the forward strand.
AGGAATAACATGCCCCATTCTTGGTATAATGCTTAGGATTTGACGTGACAAGGCTCATGACAATAGGATTATGGTAGGATCATTTGGAAAAGATGAAAAAAATGGGTAATGACAAGAAGGTACTTATCTAAGGTACACATGACGCCTGTTTACCAGGTTTTCATCATGGTACTTATCCAAGGTGCTTGTTTGCCAAGTTCTCACCATTGGACGAATGATGTTTCTTTACTATTTTTTTTTACTTTTTTGATTTGTTGAATGGGATAGGTGGATATGGACAAGAGAGACTCAAGTGTCTAGTTCCATGAAGGGTGATAGTCCCGCTAGAGATAGATGTCATTGCACATGGACCATGTCAAATGTCGCTATGCTCAAGATGTTGTAAGGGATTGCATGAGAGAAAGATGAATTAGGTAGATAGTGGATTATGAAAGGTTCATGAAGGGATGGATAGTAGATTATGATGTGGATTATGTATGGATGGATGGGGGATAATGGATAATGATATGGATTATGTAGGGAAGAATAGTGGATAATGATGTGGATCATGTAGGGCTTATGCAAAAGGGTGGATGAAAGGCTTATCCAAAAGCATGGACAATAGGGAAATGATGAGGAAGATATGTAGGATAATAGTTGAATGATGGGGTGATGGAGATATGGAAAGGAGTCATGACCAATAGTTGCACACACCATGATAAACATTAAAGTTTTTGCTTTGGTAGAGGTGTAGGAAGCAATGGAGATGTTTTCTTAAGAGAGTTGATGAAGTGTTTTAGGTACCCACATAGACTTAGTATTTTTATGATTTCTGTTTTGCTTGTGGGATTTAGGAATTTGAAACTTTTGAATGGAATGGGATTTTTGAGATGTGGATGCCTCATTTAGCTTGCTTTTGTTTTGCTTAGGTATCCATACCATTTTAGTTTTAGACTTTGCTTGTGAAGGTATGGGCTTGGGTAGCCTTTTAGATGGATTTTTCTTTGACCTTTTGCATTGATGTCCTAAGGCATGAGGACCTTTAGGATTTTTGGATTTATAGGTAGAGGCATCCATTTTTGTATTTTTGAATCCCATAGGCATGGTGGAAGCTTCATGTTTAGACAATGTGTGTATTTGTTGGTCATGATTAGGAATGTAAGGGGTTTTATGGATGATAGGGATATTAGGCGTTGGGAGAAATGGTGGTAAAATGGATGGAGGGAAATTAGGAGTTGGAAGTAGTGGAGGTAAAGTGGATCGTGGAAGGTGTATGGTCACATGCTTTTGGGATGTGTAGGATGATGGAGGCAGAATGGAAACATAGGTCTTGGGTACATGATAGGGTTTATGATGGAAAGTTGTGGACTTAAGAGAAATGGAGGAATTACCAACATCTTTAGATTGTTTACCTTGGGGTGTATATCCAAGGCCATATAAGCGTGGAGGGAATTTAACATGGATTGGCTCCAAAATACCTTTTTCATGAAGGCCTAAGCATTTACCTTTGTAGTCCATGTTTTGGAGTATGTGGTGGACTATGGGAATAGGTGTAGTTTGGACACTAGACTTGAGTTCATTATTAGATGGAGAAGGTGAAGTGGTGGATAATGGTTGCTTCTTTCCTAAGGAGGAACATTCATGGATGAAGGTGGTAAGACCAAGTGGACATGTTGGTGGATTTGAAATGAGGTTGATAGTGGATGATGATGAAGGATCATCAGGATCTTGATTATGTGCATGTATATCCAAGCAATTGGTTTGATCTTCTATGTGTACTTGGGAGGCATGTGTCTCATCATGACAAGTGAATGTTTGCTCATTAGGGCTATATGGAGGAGAATTTTTCTTGCTTTGAAGGAAGGCCATGAAATGGGGTGAGTGCTTAAGGAGGTCAACAAGATTTTCATTAGATGGAGTATGTAGGTCTTGGGTGTCTTTCTCATGAATAGGATCAAGTTGCTCGTGCATAGGTTCTTCATCATAGATATCTTGATCATGGAAAAGATATAGGTTATGTATTGGTTGGATGAAAGTGATTTGATCTTGATTAGAATGAGGGCTTGATGTTTCCACCTGCCTTAGGATTGTGATCTTGACATACCTCTTGGTTTGCTTGAATGGAAGTGGATGACTCTTGGATAGGTTCTTGGTCAACAAAATGAGAGGGCAATGAATGTTGAGATGGACTCATGGGAGGAAAATCTTCAATAGGCTCCAGGGGTTGTGGACCACATGATGGCGTTGAAGAAGTGGACATGGCATTAAAAGTTTCTTTGGTAGGCTCATCAATAGGTGCTTTACATGAGGATGGTCTATTCCGTGCTAGTAGCCATTGGATCACATCCTTTGCAAGAGTATGGGTAGATGGACAATATAATGGATGAAGAATAATGGTAGAAGGTGTAGGCTTATGTGTAAGATTAGGATTGCTTGTGATAGATAGGGATGAAATTGGATGATTGGATTTAGATTTCTCGATAGATTTTCTTTTGCTTTTAGATTTTGCAAAGAATCTTTGGAGAAAATCATTTGGCTTTGGTATAGGCATTCTATTGGATGGTGATGGAGGACTAGTAGATGGATTGGTGTATGATTCCAAGCTTGAGGTGGTTTTTCCCTTGTCAAGAGTATCATTAATATGGCTTAAGGATTTGTGCTCTTGGTGTGAGGAGCGACTAGTACTAGCATGTTCATGATGTGAAGGATTTTGAGATGGATATTGAGGAATATTCATGATATTGGTTGATGTGGAGAGACTAGGTTGACATGATGATGGGGGGATATATGGTTCATGAGTATAAAAATATGCATCTTGATCTATAAAGTTCTCATCATCATTAAGAGTGAATTTTGACCCACCTCAGAGGATATATGGTTTTGGCTTTGATACCTTTATAGTAGAAAACTTATAGGATGATGTCTTAGCATTCTTGAGAGTGTCCAATCTTTGTCTTAGTGCTCTAATTTCATCCAAGATGGGATCATTTGTAGGTGCTGGGATGGAGTTACATGTAGGTTGAAGTCTTTGGATTTCAGTTTGTTCCTCCAAGTATGCCTCAAAATCTACAAGATCCTCATCATTATTAGAACTAGGAGAAGGGCCTCCTTGGAGTATATATGGTTTTGGATTTGGCCTAGCTTTGTTGATGATCAAAACCATTTTGACGAATGAAGATTTGACTAGGTAAGGATGAGAATATGAGTAAGATGACACTGATTAAACTTTGAGGGGGTTTATGACAACTTTGAAATAGATCAAGGTAACTCTAGGTCTGAAGAAAATTGTGATGTAAGGCTTTACCTGTGCTATGATGGATAGACACAAGGACAAGTGATCAAGAGAGGGTAGGAGATGATAAAATCCAAGAAATTTACCCTATCCTAATGATATGTTTCTCTACTCAAGTATGATAGAACTCAAGTGGTAAAGCAGTATGATAGCCCATGCTTGATTGGAGACCAAAGAGAGCAACCTAGATGCAAGATGAGAATTTTGTTTGAATAATGATGGACTCTTTTCACTTATCTATTTAGGAACAAGGATTAGAAAGTGTAGGATTGGTGAAAAGTGACAGTTTCTATTTGTTTTCAATTGTTTGAATTTTTGAGCAAGCTTTTGAGATTTGGAAGGTTGAAATGTTATAAATCCCAGGTGTGATGTTTGATTGAGATTGACAATGTTTGTTCTTGAACACACACACAAAACACGGAAGATAGCTAACACCATGTAGTTTATCCCTAATTTTTTTGATAATTTTTTAATGAATAATTGATTTTTTAGTAATTTTTAAAGTGGACACATCCTGGAAAATAGAAATTTGAGTGTGCTCCCCCCTAAAATGTTTAACAACTAATCGAAAATCAAGTTTTTTAAAAATTCGTGTAGAATGGAGTCTAGTTTCTAAAAATAAAACTTATTTCAAATTTTGATGAACGATTAAAAAAAACTCAAAAATACTAGACACTGGTTTTTGACAAAAAATGAACACACTAATAAAAGAAATTCAAGATGAAACACTAAACGTACTCAAAATGTGAAAAAAAATATATGGTTAGATAGCTAATGGAGAGCTTAAGATTATGGTGGTATTTTTTTGAGTTTTCATTGAAAAAAGTGCCATCCTGATGGGGAGCACACTAGATTATCTCCAAATTTTGTTAAAAACTAATAAAAACACATTAAAGAACCTTGAGCATAACACGAGTGCATTATATGAAATCAATAATGCAAGCATGTTATAACACGCTCGCATTATGTGATTTACACGCTCGCATTATGATGAGCATAACTGGCAATACACATACCAATTGCATTTGCTTGAAAGTTTCTAAAGCCTTTTCAACAAATCCATTTTTTGCATATCTTGCAATCATTGCGTTCCATTATAGAACATCTCTTTGATGTGTTACATCATACAATTGACATGCCTTGTCTATGCTTCCACACTTTACATACATGTCTACAAGGGTAGTTGCACTTCCTATCATCTCTCTCACTCTCTACTTCTCTCCCCTCTCTACATCCTACCCTTTCTTTGAGTCTCTGCTTCCCTCCCCTCTCTACCTCCTACCTTCTCTCTCACTCTCTTCTTCCCTCCCCTATCTACCTTCTATCCTCTCTCTCACTCTCTACTTTCCTCCCCTATCTACCTCCTACCCTCTTTCTGAGTCTTTGCTTCCCTCACCTCTCTACCTCCTACCTTCTCTCTCACTCTCTTCTCCCCCCTCCCTATCTACCTCTTACCCTTTCTCTTACTTTCTACTTCCCTCCCCTATCTACCTCCTACCCTATCTCTCAGACTCTACTTCCCTCCCCTGTCTACCTCCTACCCTCTCTCTTCTTCCTTCCCCTGTCTACCTCCTATGGTCCTCTCCCACTCTCTGCTTCCCTCCTATCTCTACCTCATATCCTCTCTCTCACTCTACTTCCCTCCCCTCTCTACCTCTCCTCATCATTCTTCCCATCCAATGAAATTTCATAAATTATCTTGTTTCCATTTCATCATCCCAATTTATATCCTTGTCCCTCTTTGCATTTCCTAGTTTTCTTGTTTCCATATTATTTGTTGACATGTGAGAGGAGAGGGAGGAAGAGGAAGAGAGGATGGAGAAGGATGAGAGAGAGGGGAGAGATAGGGTGATGAGGAGAGAGAGAGAGTCATAGTTTTCTTGTTTTGGAGAGAGAGAGAGAGGGTTGGTTAGGTTTATGAGCTTAGGGTTGCTTAAGTTTAGGGTTTAGGGGTTTAAGGTTGCTTGGGTTTATGGTTTAGGGGTTAGATTTTAGGGGTATTATTTATGGTTTTGGGGTTTTGGGAGAGAGAGAGAGGTTTAGGGTTGCTCAGATTAAGGGGCATATTTAGGGTTTATGAGTTTAGGGTTACTCTGACCTTTAGGGGTAAATTATTTAGGGTTTATGAGTTTCTAGGGTTGCTCAAATTTAGGGTTTAGGGGTTAGGGTTAAAGGGGAATTATTTTATAATTTCCCTCCAATCCCTGTAATACTAACACATTAGTCTACCCATCTCCTAATCCATCAATCTCTATCATCCATCCACCATATAACTCACTATCTAATCCACCATCAACCCATGAATGCTTGAAAATTTTTCTCCAAAGAGTCCTTACAAAATCCAAAAATACAAGCAAAGATATGGAGCCATCCAAATCCACTGATCCAATTTCATCCCCCTCTAACACTCCCAATCCTAATCCATCCAGGCCTCCTATATCCATTCACTCGATCCCAATCCTAACCCCACAACATCTTCCATCATTATCCATCAACTATATGCATATCCTAGGCCATCAACCCATGAAGCCATGAAGGATGTGACCCAAATACTATTAGCAAGGAATTTAAGCACATCATGTACTCAAATTCATATCCTTGAGCCTAACAAAGAACCTCCTAATAACATGTATACCACTCCAACACCATCATCCACTCCTATATCTATCCATTTCATTGAAGAGTCTCCTACCATAAGTCCAAGTCAAACCCCATCATGTAGCCATGTTGTCAAACATCCAAAGATTATTGATCCTAGATCCAAGAACCCATCACATCCATCTAAGAAACCCAATAGCTATACATTAAGAGCCTAGTCCAAAGAATGTGGAAACACTAACCACCCATCCTAATCTAAATCCAAACATCCGATCTAATCCCATCTTGGTTCCCTTACCATCTCATGGTCAACCCCTCTATACATCGATCCCATCATTAATCCTCCAACATCCCCTAGTGAACCCCCATCACCACCTCTTACTCCCCAATCCAATGAATATCAATGCATCCCCACTTACCCTATCCATATCTAGTATTGTGTTATCCATGCTTATCGTCCTTGTGATCAAGATATTATCTATGATCAAGATCTTATCAATGAGCAAGTAAGTTCCCACACCACTCCTATCCATCATCCCATTAGCCCTATCCATCATCCCATGCTAGTCCTATTCATTAGCCATCAATATCCCATGATGAGACACTTGGTCCCCAAGAAAACATAGACAATCAAACAAATATCTTGGATCCTAGATCTTGAATCACATCCCAATGAGTATAATAATTTAATCAAGATCCAAGAATTCTACATCCATTTCCCATTGATCCTCCATCATCCTAGGTCAAACTACATGTTTAGGTGTTTATCCTGGTTGCTCGAGTTTAGGGTTTAGGGGTCAAGGGCATTATTTGAGGTTTACATGAGTTTAGGATTGCTCAAGTAAATAGGGTTTAGGGTTTAGGGGTTAGGGGTTAGGGTTTAGGGTTTAGAGAGAGATAGAGTGAGGGGACCAATAGAGATTGGGAGAGATAGGGAGATAGAGGTTTAGGGTTGCTTCCAGATTTTATGGTTTAGGGGTTAGGGGTTTAGGCATTTAGGGTTTCTCATTTTTAGGGTTTAGGGGTTAGGGGTTAGGGTTTAGGGGCATTATTTAGGGTTTAGGGGTTAGGGGTTAAGGTTTAAAGGTTTAGGTTTAAGGTTTAGGTAGAGAGGAGAATAGGGAGATATAGAGGAGATCAAGCTTGGGAGAGATATCTGTTAGGAATTCCATGTAGAAGATATCAATTAAATGCAAATAAATATTAAACAAAGGAATGAAAATACATAAAAACAATAACAATGAGAGGCAAGTTTTAACATGGTTCACCCAAACTCAGGCTACATCCACCAATAGAGAGTTTAATATCATTATCTAGTAAATCAAAAACTAATTACAACCAGCAATCCTTGCAACTCAATACCGCTACAAAATGCTACAATACATCAATGAAAACCCTAACCCTGAGCTGCTTTTATCAAGCCTTATGTCGGTTACAAAAATAGGGTTTTTTTTTTATGTTAGCCAATAGAAAAATAACTCCTGACATGTTTATAAAATAATAAAATAGGCCCTTGGACCCCACAAGGGGCACTGCCCCTTGACCCCATCTTGGGGGCGCTTCCCCCAAACCCTCGCAAGGGGTGCTTCCCATTGACCCCATTAAATAATTTGGGGGGAAATCACGCTGATAAAAGTGGGTTAAATTTAACCTATGAGTCTGATTAAGCTCCATATAACAACAATCTCCCACTTGGAGACTGATTAGACTCCACACCATATCATCTCCCACTTGGAGACTAATCACAACACCGCTGACCCTATAGCTCCCACTAGAAATAAGCACCATGGACTCTGCTGTTCTGATTTTATTATTTTTCAGTCTTGAAGACCAACCAAAGTTGAAGAGGAGATCAACTTCTCCCTTGTTACTACCTTTGTAAACATATCCACTAGATTTTCATCTATATGGATCTTTTCCAACCATAACTATCCATCATCCAACACCGACTGAATGAAGTGATACCTTAGCTGTATGTGTTTGGTCTTTGAATGCAAGGAAGAATTCTTTGCAAGATGTATGGCACTCTGACTGTTTATAAACAAATAACTATTAGCCTATTGTTTACCCAATTCTTCCATGAAAGATTGCAGCCATATCATCTCCTTGCTTGCTTCTATTGAAGCTACATACTCTGCCTCCGTGGTGGATAAAGCAACCACCTTTTGCAACCTCGAGATCCAACTCACTGCTATCCCACCTACAGTAAAGACATAACATGTAGTACTCCACCTGATGTTAATATCACTTGCCAAATCTGAGTCTACATAACCTACTAATTAGTATTAGGGCCCCCAAAACATAAGTGTTTATTAGATGTACCTCTCAAATATCTGAGAATCCATTTTACTGCATTCCAAAGCTCTAATTTGGGATGACTCATATACCTGCTTACCACTCCTACAACATGTGCAATATCTGGTCTCATGCATACCATGGCATACATTAAACTTCCTATAGCTGAAGCATATGGTACCTTGGACATTTTGTCTTCCTCCTCTTGTGTCTTTGGACACATCTCCTTAGTCAATTTTAAATGACTAGGCAAAGGTGTACTGACAACTTTTGCATTCTCCATATGGAATCTCTGCAACACCTTTTCAACACAATCAACCTGATATAGTGTCAATTTTCTATTCTTCCTATCTTTCCAAATTTTCATACCAAGGATTTCTTTTGCTGCCCCCAAATCCTTCATAGCAAATGATTGTGCTAACTATTGTTTTAACTCTCTTATGTGATCCATGTTAGACCCTTCTATAAGCATGTCATCAACATATAAACATAAAATAATGTAGTTGTCATTATCTAACCTCTTAAAATAAACACAATGGTCAGAATTACACTAGCTGTAGCCTTGCTCAGCCATAAAACTATCAATTTTTAAATACCATTACCGAGGTGCTTATTTCGAGCCATATAAACTCTTCTTCAATTTGCACATCAGTTTCTCCTTACCTTTGACCTCAAACCCTAGTGGTTGTTCCATATAGATCTCCTCCTCCAAATCACCATGGAGAAAGATAGTTTTCACATTTAGCTATTATAAATGCAAATCTTCAATAGCCACTGTAGATTAGATAAAGCAATGAAGGTAAAAACACTAAATCAAATGCAATAAAACACAAGATTATACCTCACATGCAAAACCTAATCACATCAAGGGAAGAAGGAGCCTTTGCACCCAAAAGAAGCTCCCAAGACCAAGATGATCCCTAGACTATGGATTCAAATGTGAAATGCTCTTCAATTGTGCAACTCACTATCTAACTCAAGGATGATTTTGGCATGGTAACTTTGCATAAACTTGGATGATGAAAATGACTTGTGAGAGGTTGTATTTATAGACTTTGGGAAAGGATTTTGATCCAAGGGTGGAGATTGATTGGAGAGATCAATGGTGGAGGATGAAAGTAATGTGGAAGGCCTAGATTTGATCTTGGAAGATGGAGGGCTAGGAATAAAAGCAAATCTTTTACTCATTTTTGGGAAATGGGTGAATAAATGAGGTTGGGTGAGATGGATTATTTGTGAATTAAAACTTCATATGGGGAAGGGTAAAATGAATTAAAAATTCATTTGGGGAAGAGTGGATATTTATGAGTTATGACATGTATAAGGGATGTGTAAGAGGAGTAAATGTGATGTGTGATTTATTTGAATTTTAAATTTGGGGGATGTGGAGAGAAGTGCTAATGAGGGTTTGACTCACTTAATTAAGGTGATTAACCTAATTAATGTGGCTGGAATAAATTAGTAGAGGGATTAGAGGGAGGATAAGATTAATTAATCAGTGATTTAATTAATTAATCCTAAGGCTAGGATGAGGTAGGCTAGAGTAGGCAATTAAATAATAGCTATTTAATTGTCTAGGGTAGGGATAGGCTAATTAGTAGGCTGGATTAATTAGTTAACATGGTTTTAACTAATTAATTGGATTTAGGAAAAATGGGGGAATTGATTTAATAAATTTTGCATATTTATTAAATCAATTGGCTAAGGTTTGGACTATTGAATCAACAAAATTAATTCAATTTTAGGGATGAAATGGTGTGGATTTAGGAAATGGAAGGGGTAATTAATTAAATTAAAATTTAATTAATTGGTTGGAAAGGAAATTGGTATGTTTAGGGATGTCGAGAGTCAGTTTGGTGGTCGAGACATTTTTAGGTGTCTACATTTGCCCCTCTTTGACGTGGCGTCAGGACCTAGGAGGGAAGTGGCTTCAGGTCAAAGAAAAATATGCCCTAGCTGCCGGGAAGGAATGAGATGGATAGGGGATGCCCCCTCGAGAGGTTAGCGGGAAAATAAAAATTTTGCAGGTAAGCTCTCGAAAGGATGCGACAGAAGTGATAGTTGGAGAGGTGGGGGAAAAAGAAGATGGTAGGAGGAAAAATGGAGGAAAAAGGTTGAGATCTGCACCCTGGAGGAAAAGAGGAAAGATGGAAGGATGACATGGCCCACTATATTAGGCAAAGTGGGCCCAAAGAGTGCCACATTGGCACACTTTTGACTTTGTAGAAGAAAAGACAAAGGAGAGATGGCTGAGCGCAACCCACAGTTACCGCGACTTCATCACATCTCAGAGTGATTCTGAGAGGTCGAGCGGTCACCCGAGGCTGGACCCCAGGTAGGGCCTAGCCCAAACTTTGTGATTTTTTATTTTACGCACATTTTTTTGGGTTTTGGGATATGGGTTTGGAGCGCGTGGCGCCAAAGATAAGGCGAATTAGTGCAATCTTGCGGATTAGCGCTATCTACCAGGGTAGTGTAGGGTGGTTTTGTCACCATTTGGGGGAAATATTGGCACCATCGGCTGGATTAGCGCCAAAACTTAGGGAGAAAGAAATATGGCATTTTGGTGCCATATTATGGTTATAACAGCGCTATCGTCTGGAATAGCACCATAATGGGGAATAACGCTATTGTAAGTTTTAGCGCTAAAAGGGAAATTAACACGAAAATAGAATGCTTTGCCATCGTCTGGATTGGCGCAATATAGGGCACGCAGTGGTGCCATTATCTGTATTGGCGCAATGGGTAGGGAAAAGTAGCACCATTTTAAAAATGGCACTAGAGACTGTCTGTGTGGGGCCACATGATTTGGGCCTGTGAGACATTTAGAAGAAAAAGTGTGTGTGGGGAAAATAAGTTAGTATCTAATGAAGAAGTGGTGGATGAAGGATACACAGCGGTTTATACTGCAGTCACAGGAGCGACGAGTGCAATCCGTGATGCCGCTATTTGATGAGGCATGGCTGCCTCGACTGGCGAGGCTAGGGCTTTGGACGGTGGCATTGATGCCAGTGCTGCGAGCTCATAGAGCTCTGATGACGGCCATGGTGGAGTGATACCACACCGAGACTTGCAGCTTTCTACTGCCGATAGGAGAGATGACCATCACACTTGAGGATGTTTATCACATCCTCAAGTTGCCGATTCTAGGTCGACGTGTGAGGTATGACATGAGGAGGGGACGGACTGCATTGATCAGAGTGTTCAGAGCAGAGCACATGGTTTTTTTGGCAGATGGGAGGGAGTTGGATTACGATAGGACACTGGTGGCAGGTACAGATCCCTTTGCCTTATTTTTGTGTGCACTGATTGGAGGTGTGGTGATGCCGGATAGGTGAGGTAGAGGTTTTCCTATGGGCTGGGGCGGGATGATAGAGGGGATGGTGAGCCATGATATTGTCTATGCATGGGGGCGGGTGATGCTAGCACAGCTGCTTCACGAGATGCACACGGTCGCTTATCTCCATGACAGGGCTTTATCTGCTGGGGTTATGCTATTACACGTATGGATTTGGGAGCATATCCCTATGACTCGACCGACATGCGGTTATTATCGGCGGCCGTTTGAGGCGTTTGTGTATTTGTATTGGGATGCAGAGTATACATACACTGGACAGGTCCGCCACTAGCGGAGGATACTAGATGACGTGACTAGCAAGGTATGGCGTGCATATATTGGTTGTGAGGATTAGCCTGATGATGTGACTCATCTCCCGTACACATTTTAGTAGAGATATCTTATGGGTCATGCAGACCATACCATAGAGATGTACCTACCCTCGTGGTTTATGCATCAGTTTGGACTGGTACAGGATATGCATCAGTAGATGGTGATATATGCGCGGACGCTGCAGGATACAGCTCACTGGCCGGAACCATTACAGCCACAGGTTGCGCTGAATGATTGGGCAACACTTCAGCCAGTTCAGTGGGATTGGAGGAGCATAGTGAGGGATGCAGGTACTACGCCTGCTTATGAGGTATGGTGGCAGATGCATCGGCCCACTCGATTGACAGATCTGACGGTGGAGGTATCAGAGGATGAGGGAGATGGGGGTGGAGATGATCCAGATGGGGGTGGAGATGAGGTTGTGGAGGACTGTCTTGTGGAGGTGATGGATGATGCGGAGGAGAGGGTGATTACGAGAGATGGCCAGTGTGTAGAGGAGTTGGTAGCAGTGGCAGCGGGATAGGGATAGGTGGGGCAGGAGGTTCCAGCATAGCAGGTTCCAGCACAGCAAGCCTAGGTTAGGGGCGGACGACAGCGTAGAGGACCGCGGTGGCGCGGTGGACAGCCGAGGGCGGAGCAGGGTGATCTATCTCCATCACGGGTGGAGCAGCTGCAAGTCAGTAGTCATGATACCGGGGCAGGGAGTTCAGGGGCAGGGGTGGCGGTAGAGGTTGAGAGGCTAACACCTCAGCGACGGCCACGGGAGGAGACGGAGGAGGTGGAGACATTACGTGCTCAGGTGGCCAGCTTAGAGGAGGCGTTAGGGCACTGAGAGGCTGAGTTGGGACAGCTGCGGGGAGTAGATGGGTAGGTGGCAGTGCTAGAGGCTCAGTTGGCTCAGGCTCGAGAGGACATGGAGGATTTGAGGATAGAGCGGGATGCAGCGCTCATGAGAGCACATCAGGCAGAGACTGCGTTGAGCAGTGTACAGGCTGTGGGTGGGGGACTTGCCCCGATTTTGGCAGGGATGCAGGCCCAACTGGCTTAGGCGCAGATGCATGCACATCAAATACAGGGGCAGGTATCTCGAGTACAGGGAGAGCCAGCAGAGGCCAGAGCATGGACGAAGTATTATCGGGGGTTGTACTATGCAGCCGTGCCCGCGGCGCAGCGGGCACCGAGTTACAGCCAGGTTAGCAGATCTAGGGCATCGAGATCACATAGATCAAGATCTGTGCAGTCAGTACAGTAGACGATGCCTCCTCCCTCACATGTACCCCAGTAGGGTCCTCAGGTACCAGTAGCGTCACAGCCATAGCCGCCGTCAGGATCACAGGCTTGACCAAGGTTAGCGTCTCCTACTCCCTCAGAGAGAGGATCCTCGATGTGATAGTTATACCATGTTAGCCCTTAGAGGCATTGTATCAGGACACTTTATTTTTTGATGATGTGAGCGATGTTCATTGTTTTTGCGGTGATTATATATGATACGATACTTCTGATGGTTTATGATGTTCTATTGTGATGATGCTTATATGATGGATGCACATGTTATGTTTTATATGTTGTGGATGTGTGATGTTGTTTCAAATGATGTGTGTGATTTGGTGGATGCATGGATGTTTTTGTGATATATGCATGGTGTTGTGATTTTATGGACTATATGATGTAACTAACTATGTGGACTAATGAACATTTATTAGGGATAAAAATGTATGGAATTATGTATATGCCATTAGATGTATGTGTTGTTTTAATGGTGATGCTGATGATGTTGTAATGCAATTAATTGTTTATGAGATGTTTATATGTATGGAATACAATGTGATGATACTATTTTTAATTTTAACATGCTCCTATGTGATAAATGAACATGATATGAGGTGTAATGATATGCAGCTAATATGAACCTACTTGTGTTTTTAAATGGATGAACCTAAGATGTAATGCAAATTAAATGGATTAAAATGAACCTAAGATGTTATGCAAATTAAATGGATTAAAATGAACCTAAGATGTTATGCAAAGGGATTAAAATGAACCTAGAATGCAATGCAAATTAAATGGATTAAAATGAACCTAAGATGTTATACTTATTAAATGGATTAAAATGAACCTAAGATGTTATACTTAGATGCAATTTAGGTGATAGGTGGTATGCATACTAGGTGATAAGTGAGATGGCCTAGTCCTGATACACATGATGTTCCTTGTGAGGACCTTGAGGGGTGAGACTGTGGGAGAGCGTGTTAGGTGGTGGGGATGATAGGGGTGGGAGCGTCTAGGGGATGGCGGTGGGGAGATTGGAGTCTTGCTAGGTCAGAAAACACCACGTCATGGAGGGGGCGGTTGGGGTTTGGTTTGGCTCAGGTTGTGTTAAGTGGAGATATGGTGGGAAGATGGGGTCAGTGAGGGGGTTAGATTGGGGGGGGTTGAAAAGTGTTTATCAAATCTAGGCCAATATGGGATAGGTGACTAAGTGATTAGGAAGATGATTGTGAGCTAGTAACAGTAGTTGCACAAAATTAATTGAGAGCATTTCTTAGTTTAATGTAGCAATGTAGGATACAGTTCACAAAGGTATGAAATGACCTAGGTGATGATGTATATCCGATGATTGCATGGACTAGACCCACAAACAATAGGTTGATTTCATGCATGCCCAAGGTAGTATAATCTTGTCTAGTGGAGGAAGGGGACTCATAGCAGTGAGTGTGAATAATGCATATAAGGTGTTTGTACCTGTATATGCAAATAGGATACATCATGCTAGAACCGACCTGGACTTCAAGATATGAATACTATTCTTGGAGTAATGAAACCAACCCACAAGCACAACATACCGAAACAATGACTATGTCTACTCCAAGGGCTATCCGCTACGTACCATGATATAATGAGATCAAGGTAGCTTTATAGATTACTTGGAGCGAGACAAAAACATAAAAATCAATAAGCAAAAAGACCAATGAAAGATACAAATAGCCTTTGTGTGCTCTTGCCAAGAGACGTGATGATAGAATGATAGATTTTTGTCCATTGTAGGAAAGACATATCCTAGGACGTAGATCTATTTTGATTGGAGAGTTTTGGAAGATGAGCAAAAGAACATTTGGGCCGAATGTAAGATTATAGTTGGTATATTGCTTGATGATTTTTGCATGAGGGACCATGTTTCAATGGTATACGTAGCATGCGTATCATTTCGTAGATCTAGAAAGCTCAGTGAGTGGGAACCATCCCAACGGGTGGGATGGGTGCATCTTAGGTACCTGAGTACTGGAAACATCCTTCATATTCCAGACTGCCTACATACCCTGTGTCCACGGGATCAAGGTACTTTTAAGATGCGGGCGAAATGAATATGTAGTTCTAGCAAGACTTGATGATGTGGGAATGGTTTGCGATGGGATGTGATGAGGGTTGATGTGTGTTTAGATGATCGTGATGGGATGCGAGATTGATGCATGGGGTGATTGTTTTTGGGATTTTCTATTTTTTAGGATTTTTTTTGGATTTTCTAATTTTTTGATGTTTTTAGATTTTTTAATTTTATGATATTTTTAGATTTTCTTATTTTATGATGTTTTTAGATTTTCTGATTTTATGAACTGTACAAAGGAGAGCTTACAAGGATTCTTGTTCCATGGATGGGGTTTTGGGTGGGTGAGGTAGTACGGAATGGGGGAACAAACTTGATGTTTCAGAATTTCAAGCCATGGGAGGCATGGGTATGGAGTGTTATGATGGAAAGAGGACTTATTAGATGGTAGAACCGGCCACTACGCATGGCGCCTGAAACAGGTTTTCACCATGGTACTTATCCAAGGCATCACCGAGGTGATTTTCACCATTGGAAGTTTTTATTGCACTCTAATTTTTTCTTGATTTTCTGATTTTTTGGTGTTTGATTAATTTTTTGTATTTTTTTGATTTTTTGACTTGTGGTACTAGATGGGTTATGCATAGAATCGCTTGAGATGCAAGATGTTCATTGGCTCATCTAGAGGCTACCCCTCGGGTGTTGCAAGATGATAAGCTCCTGACCCATAGTCGGCAGTGACGACATAAGGTCCTAGCCAATTAGGTTTGAATTTTCCTTGCTTCGGACGCTCTTGCAGGTTCTTCTGATTTTCCACTAGGACTAGGTCACCTACCTCAAACTTTTTGGTTCTAATCTTTTTGTTGTAGCTTCTTCTGAGGTAGTTTTGGTATGCCTGTAAGTGATTTAATGCATTCAGGCATTTCTCATCCAATAATTCAAGTTGATGCAACCTTACGACGCGATAGTCTTCATCAGAGATAATGTTTTGCAATGATACTCGGAGGGATGGGAGCTCGACCTCTATAGGTAAAATAGCTTTAGATCCGAATACTAGTGAGTATGGAGTGGCTCCGGTAGGAGTGTGGTTGCTTGTGCGATAAGCCCATAGGGTGGGGTTGAGTTGGAGGTGCCAGTCACAGCTAGCTTCATTGACTGTCTTTTTTAAGATACGGAGGATGGTTTTATTAGAAGCCTCTGCTTGACCGTTTCCTTGGGGGTAATATGGCGTGGAGAATTGGTGTTTGATGTCAAACTTTTCACACAAAGTGCGAACTTCTTGGTTTTTGAATGGCTTCCCATTATTAGTGACAATGGAATGAGGGATACCATAGCGGCAGATGATGTAGTGGAGAATGAACTTGGAGATTTGGATGCCTGTGGTGAAGGTGAGTGGTATTGCTTCCACCCACTTTGTGAAGTATTCGGTAGTAGTGATTATGAATTTATGGCCGTTGGAAGATGGAGGATGGATTTTCCCTACAAGGTCGAGTCCCCATTGTGAGAAAGGCCATGGTGTTGTGATTGGTTGCAGCTCCTATGCTAGGGCGTGGATGAGATCACCATGCTATTGACATGGGAGGCATTTTCTGATAAACTGATGTGCATCTTTGTCCATGGTGGGCCAATAATAGCCAGTCCTCAGGATCTTTTTAGAAAGAGCCGGTCCACTTGAATGTACCCCACAAATACCTACGTGTACCTCTTCCAAAGATGCCTCAGCTTCCCTAGAGTCTAAACATCATAGAAGCATGCCATCAAGACTCCTTTTGTAGAGGGTGTCACCTACGAGGATGAAACAGGAGGCTCGACGGATGAAGGATTTTTTCTGTGATGGGGATAGGTTGTTGGGGAGGATATTATCATGAAGGTAGAGGTAGGTTTCCTGATACCAGGGGGATAAAGGACCAACAATTTTGCACACTAGTTCAGATTGGGGAACGTCATATGCTGGGATGGGGAGCTCTTCGATCAGGAATTCACATTTCTTGCTGCCTTGCTTCATGTCGACCAGAGATCCAATGGTCGCCATGGCATCTACCGCTTTGTTGTTTAACCTTGGGATCTGCTCAAAGTGGATGTCACCGAAATAATCTTTAAATTCATCGACCATCTTCTTATAGGGAAGGAGCTTATTGTCCTTGGTTTTGTATTCATTATTAACTTGCCTGATGACGAGTTGAGAGTCGCCATACACAGTTAGTTTTTCTATTTTCCATTGGATGGCCATTCGGAGACCTGTGATGAGGGCCTCATATTCTACTACATTATTGGTGCATGGAAATGTGATTTTGAATGATTTAGGGATCGTGTCACCTTGAGGGGTAACAAATAGGATGCCTGCCCCCAAGCCTCTGTGAGTGTAGGATCCATCAAAATACATCTTCCATGTATCTGTAGTTGGTGTGATTGTCAAGATGGCCTCATCTAGAAATTCTGCTATTGTAGGATGTTCTGCCTGAATAGGTGCCTCAGCCAGCTGATCTACTATGACTTGTCCTTTGATTGCCTTTCTCTCTGTGTATTCTATGTCAAATTCGGTGAGAATCATGACCCATTTTGCCATTCTTCTAGTGAGAGCTGCTCTGTTTAGCAAATATTTGAGTGGGTCGATCTTAGCAATGAGCTTAGTCTTGTGATTGAGCATATAATGTCTTAACTTTTATGATGTGAAGACCAGGGCAAGACATGCTCGTTCAATTTGTGTGTAGTTAAGCTCATAGGAAATCAAGGTGCGGCTGATGTAGTAGATGGCTCTTTCCTTCCCCTGCTCATCATGTTGTGCTAACAAAGCCCCAATAGCTATGTCAGTTGCGGAGATATACAAGAGGAGGGGCTCTCCTTTTCTTGGTGGAGATAGAACAGGAGGATTAGCCAAATATGCTTTTAGTTGGTCAAAGGCATCCTGACACTGAGTAGTCCAGGTGGAAGCCGTATCTTTCCTGAGGAGATGCTAGAATGGTTGGCATTTGTCAGCAAGTTGAGCAATGAATCGGCGAATAGACTGTAGTTTACCCTGCAGGCTTCTCAGTTGTTTCAAGGTTTTAGGAGGTGGCATTTCAATAATAGCTTTGACTTTCACCAGATCCACCTTGATTCCTCGTCTAGAGACTATGTATCCCAACAATTTACCTGAAGTGACACCAAAGACACACTTTTTTGGATTTAGATGAACATTATATTGCTCTAGCCTGTCAAAGATCTTGGCTAGCACGTCTAAGTGTTCTTCTCTGGTCTTTGATTTGCCGAGTAAGTCATCAATGTAGTCCTCCATGATGTGGTGAAAGAGGTCATGCAAGATGATAGTCATTGCTCTTTGATAAGTAGCTCCTGCATTCTTTAGGCCAAATGGCATTACTACCCAACAATATGTCCACCATGGGCATATAAAGGATGTCTTGTGCTGATCTTCTTCGGCAATTTTGATTTGATTGTATCCTGAAAAACCATCCATGAGAGATAGCTTCTCATGCCCTGCGGTAAGATCCACGATCATGTCAATGTTGGGAAGTGGGAAGTCATCTTTTGGGAAGGCCTTGTTGAGGTCTCTAAAGTCAGTGCAACAGCAAATTTTGCCATCTAGTTTAGCAACGGGTACTAGATTTGAAACCCATTCAGGATAATCAATTGGACGTATGAACCCCACATCTCGTAACTTTTTGAGCTCTACTTTGACAAGAAGGGCCACCTGAGGATTCATCTTTCGGAGCTTCTGTTTGACTAGTTTGGCATCAAGATGCACTGCAAGATGATGGACAACCAAGGCGAGATCTAGCCCTGGCATGTCTGCGTAGGTCCACGCAAAGTTGTGATTTCTGCGTGTGAAGAATGCCAAGAAGTCTTCCTATTTGAACAGGCTGAGAAATTCTGCTCTGTATGTGATTTTTGGCTCTTCCTCTGTCCCTAGATTCATTTCCTGAGCTGGTTCAACCAAGATGGGTGATCTATCAGGATATACTTTATCTATTTCAGGGAGGCCCATGCTTCCATCCCCTGGCACCTCATGGAGGTTTTCACCAGGAGATACGTCATTTATTTTTACTTTTTTAGGATCTGATACTGTCGTGGAACAATTTTCGCCATCAGATCCATTTTTTATTTTTTTATTTTTGTGACTGGAAGCAAGGGTTGTCTCCCCAAAATAGGCAGTCGGATTGAGTTCCATGATGTATCTAGCTTTGTGATCTCCCAAGGGAAAGTTGTCTCTTACCCCCATCATTTCAGCAATGGCTTCGTCATTAGGTGCGATATCAAAAATAGGAGGTCCTCGTTGGTCCCAGTCGATGAGGTCAAGGTATACTAATGGTAGGTCATTGGATGATGAGGTGAGAGTGGTGACGGAGTAGATGGTGCATGTTGGTGCCTGATTTCACTGTCAGTTTCTGAGCAATTTTCATGCAGGCACCTTCCCAAAAAATCCAAAAAAGTTCTAAGTCTTTGGGCCTCCTCAGCATGTTTTAACATCAGCATCATATTTTCTTTGGAGGAGGTCATCATCATCATATTTCTGGACATCACCCCGATGTTGCTTACGAGGGTCATCATATTTTCTGTCAGCATGATCTTTCGCTGGGGTGATATTCTAACATCAGGTGATCTTACTTAAGATCATCCTGATGATGTTGCTGCAAAGTCCTAAGTATGATCCGATCTTCATCGGGGTCATCATATTTGAACATTGGGTGATCTTAGTCAAGATCATCCTGATGTTGTTTTATCACTTCATGTTCGTTGTTTTATCACCCTAATGATGCTGACGTCATTCTTATGTCAGGGTGATATCCGTTTTTCTACCTGTCTGCATCATGATATTTCTGAAGGGAGATATTCGCCTGTCGGCTTCATGCATTGTCCAATGGGCGTGATCATTTCAAATATCAGTCACATATTCATATATCACCCTGATCTTATAGTGGAGCTACAGTGCAGCATGATATGTGTGCATCAGGATGATATCTCCAAATATCTGGTTATCTTCCGAATATCATCCTGATGCTGATGTATGGTGACGTCATCAAGGTCCGGGGGGGTCATATTTCTAACACTGATCATCTTGTGGAGATCCCCTGATATTTGCAAACATGACGATGACATCATCCGGATATGAGGAGGTGCGCGATAGGCAGATATGCTGATGACGTCAGCAGGATATGAAGGTGACGTCATCAGGATGTTCATCGGCCAGACATTTGGTATCAGCTAAGCAGGAGGATCTTCCTCCGATGCATCAGGTTGTGCCGATGAAGGCAATTATCATGTAGGTGATATTGCGATGATGATGTTGACGTGAGGGTGATATTTCAAGCAACAGGATATCATGCTGTTGGAGGATGATGATGAAGGCTTATACTAGTGTCGTCGGGAGCAAAAGCTCCGACATCATATATGCTCGTGACCTAGTATATAAGGTGATGAGGAGGTTGCTGCGGGGTGCATGTGGGATAATTTGACCCTGCATATTTTCAAATATCATGACGATGTATCTTGGCGGGAAACGGTTGCGACGCATAGTATTCTACATTTCCCAAGGCCGCGGGTTGGTGCGCCATTAATGGTGATTGTTGCAGAGGTATGGACGATGGTGTGGACGGATCTAGTACCCGATTGAAGATGTGGATCCCTAGGCGGCGGCGCAAGGCTCGAGATTTCTTCCTGTCTCCTCTCCCACCTGCTGCATTGAATGTTTGAGCGCCAATCTGATGATACTGTGTATCTGGCGGGTTTTTTAGGTCAACTATGTAATTAAGGCTGAGCACCTCCTTGTTGTATATAGCAGGTTGTGTTGCTCATTTGAAGGTTGTTGAAAACTGGACATTTTGGCTCTATAATAAGATACAACTAGTTTTGGTTGCTCTATGCAGCAAAACTTGTGAGTTTATGTATCTCCTGTTGTACGATTTGGCATGAATCCACTGATTTCATGGTTAATCTTATATGAATAATGCTATGTTTGCATGTGTTATGCTGATTCTGTCTCCAGTTTTGCATGTATCTTTCTTACTGCAATAGGGATGCCATAAGTATAGACAGCTTAACACTCTTTATTGGGAGATATCTGTAAGGCAGATATCATGTGTATCCCCCTGAAATCTAGTTTTAGCTATTCATGCTGATCATTCACAGGTGTATGTCTACCGACTCCAAGCCCTGGATAGGCACCAATCTAGCTCTGTGTTGAGGTTATACACCATGTCCAGCTTTGCATCCAAAATTCAAACTAAACCATTTCATACTTCCACCTGTTAGTTGTAGGAGTAGGATTAAGAACCCCCTGCATGCTCTCATACCCAACCAGACATCATGTCCAAGAATGTTGCCAACCTTGTGATCTATCATACAGATCTTGGTCCATACATGAGAGTATTCTGCCTGTTGTTGTCAAGTTAGATCTTTCTATCTTTGAGCTAGTCAAGGTTACATCTTGAGTTATAGGGATACCCCCCTTGGTGCGGCAGAACCAGAAGTGAAGGGGAGGCAGCTCACGCAACCTCCTGTATTTAGTTGGCTGAATCTGCCTGTGCATTAGAAGTGGCAAACCCTAATGCTGATTCAGAAGAAAAACCAACAGTGCAAATGGAGGAGGCAAAGAAATCAGCAAAGTCGCTAAAGGAGTCTTGTAGGTCCGTTTCATTAACATTGTCGACATCTAGAGAAACTAGAGCAAACTTGACTAAGATACATTCGCTGGTATTAAGGATGCATTGTGGTTGACCATACCCTAACCCTTGAGTATAGGGGTTTCTTGTTGCTTGTAGTGGTTCTACAATCCCCTATTCATGAAGGCCAATGCCACCTTGTCCTTTGTAACCCATGCTTTTGACTATCTCAGAACCTTTACCGTAACTATTTGTTGGGATGGTGGGGATGTCTTGTTCTGTTTCCTCATCCTTGTAAAGCCAGGATGAAATATCTTTAAGTATGTCCTGATCCAGAAGTTGCTTTTTCTCAAAGATGGGTGAGGGTTTACATTTGATGATGACTGTGTCAGCTGCCTCTGTGTTCGGAGTGCCAAATGTCTTAGGAGTGGGTAATAAGCCCATGCAAAAGGTGCCATGAAGGTTGTATTCCCCACAGCCTTGGTCGATGAGCTTGATCTTGACCTCAGGTGGTGAAGGTATTTGGGATGAAGTGGTGGCGATGTTGGCGGGGTCCATGTATGAGGTGGAAGCTGTGGGGGTGGTTTGGGTGGTGGCTTTATTATATGGAAAGAAGGTTTGTTTGTGTCCTTCCAGAAAATTGCAGTATTGGAAGGGACAAGGATTAGCATAAATAGTGACTTCGGTGCCATTGTGGGGGAATTTGAGACATTGATGGAAAGTGGATGGGACAGCTTGCATGGCATGGATCCATGGGTGGCCAAGAAGAATGTTATAGGGGAGGTCAAGATCTAGAACCTGACATTTTGTTTCAAGGATTTCTGGTCCCACTTGAATAGGGAGTTTTATGGTGCCCTCGGATAGCCTCTCGGTGTCATCATATCCTTTGATTGTTATACACTCGCTAGCATCCACAACTACATCTGAGTACCCCAAGTGTTTTAGCAATTTTAGAGTGCAAATATTTAGGCCGGAACCACCATCTATTAGGACCCTTTTAATGGTGTGTTTGTGAATGTGGACCTCGATGTGTAGTGCATCATTATGTAGGTGTTCGGAAGTAGGGAGATCTTTTTCAGAAAACATGATATGGTGTGGTGTAGCAATATGGCCGACCATGGCTTGAAATTGATTGACATCCAAGTTTGCCGGGGCTTGTGTTTCCAAAAGGGCTTTGTCGAGAATATCCTTGTGGCGGGGTGATGTGCGAAGCAGCTCAAGGATGGAGATTTGCACAGGTGTCTTTCCTAGATGGTCTAGGAGGTTATATCGAGTGGTGGGTGATGGACGGGCATTTGGACGAGGGGGGAGGGGGTCGGATGTGGATGGGGGTGTCGATTCAGTGGGAGGGGCAGTGCAGATTGAGACACGGCCTCGACAGGTTATTATGGCGCAATCGGGTGCTTGTGCCCGAATGGTGATTGTGTTGACATAGTGGGATGAGGGTTCGATGCGGCTGGCAATGGAGTCATAGGATGCGGGTGGTGGAGTGACATTGTATGCTTGGTTGGATGAGGATGCTTTATTATGGTTGGGCAAAGGATCCTTGTAAGCCCCAAGGTTAGCATTTGGTGATGGATGTGCACTTTGCTCGAGGCTGACCAGATTTTGGTCCATTAGGTCTTGGATGCAATGCTTTAATTGCATACAGTCAGCTATTTTATGGCCTACCACGTGGTGGTATTCACAATAGTCATTTTCATTATACCATGCTACTTTGAGGTCATTGTCTTGGCATGGTCTAACAGGTGGGAGTGTGATTACTCCTTGTTTGAGACATCTATCGAGGACGTCCTCGATAGGTTCTGCTAATTGTGTGAAATTGCGGCGAGGTTTGCGTGGTTTATTTAGCCCTCTTGGGTTATTGGCATTTGCTGCATACGTGTGTGCAGGTGTGTGGTTTTGGATGTGTTGGATGGCCTTCACATCGGTGATGCCGTCATTCAAATTATTCTTGTTCTTCCCCCAATAACGTGATTTATCATTAGATTGCGTGTTGGTATTGCTGTTGGTATTGGGGGTGTTGTGATTGGACTTGTTGTTGTTGTTGTTTTTGATGTGGGATTTGGGGTCGTAAAGTTTGATGGAACCCTTGGCAATGAGGGCTCATTCGATAGTAGTGCCTTTGTCAATAACCTCTTCAAAGGTAGATGCACAAAGAATTTGTAAGTGAAATCCTAGTTCTTGATTGAGATTGGCCACGAACATGGTGACAAGTTGTTTTTCAGGAATAGGCCATGGGAGCTTGCTTGCTAGGCCCCTCCACCTTTGTAAGAAAGAAGCAAAAGCTTCTCCATTCTTTTGTTTGGTATTACAGAGGTTGGTCATAGACACCTCATGCTCAAAGTTGTAGGAGAAGTGGTTGACAAACTTCTCTGCAAGCTCGGGAAATGTTCGAATTCCAGGTGGAAGATGGGCAAACCATTCAGTGGCTTGGCCGCCAAGGCTTCATGGGAAGAGTCTCATAAGATATGTGTCGTTGTTAGAGACTTCGAGGCAAGCAATGTAGAACTCTCGAAGGTTGTCCCTATGATCGCCCTTTCCCTTGTATTTGTCAAATTTTGGCGTTTCAAAGTTTTTAGGGAAAGGGGGCATGTATAAGGTGCGGTCAAATGGGTAGGGGCAAATATCCTCAAATGAATAGTATTTGCGTTTGCCCCTAGTTTGTAGATCGTCCACCTTTTGGATTAAGCCTTGTAGGATGGTGTTGAAATCACGTGGTTGTTGTGGTGGTAATGCGTAGGGTTGTTGGTTGGTGAGATATTGGAGGTGGGGTGGGATTTGATGTTGGGGATTGGTTTGGTTGAGATGTTGGTGTTGCGGGTTGGGGTTTGGATTGATTGGTGGCTGCTGTTGTTGGTGCATGTAGAGTTGTTGGAGAACATGTGGTGGTATTTGGGGATTGGGATTATGTTGATTTATGGGATTATGGGGGTATGTGACATAAGATGGGTTGACGTTGGCTATGTGGACGTTGGGTTGGTGGGTTGTGTTATGAGATTGTTGTGAGAATAGTTGTCGTAGGTATGCAATGGTGTGGGGGTTGGGAGGGGGCACACTTGTAGAGGTACTTTCTTGCGTGATGTTGCCTTGTATACCCATGGTGATGTGTGAAGCGGAAGGGTTGACGGTTGTTGTGGTAGTAGAAGTGATGACGGGTTGGGAGATGTTAGACATAGCAGTGGATATGGAAATTGTAGATGTGGTATCGGTTGAGGTTGTGGAGGTGGTAGATACATTAGGTGTTGACGTTGGAGAGATGGAGGGTTGGGTATGTGATGTAGATGCTTGGGTATTTGATGTGGTAGGGACGATTGTAGAAGTAGATGGTTGTGATGATGTTGTGATGGGGGGAAGTTGAGCACCAAGCTTGAGAAAATGGACAAGATATCTATTTGGGTCCGATCTTAGGACTTTATCAAGTAGGTCCATATTATCGGCATCTTGCGTGAAGCTCAAGACATCTAGGTCATCTTGGGATATGGTGGGGACATTTTGTGGTGGTGGTGGTGGTAGTGTTTGTGTTTGTGGTAAGAAGTGAAAAGGGTCGTTGGCGCCAAATGGGGGAATGAAGGAATATGTAGGTGGATTGTATGTTTGATAAGTGGGTATGTTGCTATTGTTGGTGTTAGGCATGCGAAAGGTCCATTGTTCCACCATTTCTTGATTCTTTTTGTGTTGTGATCTCGTGATGGGCATACGCGTATGGATTTGATTTCTAGACGTGGAATGAGATGGAGACCTTAGAGAATCGAATTGATTTTGTTGGACCCAAAGATGGATGTGGTAGTGAGATGGACTAGAAGGGTATGGTGAAGATCGATATGTTTTTCCAAAGGTTTTATCCTAAGGGTGATACGAATGGGTGATATTGATTTTTGCACAAATTTTGGACCAAAGATGGATGATGAGAAAGGGATTTGCAATTGTGATGTTTTGATTTTTTTGATTGATCTAGGATGATGAGGATGATGTTCTTGATGTTTTTCGAATTGAGCTTTTGGATAAGATCTAGATTTTGATTTGGCACAAAAAGGATGACAATTTTCTTTGTTTGGGGTAGACTAATGACCTTACGCAAAGAGAGATGATTTGTTTTTCTTGAAATGTAGACTAATGACTTTTCAAGGAAAATGTGATGTTAATGATAAGATCTAGATCTAACTTTGGCTCAAAAGGATGACAAGCTTTGGTTGTTGATGGTGTTTTGATTTGGGTGTGATTTTTTTGAAATGATTTGTCTTGGTCCAAGGAGATGTGCAAAAAGATTTAAAGGGGATGGATAGATATGTATTTGGGCTGATAATGATGTATCAAAGGGGTCCAACAATGGTGGTGATTGATTCTCTAAGGTCAAAAAGAAGGTGCAATTTGGAAATTTTTTTGAAGAAAATGGCTAGACTTGTTGACGGATTTCTACGAGATGGATATGGATTATGGCGGAGCAGAGGGTGTAGGTCACAACTAAATGGGTCTTTGTTTCAGGCAAGTCAATCTAACGATAGCACCAATCCATGGGTGAAATGGCACCACAATAAGACATATATAGCATTGAAACAGGGTAGACAGATTTTTGATGGCAAATTTTTGGATCTGGTTGTTTGGAATGTGACAGACTAATTTGTTCTATCTCAGGCACATCAATCTAAAAATAGCACCAATCCACGGGTGAAATGGCGCTACAATCAGACAAATATGGCGCTGAAACAGGGTAAACAGATTTCTGAAGGCAAATTTTTCGATCTGTTTGTTTGGATGTGACCGACTGATTTACTTTGTCTCTTGGCAATTTGTTTGTGAAAAATCAAAGCACTTTAACACACATTTGAACATAAAAACAAGCAATGATTTTTTTTTGTGAAATGACATGACTTTGTTTAAAACAAGCACTTTTTTACAACCTAAGGTGAGAATGTCACAATATTTGTTGAATCCCCTAGCTGCACCTATTCAAAGCAGGTAGATCCAGGATCTTGGTAGCACCGACTCCTCCTTACAATTGCACACACTTCTCACGCATACCAAGATCTAGGTTTCTTATAAGGCTTGTCCCTCACCAAACCTTTAGATTGTCCCTACTACCTCGGCTAAGAACCGTATGAATCAGGTCCGCTTCAAGGGTTTTGCCCTCTACGTCAACAAATAGAAGGATTTTGGCTTGCTAAAACAATGGCTCTTAGTAAGGGCATCTGTTCAGGTGGTTATACGTGCGGCAGCGCTACTCTCCGTTATGGAGTCTCCCAGCCACCAAGGGTTGCGCCTTGGAGGGCTTATGGGGAGGTTGGCTGTCGGTATAACAAAACAACACCTGTCGCTTGAGACTTTCATCCCAAACACCTTATTTTATATAGCAACTTGGAAGAGCTTGGCTTTAGCTTGATGCCGCTTGGGTCGTTCCCACCTTTCGAAGCGGGGTGGTAGGCCCTCTAAGGATTACAAAATCAATACAATCATGAAAACACTTTTGATCCCCAAGTTCATACAAAGATGCGAGGGGAGAGCATACGTGTTTCCTATGATTATATCACACTAAACATGGTTCAATTTTAGATCTTTGGATTAAATGGGGTGTGATTAATGCAAGTTTTGTGATAAGCTTTTGATTCCCAAGGTCACCAAAATGGTGCGAGGGAAGAGCATATGCTTTCACGCCACAAGCAAAAAGAGCACAAAACACTTCACACACATTTTAAAGGATGTTTTTCTTGATTATATGCATGAGAAATGTAAGTTGTTCTTTGTAACCAATGATGTATGCAATTTGTGGTTCCTTTTATAGCCCAAATTGAAGTGTTTGATTGTTTGTTTGTTGGCACACAAAGGAGTATAGTTTAGAGCACCAAAATAAATGTTATGAGCACACACACTTCACACAAGGAGTTGTTTGGATTGATTTTTAAAACACCAAATTTAAATGTTGACTAAGACCTAACATGCAAAAGGGTTCATTTTAGTTTTCCAAAATCAAAGTGTTATCTAACTAACAACAAACCATCCTGCAAAAAGACTTGTTAGTATCCGCAGCACCTGCAACAGACAGAAAAGCAAATTACCGAAATAGCGCTAAAATGAACATGTACAGGTGCCACTACAGGCAGAACAACCCAACTTACGAAAGAAGGCGCTAAAATAACCTATGGCTCTAATTAAACACTACTATAGCGCTAATTAACATGATTGCATTGATACATAATTTAGCGTTGATAAGTCCTACTTGAGGTGCTAATACAAATGATAGAGATGATTGGTATTAGTGAAGGCGTCACTGCGCGATGTTTCAGAGTCTGGGGAAAATGCAGATGGCGCTAAACTGAAGGATGGCGTCAAAACGGGAAACTAATGCTGGTTTTTCATTCTTTCAAAAATTTGCCATAACCTCCCCTTGTAATTCCTAGTTTTTCCTCCAAAACAGAGAGCAAATACCACAGAAAACAACAGGAAAAGAAAAAAACAACATGTGAGTAGGGTTAGTATTAAAAAAAATTCACGTAAAGATAGTGCTAAAAAAGGAATAGCACTGAAGGAAGGTTGAGATAGCGCCACTGCGATGGTTGGATAGCGCTGAACCTACAAAAATCACATACTAAGACAAAAACTCACAAACAAAGATTAGATTTGGACCTTGTGGGTCCCACCGAGCATGCCAATGTAGATTAGATAAAGAAATGAAGGTAAAAACACTAAATCAAATGCAATAAAACACAAGATTATACCTCACATGCAAAACCTAATCACATCAAGGGAAGAAGGAGCCTTTGCACTCAAAAGAAGCTCCCAAGACCAAGATGATCCCTAGACTATGGATTCAAATGTGAAATGCTCTTCAATTGTGCAACTCACTATCTGACTCAAGGATGATTTTGGCATGGTAACTTTGCATAAACTTGGATGATGAAAATGACTTGTGAGAGGTTGTATTTATAGACTTTTGGAAGGGATTTTGATCCAAGGGTGGAGATTGATTGGAGAGATCAATGGTGGAGGATGAAAGTGATGTGGAGGGCCTAGATTTGATCTTGGAAGATGGAGGGCTAGGAATAAAAGCAAATCTTTTATTTATTTTTGGGAAATGGGTGAATAAATGAGGTTGGGTGAGATGGATTATTTGTGAATTAAAAATTCACATGGGGAAGGATAAAATGAATTAAAAATTCATTTGGGGAAGAGTGGATATTTATGAGTAATGACATGTGTAAGGGATGTGTAAGAGGAGTAAATGTGATGTGTAATTTATTTGAATTTTAAATTTGGGGGATGTGGAGAGAAGTGTTAATGAGGGTTTGACTCACTTAATTAAGGTGATTAACCTAATTAATGTGGCTGGAATAAATTAGTAGAGGGATTAGAGGGAGGATAAGATTAATTAATCAGTGATTTAATTAATTAATCCTAAGGCTAGGGTGAGGTAGGCTAGAGTAGGTAATTAAATAATAGCTATTTAATTATCTAGGGTAGGGATAGCCTAATTAGTAGGCTGGATTAATTAGTTAACATGGTTTTAACTAATTAATTAGATTTAGGAAAAATCGGGGAATTGATTTAATAAATTTTGCATATTTATTAAATCAATTGGCTAAGGTTTGGACTATTGAATCAACAAAATTAATTCAATTTTGGGGATGAAATGGTGTGGATTTAGGAAATGGAAGGGGTAATTAATTAAATTAAAATTTAATTAATTGGTTGGAAAGGAAATTGGTATGTTTAGGGATGTTGGGAGTCAGTTTGGTGGTCGAGACATTTTTAGGTGTCTACAGCCACAATACTTAAAATAGTATGAATAGAAGTCATCTTGACAACCAGAGAAAATATCTCATCAAAATCAATACCATTTTTCTATGCAAATCCTTTTACAACTAACCTGGCTTTAAATCGTATCTTACCTCCGTCTTCATCTTTCAGCCTATAAACCCATTTGTTTAGTAAAGCCTTTTACTTGTAGGCAACTTACATAATTCTCAAGTCTAATTTTTCAGTAAGGAGTCCATTTCTTCTTTAATTGGAAGCTCCCACTAAACCTTTGTATCCACCTGCATAGCTTCATCATACCCTTCCAATTCACCAGCATTTGTTAACAAAATAGAATACAAAGAGGGAGAAAACCTTTTAGGAGGTCTACTTAGCCTTGTTGACCATCTAACATTCACTAGAATTTGTGGTATTTCTTGTTGTTGTTGCGGAACATGAGGAACCACTGGAACATCACTATCTGGAGTATCATCTAGCACCACATAATCCTTTTCTTCTTCTCATGTTGCTGCAACTGATCTTTGTACAACACCCTCTCATTGAATACAACATCCCTCATTCTCACAATTTTATGATTTTCAAAATCCCAAAGCCTATAACCAAATTTATCAATGCCATATCCAACGAAGATACACGTTTTTTATTTTGCATCCAGCTTGGTTCTATTTTCAAAATCTACATGTGCAAATGGTTCACATCCGAAGGTTTTGAGAAAAGAATAACTCACCTTCTTACGTGTCCATGCTTCCTCTAGAATACCATGGCCCAAAGGAATTGAAGGACCTCTATTTATTAAATATACAATGATATTGATAGCCTCTACCCACATGTTTAAAGGCAATGCAACATGCAATCTCATGGTCCTTGCATGCTCCATTATTGTCCTATTTGTGCATTCAGCCACTCCATCTTCCTGTGGAGTCCCTAGAACCATTTTCTGCCTACGAATTTCATTAAAGGAACAATAATCCTTAAATTCTTTACTGCAATATTCACCACCATTATCAGATCTGAGACATTTTAATCTTTTACCTGTCTCATTCTCAACCAGGCTTCTCCATTTCTTAAATGTTTCAAATACATTAGATTTCTGCCTAAGGAAATAAATCCAAACCTTCCTAGTTGCATCATCTATGAATGTAACATAATATTGAGAGCCACTAAGAGAAGATACTTGAGCTGGTCCCCATACATTTGTATGCACAAGCTCCTACTTTTCATCTTTCTTTTGTTTCCCATCCTTGAGAAAACTGACTCTCTTTTATTTGTCATACACACAACTTTCATATAAATCTATATTAATACATTTTAGACCTGGTAAAACTTTCTTAGAATAAAGTACCTTCATACCTTTTGTCACTCATATGCCCAAGTCTATTATGCCATAGTGTTGTCTTAGAACTTGCAGCAATTGTTTCAATCTCTTCCTACGAACCTGCAACAATCATTCCTGAACCTATTTGTTTTTTCTCTACAATAGCTAAAGTAGAAGGACCAGTATGACCTTTACAAAGATATAAGGTGCCTACTTTCACACCTTTTGCTACTATTAAGGCACCTCTTGAAACCTTCCAATTTTTATCAGTAAATGTAACAATGCAACCTTCATCAGGTAGTTTCCCTGCTGAAATTAAATTCCTACTTAGCTTTGGAATTTGCCTTACCTCTTGTAGTAGCCAATGATTCCCATTTTGCAACTTAATCTTGATTCTTCCCTTTCCAACAATCTGACAGGGTTCATTATCTCCCAAATAAACCAACCCAGAATCCCCTTGGACATAATCAAGAAATAACTTCTATGGGGTGTAGCATGAAATGAGGCCCCTGAATCTAAAACCAATGAATCATCAACATTATCTAGGGAAAGAATCAAAGCATCATCTTCATATTTTTTACTTACCACATTTGCCTCATTATTGCCTTCTTGTTTGTCTCCTTCTTTATTCTTCTGAGACCAGCAATCTTTCTTTAGATGACCTGGTTTCCCACAGTACCAACAATCCTTCTGTCCTCTGGATTGGGATCTCTTGTCCTTTGATTTTCCTCATGACTTCCCATGATCTCCAAAACCTTTTCCTCTCCTTTGATCTACCCCTACTTTCTACATTCAAAATACTCCTAAGCTTTTCCTCTCTCCTTTGATGTGCACCCTCCTAAGATTTTTCATTCGCATTTCCTCACTAAGGATAACACCAACAACATCATCAAATTTTAAAATATTTGAACCAAAGACAGAGTTACTTATAGCCATTACCAAGCTATTCTAGCTTTCTGGTAAAGAACATAAAACTAAGAGAGCCCTCACCTCTTCATCAAATTTCACTTTTACAAAAGTTAACTGACTGGTAATCATATTAAACTCATTTAAATGAATTATCACATATCCAACTTCAATCATTTTTAGATTAAACAAATGCTTCATGAGAAATACCTTATTTGAGGCTAAGGGTTTTTCATACAATTTAGCCAAAGCTTTCATCAGTTCATCTGTTGTCTTCGCTTCTATTATATTGAATGCCATCAATGGTGCTAGGCACAATCGAATGGTTCCCAGTGCCTTTTTATCTAGAAGATTCTAATCCTCATCAGTCATTGTTACTAGTTTCTTGGCTATTCCTTCCAACGGTCTCCATAAATCCTTTGGATAGAGATAATCCTCCATCTACATCTTCCATAACTGATAGTTCTGCCCATTAAATTTATCTACCTTCAATTTACCCTCATCCGCCATTGCTCCCACTCAATTGTGAGACCTTCCTGCAGATGATAATCGAACACAACCCACTCTTATACCACTTGTTAGGAATTGCATGCAGAAGATATCAATTAAATGCAAATAAAGATTAAACAAAGGAATGAAAATATGCAGAAACAATAATAGTGAGAGACAAGTTTTAATGTGGTTCACCCAAACTCGGGCTACATCCACCAATAGAGAGTCTAATATTATTATCAAGTAAATAAAAAACCAATTACAACCACCAATCCTTGCAACTCAATACCGCTGCAAAATGCTACAATACATCAATGGAAACCCTAACCCTTAGCTTCTTTTATCAAGCCTTATGTCGGTTACAAAAATAGGGTCTTTTTATGTCGACCAATAGAAAAATAACTGCTGACTCCCTCGAACCCACCTTGTATCGTGACAAGGAGCATGCCAGGGGTGCTTCCCCTTGACCCCATCTTGGGGGTGCTACCCCAAACCATCGCAAGGGGCATTGCCCCTTGACTCCATTAAATAATTTGGGGGGAAAACACACTAATAAAAGTGGTGTAAATTTAACCTCCAAGTCTAATTAGGATCCATATAACAACAATATCTCTATCTCCTCTATCCCTCTCTCTAACTATACCTACCTCTCTATCTCTCTCTGTCCCTGTCTCTCTATCTTGCTCTCTCTTTCGATCCCCTCTCTCTAACTCTACCTTTTTATCTCTCCCTCCCTCACTATTTGAGGTTTACATGAGTTTAGGGTTGCTCAAGTAAATAGGGTTTAGGGAACACCTTTAGGGTTAGGGTTTAGGGGGATTATTTAGGCTTTAGGGGTTTAGGGATGCTCAAGTTTAGGGTTTAGGGGTTAGGGTTTAGGGTTTAGAGAGAGATAGAGTGAGGGGACCAATAAAGATTGGGAGATATAGGGAGATAGAGGTTTAGGGTTGCTTCCAGGTTTTATGGTTTAGGGGTTAGGGGTTTAGGGGTTAGGGTTTAGGGTTTAGGGTTTAGGGTTAAGGTTTAGATGTTTAGGTTTATGGTTTAGGTAGAGAGGAGAATAGGGAGATATAGAGGAGACTGAGCCTGGGAGAGATATCTCTATCTCCTCTATCCCTCTCTCTAACTATACCTACCTCTCTCTATCTCTCTCTATCTCTCTCTCTCTCCCTGTCTCTCTATCTTTCTCTCTCTTTTGATCCCCTCTCTCTAACTCTACATTCCTATCTCTCCCTCCCTCACTATTTGAGGTTTACATGAGTTTAGGGTTGCTCAAGTAAATAGGGTTTATGGAACACCTTTAGGGTTAGGGTTTAGGGGAATTATTTAGGATTTAGGAGTTTAGGGATGCTTGAGTTTAGGGCTTAGGGTTTAGGGTTAGGGGTTAGGGTTTAGGGTTTAGGGGTTAGGGTTTAGGGTTTAGGAGTTAGGGGTTAGGGGTTTAGGGTTTAGGGTTTAGAGAGTGATAGAGTGAGGGGACCAATAGAGATTGGGAAAGATAGGGAGATAGAGGTTTAGGGTTGCTTCCAGGTTTTATGGTTTAGGGGTTAGGGGTTTAGGGTTGCTCATTTTTAGGGTTTAGGGGTTAAGGTTTAGAGGTTTAGGTTTATGGTTTTAGGTAGAGAGGAGAATAGGGAAACCTATCTCTATCTCTCTAGACATATGGATCCCTATCTCTTAATCTATCCCTCGCTACCTCTCTCTCCTCCTCTCTATCTCTCTCCCCATCCCTCTACCTCTTGAAATCTCTCTCCCTATGTCTCTAGACATCTGTCCATCTCTTTCCCTATCTCTATCTATCCGCATAACCCTATCTCTTAATATATCCCTCTCTACCTCTCTATTTGTATTTCCCTATCTATCTCTCCCTTGCTAGATCTATCTCCCTATATCTCCCCTCTCTCTATATATATGTATCTCTATCTTTCTCCCTCTATAGACCCCTTTGTCTATCTCAATCCCCATATCTCCCTCTCCCCATCTCTATCTCCACCTATCCCTCTCTATCTCTCTATTTGCCCCTCTTTCTCTATTTTTTCCTTTCTCTAACTCTATCTCTATCTCTCTAGCTCTTTCTAGATGTCCCTGGGCTCTCCCTATCCATGTGCATGTCCCTCTCTATCTTTCCATGTCTCCTGAGCCCTCTCTATATAGGATAGAGAAATGATGAGAGAGAGAGACTCTCCCATGTAGATACAAGGTTACATTTGTCCCTCCTAGTATTAAAAAGTTCTATTTCACAAACCACATGGACATTTGAGTCTAGGGATACTCTTGGACCATCACTTGATTACCTATTTGATGCACTACATGCATAGTTACAATATATTTTATGTGAGAGCATGACATCCTAGACCATGATTTTGGCATCAACATTGAGAAGGTTATGATTTTTGCATGCAATAACCTTTATGTTTTCATGCTTCCCAGAACGTGCTCACGTTATAATGTGAGCGTGTTTTGGGAAGCATGAAAAGCGGTAAAAAAGCATGTGGGATCCATGTTTCAGTCCCCACATGACTGTTATTCCTGTTTTTCATGAGTATATTGGACAAGAAAATGCTTTTCATGTTGTTTGACTTATTGAGAATCATTTTTATATCAATCCACCAACTTTTTTTGTTTTTTCAACCTAGAAGAACTAATTTTGCATGTTTTTGGAGAAAATTTTATTATTTAAACTAAAAGTTTCATGATTCATGTGTGGTATTGTTTCAAAGCTAATTAATATTGATATATAGATTGAATTTGGTGATACATGTTTGTTTTTTCCATAAATTTCACTAATCCTATTCTATAATTATATAGAATTCATAATCAAACTTGTGAAAAAGAAGAATTTGAGGATTTTGAAGCCATCTTTTGGAGAATTGGTCAACCACAATATCGAATTCTAAGGTATGTTCAACTTATGTCCATTTTAATTCACATATATATGTTCTTATGTTATTTATGCCTTTATCTCCTTATGTATTTATTTTTTTTATCTTCTTTATGTTCTAAGATATATATGTGCTTAGGTATGTCAGTTAGTTCAATCAAAGAGACTCCAAATTCCTCATGTTTCCACCTTGTTTCGGTCCTTCATGCCTTAATTTCACCTATTTTTAGCTATACAAGAGAAAAACATTATCAAATACTTCATAAAATAATTCTAGTGAATAATTGTTTGTCATACTCATATTCATGATCAATGGAGCCAAAATTGATTTTGGAAGACTCTTAATTTTTGCCCTAAGATGATATAGAAGGATATATTCCTTAATAAATGCATAATTCAATTCATTTAATAGAACCATTCAATGGATTGAATCTTATACTATCCTATGTCCCCTATTATGACAATCCTACTTGTCTCTATTGATCATTTAGACATAATTGTTAGGTGTCCTTTTGATAACTTCTCCATTCATGTTTCATAGTATGAATTCTCTTGGAGAAGGTTGGAGGATGTGGAGACTTCTTTAGTGTCTTGGGCTAGGACATTCCTTATGCACCAATTCATAAATAAGTCAGTTTTAGTCAATAGAAGCCAAAATACATCCATTTGCAATCATGGATTAGTTAAGGACAACTAGGTGGTAAATTTGTTGCCATTGGCAACTTCACAAATTTCGTGTCTTATCTTGTCCTCCTTGGTTTTCTCCACGGATCTCCATCATTGTCTTCATGATTCATATAATTCATCATGTCATAGTGGTTTCATCATTCGATAATTATCTAATCACAATAACCCTAGATGGCTATCCCTAGGACTACTCTGTTAATTGCACACTATGTATTTCAACAATTTAGATTTTCTTCATGTGTGTTTCAATGGTTTGAAGTGTTAGGATAGTTGTATGTGAAACTTTTTGAACATAATTAAACTCCATCACACCACCTCAAATGAAATCAAACTCAATCCAAATTTCATGAATATGACTATCCTTTTGAATAAATTAGTTATGGCATGACAATCCTTTATGAGCACTTGGTCTTGATCTTCTTCAAACTTTCACCTTTTGTTTGTATTGAAAAATCTCTAAAATAATCCTCTTAGAACCTTACGAATAAAGTTAGGACTGTTATGATTGTTATGACTGCCCTCATAGCTGTGACAGTCTTATTTGCATCTAAATATGACAGTCATGTCTCCATGTGATGAACTTGTCTAGGATATCTTTTTGCAACACCCATCCTCACCTTCATTCTCGTTGCAAAGATCAACAACACTCCTGAGCAAGGCATTTGTACCTATTCATAATTATCCTACTTGTGTTGGTTATGACAAAAGATTGTCTCCTTCTTCATAGTGGCCTTTATGGCAATTTAGCTTATGCACATGATTATCTAATTGAGTTTGGCATTGCCATATTAATGAGATTTGACTTTAATAATTGTCTCTTGATATCCCTTTTTCACCCTCTACACTAATCTAAAGCATAATTTTGTCACTACTATTCACAACATATTTCATTAGAGTGTCTTCCTTTTTGCCATTGTTGTGACAATTAAGGCATGACTAGGGAGTAGTTGAATGACATCTCTTCTTAATTAAGATAGTCTTCTTCCTTATTTCACAAGCTTGTAGGATCTCATACGTCACTTGACCCATACTTCACTAGAATAATCTTGAGGTGTGGAGAGATATAAATTCATAGATAGGGTATTGACAATTTGATAAACAATTTCAAAATGTTGGTTAGGACAATCCCAAACATGGAATTTTGATAGGTTGCATTTTTCTATGGAATTGAGGCTATGGTTTTCTTCCAAATACCCTATATGTAGCCCTACCCTATACTAAAAACTAACTTCTTATTTACTCCCATCACCCCCATCACAAAATACTCTCATCCCCATATCCTATCACTATCCTTGCACATACATCACTTAGGTCACTGAGTGATGTAGAGCAGGGTGGTTGTCTTCAAACTAAATCAAACAACACTTTTCCAAAGTCTTAACACCTCAAACAAAGTGGTTTCCTTCACAAACTGCCACTAGGTCTTATAGAGTAGCAAACTGACCTTTTCCAACATAATTTCCCAACCAGAACTCATACATAGAATATGAGCATAGATTTGAGTACCCTTTTTGACCCTACTCAACATATCAAGAAATCAAGTGTGGTTGTTTTGTAACACAATTATCAAAAATCTTCTGCTATGCTTTGGATGAGGGCTAATTTGGCCTATTTGAATGGGTCACAATGAGACTTTCAAAACCTAGACTTCAAATCTTCACTCCAATGCCTCAGACATGTCAAAAATGGTCTGCCCAAACAATACCAACCATTACAAACCTTTTCCCAAGAGATTTTCTACAAACCCTAACTCATTTGCACATTCTATACCCAAAAACATGAGATTTCCAGCCTAGGGCATCAACAAACTTGCTCACAACGCCTTCCCCTGCTCTTGCAACATTGTAGACACCAAAAACACCCTAACCCCATCCATTCCATCAAGTTTCATTAGATTTCCTGGAGGAATGGTGGGTTTTACATTTTTCTTGCCTTCAAGGCAGTTAAACAAGGGTTTCAAACTAGTTTTAGGAAAATTGTTATAAAATGCTCAAATCCCTAGGCCTAATTGCTTTCAAACAAACTTGGTAGCAGTGGTCATAAATATTTTCATGGGCCAAGAAAATGAACTACATAATGATTTTTCAGAAGTTACGAACCTCGTGCAAGAATTAGCAAGAACATATGAGCATGAACATAAGCTCACACATGAACATAGTTGCACTCCTTCACTTGAAATGCCTCAAAACACCATTCACTAATAGTCATAGTGGAATGACATTTTTATACTCTTTAAAGGGCCCCATTTATGGATCACACCTTCTCAATATAGAGAATTTTAATCCCCAAAATCTCAACAAAGCATGAAATGATAGTTTTCTTACAAAAATAGAGGAAATGAGCACCACAACCTATTTGACAAATTGTTACAACTCACTTTGATACTGAACTCAATCCATAAAAAATATGATGGAGATTATGTATTATACTTCATCAACATAACAAAATTTTAGAGAAGAGAGTTATCAACAAATATCGACATACAAGCATCATGACACAAGATGATACAAAGGGGGTTATAAAGGAGATAAAACACTAAAAAGAAGGTTTTCATGAGTTTAGGACAGTCACAAGTCTATATAACAGTCCACTATCATAGTCATGACCATCATGAAGTTATTTTTAATTTATGTATTACTTAAGATGTCTTTGATCTTTTGTCACGAGTATCTAGAAGGTTATCTTCAAGGGTTAATGTTCTTTTGACTATCACAAAGTTTTTGGACTAGTTTAAGACTATTAGGATAGTCAATTTATGTTGATTAATAGTCCTCTTTGATGGCATTCATTTTGTCATCCTTCAAAATCACTTCCATACAACTCATATATGTAAAAATTCAACCATACAATTCATGATTTCCAAACCTAAAACAATGATTTAATACTCATATAAGAGTCCAAATAATGGCCTTCAAGGGGCAAGACAATCAAGAATAGTCAAGGTGATGTGATGTTCTTATGAGTTGATAGGGTCAAACAGAGGCTTAGTATTAGATATATCCTTGCATAGAGGAAGGTGAATCATCAAATGAATGAAGGTTACAAACATGACCTTATGATTGTCTCTTGATTGTGATAGTCCCCTATGACACTTGATCAACAACGTATGCATGTATTTTTACCTTTAAATAGTGATCTCTCAACACCTTATGGTTTCAAATAGTTTTGAAGTATTTGTATTTGAGTGTATACTCTATGACCTGTATTCAAGTATATATCATGACTATGTATTCAAGTGTATACTCCATGACTTTGTGTATTCCATTTTATACTTGGTGCATTTTGTGATTGGGAAAAAGGTGTGAAGGATCTATATGAAGGTCTTTCAGACCAGCTCAAAGAGTTTTGAAGCTTTCTTGGCCATTATTTGACATTTAGTGTGATGACTGTCCTAAATGATTGTGTATGACAGTGTTGGGGCAGCAATTGGAAATTCAACAAATCTAAGTCTAAAAGTGTTGTTTGTGCATATTCCTTGTTGGAAAGGGGTCTTAGAAGGTCCTACAGACCTTAACAAAGGATTTTAGAGCTTTCTTCAAGGGTTAGACAAGTTTTATTATGAATGTCCCAAGAGGACTAGTTTTACAATCATTGAGTAAGTGTTGGCACCCAAGCAAGTTAGGGTTTGCTTTTGAGTCTAGGTGTTTAATACATGTTGGAATCACCTTTAGAATGTTTGAAAGAGGCTCCCAAATCTGTATTGAGGTTTTTGAAAGTAGTCCAAGTGGATTTACCTTAGTTTATTGAAGTCATATAGGAAAGTGTACATAGGAGCAACAATGGAGAACATGCAAGAACAATGTCTTTTGGGTCTATTTTCATGAACTCCACCCTTCCTCTGCATCATTTATGACTTCATGTATTTGAGTGTATACTCCATGACTTTGTATGTTCAAGTATATACTACATGACTTATATGTGTGTTCAAATGCATACTCCATGACTTATGTATGTTCAAGTTAACTTGATATGAGGTGTCTTATTTAGGAGTTTGTAGAACCTTGTTATTCATTCTGACTATACTATTCATTGTCATAAAATTTCTAACTATTATTGTCTTATTCATCATGATTGTATAAATCATCATCATGCCAAAGAAATGAGCAAAGACTCTAACACCAGAAGAGCATGAAGCTGATAATGAGAGGAAAAGAAAAAGAATGAGGCAAATTTGGGAAAGTAGGAAATTGTCAACCATACAAGAAGACATTCCACCGTTGCCAATTGAAGAGGAACATGACACGTCTAATGAAGCTAAGAGAGAGGTGGAATTGGTGGCACAAAGGGAATGAATGCAAAACCTCCGTGTAATGAGGAAAGGGAATCTCCAAGTTGGAGGCACTCCATCATCCACAGGTCAAGTTGAAGGAACACCATCATTATCTTCTCAAATTGGAGACACTCCATCTTTCACAGGTGAAGTAGAAGGTACATCTACATTTTCTTCTCAAGTTGGTGGCATGCCATCATTCACACATCAAGTTAAAGGTATGTCATTTTCATATTTTTCACCTCCAATCGAAGGTACATCATCTATCCCATTTCAAGTAAATATTGAAGAAATTCCTATTGTTGAGTCTACTTTACCAATTAAAATGCCTCCTAGAATTTTGCATAGGAAGCCTAAGTTTCTAATTGATATTGATGAGAATGTATTGGAGCCCATGCAGGATAAGATTCCCATGCGCACTTGCCAAAGATATGCGAATAAGATATGGAAATTATTCTTTGAGAATTTAAATGAAATCGGAAGATGTCAACTCTTTGTTGAATTGATGAGAAATCTAAAATTTAGGTCCACTATGAAGATTCTTGGCCTAAGAACATCGAATGCCTCAAGTGAAAAATTAATTGTTAAGAATCTAATGAGTGCATATGAGAATTGGGTTCCACTTCACGCACAAAGGATAGTAATTTCACACGACATGTCATTACATCGACAATAGTAAGCCAACAAACAAAAAAAGCTTGCCTCATTAGAAAGACAAGTCAAGCATTGAAAATAAATAGAAAAACTCTTATGAGAGCCATTGGAAGACGTCAAAGAGTTGAGGATCCAAACACTAATGAATTGTGGGCATTCTCTGGGAGACTACCATGGAAAGACAAAGTTTTTGTTGAAGCTTTGAGATCACTAATTGAAGACTTTTGGAA
Organism: Cunninghamia lanceolata; assembly: GCA_027924645.1. Taxonomy (NCBI): domain Eukaryota; kingdom Viridiplantae; phylum Streptophyta; class Pinopsida; order Cupressales; family Cupressaceae; genus Cunninghamia; species Cunninghamia lanceolata. Next base: position 6,588,328 of record BSBN01000458.1, read on the forward strand.
GAATTACACAAGGGCATCTCTAAATCAAAGGGATGTGGGAAGAAGGAGAATTGGTAGTTGAAACCATGAGCCACATCCAAAGCATTTTTTGGAAATGACTCAAACATAGTTTTTTGGTAAATTTCTAGAGAAGTATCCTCAAATTAAAATTTCTCAAAGATATTTTGAAATGCTAAAACCTTTCTTTGTCAAAATAAATCACACATGCAGTACTTGTTGTTGTAGATTACATATTGAATTTTCTAAGCATTTTGATGTTTATTGGTCTATATGTTTAGATTTGCATACTAACAATGTTTTGTAGGATTGTGGCATACGTGCCCCACCAACTAATTCAAGAGACTTCATATCAATAATTTTATGTAATAGAGAGGAAGGTCGAATATTCTATAGGAAATTATGCTTGGATGACACATGTCAGCATTGTGGTGGCTTGTAATGTATGCCAATATGTGAACATATGGAAAGAACACAGGCGGTTGGAAACAAACGAGTAGAGTTTCACAAGTATAAAACAATGGTATACAATACAAAAGATGGTAAAGAAGCAAAGAGGTGTGAATATGTTATTCAAAATATTCTAGTGTATCAGTTTATGTGTATATTTCATGACAGTATAGTGTATGATTATGTAAGACATGCCCATAAAGCTTAATGGTTGGGCTTGCAATTCAAGTTATGCAAGGACACATTTCCAGTTGGTAGCATTGTTTCAGTCATCAACTTTGTAGAGAACTATAGTCTACAGCCACAACATGAGATGCAATCCCAAAATTACAACTCGACACATGTTTCTATATTTGTGCACATCACATTTATTCATGCAAATGATAGTATAGAGGATGACAGAAAGATCATAAGGGAGTATCATTTTTATATACGTGATGATCGTACGCATTCCATGGAGTTCATGCAAGGTTTCTTTCAAGTGTTCTACAATGATTTGGCTAGAAGGGGCATATCATTCAGTCAACATATCATATGGTTGGATAACTGTGCATCACAATTCAAGAACTGATGGAATTTCTATTGGCTGAGTAAGAGGAATAATATTATAGGTGTTCATCATATGTGGAACTTTTGTGAGGCTAGGCATGGAAAGGGGGAGCATGATGGTTTAGGAGCATGTATCAAAAGAGCCATATCATGAGAAGAGTTAAAGTATAAAGACAATGCAAAGTTGACAGATGCAAAATAAATTGTCGAGTGGTGTAATGCTTCGATGGATCCAGGTAATGAAGGTAAGTCTTCAGTTCATAGATTTTTTTGGTTGATAGATGACACTAACATTGCACCATATGAGGACTGTTGTACATTGACAGGATTAAGTGAGCTACACTCTTTCAGAAGCTCAATTGCAGGTTCATGGAGTATCCATATGTGAAAGATGGCATGCTTTTGTTCTTCATGTACAATTCAAGCCTAGAATGAGTGCGAGTCAAAGGAGTAGGTTGACGAATGGAAATTAAGTTATCTTAGCCCACTTGACATGTATCGACCCCTGATGACACTGGAACTGACACAAATGGAATCATCAGTTGACTTTGACCAAATATCAGATCTAGTTCAACCAGGTAATATATCTACTTGCATTGTTTTTTAAATTCCTAATGTTATCTTAAACTTTGTAGTATTTTTGTGAAGATGAAGATAACAAAGAGGGAACATATTATTACTTGTGTCATTGTGTTGAGGCCAAAAAGAAATTGGAGGCCCTAGTTACAGATGGAGAAAACATCGAATACCCAATAGGCTCAGTGGTTATTACTAGAACATGGATTAGAAGGTACCCACATAAGAGTGTTAATGTTTGGTTGTTTGAGGAATTTGACATGCATCAAAAGATTCTTCATTACTCCAAAATTATTGTGGCAACCAATGTTCATTTGATACAATATTGAGGTAGACCTTTGAACAAGACCTTGTGGAAGGTGCGTGAGTCTGACCATGAGGCAATACTTGACACAATAAAGAGTAGAGAAGACCCAGATGGTTCATTGGATTAATTTGTAAGTATGCATAAAACTTTCCAAGATGGTTACTTGTACTTTGTTTTGTATATAAACAATATTATGAATTGCTTCCCTCTAGTATATTTATGTTTAGTCAATTTTGCTTTTTGATGCTAGGAGGTCACAACTCCAGTCTGTCCAACTACGGACAAAGAAGCTAGAGAAAAGATGTTGGAAAGTGATCATCATATGGCGGTAAGTGATTGATTACATATGTGATGTTATATATTTCCTGTACATTTTGTTATAGTAATGTGCATATTTTTTTATTATATTAACAGGTGGAGCTGCATGAGCTTGAATTGTCGAAGAGGTCTACTCAACAACAGAGAGAGGATGAGTCATGGATTGGCTCTCCATCTTCACGGTCAAGAAAGGGCCACCAATTATTTCATAAAAGTCCATAGGAAACTAGTTTTGGGACATATTTTTGTGTGTTACCGATGTATGTACATACTTTTGTATGTTACTGATGTATATTTTTGTATATATGCCTATATGGCTTTGTTTCAAGGACATGCCTATATGGCTTTGTATGAAAACTAGATGTTATGTTCATGACATTATGTATACAACAATTTATATTAAATATTTAATATGATGATCAATTATCCTTACATGAATTTAGTTTTACACGTGCCAATTGCATTGCTTGAAAGTAAGGAATGCATAATTGTGCAAGTCTATTGGTTATATATTGTTTGATGATACCATTATGCTTCTTCATAGAGTATGTGATGTGATGCACAGAGTTGTAGTGCTTCAAGACAAGGCATGAACTTGAATAGGGAAAATCTCACTCAAGCAGTGGTATGAACTTGTGCAGCGAAGGCCTCATGTTTCATTTGATTTTCTTTCTATGGTATGCATTTGATGTTTGCATCATCATCATGTTATCCTTCATGGGGTTAGATCTATGTAATGGATGAAGTTGATCCTTATTGGTCTTAATCCTATTCACTCATGGTTCACTCATGTCATATCAAGATTGATGTCATAGGGTTTGGATGCCATTGGATCATTGGATTTGGTTGTGGTTGTTCATCATAACATGTCATGCTTTCAGGAGTTGGATTGGGTTGTGGTTCTTCCTCATGATTAGGTTGTTGTTCTTCATGCTTCTTTGTCCTCCACGTCTTCAGTGTTCTCGGTGTCTTCATGTGTCAATGATTTCTTCAGTGTCCTCATGATGTCGATGTTGATCACAAAATATGGTGTTAAGCACCTCAATCATTTGGGATAGTAGGCTACTGACAAAGTCCCTTAAGATCCTTAAGACAGAAAAACTACCAAACTTTGATAGAGGTTTTCTCAAAATTTGTGGTAGCTGGGAACATTTCATTTGGACCTACAGGTGCACATGGGGTCTGTCCATAATAACCTCTCTCAATTTTGGTCAACTCTAGTCTGTTTGATCGGGCCCAAATCAAATGCATTCTTGCAAAATACTTTAGTTTCATGCAATAGAAAGGTGCTAGGAGTGACATTTTGCATTCCATAGCTCATGGGGCTGAACGGACTGTGCCAACATATCAGGGTGGGTGGGTAAATGCCAGGGGAGGTCTCATTTCATGTTCCAAGTGCCCCAATCATTCGAGGCAATAGGCTACCGACAAAGCCCTTAAGATCCCTAAAATGCAAAAACTACCAAACTTTGACATAGCAGTTCTCAGAATTCATGGTAGCTGGGAACGTTTTGTTTGGACCTACAAGTGCACGTGGGGTCTGTCCACAATAACCTCTCTTGGTTTTGGTCAACTCTAGTCCATATGACCATGTTGAAATCAAATGCATTCTTGCAAAATGCTTTAGTTTCATGCAGTAGAAAGGTGCTAAAAGTGACATTTTGCATTCCATAGCTCGTGGGGATGAACAGACTGCGCCAACACGGTCGAGGTGGGTAGGTAAATGCCAAGGGAGGTCTCGTTTCGTGTGCCAAGTGCCCCAATCATTTGGGGCAATAGGCTACCGGCAAAGTCCCTTAAGATCCCTAAGATGCAAAAACTACCAAACTTTGATAGAGCAGTTCTCAAAATTTGTGGTAGTTGGGAATGTTTTGTTTAGACCTACAAGTGTATATGGGGTCCATCCACAATAACCTCTCTTGGTTTTGGTCAACTCTAGTCTATTTGACTGTGCTAAGATCAAATGCATTCTTGCAAAATGCTTCAGTTTCATGCAGTAGAAAGGTTGCCAGGTGCCATATTTTTTGTTCTGGTCATCGTGGGGCCAAACCGACTACACCAACACATTGGGGTGGGTGAGTAAATGACAGGGAAGGTCTCATTTTGTGTGTTAAGCATCCCAGTCATTCTGAGCTATAAGCTATCGACAAAGTAGAAAGTTGCTAACATTAAAAATTTGCATTCCACAGGTCTTGGGGGTGAAACAACTATGCTAATATGTCTGGGTGGGTAGGTAAATGGTAGGGAAAGTCTTGTTTTGTGTACCAAGCATCCTAGTCGTTCTGGTCTGCAAGCTACTGACACCTAGCACCTTTTGTGTTTGTCGGTGGCTTGCAGCTTGGAATAACTAAGACACTTGATGCATGAAATGAGACCTCCCCTAGCATTTACTTGCCCACCCAAACATGTTGGTGCAGTTGGTTTGGCCCCATGATGAGCAGAACAAAAAATATGGCACACAACAACCTTTCCACTACATGGAACTAAAGCATTTTGCAAGAATGTGTTTGATTCCAGCATGGTCAAACAGACAAGAGTTGAATGAAACTGAGAGAGGTTATTGTAGACGGACCCCACATGCACCTATAGGTCCAAACAAAATATTCCCTGCTACCATGAATTCTGAGAACTACTCCATCAAAGTTTGGTTATTTTTTCATCTTAGGGATCTTAAGGGAATTTACCGGTAGCCTACTGCCTCGAACGATTAGGGCACTTAGCGCATGAAATGAGACATCCCCTAGCATTTACCCACCCACCCCGATGTGTTGGCGTAGTCCGTTTGGCCTCATGAGCTATGGAATGCAAAATGTCATTCCTAGCACCTTTCTACTTCATGAAACTAAAGCATTTTGCAAGAATGTATTTGATTTCGGCACTGTCAAATGGACTAGAGTTAACCAAAATTGAGAGAGGTTATTGTGTATGGACCCCACATGCACCTGTAGGTCTAAACGAAATGTTCCTAGCTACCACAAATTTTGAGAACTACTCCGTCAAAGTTTGGCAGTTTTTGCATCTTAAGGATCTTAAGGGACTTTGCCGATAGCCTGCTGCCCCGAATGATTGGGGAACTTGGCACATGAAATGAGACCTGCGCTAGCATTTACCCTCCTACCCTAACATTTTGGTGTAGTCTGTTCAGCCCCACGAGCTATGGAATGCAAAATGTCACTCCTAGCACCTTTCTTCCTCTAGTAGTACAACAAACAAGGTTTTTCCACCATAACTTTCAGACCAGACCCCATATCCAAAATTTGAAACCTCTTTTGAGTACCCATTTGGAAGTTATTCAATATATGTGGAAATTAGGGGTGGTTGTTTTGCAACATAGGGTCTTAAAATTGACTATCCCGTTTTGATAAAGGCCTAATTAGGACAACAAACTAGGTTTTTTGAGAATAACTTTTTGATAAGGCCTCAAACCTAGAAAAAAATTACTATTTCAGATACCCTTTATCCCCTTACACAACATATCTCAATTGCAGGTGGGGTTACTTTGTAATGAAGCTCTCAAATTTGGATTGCTATCGTTCAAGTTAGGCCTAATTAGGCTCATTCAACAAGGCACTTATTGGGTTTACACTCCCTCAAACTCTATTCTTCATTCTAAAGTCATCAACACATCATATGGGGTCTGTGCATACCATTTCCATCAATTACGAAACCTTTTCACTAATGAAATGGGTCAAAATTTCATTTTCTTCAATCAAACCCTCTTTAACTAGGGTTTCTGAACCAATTTTAGAAAATCTACTATAAAATCCTCAAAACTTGATAAAAATCAATGAAATAAAAACCAAAAGGAAGATAACTCAACACTCCAATTCCAATTCAAAAATGTGCACTTACATGCTGTACAAGGCCGTACAACACGCTAGAGCAGCAAGTTTTCTCTTAAAACATAGGAAAAAATAGAGTTTTATATTTCAAATTCAAATTTTACACTTGCCCACCTTGCCATAATGTTCACAAAGGATTCTTAAAGTATTCCCAATCACAACTAACTAGTTCCAACTGTTTTCCCACCAAAAAACACAACATGACCTTTCAACTTCCATCTAAGACACAAAATGCCAAAAATTGCTTATGCAACATTTTTGTAACTTTTGCATAATTTGACACTTTAACCAACCTAACCCCACATGACTCAAAATCATAACAACTGGTCTTAAAATACCTTACTACACATGATCAACATAACTTAAACACGAAACACCAAAATACTTTGTAATTTTCACATTAAGACCTATGGTGCCCTGCACCAGATACCCAAGCATGGGAAAATGTTGTAGTTGCAACTACCTTAGAAGACATGTATGCAAAATGTGGAAGCATAGACAAGGTGAGTGAACTATTTGACATGATTCCTCAAATAAATGTGGTCTCATGGAATGGTATGGTTGCAGGATATGCAAATAATGCTTTAGAAACTTTCAAGCAAAACCAATTGGTGGGTATAAAGCTAAAATCCACAACCTTTGACAACATCCTCTCTGCTAGTGCCAAACTAAGATCTTTGGAACACAATACATGTACATCTATCAAATCATAAAGGATATGGGAATTTTGTAAGATGTTGTAGTTGCAACTGTCATAGGAGACATGTATACAAAATGTGGAGTTGGTGAGTTGGTGAAATCTTGTTATATGTCATTGGAGAGAGATCCCTGGAGTTGGAATAGTTGTTTGAGACCATTGGAAACCATTGTGTTCTACCTTATCTCTACATTAGATATGCACAAAATGGTTTTGTTGATAAGGCTTTAGAAACTTTCAAGAAAAAGAAATCAGTGGGTGTAAATCCAAATTCCACATTGCATCCTCTCTACCTATACCAAAGTGGGATCTTGATGCAGAGGAAGGACCTTCTTTAGGACAACACAATATGACAAAGTGTTCTTACACCATCTTCATTTATGCTCCTAGGTGTACCTCTATAGGACCATAACATTGAACTCTTTTTAGACTCTTTTTATTATCGGAAGCAACTATTGAAGGTTAATTTCTACACCCATCTTACTTTAATAATGACCTCACACACGTGGCTAGTATGGATATAAAGCTAATTGCATTTGTTTTGGGCATTTGGAATCCTATTCCTTTATTTATTTTTCTAAAATGGGTGAGGATTTCTGATTTTAAGGTTGGTTTTTCCTTTTGGCACATGATTTTCTGATTTTTCCCTATTTATTTCTCATGATAAACTTATTACCTTTTTGATTTTATTGCTACAGGTTGTCTAGGAGGGCTAGTCTTAGGATTGAAGGAGAAAATATTAATAAACTTGAGGGGAATCTATGTTGTTCTTCCTTTATATGAGGATCATGACTATGTAAATTCATGACTGCATTCTTTGAGGCTTATGTTTGATGAAGGAGGGTTTTCTGGACCCTAATTTCATTAAGTGGTTTTAGGGTAAGTCTCTAAGGGAATTCATTGAGTCTTTTATGGTGCAACAAGGTTATCACACCTATACTTTGGAATATTCTACCCTTGAGATAGTCCTTCCTAACCTTCTAGTTGATATTGTGTAGGGTAGATCTCAGGGACAATCACAGAGGCAGGGGGCAGTCATGTGTTTTATTTAGTTAATGTGGTCCTCAATCAATGTGAGAGAGTGGGCATATTCTCTTAATGATGATGCTGAGACAACATGATGAGGCAGTCATCAAAATACCATGAAGAAGAATGGTAATAAAATAGTCACAAGGTAAAACAATCATGCTTTGATGTTGCCATAAAGTCACGCAAAGGGAGATCAATGTTCAAACATGATTATGAAGGTTTTTAAAAGCTAGCAAAGGTCTGCCATACTTTAAGGATGGTATACCACTCCATAGAGTCATTAGAACTTAATTTTGTGAGAGTATCAAGACTATGGATAATCTATATGAAGGCTAGGGTTTGATTTCCTAGGGTAATCCATCAAACCCTAAGCCTAAATCTTTGTATTAAGACTGGTTAAGTTAATCAAGAAGACTACCCTGAATCCTTGAGAAAGATTGTCACACCCTGACCACACAGCCCTAAATGTATGTTACTATTTATTGTGAGACTCCTTAATCTTAGAGTTATTATAGAAAGAAAGGTTGAAAGTTGTGTCAAGATGGGGAGATGTTGTTCAAGAGTAAGAAATTGATTACTTGTGGAGAAAGAAAGATTCAACACTATCATCTACATTTCAAGCACTATCTAAACCCACCCATTGAATACTAGTTGTTACATTATGTGCAAAGCAACCCTCTTTAACCCACTATCCTGATACAGTTTTCCAATTACCTAGTGCTAAGTCATTGCAAGTTAAGGGAATAGTATTAGCCATCCACCTTGGGTTACTTTTTATATCATGCCTACTTCAAGTGCAATCGCATAAGATGGATGTTATGGGTGGCCATGGTTGTCATGAGATTGAGTACAGTGACTTGGATCCAGGAGGATGATTCAAGATCATTAATATCACAGTATTTTGAGAGGGGATCAAAGATATCATCATATATTTTATCTAGGTTCACAGGTTATGGAGAATCAGGGGATATTGTGGTGGAATAAACATACAATTTCATGAAAGGACTTCTGACACCTTACCAATATAGGATTACTAAATAGGGGCAACATTGTAACAACTTTTGTGCTTTGATTTACAATTAAAACCATGCATAGAATTATTCTAATAAACATTCCAAAAGACTATCCTATAAGTTTTGGGGAGTATAGATATGTAATCAAGATCTCTAAAGGACTACCCCCATGTGTCTAGCTCACTAAACTTCATCACAAGACTATCTAGCTAACCCCAACCTGCATGTGAGCAGCATTAATGACTATCTTAAATCATTTGGACTAGAGTATTATTGTAAGAAAGGTTTTGACTACTCCTTAGACTTTCATCTAGTAATCACTAAGGGTATCAAGACCTAAGAAGTTCACAAAGCCATCCTATAAACAAATTAAAAGAAGAGGAATAGTCATGAGGCTCTTAAAAGGTTACTTCAGGGGTTTTCAATGGCACTGCCAACAACAGTCACAACTCCTTGCCCAGTGGTGGTCGTAGTTTTCAAGTAGCCTTAAAATTTTCCTAGTGGTTAATTTTTTTTTGGCAACCTTTGTTATATCTATTGGCCTCCCTAATGTCTTTGGCGGGGGAGTTTTAACTCATCGTTTGTTTCATAGACCGGCATTTCGAATCTATCGGTGGCTTTATATACGCGGCAGGCTTTTCAGCTTTTCTGGCATTTCTTTTAAAGTCAGCAGATCCAACACTCATCGGCATTTAATCTTGGTCAGCAGAAAGAAATCTGGCTGTCTTCAAGCCATAATCCTTTGATGGCTATCTTGAATTTGACGATCTTTTCTTCAGCAATTTAAAGTCTGTGATTGGCAAGTTTCCAATGGTATTCAACCAAAGTTTTTTTCTCTAGAGGTTTGCATTACCATGCAGTCAGATATTTTCCTTACCACGTGGTACTTGTGGAATTTCTAAGGCTTCGTGGTGCAAGTGCACCTAACCCACAGTGGCCCCCATGAGGCATTTAATTGTTTTATGTTTATTTTTATGTTTTTAATAAGGTCTTAAATGATCATACATACTATTTTTAGGAGGTTGTTAGTTGGCTGTTATCTCCCAGTCGTTTGGCATTGCCTCCCAACTACTGGGAACCAAATCTATACTACTGAGGGTAAGTAGTTAAATACCCCAGTGTAGATCGAATGAGGACTCAGAGAAGCAGTAGTGAGTCTATTATAATCATTTTGAATCTAGTTGAGTTGGAACAGAACATCTGTGTAATTGCATTTTTGAAAACATCGATATAAGATCCTGTTGTGCCATTTTCTGGAATTGAATTTACTGAATAAACTATTTTGCTGAGGTCGGATGGATTCATTTATCCATTTCACTAGTTGATTCTCTGAATCAGTGGAATGGCTATATATATATTAGTTAGGGTTTTACTTTTCTATCATTTTTTGTGTTCATACTTGCAGATCGGGCAAAGAAATGCATTAAGGAGCTCTAGCATGGGTTTGTGCTAGATTATCGAGGTGCAAGGAGCTGCAAAGTTGCAGGAAATCCAGATCAGATCAATCGCTAAGTGAAAATGGCTCAAAAATAGTGAAAATCTGTGGGTTTGCAGAAAGGTACAATTCGTGAGTATATCACTTTTGCATGAAGGATATACCATTGGTGAATATATCGCATTTGTATGTGTATATCGCTGGTGTATCGGGTGAGAAAACAAGTTAAAAATGCATGTTATGAGGATGCAAGGTTAAAAAAACATATTGGATATACAATTTTTGTGTATACTGCAGATGTATGTCAGATGCAGTGTGTGTGTATACCCCTATTGCATGTGCAGACAGTTCCTGTGTATCCATCAATTGTATCTGGCAGGTTGTATGTGTTAAATGCACATCAGACATGTACAGCGGGTTGATACAAGGGAAGTCAGTGGGTCAAACCTTCAACGAATGCATATTCGAAGGAATATTTGGTGCATGTATGTTTTGATTTGTATGTATCAGTTGTATATGGGAAATCTACAATGCGCAAATACAAGTGTTAGATGCGTAGGTCGACTGGCAGCGAGAGTGGAGGTAACCGGCGATCGGAGATCATGTGTTGTATGTTTAGTGTAGAAGAAGCGGCAGATGCAAGTGGGTCACGGGCACAGCAGGTAAGGGTTTGTATGTCTATTTGAGAATGTATCTCATGATAGATACAAGCATTCTGAAGATCGAATAAGGCATTTTAGTAAGCCGATGGTGTTATGTTTGGCCAGTAGGCGAGAGAAGGGGAATTTTGTATCAATGAAAGATGTATGTATACTTAATAATGCATAGACATACATTTGTAAATGTATGTTAGGGTTTTGGTGGATGCTCTACATCATAGTGGTATCAGAGCTCAGCAAACGATTTGGGCGGCAGGTAGAATTGAGGAGCTACAGGTGAATGGGCGTTTGGGTGTTGTGTGTGAATGTTTATGTCAGACAAAGAAAGCGAGACAGAGGCGGAGAGGATGCCTCCCAAAAGCATGTTGCAGGATGCCATTAAGAAGCTGATCGACGAGATGCTTGAATCAAAGTTGGGAGAGTTCAAGCAAACCAAAAGTAGAGATAGGGAAGCTGAAAGTGACAACGATGAAGGCAATGCGGAAATTGCTAAAAGCAGTAAAAAGGTAGAGGAGATACCAGCAAAATAGAAGGCATTTTTAAATGCATTGAAGTCAATTAATAGGGACACCATAGATGGGTCGCCTATATATAGTGGAAGTATGGAAGCTAAAGAGGTGATTGATTGGATTGAAGCATTGAACAATCATTTCGAATACAAAGAAATCCCTGATGATAAGAAGGTTAAGTTGGCAAAGCCAAAATTGTAGGGCTCTACTCTTGCATGGTGGAATTATGAACAAGGAGAGAGAGTCAAGGAGGGGAAGAATATGATAACCTCCTGGGAAAGGATGAAGACCAAACTCAAGGCACAGTTTTTACCCCTGGACGATGATGTGCAGATGTATAAGAAGTTGCAAAACCTCAGGTAGAAAGACCTTGATGTGAATGCATACACACAAGAGTTTCATAAACTCAGTCTCAGATCAAAGAAACAGGAAGAAGAGTCAGAGAAGGTGGCCAGGTACTTGAATGGCCTAAGGATGAACATCCAAGATGAGATCAGCATTTTAGCACCAGAAATAGTAAACAAGTGTTTCCAAATGGCCTTAAGGGATGAAGAGAAACTGAAGAGGAAAGGTGAGCAGCAGAATAGAGGAAGAGGCGGCAGAAATTTTAGAGGCAGTTTTGGAGGAAGAAGTCCTAACCAGAGGCCTAGTGGTAAGTCTAACCAAGAAGAGGCTAGTAAAGGACAAGAGCAGACTGATTTCAAGGGTGGATGGAGAGGCACAAGAGGCAGATTTGGCAATGGAAGGGGTTCTACTACATTCTTAGGAAAGTGTTATACTTGTGGTGAATCTGGTCATCCATCTTTCAAATGTCCAGAAAAAGCATCAAGTTCAATGGGAGAAAGAAGGACAAATCTGGTCCAAGAATCTAAGAGTCAAAGTGTCACAAGCTCAAACACTTATCAAAGTGTGAATGATACTATCAGATATGGGTATCCTGAGATAGGAGAAGCTTTGATGATTAGGAGAGCAATGACCACCATGAAGGTGCCTGAGTTAAAGAGAACAATCTTGAAGACATCCAAGGACACGTTACAAAGAAGAGCACTTTTTAGGACCCAATGCAAAAGCAAAGGTAAAGTATGCAAGGTAGTAATAGATTCTAGTTCAACAGATAACATGGCATCTCAGGAAATGGTAGATAAACTAAAATTGGAAATGATTCCACATCAAAATCCTTACAAAGCATCTTGGGTAAGTGATAGTCAATCACTTTTGGTATATGAACAGGCATATGTTGATTTTCAGATTGGAGATTATCAGGATAGAGTTTTGTGTGACATATTTCCCATGGAATGTTGTCACCTATTATTGGGTAGGCCATGGCAATTTGATAGGAGAGCATTGTATGATGGGTATGCTAATACCTATACCATCATGAAGGATGGGAGAACTTTTATGTTAATACCATGGCAGGAGGATGTTGAAGCCAAGAAGACAGGTAAGATTATTTTGGTAGGTAAGAAGGAGTTTGTGAAGATGCCTACATCAAAGACAAAGAAAGTTGAGGATATCTCAAGGAATGGAGATCACAGTTTGAAGAAGATTTTAGTTCTGACTGACAAAGATCAGATGGATTAGCAGAAGGTCTAGAAGCAGGTTTGTACACAGCCACATGCTAATTGGAATGACAAGGATGCAGTCATAGTAGGGACTATTGTTTACCCTCTAAGAGTTGAAAGACAAACACATTCTGCCATAGCAGTAAATGAGGTTTCCACTGTCCATGTTCAGACAGAGATGATGGTAAGAAAGAATGACTAGCAAGGTGTGAAAAGAGCCTACAGTATTAGGCATGCATATTTGATCCCATGGCAATAGGTTATAGTATAGAGCACATGGGGCAGATATGAGACAGTAGTAGCTACAGGTGGATTCAGTCAAAGACTTAACTCATGGGACATGAGTTCTTTTCAAATTGAGGAGTATGGTGCAGGTACACCTAACCCACAGTGGCCCCCATGAGGCATTTAATTGTTTTATGTTTATTTTTATGTTTTTAATAAGGTCTTAAATGATCATTTAATGTAATAAGGTCTGTTTGACCATACATGCTATTTTTAGGAGGTTGTTTGTTAGCTATTATCTCCCAACCATTTGGAATTGCCTCCCAGCCACTGGGAACCAAATCTGTACTACCGAGGGTAAGTAGTTAAATACCCCAGTGTAGATCAAATGAGGACTCAAAGAAGTAGTAGTGAGTCAGTTATAATCATTTTGAATCCAGTTGAGTTGGAACAGAACATCTGTGTAATTGCATTTCTGAAAACATCAATATAAGATCTTGTTGTGCCATTTTCTGGAATTGAATTTACTGAATAAACTATTTTGCTGAGGTCAGATGGATTCATTTATCCATTCCACCGGTTGATTCTTTGAATAAGTGGAATGACTGTATATATATTAGTTAGGGTTTTACTTTTCTATCATTTTTTGTGTTCATACTTGCAGATCGGGCAAAGAAATGCATTAAGGAGCTCTAGCATGGGTTTGTGCTAGATTGTCGAGGTGCAGGGAGCTGCAAAGTTGTAGGAAATCCAGATCGGATCAATCGCTAAGTGAAAACGGCTCAAAAATAGTGAAAATCCGTGGGTTTGCAGAAAGGTACAATTCATGAGTATATCACTTCTGCATGAAGGATATACCATCAGTGAATATATCGCATTTGTATGTGTATATCACTTTTGTCCATCTCTAGTGTATCGGGTGAGAAAACAGGTTAAAAATGCATGTTATGAGGATGCAAGGTTAAAAAAACATATGGGATATACAATTTTTGTGTATACTGCAGGTGTATGTCAGATGCAGTGTGTGTGTATACCCCTGTTGCATGTGCAGACAGTTCCTGTGTATCCGTCAATTGTATCTGGCGGGTTGTATGTGTTAAATGCACATCGGACATGTACATCGAGTTGATACAAGGGAAGTTAGCAGGTCAAACCTTCATCGAAGGCATATCCGAAGGAATATTCGGTGCATGTATGTTTTGATTTGTATGTATCGGTTGTATATGGGAAATCTACAATGCGCAGATACAAGTGTTAGATGCATAGGTCGATCGACAGCGAGAGTGGAGTTAACTAGCGATCGGAGGTCATGTGTTGTATGTTCAGTGTAGAAGAAGCGGCAGATGCAAGTGGGTCGCGGGCGCAACAGGTAAGGGTTTGTATGTCTATTTGAGAATGTATCTCATGATAGATACAAGCATTCTGAAGATTGAATAAGGTGTTTTAGTAAGCCGATGGTGTTATGTTTGGCCGGTAGGTGAGAGAAGGGGAATTTTATATCAATGAAGGATGTATGCATACTTAATAATGCATAGACATACATTTGTAAATGTATGTTAGGGTTTTGGTGGATGCTCTGCATCACTTTGGCCACATAAACATGTTGACAGTATCTTCAACTTTGGTGACTTGTCTCATTGCAGAAAAATTTTCGTCAGAGTTTTGTAATTAGCGGTGGTCAAATAAGTTTCAACAAGGGAATTTCAATCTAACCAGTGGTTCCTATCTGTAGACTCAAAACTTTTTGGCACCTTGCTTAACCCCCAACCATTAAGCTACCTCACCGGTTTACATATTTTTATCCATTAGTTTGGCTTGATCAGTGGGAGCCAAAGGCTCGGGTCCCGCTGGCCAATATCCATTAAGCAGGTGGTATTTGTTTTGAAACAGTGGTTTTTCCCTCTGATTGGTGGTTTTGGCATAGAGGGCATTTTTTTCTCTCACTCGCTTTTTTTTGTCTCTTAGATCATTTTCTCATAGGCAGTTTTCTGGTGATAGGAGCATATTCTAGCCAGCAAAGAGAATATTCTACTAAGGGGGCCTCTGTTGCCCCTCAAAGTCCTAAAGTAGGGCTTTTTTTCTTTTTTGTACAACTTTTTCCTAGGGTGTCAAAATCAAGAAAACAAGTATCAATGGAAATCTGACAGAGAGCACTTCACAATGGTATTTGTCATTTTCTCTAATTTTGTGTTTTGACAGCATTTATTGCAGGTCGAAGACAAATCTCTCTTTTTGGCTCCTGAGCTCAACTTTTTGCCATGATCTCTAATTTTTGTGATTCTTGTGGCATCATAAAGATATTCAGGAGCTTTACATAACCATCCATACACTTTTCTCATATTTTTGTCTAGGTGTATTTTATTCAATTTGTCATTTTTTTGGCATTTGAGTGATAACTTGGGGATTTTGATACTTGAGGAGGTGAAATTTATTTTGAGAGGATTTGTTTGTTGTAATACATCATTGTGAGTGATTGTAATCCCACTCAGATCTCCTTTTTAAGAGATTTTGTTGTTTCCCAATTTTGGTCCTTTAAGGACAATTATAAATCACACTAAGTATAAAGTGCCACAAACAAATTGGGGGGGTTCTCTTACATAGTAAAGGGGTGTTGTCATCTTGTTGTCTTTATTTTTCATCATGGATGTGCCTCAATTTCCACTTTTAACTCCATATAATTATCTTGAATGGAAGAAAAACATGGAGTATGTATTATATAAACAAAATTTACATAGAATAACTTTAGGCACAGATCCTAAACCCACAGGTGCTACTGAGAGAAGAAAATGGTTAGATAGAAGAGATGATACTTTTGGCACACTTTGTCTTGCTATTTCTCCAGATCTCATGTTGAGTCTTGTACAACACCAAATGAGATATGGACAACATTAAACAATCTCTTTGGCAAGTAAGATAAAATAAGAAGGTTTAAATTAGAGAATGAGCCAATTGCACTTAATCCTCAAGATTTTGATCAAATTGAAGATTTCTTCACCAAGTTTAAGTCTCTCAGGTTGCAACTCAAACAGTGTGGTCTTGAGAAAGAAGATGAGCAATTGATTCTATCCATTCTTGTAAAATTGGGTCTTGCATATTCAGTCTATGTTTCTACCTTTTATGTTACAATGGATACCTTTGATAGTAAGTTTACTATGCCTTCACTTGAGGAGTTTGATGTACAACTCACTAGAGAGAAAGCTAAGCTACTACACATGGGCACATTAAAGTCTCCTAGAAAACAAGCTCTAGTTGCAACACAAAGCACAAAAGATCCTAAGGCTTCAAATAATAAGGGAAAGAAACAAAAGGATTCAAAGTCTAATGAGCAAAAGAAAGAATCAAAGAAAACCCCCAACTCTTCTTCCAAAGAAGAGTCCAATAAGAAGAAGAAGCCAAAGTGTTCTTATTGTAATAAGTTGGGTCATGATGAAACTAAATGTTATGAGAAAAAATTTGAAGAGATGTCACAACTTCTTCAAAAACATAACATTGAGTATTCTCCATCAACAACAGTTTTACCCAAGTCTTCTTCTTCACCATCATCATCATCTACATCTACAGGGACAACAAACATTGCTAATGGGTCATACAAAGGAAAAGGATTGGTGCTCTTTGCTTCAACAAGTCTACAGTTAGAGAGATGTGTTAGGGTTAGCCGGCAGAAGATATCAATTAAATGCAAATAAAGATTAAACAGAGGAATGAAAATACACAGAAATAATAACAGCGAGAGACAAGTTTTAACATGGTTCACCCAAACTTAGGCTACATCCACCAACAAAGAGTCTAATATTATTATCCAGTAAATCAAACTGATTACAACCAACAATCCTTGCAACTCAATACCGCTGCAAGTGCTACAATACAATGTCAACCAAAACCCTAACCCTTAGCCATTTTTATCAAGACTTATGTCAGTTACAAAATAGGGATTTTTTTTTTTATGTCAGCCAATATAAAAATAACTCTGGACACCTTTATAAAATAATAAGCAATTTTATAAAAGTGGGCAAAATTTAACCTCTAAGTCTGATTAGGCTCCATATAATAACAATCTCCCACTTGGAGACTAATCAGACTCCACACCATATCATCTCCCACTTGGAGACTGATCATAACACCACTGACCCTATAGCTCCCACTAGAAATAAGCACCCTAGACTTTGTTGTTCTGATTTTATTATAAGACCAATCGAAGTTGAAGAGGAGATCAACTTCTCCCTTGTTACTACCTTTGTAAACATATCCACTGGATTTTCATCTGAGATCATAACACCTTTGACCTTGTAGCTCCCATTGGAAATAAGCACCCTGACTCTACTATTTTGATTTTTTGTTTTTAGTCTTGAAGACCAACCGAAGCTAAAGAGGAGCTCAGCTTCTCCCTTGTCACTGTCTTCATAAACATATCTGTTGGATTTTCATCTATCTAAATCTTTTCTAACTGTAATTGTCCATCATCCAACACCGAATGAATGAAGTGATACCTCAACTATATGTGTTTGGTCTTTGAATGCAAGGCAAAATTCTTTGCAGGATGTATGGCACTCTGACTGCTTGTATACAAAGAACTGTTAGCCTATTGTTTGCCCAATTCTTCCATGAAAGATTGCAGCCATATCATCTCCTTGCTTGCCTCTGTTGTAGCTACATACTCTGCCTCCATGGTGGATAAAGCAACCACCTTTTGCAACCTAGAGATCCAACTCACTGCTATCCCACCAACAGTAAAGACATAACCTGCAGTACTCTGCCTAGTATCAATATCACCTACCAAATCTGAGTCCACATAGCCTGCTCAATTAGTATTAGAGCCCCCAAAACATAAGTGTTTATTGGATGTACCTCTCAAATATCTTAGAATCTATTTTACCACATTCCAATGCTCCAATCTGGGATGACTCATAGACCTGCTTACGACTCCTACAGCATGTACAATATCTGGTCTCGTGCATACCATGGTGTACATTAAACTTCCTACAACTGAAGCATATGGTACCTTGGACATTTTTTATTCCTCCTCTTATGTCTTAAGACACATCTCCTCAGTCAATTTCAAATGACTAGGCAAAGGTGTGCTGACAACTTTTGCATTCTCCATATAGAATCTCTGCATCACCTTTTCAACATAATCAACCTGAGATAGAGTCAATTTTCTATTCTTCCTATCTCTACAAAATTTCATACCAAGGATTTGTTTTGCTGCCCCCAAATCCTTCACAGCAAATGATTGTGCTAACTGTTGTTTTAACTCTCTTATGTGATCCATGTTAGACCCTGCTATAAGCATGTCAACATATAAACATAAAATAATGTAGTTGTCATTATCCAACCTCTTAAAATAAACACAATGGTCAGAATTACACTAGCTATAGCCTTGCTCAGCCATAAAACTATCAAATTTCAAATACCATTGTTGAGGTGCTTGTTTCAAGCCATACAAACTCTTCTTCAATCTGTACACCAATTTCTCCTTACCTTTGACCTCAAATCCTTGGGGCTGTTCCATATATATATCCTCCTCCAAATCACCATGGAGAAAGGTAGTTTTCACATCTAGTTGTTCCAAATGCAAATCTTTAGTAGCCACAATACTTAAAATAGTACGAATAGAAGTCATCTTAACAATTGGAGAAAAAATCTCATCAAAATCAATGCCCTTTTTCTGTGCAAATCCTTTTACAACTAACCTGGCTTTAAATATGTTCTTACCTCCTTCCTCTTTCAGGCTATAAACCCATTTGTTTGGTAAAGCCTTTTTACCTATAGGCAACTTACATAATTCCCAAGTCTGGTTTTTCAGCAAAGAGTCCATTTCTTCTTTCATTGCAAGATCCCACTAAACCTTTGTATCCACCTGCATAGCTTCATCATACCCTTCTGGTTCACTAGCATCTATTAACAAGATAGAATACAAAGAGGGGGAAAACCTTTCAGGAGGTCTACTTAGTCTTGTTGACCATCTAACATTCACTGGAGTTTGTGGTATTTCTTGTTGCTGTTGTAGAGCATGAGGAACCACTAGAACATCACTATCTAGAGTATCATCTAGTACCTCATAATCATTTTCTTTCTTCTCATGCTTTTGCAATTGATCTTTGTACAACACCTTTTCATTGATACAACATCCCTACTTCATCAATTTTATGATTTTCAAAATCCCAAAGCCTATAACAAAATTCATCAATGCCATATCTAATGAAGATACATTTTTTTGATTTTGCATCTAGCTTGGTTCTATTTTTAGAATCTACATGTGCAAATGCTTCACATTTGAAGGTTTTTAGAAAAGAATATCTCACATTCTTACCTGTCCATGCTTCCTCTAGAATACCACAACCCAAAGGAACTGAAGGACCTCTGTTAATTAAATATACAGCAGTGTTGACAGCCTTTGGCCACATGTTTAAAGGCAGCCCAGCATGCAATCTCATGGTCCTTGCACACTCCATTATCATCCTATTCATGCATTCAACCACTCCATTCTCCTATGGAGTCCCTGGAACCATTTTTGGCCTACGAATTCCATTAAAGGAACAATACTCCTCAAATTATTTACTGCAATACTCACCACCATTATCAGATCTAAGACATTTTAATCTTTTACCCATCTCATTCTCAACCAACCTTCTCCATTTCTTAAATGTTTCAAATACATCAGATTTATGCCTAAGGAAATAAATCCAAACCTTCCTAGTTGCATCATCTATGAATGTAACATAATACTGAGAGCCACCAAGAGAAGATACCTGAGATGGTCCCCATACAACTGTATACACAAGCTCCAACTTTTCATCTTTCTTTTGCTTCCCATCCTTGAGAAAACTGACTCTCTTTTATTGCCATACACACAACTTTCACAAAAATCCATATTAATACATTTCAAATTTGGTAAAACTTTCTTAGAATGAAGTACCTTCATACCTTTTTCACTCATATGTCCAAGTCTGTTATGCCACAGTGTTGTCTCGGAACCTGTAGCAACTGTTCTTGAACCTGTTTTTTTTCTTTGCAACAACTAAAGTAGAAGGAACAATATGACCTGTACAAAGATATAAGGTGCCTACTTTCACACCTTTTTCTACTATTAAGCCACCTTTTGAAACCTTCCAATTTTTATTAGTAAATGTAACAATGCAACCTTCATCAGCTAGCTGCCCTGCTTAAATTAAATTCCTACTCAACCTTGGAACGTACCTTACCTCTTGTAGTAGCCAATGATTCTCATTCTACAACTTAATCTTGATTCTTCCCTTTCCAACAATCTGACAAGGTTTGTTATCTCCTAAATAAACTAGCCCAAAATCTCCTTGGACATAATCAAGAAAAATAACTTCTATGGGGCGTAGCATGAAATGAGGCCCCTGAATCTAAAACCCATGAATCATCAGGATTATCTAGGGATACCACTTGTTAGGGTTAGCCGACAAAAGATATCAATTAAATGCAAATAAAGATTAAACAGAAGAATGAAAATACACAGAAATAATAACGAGACAAGTTTTAATGCGGTTCACCCAAACTTGGGCTACATCCACCAACAATCATTTTCAAATTAAACAAATGCTTCATGAGAAATACCTTATTTGAGTCTAAGGGTTTTTCATACAATTTAGCCAAAGCTTTCATCAGTTCATCGATTGTCTTCGCTTCTGTTATATTGAATGCCATAGATGGTGCCAGGCACAACCGAATGGTTCCCAATGCCTTTTTGTCAAGAAGATTCCAATCCTCATCAATCATTGTTGCTAGTTTCTTGGCTATTCCTTCCAATGGCCTCCATAAATCCTTCTGATAGAGATAATCCTCCATCTGCATCTTCCATAACTAATAGTTTTGCCCATTAAATTTATCTACCTTTAATTTACCCTCGTCTGCCATTGCTCCCACTCAACCGTGAGACTCCCACTCAACTGTGAGACCTTCCTGCAGATGATAATCGAACACAACTAGCTCTGATACCACTTGTTAGGGTTAGCCGGCAAAAGATATCAATTAAATGCAAATAAAGATTAAACAGAGGAATGAAAATACATAGAAATAATAATAGCAACAGATAAGTTTTAACGTGGTTCACCCAAACTCGAGTTACATCCACCAACAGAGAGTCTAATATTATTATCCAGTAAATCAAATTGATTACAACCAGCAATCCTTACAACTCAATACATCTGTAAATGCTGAAATACAATGTTAACCAAAACCCTAACCCTTAGCCATTTTTATCAAGACTTATGTCGGTTACAAAATAGGGTTTTTTTATGTCGACCAATAGAAAAATAACTCCCGACGCCTTTATAAAATAATAGGCAATTTTATAAAAGTGGGGAAAATGTAACCTCTGAGTCTGATTAGGCTCCATATAACAACAAGATGGCTTCTTGATTCTAGAGCTTCTCATCATATGGCATCTTCACAGGGGATGTTCTCTTCATTTCAGTCATGTACTTTGCCACCTATTTTGATGGGTAAAAATACCTATATGCATGCAAATGGAAGAGGAAATATTGATGTTGGTAAGAATACATTCAACAATGTGTTGTGTGTACCTTCCTTGACAACAAATCTCCTTTCCATCTACCAGATTACTATAAGGAAAGCAGAGGTGCAGAAAATAGCTTCCCTAATGTCAATTCAAAGGGGATAATGCAGACAGGTAATGTTTAATTCAAATACATGGATGAACACACCAAAAAATACAGAATAAACATTCAAGACAACAGAGAACAACACCAGATATACGTGGGAAAACCCTTTTGGGTAAAAAACCCACCACCACAAGAGAGACAATCTTTATTATAGTAAACTTAATAGTTATAATAAAGATCTTAGCTATCTTGCTCAGGTATCAATTCTCAAATTATACAAATAGTTCACTTCCACTGTACATTTACAGAACAAACCATATAATCGAATCTCTTCATCAAAACTTCAACAACATCACTAGATCTGTACTTATTTCCAGTCTTCAAGAGAAAAACTATTTTTCTAACTTCTGCCCTAACTATTCGTTTCAACTGATCCATTGTCGCTGCCTTCCAACCGTCACAACTATTCATATTCATGTGAGACGTTTAGTCCCACATTCACCAGTTCATGTTTGATATTCTAGTTTATATCCACAAATAGTCAGTAAGACTATCATCAGCAATTTTGTTGCCGACGATGCTAGTCTATACCTCATTGGGAACACCTAAGCCATCAAAGACCGCTTCATTTCCTACATCGATGGTTCCTTGTCACAGGGATGCCCAAAAGCTCTTCATCCTCCATCGGAATGACCTCTACCATTGAATTGACATTTCAAGGCTGGGTCGATAAAGGTTCTCACGCCGACGCCCAATGCTTCGCCAACTTCCATCGAGGTGACCCTTCACATTGGAACGACAACCAAGAGCTTGGCCAATGGCCAACCTTATGCTGATAGCATATGTCATCGGTGAAACCATGCATATCGGCCACAGGATTCTCACTCCCACCGATAGTGAAAGTCTAGACGATGGCCCACTACCCTCGGTGAGACCTTGCAGATTGGTGTAAGACTCTAAACTCCTGCCAATAGTGAAAGTCTTCCTGATGGTCACTACCATCGATGAAACACATGCCATCGGTAGAGCCCAACATGGATACGCTGATAGTGTCCAGTCAACCTGATGAATGAAGAACATGATATGAACAAAAACAATGATTAAATAAATGAGGTCCAAGCAGTAACTTGAGACATTAGGTCTCTTCAATCTCCCACTTGTCCAAGAGATTACTACTACCTCTTAATCCTCATTCGATTACTGAGAATTATGGGCCCGAAGACCCATTCCATCTGAACGCCATTTGAACTTGGTCATGCTTACTAGATTAGTTAAGGCATCAATGACATTTT
Source organism: Cunninghamia lanceolata (assembly GCA_027924645.1). Taxonomy (NCBI): domain Eukaryota; kingdom Viridiplantae; phylum Streptophyta; class Pinopsida; order Cupressales; family Cupressaceae; genus Cunninghamia; species Cunninghamia lanceolata. Next base: position 6,611,376 of record BSBN01000458.1, read on the forward strand.
CCAAAGTGTCAATCTTTTCCAGCTTCACCTTCTTGTCTTCCACCATATCACGAACAAAGTGATATTGGACATCAATATGTTTTGTCCTAGCATGAAATGTCGGGTTCTTCGCCAAACATATAGCACTTTGACTCTCACAGTGAATTTGTATCTGCCCTGCATTAAAACCAACATCAGAACACAACCTCTTCAACCAAACAACTTCTTGGCATGCACGAGTAGCTGCCATGTACTCTGCCTCTGTTGTGGACAAAGCGACTACAGCCTGCCGCTTGCTCATCCAACTGATAGCACCACCATTTTACATGAATACATATCCACTGGTGGATCTTCTACTATCAATGTCCCCTGCCCAATAAGAATCAACATAGCCTTGAATGCTTATAGATCTATGAGATCCAACTGAGTTTCCATGATAGCAAATGGTAAGGTCAGATGTCCCTTTCAAATACCTCATAACTCTTTTCATAGCATCCTAATGTGATCTGCCTGGATTCACCATAAACCGGCTCAAAACTCCCACTGCTTGGGCAATGTCTGGTCTAGTACAGACCATTGCATACATTAAACTGCCAACAACACTTGCATAAGGCACTTTTTTCATATCGTCAATTTCATTCAAAGATTCTAGACAATCTTCAATAGATAGTTTCATTCCTTGCAAAACTAGAACAACTAACTGTTTAGAATCAGACATATTAAACGTATCAAGAACATTGGTAATATACTTGCTCTAGCTGAGCCAAAGCTTTCTCTTAGATCTGTCCCTTTTGATTTCCATTCCCATAATGTACTTTGCTGCCCCTAGATTCTTCATTTCAAATTTCAAGGACAACTGAGATTTTAAATCTGAGATCATTCCCTTACCATTGCCAATGAATAACATGTCATCCACATACAGTGCAATTATAAGAATCTAATCACCATTAGTTTTATAATAGACACAGTGATCAGATTTAGATCTCACATATCCCAAAGATAAAACATACGTATCAAATTTCTGATACCACATTCTAGGAGATTGCTTCAAACCATAAAGAGACTTTTTAAGTTTACATACCATATGTTCTTTACCTTTTTCCACAAAATGCTCTGGCTGGGACATATAAACTTCTTCTTCAAGGTCCCCATGAAGAAATGTTGTCATCACATCCATCTGCTCAATTTCAAAGTCATACGTTGCTGCAAGTGACAACAGAAATCTAATGGATGTCAGCTTAGCTACAAGAGAAAAGATTTCTCCATAATCTATACCTTCTTTTTGAGGATACCCCTTAGCAACCAGTCTTGCCTTGTACTTTTCAATACTACCATCTGGACCATATTTATTTTTAAATACCCACTTACAGCCCACAGGTTTTCTGCCTTCAGGAAAGGGCACCAGATCCTAGGTTCCATTTTTTGCCAATGATGACATTTCGCTATCCATGGCTTCCAACCAAGAATCTGAATCAGGTAAACTAATAGCTTCTTTCATCGTCTTAGGTTCATAAATATTAGTAAGTAAAGCATAGGCACAACTTGAATCAAGTACTGAAAATCCATACCTATCTGGTTGTCTTCTTTCACGTGTAGACCACCTCAATGGCTGAGGTGCTGGTTCATGTTCTTGCTCTAGATCTAAATCTTCGGAGCTACTCGAACTCACTTCTGAACCATCTACATTTGGTGCTTGTTGTTCCTCTTTTACAGGGGTCACAGGAATATTAACAACGCTCTTTTCTTTCTTTTCTTCTATCTTCTCCGGCTGAGGATCAATAACCAAAGGTTTCAGCTCTCTGAAAATTACATTCCTACTGTAAATTACTTTTTTAGTTTCAGGATTCCAAAGCTTGTACCCTTTAACACCGACTCCATAGCTAATAAAGATACATTTGACTGCCTTGTAATCCAGCTTAGATCTTTTTACCTCCAGATATGAGCATATGCCTCATAGCCAAAGACACGAAGATGTCTTAGAGAGGGCTTCTTTCCAGACCATGCTTCCATAGGTGTCTTATCAACCAATGCCAAAGTAGGAGAACAATTCAACAACTAACAAGTTGTAGCAACTGCCTCAGCCTAGAACCTTTGTTCAAGACCAACATAACTCAACATACTTCTTTCTTTCTCCATCAATGATTGATTCAACCTTTCAGCAACTCCATTTTGCTGTGGAGTGTAAGGTGTAGTCTTATGCCTTTTAATTCCATGATCAAGACAAAATTTATCAAAATCTGCATTGTAATATTCACCACCATTATCTATTCTCAAACATTTTATTTTTCTACCAGTATGATTTTCCACAAGATTTTTAAAAACTTTAAACCGATTGAACACTTTTGATTTATTTTTCAAAAAATATATAAATGCCCTCCTTGAAAAATCATCAATAAATGATATGTAATATCTTGATTTAGACAGAGAAGGAACATCAACTGGACCAAAAACATCAGAATGTACATAGTCTAGAACACCAAAAGATTTATGAGAACTAGAGTAAAGTGAAACACAGTTTTGTTTTCCATATATGCAATGTTCGCAGAAATCAAACTCCAGATTACAATCAATCAGCCCATCTACCAGGTTTTTGTTTTTCAAGGTTTTTAAACCTTTTTCACATATGCGACCAAGTCTATGATGCTAGAGAATTGTTTTCTCTACAGGAAGTTTAACTTCCATAGAGTTTGCATCATGTGTTACAATAGTAGCTTTTTCAGATTTTACAGAGACATTATTACAACATACTGGTTTAGCATCTAACCTATACAAAGTTCCAATGCGTTCACCTTTTTCTAGTACAATAGAACCTCTAGTCATCTTACAACCACCATTCACAAAAGTAACTTGCACTCCAACATCATTAAACTTACTAACAGAAAGTAAATTTCGAGCCAGACCTAGTATGTGTAGTACTCCATTCATTCCCTTTATTTTGCCATCTGGGAATTGGATTCTGACTCTTCCTCAGCCAACAATTTCCAGTGTCAAATCACTTGCTAGGAACACCTTCCCATCAGCATACGGTTCATACTTAGTGAACCATTCTCTGTGAGATGTCATATGAAAAGATGCTCCTAAATCCACCAGCCATACATCTTCAGATGCAAGCATTACCAAGGCAGCAATGAAGGCATCAACATCACTCTAAGAAGAATCAGTGTTAGAGAAGTTCTTCGTCTTCTTTTTCTCCTCTTTGTAGTCTTTTCTGATGTGTCCTTTCTGCCCATAATTCCAGCACTTCACCTTGGACTTTTTGCCAGGAGATTTTGATCTCCCCTCTAATTTGGACTTTGACTTCTTGTCCTTCTTCTTGTCTCTTTCCTTTGATCTACCTCGAACGGACATGGCCTCTTTGGCCATCTCAGAAGATTTCCTCCACATCTCTTCAGATAACAGCGAGGCAACAATAGCTTCAGTTGTAAACATAGTTGTTGTACTTCCAATAGCTATCACAAGTTGATCCCATGAGTTAGGTAAGGAACATAACAGAAGCATACATCAGTCCTCCTCTTCTATTTTTACACCTATAGAAGTCAACTGTGCAATAATTGTATTAAATGTGTTTAGATGGTCTGCTACAAATGCTCCTTCAGCCATCTTCAAAGAATACAACTTCTTTCTGAGGAACAGTTTATTCACCAAGGACTTGCCCTGGTAAATATCTCCCAACTTCTTCCACAAATCTTTGGCTAACTTCTCATGGATGTTCAATAGAACATAATCCACTAAACTTAATATTATTAGTCATCTGGCTTTCCTATCTGCCAGGTCCCAATCTTCTTACTTCATGGCTGAAGGTTGAACCCCAGACATAGCAACCCAAAGATCTCTATCGACCAGCATATCTTCAACCTTAAGCTTCCATAGCTCAAAGTTTGTGCCATTGAACTTTTTAATGTCTATTTTTCCTGATGTACTTGCCATCTAATTTAACAAAATAGACCTCTACAAACTCCCACTCACAGAATTGACACAAAAAACCCAACCTACCAACAAGGATAACGCAACTAGCCAGGCTCTGATACCACTTGTAAGGAAAGCAGAGGTGTCGAAAATAGCTTCCCTAATGTCAATTCAAAGGGGATAATGCAGAAAGGTAACGTTTAATTCAAATACACAGATGAACACACCAGAAAATACAGAATAAACATTCAAGACAAGAGAGAACAACACCAGATGTACGTGGGAAAACCCTTTCAAGTAAAAAACCCACCACCACAAGAGAGATAATCTTTATTACAGTAAACTTAATAGTTACAATAAAGATCTTAGCTATCTTGCTCAGGTATCAATTCTCAAATTATACAAATAGTTCACTTCCATTGTTCATTTATAGAACAAACCATATAATTGAATCTCTTCATCAAAACTTCAATGACATCACCAGATCTGTACTTATTTCTAGTCTTCAAGAGAAAAACCATTTTTCTAACTTCTGCCCTAACTGTTCGTTTCAACTGATCCATTGTTGCTGCCTTCCAACCATCGTAACTGTTCATATTCATGTGAGACATTTAGTCCCACATTCACCAGTTCACATTTGATATTCCAGTTTATATCCACAAATAGTCAGTAAGACTATCGTTGGTAATTTTGTTGCCGACGATGCCAGTCTATACCTCATCGGGAACACCTAAGCCATCGGAGACTGCTTCATTTCCTACACTGATGGTTCCTTGTCACAGCGATGCCCAAAGCTCTTCATCCTCCATCGGAATGACCTCTACCATCGGATTGACATTTCAAGGCTGGGCCAATAAAGGTTCTCACGCCAATGCCCAATGCTTCACCAACTTCCATTAGGGTGACCCTTCACATCAGAGCGACTACTAAGAGCTTGGCCGACGGCCAACCTTATGCCGATAGACATATGTCATCAGTGAAACTATGCATATCGGCCATAGGCTTCTCACTCCTACCGATAGTGAAAGTCTAGCCGATGGCCCACTACCCTCAGTGAGACCTTGCAAATTAGTGTAAGACTCTGAACTCCCGCCGATAGTGAAAGTCTTCCCGATGGTCACTACCATCGGTGAAACACATGCCATTGGTAGAGCCCAACATGGATACGCCGATAGTGTCCAGTCAACCCGATGAACTAAAAACATGATATGAATAAAACCAACGATTAAATAAATGAGGTCCAAGCAGTAACTTGAGACATTAGGTCTCTTCAATTACTCATTGTGGTGTAGGGAAGATAGTTGAGTTCACTCCTAATTCTATGATCATACAGGACTTGGAGAGCAGAGATATCATTGCTATTGGGATGGCTGATCATGCATCTCACCTTTATACCTTCTCTCATTTTGTTTCTGATGATGATGTAGATCCATTTATTTCTATTCACACTCATGCATCAAGTGTGAATCATGTTTGTGAGGAGAAGTTTGGTCACTTGAACCTTGGTGTTCTTGCATCTACTTCAGTTCCTGAGACTAGTTTTGAGGTTCCTCCTTCTCCTGCTTCTACAGAGATTGGCATTGACATAGCTCCATCCACTTTAGTTGAGCAGGATATTCTGTCTTCCAGATACAAGTTTTTGGGATGAGTACTTGACAGGTATTTTAGACTTGTTTCATCAGTCCTATCTTGATGACTTGGAGGACATCATTGATGACATTCATTTCCTCTTTGAAGGAGGTGATTCTTCTACTTTGGATGTGTGGGCACCATTGTCTCCTCTTCACTTGTCACAGTTTGGCATTGTGTTGGAGAATCGTCAGCATCATTCGAAGGATTCTTCATCTTTGGAGATTGATGATCTTGAGTTTTCATCTTGTCTTGGATTGTCACACTCTTTGATTAGGCATGCAGCACCTAATTATGTGACATATTTTGGTTGTGACATGTGGACACTTGAGCAATTTTCAGAGACAACATACATCATGAGGGTTTATCCCTCATACCTTGAGATGGAGTTTCTTTGACATCAGCCTTTGGACCCGTTTCTTCCTAAAGGGAAGAATGTTGTTTGCAAGCTTTGTATTCTCTTTAGCATTCTTCTTCAGGCATTCATCATTGGCATAGGAGCTACTTCATTGTGGGGGGGACCTATAGTCTCACACTTGCTCTCCTATGGGGGCTAATTGATTGTACATATGTGTTGGATGTTGTTCTTGGGGGGTCTTGAGTCCTCCTTCCATCACATCTTTCATTTGTTTTCTACATTCTCACTTTTGGAGAGGAGTTTTGTCCCATGAGGTTTCTCCCTTTCTCCACTTGAGATTTGTTGTACATTGGTACCTAACATGGCCTAGTAGCCAGGACCCATCATCACATCTTTGTTTTAGTCAACTACTCCCTAAGTTGCACTTAAGGGGGGGTGTTGGTGTGAACACATAATTCACATGTTAAGTTGACTTAGTGAGTCTTCTAGGTGTTTCTAGTTGAGCCTAGTTGTGTGTTGAGTTGTTGATAGTTGGAGTGAGTTGTCTTATCCTCCACATGTGCAATTAGTTATCATCCTCTAATTATCACATGTTGTAGGAATATCTCCACTTTCTACTCCACCTTTCACTCCACCTTTCTATCTCTCACCTTGCCTTTATAAGCAAGGCTCTCTCATTGTATTTCATGATATTTGTATAGATTCATTGCTCCATTATTTTAGCATCTTCTCTATTATCTTTGTGTGGAAGTTTGTCTTGATTGTAAGTGATCCTGGCTTGCTGAGTCATATTGACTCTTACATTTTGCCCATAATGATCCTACACTCACCCTATTAATTAAATTTTCTAAATATTTAGAAGGAAAAGCCTCAAGATATACCTTATGAAGGTCTTTTCCTACAGTATCCTAAAAGTATTTATAAAATTCATAAGGAAAACCATCTAATCCAAGGGCCTTGTCATTAGACATTAAAAAAAATACCTACCTCAAGTCATATTTGGTGAGAAGTTGGTCAAAAAATGCAATGAGAATTGGAAACTTGGTAAGGGACCACATTGAGGCATTTTTGTAATAGCACTGACTGAGTTGGAGTATACTCTTGAGTAGTAAAAACTTTCTCATAGTGTCAAACAAAATCCTAAAGAATATTGGGAAGCTCATGCAATAGGTGCTTCCCTTGTCTAATTTGCTTGATGGAATGAGAAGTAGGAACACATAGAGTGAAAGAATTCTTTTGATACCGTGTCTCCAATCTTGAGCTAGTGAAGTCGAGCTTTGATCTGGGCTCCCCACATTGTGAGCATCTATAACCTGCTTCTAGTGGTAGAGTTGAGCCACACAAAGTTGACTGATAGAATCAAATGGTCGCACTTCCAAAGTGGTGGTGGCTTGGTGGAGCTCTAAGGTGGTAGCCTTGTAAGAGCAATGTCAAAAGTGGGCCAACTAACACCCATAAATGCAAAAGAAGTAGGAGGTATGAGTTATGTCATCATTCCACCAATAATGTACTTGGTCCCATGCATAGGACATGGTTCCAAGTTCTAAACATGTTGAATGTGAGCTAATGTGGCTTTGTGATTGAATAGTCATGTGTTGAGTAAAAACTACATCTTCATGATCTTGGGTTTGTAACTTGCCACTCAAAAGAAACCGTATTGGAAAGTGGTCTAAAAGGACAAAATCAAACAAAGGCTCCATTAGAAAGGAATAATAGCTAGCAAAGGAAAAGAAGGATTGAGTTGACAACATGGCTCTATCCAAATGCTTGAGTACTTTGTTAAGGCCATCTCTCAGATTGCTCCAAGTGTATCACATCATATGATCTTTGTGGTGACAAAGATTTAGATCAAAAGTCCTAATTTATTATGCATGAAGAACTAGGCCGAGCTCTTTCACCAATTATCTAGTGCATAGGTAAGGCCCCACATTTATCATAGGCCATTTCAATCATATTAAAATCCCTACATAAAACCCATGTGGTGGCAAGAATTGAATTAGCGATCCATCTCTAGAGGGTAAATCTGTCAACATCATTCAAATCATAAACACTAATAAATCCAAAGGAATGATTAGTAATGTTGAAAAGAGCCCACAATACATGGGTGGTGGGTTCACATCCTTGATCAACTAAGTGTTGATTCCACATAGGAGAGAGAAAGGTGACAAGATGACTCCAACCTACCTCGTGGTTACTACACAAGAAATGAATGGAAGGTGAAATAACATAGCAAGCTGTAGAAAACAAAAATCTAAAAACTTTAACCTTTTGTAAATAGAGAATGTCTAAACCTAGAAACTAAATTTTAGCATCTTGAACAAATTACTTTTGTGGGAGGTCCATTAGACCTTGAAAATTCTAAGAACACAATTGATAAACAAGTGTTGAGAATCATCTCCTCATTATCTAGATCATATAGAGTGGAATAACTATTCTACAAAATGGCTTCATTAGAATAAAAAATTCTTATTTGGAAGTGGAGCTAGAGTGGTCACCATTTATTTAGCACAAATTCTCCCTCTTCTAGTCTCGTTGGTAGGCTATAAGACCTCCTTTGCATAGCAAGATTAGGGGAAGCATGTTGGGCATTGACAACTTGAAACCAAGACAAGGTTGAAGTCGTGAATGGAGCTCCTACAATTTTTGTCTCACTAAAAGTCTCCTTGAGAGAGGAGATTTTAATTTTACCTAAATCTGGAGGTTTTGAAACATTTTTCAAAGCCTGATCCCCAGAGTTGGAAGATAGCTTCAGGGTAGACTTATTATTAAAATGCTTGATCTTTGTTGTGGTTCTAATGTCTTCAATAAAATTATTTAGCTTCCATGGGGGGTTAGAACTACTTTGAGCAAGATTTAGAATCACTTTGGAGTCCCCTTCAATTTTGACACGTTGAAATCCATGGGAAAGAATTCTTATGATACCCCACCATATAGCACAAGCCTCAGCTTCATTATGGTTTTGATACAATGATTTTAGTATAACATTCAATCATATTACCTCTGTCATCTCTGATAATGCTCCTAGCCACCGCTTGACCAGGATTACCCTTAGAACAACCATCAAAATTAAGTTTTCGACGTAAAGTTACTTAAGTCTATTTTTAGCCTTTTCATTACCACTTAGGGGTATTGTTTTGCCCATAATGATCCTACACTCACCCTATTAATTAACTTTTCTAAATATTTAGAATGAAAAGCCTTTAGATATACCTTATGAAGGTCTTCTCCTATAGTATCCCAAAAGGATTTATAAAATTCATAAGGAAAACAATTTGATCGAGGGGCCTTGTCATTAGACATTAAAAAAAATCCTCCCTCAAGTCATCTTTGGTGAGAAGTTGGTCAAAAAGTGCATTTGGAATTGGAAACTTAGCAAGAGACCACATTGAGGCATTTTTGTAGTAGCACTGATGGAGTTGAAGTATACTCTTGAGCAGTAAAAACTTTCTCATAGTGTCAAATAAAAGCCTAAATAATATTGGGAAGCTCATGCAATAGGTGTTGCCCCTCTCTAATTTTCTTGATGGAATGAGAAGTGGAACACAAAGAGTGAACGAATTCTTTTGAGATCTTATCTCCATTCTTGAGCTAGTGAAGTATGTTAGATTCAGGGCAGACAACTGAGAGGGGGAGGTGAATCAATTGTCTTAAACTTTCTTTCTTTTAAACACTTATATTCACTTAGCAGTATAACAATAAATCAAACATGAAACATTATGCATTTGATCAAGAGCAGAAACACATCAACATATGAGACACCAAGATTTTGACGTGGAAAACCCGGTTAAGGGAAAAACCATGAGGTGACTAACCCAAGATTGTATTCTCTGTTAGAAGAATAGAAAGAATAAAATGGCACATGCCAATTAGGGCTCACTGCCCGAGCACACTGCTCACAAGAGGCTCACTGCCTACAAGAGACACACTATCTACAAAAGAATAAGTATCACATACTTGAACTGGTAATTAGCATCTTCACCATGCTTGAGTTAGTTCCATTTAAGCCCAAACCTTCTGCTCTGCCTTTCGCTCTTCTCCTCGCTACCACACACTCATCTTCCAAGTCACACTTTGAAATGACTTCACAATCCCTTATTTATACATGACATCAACTTAGGAACAAACATCTAAGTCAGAAAACATCCACAAGAACATCCGCAAGATGAATCATTCATCTGGTCAGCCAGCCTGAGGAAGAACACCTTCACCAGAGGTATTACTTCAATTTTGAGCTCCAACTCTAATGCGGACCAACAACATGAACTGAACATGATCCAAGGACCTCCACAAGCTTGCCTGAATCACCAGGAACATCCACACTTCCTCTACTTACTGAAATCTCTCTCTCCTGCATCCAGTGCCTCAAGAACATAGTCTGCCTTTACTGTCACAAAGGAATAGATGCCTCTGAACCTTCAAATCATGAATAAATCAAGATGACACATCATAAGGACTTCCCCAACACTCCTTCCTGTCTGTAGAATAGGACAATGTACTTTCGGATCCCACCGGACCTTTCTGTAACACTCTGTCACCTCTGAACATCTACCGGAACCGGTTCTACTTGAGCGATCATAGCTTCTTCATATCTTCATGTGGACCTCTGAAATCTCTACTGGAACATCTTACGCCTCATATATACAAACCCTTTAATCTGTATCCTCTGATCCTTAACCTATCTTGAGCTTTTACCTTGCTGTCATCACTGTTCTTCATTGTTCCTGATTGAGACTAATTTTCTCAATATTCTCAACATATAGCTCATCCAATCCTTATCATTAATGAAACAGAAGTATGTTGACATCAATGACAATCCTAGTTAGACCCATACTTGCAACAAAGTCAAGCTTTAATCTAGGCTCCCCACATTGTGTGAACATCTAAAACCTACTTCTAGTGGTGGAGTTGATCCACACAAAGTTGAGCGACAGAAGCAAATGGTTGCACTTCCAAAGTGATGGTGGTTTGGTGGAGCTCTAAGGTGGTAGCATTGTAAGAGCGATGTCAAAAGTGGACCAACTAATGCCCATAAATGCAAAAGAAGTAGGAGGTATGAGTTATGGCATCATTCCACCAATTATCCACTTGGTTGAGCCATGCATAAGACATGGTTCCAAATTCCAAAAATGTTGAATGTAGGCTGATGTGGCTTTGTGATTGAATAGTGATGTGTTGAGGAAAAACTACATCTTCATGATCTTGGGTTTGGTAACTTGCCACTCAATAGAAATTGTATTGGAAAATGGTATGAAAGGACAAAATCAAACAAAGGCTCCATTAGCAAGGAATAATAGTTGGAAAAGGAAAAGAAGGATTGAGTTGACAACATGGCTCAATCCAAATGCTTGAGTACTTTGTCAAGATCATCTCTCAGATTGCTCCAAGTGTACTACATCATATGATCTTGGCGGTGACCAAGATTAGGATCAAAAAGTCCTAATTTATTATGCACAAAGAACTAGGTCTCTCTTTCACCAATTATCCAGTGCATAGGTAGGCCCCACATTTATCATAGGCCATTTCAATCATATTAGAATCCCTACATAAAACCCATGTGGTGGAAAAAATTGAATTAGTGATCCATTTCTAAAGAGTAAATATGTCAACAACATCATTCAAAGCATAAACGTTAAAATAAATCCAAAGGAATGGTTATTAATGTTGAAAAGTACCCACAATGCATGGGTGGTGGGGTCACATCCTTGATCAACTAAGTGTTGATTCCACATAGGAGAGAGAAAGGTGACAACACCACCCCAACCTACTTCGTGGTTACTACACAAGCATTGAATGGAAGGTGAAATAACATAGCAAGCTATAGAAAACAAAAATCCAAAAACTTTAACCTCTTATAAATAGAAAATGTCTAAACCTAGAAACTAAAGTCTAGCATCTTGAACAAAGTACTTTTGTGGGAGGTCCATTAGACCTGAAAAACTCTAAGAAATACAATTCATAAACAAGTGTCAAGAGTCACCTCCTCATTATATAGCTCATCTAGAGTAGATTAACTATTCTACAAAATGGATTCATTAGAATAAAAAATTATTATTTGGAAGTGGAGCTAGAGTGGTTGCCATTTCTTTAGCACAAATTCTCTCTCTTCTAGTCTCCTTGGTAGGTTATAAGACCTCCTCTGCATATCAAGATGAGGGGGAGCATTTTAGGCATTGACAACTAGAAACCAAGACAAGGCTGACATTGTGAATGGAGCTCCTACAATTTTTGTCTCACTAAAAGTCTCCTTGAGAGAGGAGATTTTACTTTTACCTAAATTTGGAGGTTTTGAAACATTTTTCAAAGCCTGATCCCTAGAGTTGGAAGATAGCTTCGGGGTAGACTTGTTATTACTAGAGTTCTTGGCTTTGTAACTAACCACTATAGACCAACCTTCCTCTTCTTTTGTAGGTGGCAACCTAGAAGTAGGTTATGTAGAAGGTTTTGGATGTAGAGAAGCCAAAGGGTAGTCCCAAATCTTGTGCTTAGAGGATTGACACTGGTAATATGTATTCAAAAGGTTGGTATAGAGAACACATTAAGTGTATCTTGTTTGACCTTGATATGGATATCAATAGATTGTTTAAGGTCCTTGGATAGGTCCATGTCAGCATAGACCTACCATTGAGGACAAGTCAAATAGAGGCATTCATGTTCAATATGTAAACCATAGAGCCTAGAGAAGAGGCTATCTAGCTCAAAAAATTCTATCATGGAAAGGACAACCCAAGAAAATCAACCCAAATAGGGACTCTAAGAGACTTTTCATTAGAGATGATAAAATCTCAAGTCTAGGGTTTGAAAACATGCAAGAAGGAATAGACAAGCCAATGGCCATGATTGAGGATAGCCTCAACATGAATGGCTTCAAAAAAACAAGAAAGAAAAAGAAAAACCCTTTGGTAAGGTTTTGCATGATGTCAAGGTAGATCCCATGCAAGACCCAAGCCCTATTGACCCAATCTTTGAGCATGCTTTCAAGGGGGACCCTACCTACAAAATACTCTATCAATGTAAAATTTTCTAACTAGCATCATGCATTATCAAATTCAAGAATCAAAAGAAAAACATCTAGTGGTGTTTTAGGAGACAATGACACATACACATAGCATAAGGGGATCTATAAACATATTTTTCTATAAAGATCAATACTTTACAAATTTTGAAGTTGTGTTAGTAATATTTGTAGAAAGTTTACAAGTTTTTGACATATAGATCTAGGATGTCTTGAGGACAAGATGACATTTTCAAAGGAGGGATGATGTTGGGAAGATAGAGCCAATTTTACAACAAGCTACATCCACCATAAAGAAGATGCAACATGCCTAGTTGACCACCTACACATCCAAAGGTCACAACATGTACACAAATATACGCTCCCTAATGTACTTATACTTAGGTATAAGAAAGGATCAAAGATGTAAAATGAAATATACAAGATATGATATAGGTGTGTGCAAGAAGTTGGATCTGTTGGTTTTTCTTCTGAATCAGCATTAGGGTTTGCCACTTCTAATGCACAGGCAGATTCAGCCAACTAAATACAGGAGGTTGCGTGAGCTGCCTCCCCTTCACTTCTGGTTCTGCCGCACCAAGGGGGGTATCCCTATAACTCAAGATGTAACCTTGACTAGCTCAAAGATAGAAAGATCTAACTTGACAACAACAGGCAGAATACTCTCATGTATGGACCAAGATCTGTATGATAGATCACAAGGTTGGCAACATTCTTGGACATGATGTCTGGTTGGGTATGAGAGCATGCAGGGGGTTCCTAATCCTAATCCTACAACTAACAGGTGGAAGTATGAAATAGTTTAGTTTGAATTTTGGATGCAAAGCTGGACATGGTGTATAACCTCAACACAGAGCTAGATTGGTGCCTATCCAGGGCTTGGAGTCGGTAGACATACACCTGTGAATGATCAGCATGAATAGCTAAAACTGGATTTCAGGGGGATACACATGATATCTGCCTTACAGATATCTCCCAATATAGAGTGTTAAGCTGTCTATACTTATGGCATCCCTATTGCAGTAAGAAAGATACATGCAAAACTGGAGACAGAATCAGCATAACACATGCAAACATAGCATTATTCATATAAGATTAACCATGAAATCAGTGGATTCATGCCAAATCGTACAACAGGAGATACATAAACTCACAAGTTTTGCTGCACAGAGCAACCAAAACCAGTTGTATCTTATTACAGAGCCAAAATGTCCAGTTTTCAACAACCACAAATGAGTAACAATTCCTGCTTATAATAGCCAGGCAGGTGCTCAGCAATTAATTACATGGTTGACCAAAAATCCCGCCAGATACACAGTATCAAAAAAATGGCGCTCAAACATTCAATGCAGCAGGTGGGAGAGGAGATAGGAAGAAATCTCGAGCCTTGCGCCGCCGCCTAGGGATCCAGATCTTCAATCGGGTACCAGATCCGTCCACGCCATCGCCCATACCTCTGCAACAATCGCCATTAATGGCGCACCAACCCGCGGCCTTGGGAAAAACATCAGACAGTCGATCGCAACCATTTCCCGCCAAGATACATCGTCATGATATTTCAAATATGCAGGATATCAGTTATCCCACATGCACCCCGCTGTGACCTCTTTAACACTTTATATACTAGGTCATGAGCATATATGATGTCGGTGCTTTTGCTCCTGACGACACTGGTATAAGACTTCATCATCATCCTCCAGCATCATGATATCCTGTTGCTCAAAAATCACCCTGACGTCAGCATCATATCGCAATATAACCTGCATGATAATCGCCTTCATCGGCACAACCTGATCCATCGGAGGAACATCCTCCTGCTGAGCCTATACCAAAAGTCTGGCCGATGAACATCCTGATGACGTCATCGTCATATCATATCCGCCCACTGCGCACCTCCTCATATGCGGATGACGTCATCATCATGTTTGCAAATATCGGGAGATCTCCACAAGATGATCTGTGTTAGAAATATGACCCCCCCCGGACCTTGATGACGTCATCATCATATTGACATCAGGATGATATTCGGAAGATAACCGGATATTTGGAAATATCATCTTGATGCACAAATATCAAGTTGCACTGTAGCTCCACTATAAGATCGGGGCGATAGATGAATATGATGATGCTTGAAAAGATCACCCCCCACTAGATAATGCACGAAGCTGGCAGGCGGATATCTCCTTGATATCAGCATCATCATGACGCTAGAACAAACATACATCCGGGTGATATTCAAAAATGAAAATATCACCCCCTCCTTCGGAAATATCATGATGCAGATAGGCAGAGAAATAGATATCACCCTGTCATAAAAATGACGTCAGCATCATCAGGATGATAAAACAACGAACATGAAGTGATACAACATCATCAGGATGATATTGACTAAGATCATCCTGACGTTCAAAATATGATGACCCCGGTGAATATCGGGTCATACTTAGAACTCTTTAGCAACATCATCAGGATGATCTTAACCAAGATCACCCGATGTTAAAATATCACCCCGGCGAAAGATCATGCTGGCAGAAAATATGATGACCCTCGCAAGCAACACGGCGATAACTGGAAATATGATCATGATGATGATGACCCAGATACTTGAAAAATCAGCCCCGCAAACAAATCAGGGCACACTGTAGCTCATCAGCAGGATCGGGATGATGCTGACCACCATCGAAGAAAACATGATGATGATGACCTCCTCCAAAGAAAATATGATGCTGATGTTAAAACATGCTGAGGAGGCCCAAAGACTTAGAACTTTTTTGGATTTTTTGGGAAGGTGCCTGCATGAAAATTGCTCACAAACTGACAGTCAATTCAGGCACTAACAGGATCCACATATAGGGAAAGTGTCGGGCCAAAAAAATCCTAACAGGAATAGGATCTTGTTTCAAAAAAATGGGATCTCGTTTAGAAATGGGGCCCCGTTTCTCAAAAATATTTATTTAAAAAAAAAATGGTCTCCCGCTCGTTTTTAAAGACAGGTACCCATTTTAAAGTGGGATCCCATTCCAAAAAATCTGAAATGCCAACCTGCCTTTTAAGTTTTCTTTTAGGCTCAGGAAAGGCATGGTAACCTGACCCTTAGCCTTGGACCTGCAAGTACAAGGTCATGTTAATAGCAAGAGAAAAACTGACTTTGGTAATATGGCTAATGAATTTTTTTCAGATTTTTTTTATGAAATTAAAACCCATTATAGATGATGATGTCTAGTTTTCACATATGCAATTTTTTTAATGATTGGATTTATTGTTCTATTTTTTATTTAATTTTTGAGGAAACTGGTCCATAAACTTGAAATGTTAGATGTTTGTAATTTTTTAAGTTTCTTTAAAAAAATTATATGTCATCAGTCTACATACAATTCTTTACACAATGAAAAAAAATCAAAAAAAGATTAGTTTAGCTCAAATTATTCTTGCCAAACACATGGGGTTTTCAAAAATAGTAATTGGCGCCAATAAAAGATTAATAAAAATATATATTTGGAAAAAATTATAAAAAGATATCCTCATCAATATTGAGTATAATAGACATCTTTTTCTAGAAGGAATTAGAAAAATACTTTTATTTAGGTCAAATTATGCTTGCCGGACACGTGCATGGTATGGTCCTAAAAAAGTGACTTTTAAAAGTGGTTTTTGTACAAGCATATACAAAATTAATTTATACCATCTGGGTATTATAATAAATTACATATTTGAAAACTAGACTCAAATTTCTACATTTCATATTACTAGACCTTTTAAAGATTCTATGTGTAAGTGCTTCAAATTTTTAGTCCAACTGTGACAAACTTTGATTTTCAAGAAAAAACACTTCCACTTTTTGGCCAAAAAGTGGATCCAACTTCTTGCACACACCCATAGATGAGATGATATGACATGTATTAGATGATATGATATGATATCTGATGTAATAGATAATAATATAGAAGATATGATATAACAATGTAATGAGAGATAGAAAACTGATACATTGATAGACTTTGTATCAGAGTTGTACATAATGAATATAAATATACCACAAGCTGGTTTGCCTAATGTATAATGTGTTATGATGCATGATGTGTATGTTAATAAATGCATATTTTTAATTTTAGTTCTTCTTTCCTGCCATAGTCTTTTATAACTCATCACATAAGTTTTGATCCTCCTCTTATCTCTAACACTAGGGTATTTATACAATAAATTAAATTAATTTAAGCTTAGATATTTGATCTACGTATGTTCTTACCAACAACACTCCCACATTAGTCTATAGACTATTGTGGATACAAGGTATCCTATACTACCCTATGAAACAAAAGTCACCCATTCGATGATCTTTGGAGATAAATACATAAAATAATATTCACATACTTGCAAGGTGAATAACACACATAATCCTAAAAAAAGGAGGGCTTCTTCTCAAGAGAGAGTGAGGATGTGAATGATATCTTTGCATAAAAACAACTCACAAAGCCCTAAAGGCCAAATGATATAAAAATGGAAAGTTTTGATAGGAAATAAAAAATTAGCAAGCAATAAGATCCACAAATAAATTAGCAAATGAAACCCTAGAGGCAAAAAATGAGGGTGGGTAATGTGAGATTAAGGCAAGATCACACAATGAAAAGCAAAACCCTAAGGAGGTATACCAATGATGCACACAAACAAAAGGGATCCAAACCCTAAAGAGATCTTAAACATAAACATGCAATTAGAAAATAAGATCTAAAATCTTAATAGGAGGATAAACCTTAGGGCTAAAATCCTAGGCAATGTAGGAATGTTAGATTCAACAATTTATGTGGAAGAAATAACACCTCTTACATAAATATTCTATGGAAAATAATTAAATAATAATGAAGCCATTGGCTAAAAATACACGACTAAAACAAGAAATATATAACTTATTATGAAATTTAAATAAATTAAAAATAAATTTCGTTAGATTTTTTATGGTAGAATATGTTGCTTAAGATGTTAGGAACTAGTTTGCCAATGTGCTAGAATTTTAGAGCTTAGTTAAACAAACACCTTAGAATTTGTAAAATGCTTGATCTTTGTTGTGGTTCTAATTCATGCCTACAAATGTGAATCGGTGGGCAGAACTAAATTTGGACCCATGGAAGTGAATTGACCAAAATTTGATAACCAAAATTTGCTAACCTTGTCTTGTTGAACATGTGGCTAAAGTGGGATGTTGTTTACATTCATCTTTTGGGAACTTGCTAAATGAATCTTCTCCTCAATCAAGCTTCTAGGTGGACAAATTGAATGCCAATGAACCAAGATTATTTTTTATTATTATTTTCTATTTGCTACGAGCGACTTCCTAAAGTTTGTTACAAATATTTATCAATTAGGCTTCCTTTCATAGCTGAAAACACGCAGCCATAAAAGACGTTGATCCAAACAATGGAAAATTTAATTATAGATTTAGGTTACATCAGCTTTTCTCTCTTACACCTGCCCTCACAGAAGGAAGCCATCAAATATTTTTTAATACAAAACTCTATCATACCGCTGATCAAACGCAGAATTCTAAGCTAATGTTCCTTTCCTTCCTAACATCATCTCTCCTCCACACCCAATTATTTGGTTTGTCCTATCAATAAGAACAAATTACTTCTATTACTTCTGCTTTCTGAAAAAATCAGTCTTCCTCTCTGATTGTATTTTTTTTATAAGTGTTTGCTGGAACGTATACAGACCACAGCTGTTATGTTTCACCTAAAATACATATGAGTCACTACAACAGATATCAATTTTAAAATGATAAAGTATAAGGAGGTTCTTTAGGCAGGATGCAATGAAAATCAATTTTTTAATTGGAAGGTAGATATGGAAATATAAATACATATGAGTCACAACAACAGATATCAATTTTTATAATGACAAAAGAAAGGTAGAGAATAGCAGGCAAGCTACAACTGCTTTAAATATTGCAAGACAGAATCATGAACAGTGCCACCACATAAAACATCTTGTTCACGGACACTGTTATAGAAATCTAAAGTTTTAACTCTCATGACAACCATTTACTTTAAAAAAATTCGATTACAGCAGTTCTTGGACATTGTGTATGTAAACTATGGTGGGTGGAATCGTTATGACATGTTGTCAGGCTCATATTGGATTTCAAGAGAAAATAATGAAAGAAATTAAGTGGCATACATATAGGTGTTTGATCACGAGAGACTCTACTAAATTGGTGTCATAGCAGGGATGAAGCACCTTCATTATTCCCTCTGTTTAAATTGGAGATATCATTTAATTATCATCACTCGTTCATAGCATGGATGAAGCACCTTCATTATTCCCTCTTTTTAAATTGGAGATATCATTTAATTATCATCACTCGTTTATAATGTAACAAAGGAGGGAAGCTAGCTTGCATTGATGTACCCGACTTGTAAGGACACTCTTATATAGCTTTCCTTAAATATATTGGGTTTTTTATTTTTAAATCTTCTGCATTTTGTATTGAGTTTTTATTGTCTTAGGGTAGACTTTATCTTTTTATGGCTTTAAGTTTTGGCAGTTCAGTTCAGTTCAGTTATTGTTGTTCAATTTATAGGTTCTCAGGCTTTTAAAATGATATCTTTCATTACAAAATTTAGAATTTTGATTTTAAAATTTTGTACGTAAGATTTTTGATAATCTTTTTATTGTAGTTTTGCTTATTCAAGAATTTGATAATGCATAAAATGGCTTTTTTTTTTAATAGGATGTTTTGTTAGAAAAATCCCCTCACAAATTATGTTTTGAAACTTAGTTAATACCACTTAGGTCCTCAAAAGAGGTTAGATCTAGGTTAGATCCAGACATTGTCCAAAACTTGACCAAGGTTTTTCTTATTTTTTTAATATTGAAGTCTTGATCATGTCAAGCCATCCTTATAGGTGAAACTTGGTATGTCCTTATTTCTTTACTTGTCTTTTCTTTAAACCAATAAGCTCTTAAGACCCTGTTGGATTGAAGTACTAGTGCTACCCTTACCTTTTCACCCCAATCTTGATCACTTCTACTTCCTCCACAGGGAAAGTTGTTTGTGTTGAACCCAAGTAATTTTAGTGTAATTGTCTCCAAATACATGAATGTGATGAGCTTGATGTTTTCAAAGATCTTAAACAATCCATAAATATTGTTATTAGTGACATGTGTCATGTTCAACAGGTGTTGTACATGACCCTACCCAATATTTCTTTCTAATGTCAAACTTTTAATCTTACAATTAGAGATTGCTCACTTTCTACCTTTAACCAAGCCATCTTTAAATTATATGACTAATTCACCTATGATGAGAAAGGGGGAAGGATAGATTGTGGTTGGTAGCTAAAAGGCTAGTTGTAATGTTTCCAACATAGTCCATAGCCTCAATGCCACTAGAGGTTCATTGATCAAAGATTTGGCTTCCAACTCTAGTTCTAGTACTCAACCCCCTGATAATTCTAAGGAATCAACACCAATTTAGCCAATTCAAGAGGCCACCCAAAGTTTAGGTAAAACTCTATGGAAATTATAAAATTATGATAGTCAAGAATGCTACTTGTGGCTATTGTTCTTTCTTCACATGATTTGAGCTCCAATAAGTAGACTAGTTTTCAAATAGCTTCTCCCCATGAGGTTTCTATTAGACATTCTCATAGACCACCTCATGTCTTGAACGAAGAAAAGCGTGTGCTAGACAAGTGGTATTCATTTCAACTTGGTGATTTTATATCAAACAAATAGAGTTAGTTTGTTTATAATAGTTATTGTACTCTTCAAGGGTTGGACTCCAATGATATGTTCTTAGACTCCCATGTTTTATAAATTATTTATCATGAAATGTTAAGGTTTTGTCAAACCCAATTCACAAATATGTTCTATTGTAGGATACTAGACAAAAGATATATATAAATTAACATTCTTTATTTTTAGCAGATCAAAATTTTTGGCA
This sequence comes from Cunninghamia lanceolata, assembly GCA_027924645.1. NCBI lineage: Eukaryota > Viridiplantae > Streptophyta > Pinopsida > Cupressales > Cupressaceae > Cunninghamia > Cunninghamia lanceolata. Next base: position 6,632,199 of record BSBN01000458.1, read on the forward strand.
TTTTTGTATAATTTTTTGTTGTGTAATGCAAATAGATAGCTTATTTTTTATTAGTAATTATGAGCAAGGTCATGGGGGAGTGGTCACTCTCATTTCTCCCATGTGGCCAACATATTATGTTGAACTTGGATGTGACTCGTTTAACTAGGTCATGTGAGTTGTTTCTAGGAAATGTTAATCTCTATTCCTCAAATGACACAATGGAAAGAGAGCAACTTTGGCATTAGTTTAGTAACACATTTCTAGATGCATAATGGGTCTTGAGTGGTGACTTCAACATGTGGTTTGGGTTGCATAAGATAAATAGGTGCATCTCATAATGCAATAGATAATTGAAGAGAGAGAGAGGTATGGTTTTATATGTGCAAAAAGTTGTCCTTTATGAACCACATTTACACTAGATCAATTGGACTCCATGGTGTGGTATACATGGCCTAAAATCCACCATGATGCACTATTTTGAATAATATGGACTCATAGCCCGGGCTTTTCTAGATTGGAAGAGAATTTTATTCCAAATTAACTAGACTCATTTCTCTCTATAATTTCAAATGATTTAAACTTATTCTCCACAATCTAAACTTAGAATATCACTCATATGTAAAATATTTTTAATTATTTTGGTTAATTATTCACAAATTAGACACATTCCTAAAAAATGGACTAGTTTGTATTAGTATTCGAAATAATTTAGACTCTCCTTTGGAATTTAGAAATTATCTAGAACATTTTAATACTCTCCTACTTGTTTTGCAAATGAAAAGTTGATATTTTTAAGAGAATAAATTATAAACGGATAGTGTTGTCACATAGAATTGCACCCAGTGTTGAAGGCTTTTAGGGCTCCAATAATCTAGTGAAACATTGAGACGACCTCCAGGTGTGGGACCCTATAGGGAGGCCAAATCTCCAGAGAGATGTTGGTTCCTTAGTTGAATATGAAGATTAGTGATCCTAAGACTAAACCTAATCTATCCACTTGATAGGAAAAGAGGAAGAGGGAGTAAAACTAAAAGTAAAGGGAGCTGATACACCAGGTTTGAATACAGAACATTCACATAGCTAAGATGCACAAATAAAGAAATACAATTGATAAACTTACATAGATCATGGAGATTTTAATAGAGGTAAAGAATGGATTGCCAGGAATTAAACATTCACAAACAATAGCCAATTGTAAGACTACACAAAGTTAAAAAGCATGAAAAAGTAAAACACCATATGTATTGATCAAAAGGCACAGTTATAACATAGGAAAGTTATGTTTGGAATATAGAAGCATAAGACTAACTATTTTCTAACCATTTTTACATCTTACATTCATGCATATATAGTGTTTGATTCCAAACAACCTAATTAGGTTACAATAAATTACCCCATGGGCTCTGTCAGAAAATATCTCTGCCAAAAAGAATGTTAGCCTACAAGAATTCATTGCAGAAAATATTTGGAGCCTAGGTAGATGGGAGATATTTTGGTACTTCAATGCGAGCTATTGAATCGTCGATCTGTAACCATAAATGCAACAAATATCTGAAAAGAGGCAGTTGAGAGACATTAGGGTCCATGTTGATGGCATATGAGACAAATTTCCTGAGCAAAGCATTTACAACACTTTAAATCTTTAACTTTTGAATCTCTATGTCTTTCATTGATTCTAAATTTTGAATAATCAACCTCTAAAATGCCTGTTAGGTGAGTCTGTTTGCTTCCTTGATTGGCAAGATTTCCTGCCTTTGGGATGCCCGAGAACCTCCCTTTGAATCCTAGCTATAGATGGATCTTCTCTTAGAATCAACGGCCATTGCTTTCCCTTTGATTATGTATTGAGGCCCAAAGATTTTGCTTATGTGACAGTATATTGTGGTTGCTTAGTAGGAAGTGGGCCATCTCCATTTGGCTCTGTGGGAGTGCACTAAGCCCTCCACGTGGATCTTCACTACTCAAGCCCTTTTCCTTTCTCAAGGAACAATCCACGTGTCATCTTTTTTTAGCCGTGTAATGAATCTTTCTTGTAGACAAGATTCCCCTATGACGTTGCACTACCATCTGATTCTTATCAGCCCCTCCTCTTCGCTTCATTCTTTAACACTTGGCGTGATCTACTTTATCCTTTTGAATCATCGATCTTATGGGCATAGGCCACAACACACTTTACACCTATCCTTATTTCACACCCGTGCAGTGGAGACATGACGTCACCCTCAAGTAACTGTGGGCAATGCAATATCTTGATGCACCCATTAAATTTTCCTTCGTAGTATGGAGAAGCCGTCATCCGCATGGATATCTGATGTCAGGACATTAACTTGATATCTGGATATTAACTTAATATCTAGATGCCACTTTATGTGCCACCCTTTGAATATCCTGATGATGTCATCAACATGAAGAACTTTGTTGAAGAGGGGATCTGGATGACATCATCAAGATATTAGCACTGCAAGATAATATATCAGAGGTAGAATGTCTAGATGCCATCATCATCATATGCATTTCTTTCAGGAGGGGGTCTGGATGACATCATCAAGACATTCACGAAGTCATGGATATCAAGAAGATCTGGACATTAAGAAATATCTGGATGACATCATCTGGATATTTACAAAGGTCCACACATAAAAGAGATATCGAGACCTTAGCTAAGGTCTAGATATTAAGATAATATCCAGGATGTTAGCTAAGATCTAGATATCTAGACATTAGATATTCATGCAAAATGACAAAGTATGGAGGTGGAAAATCCTTGTGAAGGAAGAGATTGAAGGCAAAAGGTTTCTGGGTTTTTTTGAGTTTTTTGTAAGGATTCTATAGATGAGATTCTTAGGGATTTTACAAAGTGAAACACTAGTTTTTGAAGGATTTAAGGCTTGCAGGGACATATTTCAAGGAATATCCAGGAGATTTTCAAGGTGAACTATTTGACTCTGGACAGAGGAAAATGGGTCAATAGATATAATATTTTTCTTTGATAGGATACATTGCTAGATAAATATTCTTAGAAAATATGCTAATGCATACAAATGGATAGAACATTATTCTTTGATAGGATACTTTGCTACATAAATCTTGTTAGAAAATAGGTTTTGAAACTTAGTTAATACCACTTAGGTACCCAAAAGAGGTTAGACCCAGACATTGTCCAAAACTTGACCAAGGTTTTTTTCTTTTTTTATATTGAAGTCTTGATCAAGGCAAGTCATCCTCATAGGTGAAACTTGGTATGTCCTTATTTCTTTACTTGTCTATTCTTCAAATGAATAAGCTATCAAGATCCCATTCGATTGAATTTCTATTAATAACCTTACCTTCTCACCCTGTTTTTGATCAGTTCTACTTCCTCCTTAGAGAGACTTGTTTGTGTTGAACCCAAGCAATTTTACTGTGATTTTCTCCAAATACGTGAATGTGATGAGTTTGACATTTTCAAAGATCTTAAGCAATCCATAAATATTATGATTATTGACATGTGTCATGTTCAATAGGTGTTGTACATGACCCTACCCAATATTTGTTTCTAATGTCAAACTTTTAATCTTACAATTAGAGATTGATCACTTTCTACTGTTAGGGTTAGCCGGCAGAAGATATCAATTAAATGCAAATAAAGATTAAACAGAGAAATGGAAATACACAGAATTAATAACAGCAAGAGACAAGATTTAACGTGGTTCACCCAAACTTGGGCTACATCCACCAAACAGAGAGTCCAATATTATTATCCAGTAAATCAAAACAATTACAATCAACAATCCCTACAACTCAATACTGCTGCAAATGCTACAATACAATACCCAAACCCTAACCCTTGGCTGCTTTTTATCAAGCCTTTTTGTCGGTTACAAAAATTAGGGTTTTCTTATGTCGGTCATAAAAAAATAGGATTTTTTAAGTCGGCCCTAAAAAAAATTTCTCGGGGGCTGTCGCCCCCAAACCCCTGCTTGAGGCTCGGCTCAGCCCCAAACCCCGGCGAGGATACATGGCTAGTGTACAATACTTTCATGATCAATCTCCACCTACCAATAATCTCCCACATGGAGACTGATCAGGCTCCACATCAAACAATCTCCCACTTGGAGACTGAGCCTAGACGACACCACTGCACATGCAGCTCCCATTGGAAATAAGCACCCTGGACTCTACTGTTCTATTTTTGTTGTTGTCAGTCTAGAAGACCAACCAAAGCTGAAGAGGAGCTCAGCTTCTCCCTTGTCACTACCTTTGTAAACATATCTGCTGGATTTTCATCTGTATGTATCTTTTCCAGCCTTAACTGTCCATTATCCAACACCGACCGAATGAAGTGATACCTCAACTGTATGTGTTTGGTCTTTGAATGTAAAGCAGAATTCTTTGCAAGATGTATGGCACTCTGACTGTCTGTATACAAAGAACTGTTAGCTTGTTGTTTACCCAATTCTTCCATGAAAGATTGTAGCCATATCATCTCCTTGCTTGCCTCTGTTGCAGCTACATATTCTGCCTCTGTGGTGGATAAAGCAACCACCTTTTGCAACCTGGAAATCCAACTCCCCGATGTTCCTCCTACAATAAAGACATAACCTATAGTACTCCACTTGGTATCAATATCCCTTGCCAAATCTGAGTCTACATAACCTGCTAAATCAGTATTAGAGCCCCCAAAACATAAGTGTTTAGTAGATGTACCTCTCAAATATCTGAGAATCTATTTTACCACATTCCAATGCTCAAATCTGGGATGACTCATATACCTGCTAACGACTCCTACAGCATGTGCAATATCTAGTCTCGTGCATACCATGGCATACATTAAACTTCCTACCGCTGAAGCATATGGTACCTTGGACCTTTTTTCTTCCTCCTCTTGTGTCTTTGGACACATCTCCTTAGTCAATTTTAAATGACTAGGCAAAGGTGTGCTGACAGCTTTTGCATTCTCCATATGGAATCTCTGCAACACCTTTTCAACATAAGCAGCCTGAGATGAGTCAATTTTCTATTCTTCCTATCTCTGCAAATTTTCATACCAAGGATTTGTTTTGTTGCCCCCAAATCCTTCATATCAAATGACTGTGCTAACTGATGTTTTAACTCTCTGATGTGATCCATGTTAGACCCAGCTACAAGCATGTCATCAACATATAAACATAAAATAATGTAGATGTCATTATCTAACCTCTTAAAATAAACACAATGGTCAGAATTACACCTATTGTAGCCTTGCTTAGTCAATAAAACTATCAAATTTCAAATACCATTGCCGAGGTTCTTGTTTCAGGCCATACAAACTCTTCTTCAATCTGCACACTTGTTTCTCCTTACCTTTGACCTCAAATCTTGTGGTTGTGCCATGTATATCTCCTCCTCCAAATCACCATGGAGAAAGGTAGTTTTCACATCTTGCTTTTCCAAATGCAAATCTTCAGTAGTCACAATACTTAAAATAGTACGAATAGAAGTCATCTTGACAATCGAAGAAAATATCTCATCAAAATCAATGCCCTATTTCTGTGCAAATCCTTTTACAACTAACCTGGCCTTAAATCTTTTTGTACCTCCATCTTCCTCTTTCAACCTATAAACCCATTTGTTTGGTAGAGCCTTTTTACCTATAGGTAACTTACATAATTCCCAAGTCTGATTTTTCAGCAAGGAGTCCATTTCTTCTTTCATGGCAAGCTCCCACTGAACTTGTGTATTCACCTACATAGCTTCATCATACCCTTCTGGTTCACCAGCATCTATTAACAAAATAGAATACAAAGAGGGAGAAAACCTTTCAGGAGGTCTACTTATCCTTGTTGACTATCTAACATTCACTAGAGTTTGTGGTATTTCTGGTTACTGTTGCGGAGCATGAGGAGCCACTGGAACATCACTATTTGGAGTATCATCCAGCACCACATAATCCTTTTCTTTTTTCTCATGCTGCTGCAACTGATCTTTGTACAACACCTTCTCATTGAATATAACATCCCTGCTTCTCATAATTTTCTGATTTTCAAAATCCCAAAGCCTATAACCAAATTCATCAATGCCATATCCAACGAAGGTACATTTTTTTGATTTCACATCCAGCTTGGTTCTATTTTCAGAATCTATATGTGCAAATGCTTCACAGTTGAAGGTTTTCAGAAAAGAATAACTCACCTTCTTGCTAGTCCATGCTTCCTCTAGAATACCATAGCCCAAAGGAACTGAAGGACCTCTGTTAATTAAATATACAGTAGTGTTGACAGCCTCTGCCCACATGTTTATAGGCAGTCCAGCATGCAATCTCATGGTCATTGCATGCTCCATTGTTGTCCTATTCATGCGTTCAGCCACTCCATTTTCCTGTGGAGTCCCTGGAACCATTTTCTTCCTACGAATTCCATTAAAGGAACAATAATCTTCAAATTCTTTGCTGCAATACTCACCACCATTATCAGATCTGAGACATTTTAATCTTTTACTTGTCTCATTTTCAACCAAGCTTCTCCATTTCTTAAATGTTTCAAATACATCAGATTTCTGTCTAAGGAAATAAATCCAGACCTTCCTAGTTGCATCATCTATAAATGTAACATAATACCAAGAGCCACCAAAAGAAGATACCTGAGCTGGTCCCCATACATCTGTATGCACAAGCTCCAACTTTTCATTTTTCTTTTGCTTCCCATCTCTGAGAAAACTGACTCTCTTTTGTTTTCCATACACACAACTTTCACAGAAATCCATATTAATACATTTCAGACCTGGTAAAACTTTCTTAGAATGAAGTACCTTCATACCTTTTTCACTCATATGCCCAAGTCTATTATGCCACAGTGTTGTTTCAGAACCTACATCAACTTTTCCAGTCTCTTCCTGTAAACCTGCAGCAACTGTTCCTAAACCTATTTGTTTTTCCTCTATAACAGCTAAAGTAGAAGGAACAGTATGACATGTACAAAGATATAAGGTGCCTACTTTCACACCTTTTGCTACTACTAAGGCACCTTTTGAAACCTTCCAATTTTTATCAGTAAATGTAACAGTGCAACCTTGTTCAGTTAGCTGCCCTGCTGAAATTAAATTCCTACTGAGCCTTGGAACATGCCTTACCTCTTGTAGTAGCCAATGATTCCCATTCTGCAACTTAATCTTGATTCTTCCCTTTCCAACAATCTGACAGGGTTCATTATCTCCCAAATAAACCAGCCCAAAATCCCCTTGGACATAATCAAGAAAATAACTTCTATGGGGCATAGCATGAAATGAGGCCCCTGAATCTAAAACCCATGAATCATCAAAATTATCTAGTGAAAGAATCAAAGCGTCATCTTCAGATTTATTATTTACCACATTTGCTTCCTTATTACCTTCTTGTTTGTCTCCTTTATTTTTTTGAGACCAGCAATCTTTCTTCATATGACCTGGTTTTCCATAGTACCAGCAATCCTTCTGTCCTCTAGTTTGGGATCTTTTGTCCTTTGATTTTCCTTGTGACTTCCCATGACCTCTAGAACCTTTTCCTCTCTCCTTTGATCTACCCCTGCTTTCTGCATTCAAAACACTACCTGATTTGGATCCACCTGTGCTTTTCTTACGAATTTCCTCACTTAGAATAACACCAACAACATCATCAAATTTTAGGGTATTTGAACTAGAAACAGAGTTACTAACCGCCATTACCAAACTATCTCAGCTTTCAGGCAATGAACATAATATCAAGAGAGCTCTAACTTCTTCATCAAATTTTACATTTACAAAAGTCAATTGACTAACAATCGTATTAAATTCATTTAAATGATCTGTCACAAATCCACCTTCAACCATTTTCAGATTAAACAAACGCTTCATAAGAAATACCTTATTTGAGGCTGAGGGTTTTTCATTCAATTTAGCCAAAGCTTTCATCAGACCATCTGTTGTCTTCGCTTTCATTATATTGAATGCCACTAGGCACAACTGAACGGTTCCCAGTGCCTTTCTATCAAGAAGATTCTAATCCTCATCAGACATTGTTGCCGATTTCTTGGCTACTCCTTCCAATGGCATCCATAAATCCTTTTGATAGAGGTAATCCTCCATCTGCATCTTCCATAACTGATAGTTCTACCCATTGAATTTATCGACCTTCAATCTTCCCTTGTCCGCCATTGCTCCCACTCAATCGTGAGACTTTCCTGTAGACGATAATCAAACACAACCCGCTTTGATACCACTTATTAGGGTTAGCCGGTAGAAGAAATCAATTAAATGCAAATAAAGATTAAACAGAGAAATGGAAATACACAGAATTAATAACAACAAGAGACAAGATTTAACGTGGTTCACCCAAACTCGAGCTACATCCACCAAACAGAGAGTCCAATATTATTATCCAGTAAATCAAAATGATTACAATTAGCAATCCCTGCAACTCAATACCACTGCAAATGCTACAATACAATACCCAAACCCTAACCCTTGGCCACTTTTTATCAAGCCTTTTTGTCGGTTACAAAAATTAGGGTTTTCTTATGTCGGTCATAAAAAAATAGGATTTTTTAAGTCGGCCCTAAAAAAAATTTTCTCGGGGGCTACCGCCCCCAAACCCCCGCTCAGGGCCTGGCTCGGCCCCGAACCCCAGCAAGGATACATGGCTAGTGTACAGTACTTTCCTGATCAGTCGCCACCTACCAACATCTACCTCTAACCAAGCCATCTTTAAATTATATGACTAATTCACCTATGATTAGAAAGGGGGGAGGATAGACTATGGTTGGTGGCTAAAAGGATGGTTGTACTATTTCTAACATAGTCCATAGCCCCAATGCCAATAGAGGTTCATTGATCAAATCTTTGGATTCCAACTCTAGTTCTAGTACTCAACCCTTTGATAATTCTACGAAATCAACACCAATTTAGCCAATTCAAGAGGCCACCCAATGTTTAGGTAAAACTCTATGAAAATTATAAAATTATGATACTCAATAATGCTACTTGTGGCTATTATTCTTTCTACACATGATTTGAGATCAAATAAGTAGACTAGTTTTTAAATGGCTTCTTGCCATGAGGTTTCTATTAAACATTCTCAAGCTTCACTTCATTCTTTGCAACCTTCTCTCTCAAAAAGTGATACTAGATTGAGATATATTTTGTCCTTGAGTGCATCACCGGATTCTTTGAAATGTTAATAGTACTTGTATTATCATTGAAGATAGGAATTGGTTCATCATATACAACTCTGATATCCTTCAAGGTTTGCCTCATCCACAACACCTGTGTGCAACAAGATGCTGTTGTAATGTATTCTGCCTCTGCAGTAGATAAAGACACTAAATCTTGTTTCTTGCTTAGCCATGACACCAATATGCATCCAATAAAGAATGCACCACCACTTGTACTTTTCCTATTATCTACACAACCATCCCAATCTACATCTATGTAAGCACTTAGAGTAAAGTCAATATCCTTTGGATACCACAAGCCATGATCTAGAGTACCCTTTAAATATTTGAACATCCTCTTCACTACTGCAACATGTGACTCTCTAAGATCTTCTTGAAATCTAGCCACAAGACAAACTGCATGCATAATATCTAGTCTAGTAGTAGTTAGATATAGAAATCCTCCAATCATTGATCTATACCTGCTCTGATCAGCCTTAGGAGTTTCATCATTCTTGCTTAGCTTGCAACTAGTAACCATAGGGGTACATACTAGTTTAGAATCTTCCATTCCAATCTTTTTCAACATTTTCTTGACATACTTTGATTGTGAAATGAAAATACCTTTATCTGTCTGATTGATTTGTAGCCCAAGGAAGAAATTCATCTCCCCAAACATTGACATTTCAAATTCTTTCTGCATCTCCTCTACAAATTTCTTACACATAGCTTCATTTCCTCCAAAAATAATACCATCAACAAACACAACTACAATCAAGACTTGATCATTTTTAACTTTGAAGTAAAGATTACTATCTATGGTACCTTTATTGAATCCTAGCTCTAACAAGTACATGTCTAACCTTGCATACCAAGCTTTGGGAACTTGCTTCAATCCATATAGTGCCTTCTTCAGTCTGCAAACCATGTCTAGTTTATTTGATAATTGAAATCCATCCAGTTGTTCTATGTATACTTCTTCTTCCAATTCACCATTCAAGAAAGCATACTTCACATCAATTTGATATACTTTGAAATCCTTATGTGTTGCAAAAGACAAAAACATTCAGATAGCTTCCATTCTTTCCATGGAGTATATATTTCATCAAAGTCTATTCCTTCTAGTTGTGATTAGCTTTTACACACATGCCTTGCCTTGTTTCTTACCACTTCTCCATTCTCATTCAATTTGTTCTGGAATACCCACTTAGTTCCAATCACATTTTTGTTTGTTGGTCTTGGGACAAGTTCCCAAGTCTGATTCTTTTCAATCTGCATTAGTTCTTCTTCCATAGCCTTCATCCAATAATCATCCTTGCATGCTTCAAGCACTGTTTTAGGTTCAAATTCAGAGAGTAAACATAGATTTATCTATTCTTCAAGAACTTTCCTTCTTGTCAGTACACCTTTGCTCTTATCACCAATGATTTGTTCTTTAGAATGATGCTTCTACACATACTTAGGAGTTTTAGGAATCTTTTCTGGAGCTTCTTCCTCTTCAATCTAAACTTTTTTTCCTTATCTTTTTCTTCTTATCTACAAGAAGACTCATCTGATTCATATCCATTCACCTCTGAATTCTTCTGTAGGTCTTCATCAACCTTGAGATTTGTACTCTTAACAATATTTCTTAACCTCTTGTTGTAGCACCGCTAAGCTTTGCTTTTAGTAGAATATCCAAGGAAGATACCTTCATTAGACCTTGCATCAAACTTTCCTAAATTTTCTTCATCTCTTTTGATGTAGCATTTTCTTACTCTAAAGTATTTGACAGTAGGAATCCTTTCATACCATAGTTCATAAGGAGTCTTTGAGTTGTTTGCTCTTGCTTGCACTTTGTTTAGTATATAAATAGTAGTATGAATTACTTCTCTCCAGTAGACTTCTGATAGATTTGCTTCTTTTATCATTGTCCTTACAGATTCTTGAATAGTTCTATTCTTTCTTTCAACCACTCCATTCTATTGAGGAGTCCTAGGGGTAGATAAATGCCTCTTTATTCCATGAGCCTCACCAAACATGTTAAACTCGTTGGATGTGAACTCTCCATATTTGTCAAACCTCAAACATTTGATTTTCATATCCATTTCATTCTCAACCATGACTTTGAATGCTTTACACTTATCTAGGGCTTCTGACTTTTCTTTAAGAAAAGTAACTCATGTCATTCTAGAACAATCATCAATTAGTAGCATGAAATATCTATCACCTTGAAAACTCCTTACTCTAGTAAGGCCCAAAAGATTTGTATGCACCAATTCTAATAGTCTGATAGATGATGCAAGAGCATCCAGAGGTGTAAGGGCAATCTTGCATCACCCAAAAAGAAGTAATTCAAAACCATTGTAATTGTTCTCACTTCTTCCCATAATTAGTGTTTTTAGTTCCATAATATCCAGAATAATAATGTAGGACTTTCAGTTTTTCCAAAACTACTAAAAATAGTGACCTGCCTATTTAGGAAAGTGTACCTGCTATTTTTAGAAAGTTTGCATTTGGGCACGTAATGAAGCAAAAACTTCTAAAAGGTTACATAATGGAAATATAAGACCTTTGGCAAAGGAATCAGGTAAAGATCATTTGTGAGCTGAAAAATATTAAAGTTTCTGTTTTCTGAAAAGCCCCTAAAAATTTACGGAATGAGATATGAGGCACTAAAACTTCTCATAATGTCTCAAAAAGTTGATGAAAATCCATTTATGTATTTCTAGTGTGATAGTTTATAGCGCGAGCTTTCTGGCACTTAAAACGGTTCTTCAATCAGACTCCCAGATCAAAAGTTATGCTTCCCGGAAGTTGACCTACTTTTGGAGGGAGTTGCAAAATTCAAAATTTAGCTGGAGGCTGCCAAAAAGTGCTATTTATGACTAATTTGGGAACCCTGGGCGGTAGTAGAGTCAAGGGGGCCAGTGTGGAGTCAAGAATAGGTGGGAAAACAAAAACCCTAGCTGATTTGGGGTTACAGAAGGTTGAAGATTCTAGAGTCTTGAGGTTGGGGAAAGCTGTAATGTGTTGCAGCTAGTAGAGGATTTATCCTCTGATTGTAATTGAGCTTCTATAATGTAATGAGTTGCCCAGTTCAATAAAAGAAAGTTCTATTTTCTGTGTTCAATATTTGTTATTGTGTGTTTTGTGATTTACCCCCTTAATCAAGTGGTATCAGAGCAAGGGTTCCTGAGTGTGTAGACATATCATCGACTGTGAGGCAGTTTGCACTAGGACCTGAGGTTGTGGGTTTGCTGTGGAGACCAAGATGCCTCTACGAAGAAATTGTGTTGGGAGGAATGCTTTGACAGAAGAGGGTTTTAGAGCCCTACAAAGGCAAATCGATGCATTGCAAGAGGAGCTACGAAGAGGGTTTGAGCTGAGGACAAGAGAAGAAAGTGAAGGTGAAGATGAAGAAGAGCTATCTGAGGAAGAACAAGAAGCTGCCGGAGATCCTGCAGAAGTTAGGTTGTTGAGGGCCATTTCAAAGATTAGAAAGAGGCTCAAGATCGAAGTTTCTACATATTCTGGAGATTTGAACCTAGAACAGCTTATTGATTGGATCAATAACATGGAGGAGTATTTTGAGTATGAAGATGTGGAGGACCCAGATCAGGTTAAGTTTGCAAAAACAAAGATGAAGGGCCACGCCAATATTTGGTGGAAGGAGGTCCAATTAGAGAGGAACAGAAGAGGAAAAGGAAAGATCTCCAGATGGGATCGGATGGTGGAGAAACTAAAGAAGCAGTTCATTCTTGTGGACTATGAGATGGAGTTGCTGAAGAAGCTGCAAGGACTGAAGCAAGGTAACAAGTCTGTTAAGGAGTATCTAGAAGAGTTTTATAAAATTACTATCAGGATAGGCCATGCAGAGCCCAACAAGGAGAAGGTAGCCCGTTACATTAATGGGTTGAGGCCAAGTATTCAAGAGGAGTTGAGCCTGGTCAGAATGATCACCATAGAAGATGCGTACCAGTTTTCCCTGAAGGTGGAAGAGAAGTTGAATAAAAGATTTGACAGCAAGCAAAGGGGAAGAGGTCAAGGTGGAAGGACTGGTGGAAGACCCTATGGGGGCCAAAATGAAGATGCAAAGAAAAGTGAAGAAGTTGGCACCAGTCGAAATCAGAGAGGTGACAATACCTACCGTCCTCGTGACCAAAACAATGGTGAGCAAAGAGGAAGAGGAAGAGGCAGACCTGGGCAAGGACCTGGAAGAGAAGGTTTTAGAGGAACCTGTTTCCAATGTGGAGAAGAAGGGCATCGAGCATATGAATGTCTGCAACATCAAGGAAGGATGAATACAAGACCTGAAGGTAATGCATGAGTTGCACATGTAGATGAAGATGCATAGTTTGAGCATTTTGAAGATGTTGAAAGGGGAGAAACCCTAGTTGTCAGAAGAACTTTGTTGAATGAGGGGAGAGAACCCAATCAGAGGAAGAGTTTATTCTGCACAAGGTGCAAATGTGAAGGTAAGTGCTATGATATTATTATTGATAGTGGAAGCACTGATAATCTTGTTTCAGAGGAGATGGTTGATAAGTTGAAGTTCACAAAAAGAAAGCATCCACATCCATATCAGATTGCATGGTTGCAAAAGGACCATAGAGCTTTGGTCAATGAGCAGTGTTTAGTGAAGTTCAAGATTGGTGACTACCATGATGAGGTGTTGTGTGATATCATACCGATGGATGCATGTCATATGCTGTTAGGGAGGCCATGGTAGTATGATAGGAGTGCTGTCCATGATGGTCGTGTAAACACATATTCCCTAACAAAGGATGGAATTCGTCATAAGTTGAAGCCCTTGAAGGAGGTGGAAGAAAAGGTATGTAGTACTGCTAGAATTTGCTTGGTAGATGGTAGAAAATTTTTGGAGGGTATGAAGCATGAGTGTCATTGCTTTGCATTGATTCCTAAGATTAGTCAAGAGAAATGTGAAGATGTACCTGTAGAAGTTTCAGATATGTTGGAAGAGTTCCAGGACATTATCTCTGATAATGTACCAGAAGGTTTACGACTAGTAAGGAAGATAAGTCATCAAATGGATTTGATACTAGGAGCCAGTTTGCCAAACAAGGCAACCCATAGAATGACCCCTATAGAGAATGAAGAGCTGAACAGACAAGTTCATGAGTTGTTGAGAAAGGGACTGATAAGGGATAGCCTAAGTCCATGTGCGGTACCTGCAGTACTAGCACCAAAGAAGGATGGAGAATGGAGGATGTGTACAGACTCTCGAGCCATCAATAAGATAATGATCAAGTATAGATTTCCATTGCCAAGAATGGATGACATCATGGATTGTTTGAGTGGAGCCAAGTACTTCACGAAGACTGACCTGAAAAGTGTGTATCACCAGATCCATATCAGAGAAGGAGATGAATGGAAGATAGCCTTCAAGACAAAGGAAGGTTTGTATGAGTGGTTAGTCATGCCATTTGGGCTAACCAATGCACCGAGCACATTCATGCAGCTCATGAATGAGGTACTGAAAGAATTTTTGAGAAGTTTTGTTATTGTTTATTTGGATAATATTTTGATTTTCAGTAAGACTTGGGATGAGCATCTGATGCATATCAGAAGAGTTCTAGAGAAGTTGAGGGAAGAGAAGTTATTAATTAATCTGAAGAAATGTAGTTTTGCAAAGGAGTTGGTATACCTAGGATTTGTTATCTCAGAGGAAGGTCTTAAGATGGACCCAGAAAAAGTAAGGGCTATCATTGAATGGCCTACGCCAAGGAGTGCAACGAAGGTAAGATCTTTTCATGGTTTGGCAAGTTTTTACAAAAAGTTTATCAGGAATTTTAGTAGCATTTGTGCACCCCTAACTGAGATAATGAGAGGGGATAGAAAAGAGTTTAGATGGACTAAAGGAGTAGACAAGAGCTTTGACACATTGAAGCAGAAAGTCGTAGAACAACCTGTTTTGGCACTTCCAGATTTTAATAAGGTATTTCAGGTAGATTGTGATGCTAGCGGTAGGGGTATAGGAGCTGTTTTGAGCCAAGAAGGTAAGCCCATTGCTTATTTTAGTGAGAAGCTTAATGATGCCAAGAAAAAGTATTCTATTTATGATCAAGAGTTTTATGCAATAGTCCAGGCTTTGAAGAAATGGAGACATTATTTATTGCCAAAAGAGTTTGTTTTATATACTGATCATCAGGCTTTGCAGTATCTTAATAGTCAAGGAAAGTTAAATCAAAGGCACTTAAAATGGGTTGAGTTTTTGCAGAGTTATACTTTTGTTTTGAAGCACAGAAGTGGGAAGTCCAACAGGGTTGCAGATGCCTTGAGCAGAAGGTGAAATTTGTTGACAGTAATGAAGATAGAGGTTGTTGGGTTTGATGAACTCAAAAGTTTATATCCTGACAATCTAGATTTTGTAGAGGCTTGGAAAGCTTGTTTGGAACCTGTTACTTTGGATAGAACAAAATGGTTAGATTTCATAATCCAAGATGGCATGTTGTTTAAAGGAAGCCAATTGTGCATTCCAAGGAGTTCCATGAGAGAGAACCTAATTAAGGAGAAGCATAGTGGGGGGTTAGCTGGACACTTTGGTCGAGATAAGCCCATTGCCATTGTCGGTGAAAATTATTATTGGTCGTAGTTGCAATAGGATGTGAGGAAATTTGTGTAGAGTTGTAGAGTGTGTCAGATGGTAAAAGGAACAAGTCATAATATAGGGTTGTATCAACCATTACCTATACCGGAGAAGCCATGGGATGATATTAGCAAGGATTTTGTTCTTGGTTTACCAAGGACACAGAGAGGACATGATTCTATTTTTGTGGTGGTGGATAGATTCTCAAAAATGGCACATTTTATTCCTTGTAAGAAGACTAATGATGCTGTTCATATTGCAGAGTTATTTTTTAGGGAAGTGGTGAGACTACATGGTCTACCAAAAAGCATAGTTTCAGACCAAGATACCAAGTTTGTTGGTTATTTCTAGAGGACATTGTGGAAGAAGTTGAAGACAGACTTGAAGTTCAGTTCCGCACACCATCCACAGACTGATGGACAGACATAAGTGGTGAATAGGAGTTTGGGTAACCTGCTACGATGCTTAGTAGGAGATAAGCCCAAGGGATGGAATTCAATTTTACCACAGGTAGAATTTTCCTACAACAATTTTGTCAATAGGAGTACTGGTAAATCACCATTCCAGATTGTATATGGTAATAGCTCAAGAAATGCTTCTGAGTTAAGGAAGCTGGACAATGGAGAAAAGACAAGTGCTGAAGCCAAAGACTTTGCAGAACATTTGAAGAAATTGCATGAAGAAGTGAGAAAGCACATTAATAAGATGAATATTCAGTACAAGGCTAAGGCAGATCAGAAGAGGAGGTATAAGGAGTTCTAGGTGGGAGATGAAGTCATGGTTCACTTGAGAAAAGAAAGGTTCCCCGTTGGAACATACAATAAATTGAAAATGAAGAAATTTGGACCATGCAGAATCATGATTCAGGAAATGCATATGAGGTAGAGCTAGCGAGTGGGATCAATATTTCTCCTATTTTCAACATTGCTGATTTATCAGAATATCATGAAGGTGGAATAGAGGATGGACCAACAAAAGTGCAGTGGAGTATTTCGGCATCTACTTCAATAGAGGAGATAGAAGAGATTTTGGATAGCCATGTGGGAAGGAGCACTCGGAACAATCAATACAAAGAATATCTAGTGAAATGGAAAGGAAGGCCTGTTGAAGATTCTTCTTAGTTGTCTAAGGTAGAGGTTGACCATTCAGGTTTTCCTCACACAAACACCTGAGACGTGACAGGGTCACTTCTCAAATTACCCTAGGTGTCTGATGCAGGAGCATCCAGAGGTGTAAGGGCAATCTTACATCACCCAAAAAGAAGTAACTCAAAACCATTGTAGTTGTTCTCATTTCTTCCCATAATTAGTATTTTTGGTTCCATAATATCCAGAATAATAATGTAGGACTTTCAGTTTTTCTAAAACTGCTAAAAATAGCGACCTGCCTATTTAGGAGAGTGTACCTGCTATTTTTAGAAAGTTTGCATTTGGACACGTAATTAAGCAAAAACTTCCACAAAGTTGCATAATGGAAATATAAGACCTTTGGTGAAGGAATCAGGTAAAGATCATTTGTGAGCTAAAAAATATTAAAGTTTTTGTTTTCCGAAAAGCCTCTAAAAATTTATGGAACAAGAAATGAGGCACTAAAACTTCTCATAACATCTCAAAAAGTTGATAGAAATCTATTTATGGATTTCTAGCATGATAGTTTACATCACGAGCTTTCCGGCGCTTAAAACGGTTCATCAATCAGACTCCCGGATCAAAAGTTATGCTTCCCGGAAGTTGACCTACTTTTGGAGGGAGTTGCAAAATTCAAAATTTAGCTGGAGGCCGCCAAAAAGTGCTATTTATGACTATTTTGGGAACCCTGGGTGGTAGTAGAGTCAAGGGGGCTAGTGTGGAGTCAAGAATAGGTGGGAAAATAGAAACCCTAGCTGATTTAGGGTTACAGAAGGCTGAAGATTCTAGAGTCTTGAGTTTGGGGAAAGCTGTAATGTGTTGCAGCTAGTAGAGGATTTATCCTCTGATTGTAATTGAGCTTCTGTAATGTAATGAGTTGCCCAGTTCAATAACAGAAAGTTCTATTTGCTGTGTTCAATATCTGTTATTGTGTGTTTTGTGATTTACCCCCTTCATCAGTAGAAGATTGATCTTTGACTTTGAAACTTCTTCTTGCTTGCTTTCCAACTTGACATTCCTTACAGACAACATTGATAGGCTTTGTAATCTTTGGTAGATCTGTCACAACTTGAACTAAAGTTATTCTCACTAGGCTAACAAAATTGATGTGACACATTCTTCTATGCCATAGCCAACTCTCACTGATCTGAGTCATGAAACAATAACCATTAGCACCTTTGAGCTTGTATACATTTCCATTTGTCCTCCTTCTAGCAGCAATCACAGTTCTGGACTCTTTTTAATCTCACAGCCATCTTCCTAGAACATAAGATTATATCCCTTGCTACACATTTGTCTAACACTCAAGAGGTTATGTATTAAACCCTTAACATAAAGAACATCATCAGTGTTATACTTGCCATCAAA
The DNA here is from genome assembly GCA_027924645.1 of Cunninghamia lanceolata. Lineage (NCBI taxonomy): Eukaryota > Viridiplantae > Streptophyta > Pinopsida > Cupressales > Cupressaceae > Cunninghamia > Cunninghamia lanceolata. The sequence goes on from BSBN01000458.1 coordinate 6,650,384, forward strand.
ACTGATTGAACCTTTTCCACATATCTTAACAGATGTATCATCACCAAACCTAACTAGTCCTCCATATTTTTCAAGTTTAACAAACTTACTCTTATCACCACTCATATGATTAGAGCATCCACTATTAATGATCTAGTAGTTCTTTTCTTATCTAGCATGAAAAGAAGACATCAAGGTGCCTTTAGCATTAGTACTTACTTCCAAATCCTTTTCCTTCACACATCCCTCAAAGTTAGCAGAAATAGTATCATCTTTTAAAGCTATGAAACAAACATTCACCATCCTCATCATCTTCATAATCGTATTCATCATTAGATATATTTGCATCTTCTCTAACATAATAACTTTTCTTAATCATCTTACCTTTGTTCCCCCTATTTTTGTTATTCAAAGCTCTATTTGGACATCTTGAAGCATGATGACCTACATTTCCACAACTAAAACACTAGAAAGGAAACTTACCACTATACTTTCCAGTACCCTTTTTCATTCTTCTCACAAAGTTAGCTTCCACATCATCAGGGTCCTCCTGATCTGATTCCATAGTTTTCTCTAATTTGCTAGCCTTAAAAGTAGTCTCAACTTTTGCACTACATGTACCAAATTCTCTCATTTCAAAAGCATTTAAAGAATCATACAACTGATCTCTAGTATATTGATCCAAATTTTGCAATTCTTCAATAGAAACAAAATTTATGACTATAAGCTTTGGGAAGATTTCTATGTACCTTCTTTACCACTTCTTTTTCTTCTAGTTCTCCACCAAGACCTCTAATGCCATTGACAACTTCATCCACCTTCTATAAGTAGCTTGTGATGTTTTCATCTTTAGACATCCACATGGTCTCAAACATGATCTTTAGATTCTGCATCTTAGCTTGCTTGACCTTATCATCTCCTTCATAAATGCTTTTTAACTCTTCCCAAATTTCATTACCAGTTTTCAGATTCATAACTTTCACCAATTTAGAATTAGTAAGACCACTTAAAAGAGCATACCTTGCTTTACCATTAATTTCATAGGCCCTGATCTCATTAGAAGTACTCAGAACATTCTCAGATATAGTGTATCTAGACTCAATAGACCTCTAGATTTCATATCCAAGAGAAACCAGATAACCTTCCATCCTTATTTTCCAAAATGCATAGTCCGATCCATCAAATAGGGGAACATCTTTCTTGTGAGCCATCCCAGATCTACCTCAAATAGTTAAGCTTTCTTCCAAGGAACCTTGCTCTGATACCAATTGTTGAATGCATAAGACAACTAAGAGGGGGGTGAATTAGATGTATCTTAAAACTTCAAAACCTTCACAAACATTCAGATCCACATTAACTCAATTAACCCTAAATCTGTTAGAATGATTAATCATGAAAGAAGATAATAGAAGTAGAACCAAATCAACAACATACACAAGGAAACACCAGATTTACATGGAAAACCTAAGAAGGGAAAAACCACGGTGAGGATTAGCTCACAATATAAAGTGATATCAACACTAAATACAATAGGGCTCACTACCCAAAAGAAAGAAAGGCTCACTGCTAGAATAGAAAAGAAGATAGAGAAGAATGTTACAATGAGAAAACCATCTCAATGAAACAAAGAAGTCCACCAAAACATCACCAACACCTTCGCAGTCTAACTAATGAATTGTAGACACCTTCTGCTCACTGTATCTAATAATCTAACACATGAAAGCTTACACTACATATTACACATTCACACTTTACAAATCTGGAATTCACATCTCTCTCATCACACACTTCTCTCTCGCATACTTCAACAACTCAACACTTATTTATACTATCTTCAACATTGAAAACATTCTCCAAGGTCGGTAATACACCTTAACCATGTAAATTCAAATTAGGTCTGCACCAAAACATTCCCACAGTGGAAAGGAATGAAGGAGGACCACAACACACCTTAGCTTGGACCTAAATTCACTCATACACACCATGCCACACTTTCACAATCATCTAGGCAAATCTGCAATTAGTGTAAACACCTAAGGTCAGCTGAACCTATGTTAACACCATAAACATTTAAGTAAACACTTCCTCAAAACCAAAGACAACTCATAGATCACAGATCATGCTTGAACACAATCTAAAATATCCCACAAACATCCTAAAATCCAAGAAATTCTTTCGCAACAACTTTCACCTGAATAAAGTACACACCTAGTATACTCAAACACCTCTGCCATACACTACAACTCAAGAAATCAACTTGTGGAGCACCAAACCATGAACAACTTCAACTAAAGGTAGATATGAACCTTATAAATACACTTCCAGAACCACAAGACTTGAAACCATTATGTGGAGAAATGCAGATAAAAAACATTTCTCCTAGACACCTCTGTAATACACAGTTCACACACTAGTGAACACAGCTTCATCTGCACAACGATCCAGCACACCAAATTCTGAATGCAACACTTATGAACACCTCTAATTAACATATCCAAACCACATGAGTAGATTTTCAACATAGAATAAATCTGGAGCAAAACCAGAACACCACTCTGTATACCAGAACACCTTTACAACACAGTGTTTCCTCTTTTATTCAAATTTTCTCAAAAGCACTTGGAAACCAAGAACAAGAAGCATATCATCAATATCTTCAACACTTCCTCATCATCAGAGACAACATCAACTCAATACCATTACTCACACTCTTGGAATAATCTCTTTCTCATACAGTTGACACCAATGATAACACAAACTTGTTGACATCAATGACAACACTAACTACACATATTTGCAACACAATAAACATTAATGTATAAAATAAGTTCATGAAGCTTTGGTATAGGAAGAAAAATGTTACATTATAGGATATTACACATAATGAAGTCCAAAGGAAAGTCAAGGAAGAGAAGGTTCAAGAAGCTATTGAAGATTTCACAGATGAATTAGATGACATACAAGAGGGGAAAGATGTAGAGAAAAAATAGGAGACAAGTAATTCTATTCATGAGCTAACAAAACAAATTGCAAAAGATGATGAATAATTAGGGAAGATTCCATTGATAGAAAAGTGTGCAATATATATGCATCCACATCATTGTGAGAGACAAGAATCATGGATTAAACTATCATGGAGGCATGATACTACACGGAAACTACAATCCAATCATTATGGACCTGCATGCTATCAAAGGAACAACTACAAAAATTAGTGGTATAGTAGAAGTAATGGCTATTCATGGTACTAAAGGACAACTTACTATGATAAGGAATGGAATCAAATGGGTGTAGAAAAATATGGATCAAGGATGGGATCTTGTTAGTATCAAGATAAAACCACTATAAATATCATCTATGGATGGTTGGATGATTGGTCATGGTGGCACATTTGTAATGACTTGTGACAATCATACTCTTTGTCTTCTTCTCATTTTTCAGCGAAAAAACATGTCAAAGAGGGATGGTATGTTATGTACATAGGGATATGATATTATAATGTATTTAGGTGGATGGAGATGCTAACATGTGGCATATATCCCTTAAGTTCTAGTTATATAGGGTCATGTGGACAACTTGTGTAATTAATTATATTAGGTGATGAGTAGGCCGACTTTAGGATTACCCCTCCATTATGTTAATAGGTGATATATATAGGAGGTGAATATTGTTGTAAGGATATGTGGAGTATGATATTATATTTGGGATCTCTTGGAGATATAGCATGGAGTGGCTTCTTCCATAAGGAGTATTGTATGGTGTTACCCTACCTTAAAGGTTTATTCTATTTTTGCATATATTGGATATTAGGGCATCTTGGCCCACAAACATCTCTCATGTTATGTGAGATCTATATTTTGTATTATCTTATTGAAATTATTATATGTGTGGATCATATCAATAAAATTTTGACACTTCTCTTTGTCTATGAATTATTTAACTCTTGAACTTGTGAAAGAGTTCAATGGTTCATGAAATCTATGACTCCCTAAAAAATAAAGAAATACAAGAAGATGTCAAGAAGTTCAATAATTCTTGAACACTCTACATCGATAATGTTCAAGGAAATGAAGAAAAACAAAGACAATGGAGAGTTCAATGGTTCAAGAACCTCTTGAACCCATAACATTAGTTCAAGAATGCTCCAAACCTCCAACAAAGAAGTAAAGATAAAGGAGGTAAAAGATACAATAGTTTTTAGACTTCAAAGATCAATTAAAATGTTGACATGGTTCAAAAAGGTGCAGAACCTTTGACAAAAGGAAAAATAATGTCATAAAGAAATTTTGTTATTTATTTGCAAAATACTCAAATTTTTGAACAATAAGAGGGCTCTACACATAGCTTAGAACATCTAGCTATAATATATTCAATGTTGTACTACAACCAATTTCTATAATATATTCAATGTTGAACTACAACCAATTTCTTCTTCAAACGAATTCCACCTAAGTCTATGAGGTAAGCTAAAGGAATTTCCCATTCTAATTTCTCTAAATTCCCATGTTTTCCACTATTTTAATTTCATCACATTGTTTTTTTTTTGTCAATTTGAGATATTCCTCAGTAACACCTTGGATTTTCAATAATTACATGAATTTTTGCACCCCTACATATCAAAATTTAGTCCCCTCTCTCATTGTTTACCAAATCCTTGTGCTAATCTTAAACCACTTGATTTGGTTAACCTCTAAGCCACACAAAATGAAATTTTCCTACCAAGGTTACAAGCATGAGTCTACTTCAATGGAAAATCCATTATCAAAGGTTGGGGATAGAAGATTAGGGCATGTTTATTTAGAGGATTCTTGGGAACACATGGCTTGAAACACTAGATCTCCAATGGTGGAAGAAACATTTCAGAGCTTGTTGGCTCATGCTAGTGGTTTCCATACCTCAGCACAATGTAAAGATCTTTTTCTTGTTTGTGTTAAGCATTATAAACCTGAGGCACATGAAGTCAGAGTGGTGAATGACTAATTACTGGAAAAGTTGGATGGACCTTCTTTAGGCATCACACTATGACTCCCAATTAGAGATGAATATGAAGACATGAACATAGACATGTGAAGCGATTGTTTCCAAGATAAGAATGACACTTGCCTTAACAATATTGCTAAAAATTTGCTAAATATGCCCAATAAAGGAGAATTTGGGCTCCCTAAAACCCCACAAAGATTTCATTTCAATGAAGATATATCTAATATTATTACTTTGTTGAATCTAGGGTAATGGGAAATAAATAAGCCAATTCATTTGAATATTGGATGTGCCAATTTATTATAGTCATTGGATATACATCATCACATGGATTGGGGCAAGCTGATTAGTGATAACTTGCACAACCAATTGGTAAATTTCCAGACCACTCATAAATTCTACATGTCATCATATTTGGTTTATGCCATAACAAGTATGCAACCATGGATTGGGATACAATAGTAGAGGGTGTATGATAACACCACTCAAATATATGATTTTTTATCCTCAACTATAGTAGGACATTACTAAAAAACACTTCAAATGAGTTAATGATGTTTTTACCATGTTTACTATAAGAGGACTTGATGGGAATGTGGGATTAAGGATTTCACTAGAAGCAACAAACTTGATCATTTAGTTTGGAAACAAATTCCATGAAGCATTAATTGAATTATAAAAGGTAAAATATGATAGAGAAAGCATGTATTCATCATTACTATTACCACATGCAAATTGTGCTACTCTTAATGCTTTATCATCATAGTGTGTTTTTAATTTTTGTTTGAAAGAATTTTCTATCTTATCCCATGAGAGTTTGCATTTATGGGCTTCATGACTACCTTGTCAACCACATCATTTACAATACAAGTGGTGTCTATAATTTTGGTTGTCATGTTGCAAGTGTCCTTTGCCATTTGTACATTTTCTACATCTATTCTTTCATTGACATATACCTTTTCCTTGATCACTACGACCACCTCTAGAAGAGTTCTTATTAGGAAGCTTCTCTTTTTGTTGAGAAAGACACATTTTCACCAATGCTATCAATTTTTCTCCCAAACGCCTTCTCACATTTTTCCAAATTTCAACCAATTGATCAAATGTGATGGTCTTTAATTGGTTACTTGCTTGAAGAGATTCTAAATAAGATGAATATGTTGCAAGAAGTACCTTTATGAAGGTTGTGATATAGATATCAACTTTTTCACCAGCAAAATCAACATCTTGTTTTATGGCTTGAACTTCAAAAGCCAAACTCATGACATCACCATTCTTCAATTAGAGATTAAATAACTTCAGCTATAACTGAATGAACTCTGATTGAGAATGAGAATCATATAGATCTCATAATTTTTGAATGGCATCCCAAGCAAATCTACACCCTTGTATGTGTCAAAACACATCTCCATTGACAAAATCCCTTATCAAGGCTAGGGCTTTTGAATTTTTATACTACCATATTTCTTTTATACTACCATACTTCTATGGGTATTTCTGAGGAACCTACTGTTAAACCCTCCCCCCCAATCCATTATCGGTTCCTTAGCTGACACCCCTAGTAATTCCTCCTAGAAGGAAGTGGCGGTGGGTGTTTTCAACCTTAAGAATAGATTGACTCTATCTGTAGATAGGAAGAGGCCATTGAAAAAAAGTGGCTTGACTGATACCTCAAGGAAGACCAAGGCTAAGAAGCCTAAGAGTGTTTTGTCTCTAGATAGGGAGGTGGACTGTAAGATTAGGGAGATTGTGGAGTCTAACCCTAAAGGGGTTCACAAGAATGATAGAGGTGCTGATAAGAAAGAAATGGAGGTAACTAGGTACAAGGATAAAGACAAGGTTAACAATATTGTTGACAAGTTGAAGAAGCCTAGTGACTTTACTACTAGGAAGTCAGGCATAAGATGCTCCAACAGACTTGTCGGTATTTAAACCCCTAAATTTAAAATTGTGGAAGACTCAAGTGATTCAGACCCAGAGGATGAAGTGGAAATTTAGCAGGTGAAACTTACTTCAGAGAAGGCTGAATTGTAAGATGGTACCAGCTTGTTTAAGGAGCTGAATAACTCTTACTATGATTCTAAGGAGGAGGAGACTAAATTGGAACCAGACAAGGTTGATATGGTTAATGAGAATGCCCCCATGTAGAGAGAATGTGTGAAATGTGATCAATCCATTGGGGAAATGGTCAAGCTGAGATCAAGAGTGGATGCCATGGAAGGGAAGCTGAAAGTCATGGCCTCTTTAAGTTCAAAGGTGATGTATCGGGCTACTACTACTCTGGCGGTTCTACAAGACTTTTAAGTCAAGAGACGTGGGTTGGATCCTAAGTCTTTCATGAACTACAAGGAGATGTATGGGTTCCTTAAGGAGGACTAGAGTCAGTTGTTTCCCTAGCTTTTCTTTCTTCTTTGGTTTGTGTTTCTAGTTATGGATTTTGTTTATGTATCTGAATTCTAATATGTTAGTTTACTGTTAGTGTGCTACTTCTCTATTGTCGGTGGCTTGTTTCGCTTGTTTTGCTGCCTGTTGGGTGCTTTTATTATAGGGATCTGTACCCTTGTTTGTAGCTTACCATAATCAAAAGCATTAGTTGGTGTTGTTGGTTGAGCATCTCCATCACAAATATTACACCACAAATCATTGAAAATAAGAGTGTTTTCTATTTTTCTATACCATTATATCCATGTGCCTTTTCAAGTTAAGGTTTCACCAATCATTGACATAATATATTACATTATGAATTGTAAAAATCACACAATTTTTTAGATTCAAATTTACTTCTTTAATTTGTATTGCTTAAATTTGTATTGAAAAAGCAAGATAGGTAAAGAAATAAAAATATCTCTGTAATTGTGTTTAATGTAGTAGAAGATAAACAGATAAAAGATTTTATGTAGTATCCTTATACCAAAGATTAAAAAATATAGATTACACCTAATTTAAGCAGAGGCGATCCCTAAACGAAGCCAAATTTATGGCTGGGAAAAATATAAAGCATATTTTCCTACTGGCTGGTCAATTCTCTGCAAACTCTCTACATTTATGATGAAGTAATAGATAGAACAATACCTTATTTTGGTTGGCTCTCTACTTGTATTCTTCCATGTAGCTTGCAGTAGTTGGAAGTAATAGAAAATGAGTAAATTATTGTACTCCTTTTGACCATGTTCCTTTCCTCCTCGCAACAATATTCTCCTTCATTGATTTATAAGTAGGAGCCGTAGAGAAGAAAAAAAAATGATTTCATCTACTCTAATACCACTATCAGGCTAGGATTGAAAGGAAAGAAAGAATGTTGGAAAGAATGATAAACTTTATTAATAAAAAAATAAAGATTGCATTCTTATTTATAGGTAGTCATAAAATAGTTGAACTGTCAAACCAACAGAAAACTAAATACAAAACTAAATTGTGTTAAACCTGATGTTTAACACATTAACATGGCAAAGCTTCCAGCAATTGGTGTTGCAACTTTTAGATATATTTGATAGTTTTTGCAACCACGAGTAATAGAAATATGGCATTAAGAATAGAGGGAAAAAAATCTACAGATAGGGAAGACCCTTAGAAGAATAGAAATTTTGTTTAGATTTGTTTGATGTTTATGAATGCATTTTTATAAATAATAGAATGATTTGTTTAGAAATAGAACATATATAAAAGAAGGAGATAATACAATCTTAAATTAATATTTTGTTTAGAATAGAATTATTTAGGATTCTTTTACTTTTATTTTTTATTTTAGAATTTGATGGGATGACAAATATTTGCATGACCATGCAAACATCTATGTGACTACACAAACATCTGAAAGATACATAGGTACAAAAGTGTTGAAAGTACTGGACACATGAAGAAGTGTTCAAAGGAAAGAAATCTAATATATAAAATTCATATTGACACTCAAATCTAGAGGAAATGACCCTAAGACACACTATGGAAATGAATTCCAAGCTGAGTGTGAAACACAATGTCAAAATTGTAGGTTATGCAATTTCTGATATTACAATATGATTTCTGGAGGGAAAAAATTTATATTGCCTATCCATGGAACCTATAAATATGTAAAGATATGACATAATTTGTAAAGGTTGTAAACCAACCATTTGTTCAATACAATATGATTTTATCTTCTTTTCCTTTTGTTGTGGATCTTCCAATGATTGAGTTTGTTATCTTGTACTTCTACATTTAATTCAATGAGCATGTGATGAATCTGATTCGTGTTTCACATTATTGAGTATTTTCTGATGGGAAATTCATTTGTGTGGTCAACCTAAATGCATTGGTGTAGAAAAAACATGAAGTACATGTTTTCCACCTTAGGTTGTGGGAGTTGTATCTCTAACTTGTGCTTAGAATAGGGTGGTTTATATTTATTGTTCTAATGGTTTCATTTCCTTAGACAATTGCACCTCCTTGTGTGTTGGTTGCAATTATTTAGGTTAAGTAAAATAGTTTTTTCATATCAAATTTGTCTACTCATAGAATGATGCCTGGAGTACAAGATAGATATGCTCATGCTTTCTTTTTACTCTTTTCTCTCTCACTCTTCCTTTGATATTTTTTGACCACATGGTTAGAATAAGGTTAGTTAGAAATTTTGGTTTTAGTTTTGAATTTTATGTTAAGGTTTTAATGCAAATGATGAATTAATTCTTTAGCGTAAGGATAAAATATAAATATTCACTCTTAAAACATCAAATTGTGAATTGATTCTTTGTGAATTTTATGTTGTTCCAAATGTGTTTGAGATGGTTTTTCTAGGACATTAACAAAGACATGTGAAAACAATAAATCATTTTGAACAATATAATTGGAAGTCATACAACTTTTATGTTGTGTTTGGCTTTGAATTGAGGTTTTATGTATCTACACATGTTTTTTTGGATGATGAACATGTCTTTCATGAGTAAGCAATTGGGGACCTTGTAGCTATCCTTTTGTATTCTACTAGAACCCCTTGAATGGGAAACCTGAACCAATTTCCTACCAAGTTACTTAAACATCTTTCAACCCAAGTTAATGAATATAGAAGACTCTTGACGTTAATACCTTCCAATCAGGGTAGTAATTTTTGTTCCTACCTATTGGTGTGTTAAAAACAAATCAATAGGTAGATACAATATTTATAAGAGAAAAGGGCATGATGACATAAAAATGTACCCTAAGGTGTGGTGAAAGATGTATTATGTTGATCTTCTAGGTTGACTAGAATTTGGTTATATCTAGAAAATCCATCAATAAAGAAAAGAAGCTTGTGGCTAGCTATACAATTGACTGATGTCAATGTTGGGCAAGGAAAAATCATATTTTGGTACTCATATTTATTTAGGCAATTAAAATAGGTAAAGATTTAATGTGACTATGTACTTTGATGATAGGAACTATATTAGAAATACATGGAGAATAACCAATAGGTTGGATGAACCATGCATTAAGTAATTTATCTATTTCTTCTTTAACTAGAATGAATACTGTTGGGTACATATTTTGATTTTTTGTTTTACTAAATTTATATTATATGTAAGGATTATGTTGTGTAAATTAGGGTCTATTCTTGGAATATAGATTCATAAGACTATGCAAAGACATCAAGGAAATCATGGAGCACCTTTGTATGCATGGTGCATTCAGTTGGTGAGAGGCACTTTCTTATCTTTAGGATTTTCTCACAGTTAGATACATCCATAAGGACATCAACTATTTCCTCCAATTATAACATACTATAATCTTCAATGAAAGGGTTAGTAGATAAATCTAGATCCAATACATTTGATTACATAGTGTTGGAGGTTTGCATGATACTTTCTCCAAAGTATGCATAAGGGTTTAGTGAGAAATTATGTTTACCTTGATATTGAGGGGATAGGGAATGCACACCTCAAAATCATTTGAGGTCTTTGTCATTGTAGAACATGTCAATATGATCTACTAGTTCTTTACGGAAGTAGTGAATGAGTTCATGATGAACCACTATAAGATTATGATGGGTGGCCACATAACACTCAGATTTAATGTCATTTTTGTCACATTGGGGATGATACTTTAGATTGTCTTTGTTAGTTTGAGATGCAAGTTGGATGAATTCTCTAATACCTTATTCATCACATCCAAGACCTTGTCCTTGATATTCATTGTGGACAAGAAATTAAAATAATTTTTCATATAATTTATCCCACTTAGGAGAGTGGAATTTTTTAGACTTTGGTCTAGGATTGGTGGTATGAGCCTTGTGTGATAGTGTTGCAGGTATATTTGTTTTGGTTGGATACCCTATAGAAGTTACTCTTTCATGTGGTGGAGAAGTTAGAGGTGTTACTCTTGTTTTTGGTGAAGAAGATGGTGGTGTTACTCTTATTTTTATTGGAGAAGCTAGGGTGACAACACAATGGTGTGTCCCACTTTTTGACCAAAGTGGGACACTCAAAATCAACATTTTCAGCATTTTTTAATGTGTCTCAATTATAGGGAACAAATGGTCATGAATTTGAGGATGATGTAAACTAATGAGTTGTGAAATTTTCTATGTAGATTCAAGCTATAACTTTTTTATATTTTTAAAAGAATTATTTCTATCATTTTTTACCTTTATTTTTTAATCAATTTTTATTTTTCTATTATGTTTTATTGAGTGACATTATTCCATAACACATAACTTTCACCACAAATATTTTTTTCATTATTTATTTGAATTAGACCATTAACTCCACTATCTAGTGCATGGATATTTTTTGGTTATTTTTTATCAAATATTTTATTTATTATTAATTTTAATTTTTGAATTAGTACTAAAAAAAATTTGGACTATTTTATTCTGTAATGCATTTCTCTTAGCATCTATATCAAAATCATTTTTTCTTTTTTCATTGAAATAAGGACATCTATGTGTAGTGTAGTGCATTTTTTAAAATATTTTTATAACAATATTTGTTATTTTTCCAAATTTCTTGAATATAGGTAATTGCTTTTATATAATAGAGCTATATCCATTATAATTTTTCAAAATATAATATTAAAGATAAAATACTACATATTATAACTTTTAGAAAAGTAATACTAAGGGATACATACTTACAAAATGAAATTTCTAAATGACTTCATTTGATCCCCCAAAAAGTGAAGCAAAATTAGTTTTTTATCAGCATTTTATTAGGTGTAGAGGAGAATCCATCAGGGGTTTTATTTAAGCCTAGGGGGTTCTATCCAAGGGGATTTGATCTTACCCCCTTCAAAAAAACCACTTATATTGGTGCAGTCATGGTTAGGAGGGTCCATAAGGTGAATAGTTTAGACTGTGCAGCAAGAGTAAACACAATGAAAGCAACTCAATCATAGAATGCAAATGCAGACTTAGTCCTTTAGTATATCATAGATTCAAAATACAAACATGTTGGCAACATGTGGGCTTACAAATTAGGGCTCATAGGATTGATTCTTTAGTTACATTATATGCACAAGATATAGCTTTGAAGTGTCTTACAGAACAAAATCCTAAGATTACAACTTCATATTATGATTCGCTACTTTCCTAGGCATCTATTACATGATTATATATCATCTTTTGATCACAAGATTCCTCTGTATCAGCCAAACAGATTCCAAACTCCAATGAAAGAGATGTAACGTGTGTACATGAATAGGTCAGACCTAAACATATGGAAATGCTTCGCAAGTGAATGGATCAATGTGTGGATCATAGGGAACATTGGCCACATCCCAAAGTACCTTGAATGATGTGTCATTTAGCTTTGCAAGTTGTGAAAGTGTTCTGGAAGTCTTCTCCTTTAGCTGATTGTCTAACACTGTCAAGATGTTCTGCTATGAGAAAATAATTGATCTTTTGATAGCAAAATCCTTTCAGAAACTAATTCAAATGATCTAACTTTTGGATATGATGTGCATGAAGATGTCTAGATGCTAAGTCTATCTTCACAAGGTTTGAAATGATACTGTGGTAGAATACGAACCAAAATATAGAAACTGCTACTAACTGAACTAAACTAGGAAAATGAAAGAAAACAAAATGAATGCAAATATTTTTGGTTGATGCAAGATTTCTCTTGAATTAGGGATGCTCCTGCATCAGACACTTGAGGTTGTTGAAAAAAGTGAGTCCCTCACTTTGTTGGGTCTAGAGGAAAACCAAGATGGTCCACCTTAGCCTGAGAAATCCAAGATGAGTCTTCTTCTGGTCTACCTTTCCACTTCACAAGATATTCTTTGTATTGCTTGCCTCTGGTACTGCATCCAGTTTTGTTGTCCAAGATGTCCTTAATCTGCTCCAGTGCTTGTTGTGGTAACTGCTTCTTCAAGTCTACTTCAATGTTGTCTCTGAACTCTACTTCATGATATTGATATAGGTCTACAATGTTGAAAATAGGTGATATACCCAATGTCTCCAGTAGCTCCACTTCATATGCATTTTTTGAATCAAATTTTCTGAGTATCCTACATGGTCCAAACTTTTTTATCTTCAACTTCTTATATGTCCCAACTAGAAATCTTTCTTTTCTCAAATATACCATCACTTCATCTCCCACTAAAAATTATTTGTGTCTTCTCTTCTCATCTTCTTGCTCCTTATACTTATTGTTCATCTCCTTAAAATGTTCCTTAACTTGATTATACACTGTCTCCATGTGTCCTGCAAATTCTTCTACCTTTGCACTCCACTTGTCCTCCATGCTGATATCGCTCAATTCTGCTACTCCTCTAGGGTTTTTTCCTATCACAATCTCAAATGGTGTTCTTCCTATGCTCCTATTCACTAAATTATTATATGCAAACTTTGCTTGTGATAGAATCAAATCCTAATCTCCTGCCTTCTCTCCTACCAAACATCTTAACAAGTTACCCAAACTCCTATTCACTACCTCTGTCTATCCATCAATATATGGATGAAATGTTGAATTGAACTTCAAATCTATCTTCATCTTCTTCTAAAGTGTCCTCTAAAACTATCCAAGAAATCTTGTATCTCTGTCTGAAATTATGCTCTTAGGTAATCCATGCAATCTCACAATCGCCTTGAAAAATAGGTCAGCCACATGAATAGCATCAGTTATCTTCTTACAAGGTATGAAATGTGCCATCTTTGAAAAATCTATCCACCACTACAAATATAAAATCATGTCCCCTCTGTATCTTTGGCAATCCCATTATAAAGTCCATGCTTATGTCTTCCCAAGGTCTCTCTGGTATTGTCAAAGATTTGTACAATCCAATATTCTGACTACTCCCTTTTGCAACTTGACATACTCTACAACTCTGCACAAACTTCCTAACATCCTTATATATATGAGGCCAAAAGTAATTTTCACTTACCAAAGCCACTGTCTTGTCAATTCCAAAATGTCCTGCCAATCCACCACTGTGCTTTTCTTTGATCAAATTGTCTCTCATTGAAATCCTAGGGATACAGAACTAATTTCCTTTGAACAACATATCTTCCTAAATGAAATAATCCAACCACTTACTTCTATCTTTCACAATAAGTTCCTTACATGCTTTCCAAGGTTCTGTAAAATCAAGGTCTTGTTCATACATGTTCTTCAACTCCTCAAATCCTAACACTTCAACTCTCATCTCTGTCAGCAAATTCCTCCTACTCAATGCATCTACAACTATGTTTGATTTTCCACTCCTATGCTTCAATACAAAAGTGTAACTCTGTATGAACTCTACCCATCTCATACGTCTTTGATTCAACTTTCCTTGAATGTTCAAATATTACAAAGCTTGATGATCTATATACAAAACAAACTCTTTAGGCAACAAATAATGTCTCAATTTCTTTAAATCTTGAATTATGGAATAGAAATCCTAATTATAAACTGAATATCTTCTCCTTGCATCATTCAACTTCTCACTGAAATACGCTATAGGTCTGCCTTCTTGACTTAACACTGCTCCTATTGTATTTCCACTTGCATCACAATCTACTTGAAATACCTTATTAAAATCTAATAATGCCAACATAGGTTGCTCTGTCACTTTTTGCTTCAATAATTCAAAACTTTTTTCTACTCCTGATGTCCACTTAAAGTCCTTTCTATCACCTCTCATTGTCTCTATCATAGAGTTACATACTAAACTAAAATTTTTGATGAACTTCTAATAGAAACTAGCTAATCCATGAAGTGATCTGACTTCTCCAATGCTCTCAGGTGTAGGCCATTCAACAATTGCTCTAACTTTCTTAGGGTCCATTTTCAATCCTTCTGTAGAAATCACAAATCCTAAGTATACCAATTATTCCTTCATGAAACCACACTTCTTGATGTTTATCAATAATTTATCTTTTCTCAACCTCTGCAATACTTGTCTCAAGTGCCACAAGTGTTCTTTTCTTGTCTTACTAAAAATTAGAATATCATCCAAATATACAATAACAAACTTACGCAAGAATTTCTTCAAAACTTCATTCATAAATCTCATGAAAGTACTCGGTGCATTTGTCAATCCAAAAGGCAACACTAACCACTCATACAATTCTTCATTTGTCTTAAAAGCGGTCTTCCATTCATCTCCTTCTCTGATTCTGATCTAATGGTATCCACTCTTCATGTGTATCTTTGTAAAATATTTTGCTCCACTCAAACAATCCATAATATCATCCATCCTAGGAAATGTAAATCTATACTTAACTGTGATCTTGTTGATTTCTCTAGAGTCTGTACACATTCTCCATTCTCCATCCTTCTTCTGTGCTAACACTGCAGGTACTGTACAAGGGCTCAAAATTTCTTTGATCAATCCTTTCCTCAACAATTCATGTATCTATCTATTCAATTCTTTATTCTCTGTTGGTGTCATTCTATGTGCTGCTTTGTTAGGTAAACTAGCTCTAGGTATAATATCCATGTGATGACTGATACTCCTGATTGGTAGAAATCCTTCAGGTACATTATCTGATATGATGTCTTCATACTCTATCAGCAACTTAGTTATCTCCTTAGGTTGTGATTCTTCAATCTCTATCTTTAGGACTTCAATCTTCTTAGGAATCAAATCATAACACATATTCTCATGTCTCAAACCATCCAGAAATTTCCTTCCACCAACCAAACAGATTCTAGCATTCCCACATACTTCACTCTTAGGTTCATCTTCCAAAGGAGTCAAAGTAATTCTCTTTCCATTTGATGTTATAGTGTAGGTGTTCTTTCTCCCATCATGTATGGATTTTCTATCATACTGCCATGGTCTACCCAACAAAATATGACATACATCCATAGGCATAATATCACACAATACTTGATCATGATAAGATCTAATATGAAATTTCACCAAACATTGTTCACTCACCAGTACCCTATGATCATCCTAAATCCATGCTATCTGATATGGTTTAGGGTGTTTCAATCTTTCCAACTTCAACTTAGACACCATCTCCTTTGAAACCAAATTATTTGAATTACCACTATCAATTACAACCGTACAAAATTTACCTCCTAATTTGCATCTAGTCTGGAACAAACATTTCCTCTGCGGTGGTTCCTCATTTGTCTCTGCTTGAAATAGTGCTCTCCTCATGACAAGTGATTCTCTTTTCTCAGGTTTACCAATTGAACTCGGTGATCCAATAGGTTCTTCTTCTACATAGGTTGTTCTTCCACTGTTCTTTGTCTTCTTGCTTGTACTTCCTTGATGACATTCAAATGGTCTATGTCCTTCACCTCCACACTTAAAATAGGTTCCTCTAAATGTTCTCTTATCAAATCCTCTTCCATCTCTTCGAATTAGGGTTTCCTCTATGGTAGAAAGTTTTATCATCTCTCTGGTATGCATTGTTTTCTCTGTCTTCCTTCTTGAATGTGCTATATTGCCTATTCTACTCTGCAAATGATCTTTCTCCTCCAAAAAATATTCTACCTCTCTAAAATTTACCTCCTCTACCTCTCTGTCTCTGCTCATGCTTCTTGTTCAACTTCTCTTCAACTTTCAGGGCAAATTGATATGCTTCTTCCAATGTTATCATCCTTACCAAACTTAGTTCTTCTTGAATGTTCAATCTTAGTCCATTGATGTATCTTGCCACTTTATCCTTTCTTTCTTTGAACTATGTCCTATCCTTATGATTATCTTATGAAATTCTTTAGTGTACTCCTTCACAGATTTCTCCTTTTGTCTCAATATCTGCAATCTCTTCAATAGTTCCAAATCATAGTCAATAGGTATAAACTGATTCTTCAACTTTGTCACCATTCTATCCCATTTTACGATCTTCTCTTTTCCTCTTCTATTTCTATCCAACTGAACTTCTTTCCACCAAATAGTAGCATGTCCTTTCAACTTAGTCTTTACAAATTTCACCTTCTCTGGATCTTCAGTTTCTTCATATTTAAAGTATTCTTCTAGGTCATTATCCAATCAATGAACTCCTCGGGATTCAAATTGCCAATATCGCTTGGTACATCCACTCTAGGTCTTTTCCCAATCTTCAAAATAGCTCACAACATATTTAATTGATCTAATTCTTCTTATTATTCTAGGGTTTCTTCATTTTGGTTAGCAGATTGAAATTCTTCATCATCATCACTTTCCACATTAGGTCAAGGTGTTAGTCCTCTTCTCCAATCTTCTTCAACAACATCCAATTGAAATTGTATTATTTTCATCATCTCCATCATCTCAGCCATTCTTCCATCCATAGTACCAATAATAGGTATTCTCCTTGGTGGCATCTCTTCCTAGGATCAAGTGTAATTGCCTCAAATTTGGTGATTGGGCTATAAAGTGATAACTGTCTCACAATCAGTGATCAGTTGACAACACAAGTAGTCTACATGGGGATCAACGATCTATTCACAACAAGATCTTACAAAATTCCTTCACCAACTTTGCTCAATTTGTTCCCAAAGGATTTGAACTTCACTCTGCTTTGCTCCCAAAGGATTCAAACTTTGCTCTAATACCACTTAGTGCAATCACAGTTAGGAGGGTCCACAAGGTGAATAGTCTAAACCATGTAGCAAGAGTAAACACAACAGAAGCAACTCAATCATAGAATGCAAATACAGATTCAGTCATTTTGTATATCATAGATTCAAAATACAAACAAGCTGACAATATGCGGGCTTACAGATTAGGGCTCATAGGCCTGATTCTTTAGTTATAGTATATGCACAAGATATAGCTTTGAAGTGCCTTACAGAAAAAAAATCCTATGATTACAACTTCATATTATGATTCACTACTTTCCTAGGCATTTATTACCTGATTATTTATCATCTCCAGATCACAAGATTCCTCCATGTCGGCCAAAGAGATTACAAACTCCAATGAAAGGGTTGTAACGTGTGTACATGGATAGGTCAGACCTAAACATATGGAAATCCTCTATAAGTGAATGAATAAATGTGTGGATCTCAAGGAATGTTAGCCACATCCCAAAGTACCTTGAATGATGTGTCATTTAGCTCCACAAGTCATGAAAGTGCTCAGCAAGTCTTCTCCTTTACCTGATTGTCTGAGACTATCAAGATGCTCTACTCTAAGAAAAAAATTGATCTTCTGATAGCGATATCTTTCCAAAAACTAATTCAAAAGATCTAAATTTTGGATATGATGTGCATGAAGATGTCTAGATGCTAAGTCCAGGTCCACAAGGTCTAAAATGATACCGTGGCAGAATGCAGACAAAACTATAGAAATTGCTACTCACTGAACTGACTATACTGAACTGGGAAAATGAAAGAAAACAACATGAATATAAATATTTTTGGTTGATGCAAGATTGCTCTTGAACCATGGATGCTCCTGCATCATATATGGAACACATCTAGGCATAAATAATTATTTTTTCTAAGAAAGTTATGATTTCAAGAAAAAATTACAATGTCCCATAAGTGGCACACACTATTGTGGAATCACCTGCTAGAGGTGTTCCTCTTGTTGCAAGTATGTGCTAATCGGTGTTGTCATTGACATCAACAATCTTGTGTTGTCATTGTGTCAACTGTGTCAAGAATGAGTAGTTTGTGTTGAGCAGAGATCAAAGATAAGGTTGTGCAGAGATGAGAATATGAACTATTACTGAAGGTGTTTTGGCTGCTTTGGAGAGGTGCTGAAGATGTTGAGAATATGCTTCTATTGTTTGGTTTCCAAGTGCTTTTGAGAAAATTTGATTAATAAAGGAAATGGTGTGTTGAAGATGTGTTCTAACTTAATAGAGTAGTGTTCTGGTTTTGCTTTGTATTTCTTCCTTATTGAAGATTTGCTTTTGTGGTTTGAATATGTTGTTTAGACATGTTCAGAGATGCTATGTTCTATATTTTGTGTTCTGGTTCATTATGCAGAGAAAGTTGTGTTAATCAGTGTGTGGACTATGTTTCTAGGTTGTGCAGAGGTGTCTGAGAAAAATTGCTTTGCTCTGCATTTCTCTGCAGATTTGTTTCTGGATTTACAGTTCTAGATTTATGCTTATAAGGTCTATATCTTTCTTCAGTTCAAGTGGTTCATGGTTTGGTACTCCACAAGTTCATTTCTTGAGTTGTAGTTGATGACAGAGTAATCTAAGTGCTCTGGTGTGAACTTTCTTCAGGTGAAATATGTTGTAAAGGATTTTGTTGGTTTTTAAGTGCTTGTGGATGTTTCTAGATCATTTTCAAGCTTGGTGCATGGTCCACATGTCATCTTTTGGTCTTGAGGAAGCGTGCACTTAAAAGTTCATAGTGTTAACACAAGTTTGGCTAACTTGGTTGTTTACACTAATTACTGTTGTTCTTTGGTGATTGTGAAAGCATGATGGTCTATGTATGGATTTAGGCCTGTGCTAAGGTGTAATGTGGTTTGCATTCATTCCTTTCCTTGGTGGGAATGTTTTGGTCCAGACCTAATTTGAATTTTATGGGTTAAGATGTGTTTCTGACCTTGGAGAATGTTTTCAAGTTTGATTATGGTATAAATAAGTGTCAAGGATTTGTGAGTGGATGCATGTGCAATGGATATGATGTTTATGATGTGAATTTGATCAATGTAGTAAGAGATTTCATGTGTTAGGCTACTAGATGTAGTAAGTAGAAGGTGTCTACTATTTTCCCGTGTTGCTATGAAGGTGTTGTTTGTATTGTGGTGAATATTGAGCTTCATTGGAACTAAACTCCATGCATATGTTAGATGTAATTATATCAGCTCATCCCTAGCAGTGAGCCTTCTCTTCTCTCTTTCTTTTGGGTAGTGAGTCATTTGGCATGAGCCTTTCTTTCTTTCTTCTGGGCAGTGAGACCTACGTAGTGAATCCTCTGAAAGTGAACCTTTTGTAATTTGATGTTGCTACTACTTTATATTGTGAGCTAATCCTCATCGTGGTTTTTCCCTTCTTGGGTTTTCCACGTAAAATCTAGTGTTGTCTTATGTTTGGTGCTGTTACATGATTTAGTTCTTGTTCTTTTATTTTCATGCTTAATCATCATAACAAGTTTAAAGGTTAATGTGGATCTGAATGTTTGTGAGGGTTTGAAATTTTTGATACAACTGATTCACCCCCCTCTCCATTGTCTTGTGGATTCAACAATTGGTATCAGAGAAAGGTTCCTTTGAAGAAATCTTAACATCTTGAGGTAGATCTAGGATGGCACACAAGAAGAATGTTCCCCTGTTTGATGGATCTTTAGAAGATGAATGCATGTCTGCCAATAGTGAAGAACTCAAGGTTGCTCTTGAAAACCTAGAGGATTGAAGAACAAATCAAAGATCTGAATAAGAATGTTAAAGAAATAGATGGAGGTATCAAAAAATTAAGAGAGAAAGTCAAGAAGTTCAAAGAAAGAAATAAGGAAGTCACTAAACAATTGATGCTAGTAATTGAACCTATGAATGGTCTGAAAGTGCAAATTGAAGAAAAGGCAAGGATTGAGGAATATTTGAACCTAATGGTGAAAGGAAAATCTGAAGAATATATAAGGCTTGAACAAGAAGTTTTGAATCTAAAATTAGATCTGGAGAAGGCAAAGAATTATGAAGAAAAAATTAAGATAAGTTCAGCAAGGCTTGACGAGATGATTGCAAGATAGAAAAGTCCCAAAGATAAAGAGGGTTTAGGATTTGAAAAAGGTGAAAGTTCAAAATCAGATAGACTTCAAATCAGAGAAATAATGGAAAGAAGATTTAGAATTAAAAGAATAAAGCTAGAAGACCTCTGGTCAAACAACCAAATGCTCAAAGGTATCCATCTTTCAATGGTTTTTATCATTTATGCAATAAGTATGGAGATAAAGAAATAGAATGTAGAAGTAGAAGGAATCAAAATGTTCCATCCTTCTTTGTTCAGTGCTTCACATGTAATAAAGTTGGTCATAGAGCTATTGTATGCATAAGTAAAGTGAGTTAGAACTCTACTAGGTGTTTTGCATGCAATAAGATGTGACATAGAGTTAATGAGTGTAGAAGTCAAATGAGAAATGGCTATGGCAAGGATAGAATAGTTAAATCTTTTAGTGGCTACTATTATACATTCAAGAAATCTGGGCATAAAGCCAACCAATACAGATCTAGAATGAATGGAAGGAATATTGGTCAGAGAAATGTTGTGTGCTACAATTGTAATAGATCTGGGCATACCTCTAAGTTTTATAGAAGCAAAAGCATGAAGAAGGATAATCTAGTAGAGAAGAACAAACCAATACAAAAGGTTGATCTAACAAAGATAAAAAGGGAAATGAATAAGATCTAGATAAAGAAAGATGTAACAGAGGTTAAAGATGAGCTTGTACCAGCATTTGGTGCAGATGTTCCCTCTGAGAACTAAGATTAGAGCTTTGGCTTAGGGGAGCCTTATTGATAAACTTTTCTCCCCTGCCAAAGGAATGGTGCTGATGTTGCAAATATGTGCCTAATCGCTATTGTCATTGATGTCAACATATCTTGTTGTCATTGGTGCTAACTGTATCCTATTCTAGAAGACTTGTATGTTGAGGATATTGAGAAAATTAACCTTTTTGAAAGAAACAAGTGAATTACATACCTTTCTATAAGAGACAATGAAGACAGTGTAGTTCAGTGAAGTAGATTGCTCTGCATTCCTAGTAAGATGAAGATTAGAGTCTATGGACCAAAGGGTGTTGTAAAGGATTGTCTAAAGTTGCTCTAGTTAAGATTTGAGGGATCTGCATGAAGAACTTGGGAAGTTATGGCCATCTAAGTAGAACCAGGTTTTGCAGGTGTTCAGAGGTGACAGAGTGATAGGAATTTGGTTTGGATTGATCCGCATTGAAAAACTATGATTTATGGATCTAGAGCAGTGTTTGGGATGTCAATGTGTATCCTCAACTCAAGTGGTTTATGGTTTGGAGATCCACAATAAATCTTTTTAGTGTGACGATCATGATAGTTGGTGTTCCTGAGTTCGCAGATCAAGGTGCAAGTGTTTCTGGTGATCTGAGGTGGTATGGCTGTTCTTATTGATTTAATTGTGCTTGTTGTGATCTCTGGATCATGTTCCTACTGTGTTGGTGGTCCACATTGAGGTTTGATCTCATGATTGAAGATTTGTCCTTAGGATTTGTTCTTCTTTCTAGTCTTGGCCAACCGGATGCTTTGTGTATGTTGCGGATGATCTAAGAAAGGTTCTATGAAGTGTGGCATGGTGTTCAAGGAATATTTGGGTCCCAGCTATGTTTGGTCGATAGTATAATGATTCGCATTAAGTTAGATGTTTGTAGTGCCAACCTTGATGTCTATTCCAAGGTTGATGAAGCATATAAATATGTGTGGTTGAGTTGTGGAAATGTATCCTTGTGCGAAAATGAAAAGATCCAAAGATAGGAAGAAAGGCAGAGTAGAGAAAAGGAAGAGGAGAAAAGGAAGAGTAGTAAAGGATGAGGAGATAGCGAAGAAATGTTTGAGGGCAAAGTAGAAGTATTGTGTGCTTCAATGGAACTGAACCTTGCATGAAGAAGATGTTGTTTTCTAGTTCAATCTTTCTGTGATAAACTTATAAATATTTCTATAGGCAGTGAGCCTCCTTGAGTAGTGAGCTTTTGGTAGTGCGCCCTGAAGGCATGTGCCTTACCTGTTTTCTATTTTTTTAATAGAGAATTGATGCAGGAGCATCTAGTGGTGTATGGGCAATCTTGCATCAGCTTAAAAAAAAGACGCGTTTCAAAATTGTTGATGTTCTTTCCATTTCTTTTCAAAATTTGTGGTTCTGGTTCCATAATCGCTTGAATAATGTAGAACTTTCAGTTTTTCCAAACTGCTAAAAATAGCAACCTGCTATTTTTAGAAAGTTTGCATTTGGGCATGGAATGAAGTGAAATTTTATAGGAAGTTTTATAACTAAAAAATAAAACCTTTAGCAAAGGAATCACGCAAAGATCATTTGTGAGCTAAAAGATAGTAAAGTTTTCATTTCCCAAAAAATGCCTAAAAATTATTCAAACTTAGGTTTGAGGCACTAAATGGCTTATTGATTGGATCAATGACATGGAGGAATATTTTGAGTATGAAGATGTGGAAGACCAAGATTGGGTCAAGTTTGCAAAAACAAAAGTGAAGGGCCATGCCAGTATTTGGTGGAAGGAGGTCCAATTAGAGAGGAACAGAAGGGGAAAAGGAAAGATCACCAGGTGGGATTAGATGGTGGAGAAACTGAAGAAGTAGTTCATTCCTGTGGACTATGAGATGGAGTTATTGAAGAAGCTGCAAGGATTGAAGCAAGGCAACAAGTCTGTTAAGGAGTATATAGAAGAGTTTTATAAGATTACTATCAGAACTGGTCATGTAGAGGCCAATAAGGAGAAGGTAGCCCGTTACATTAATGGGTTGAGGCCAAGTATTCAAGAGGAGTTGAGCCTGGTCAAAATGACCACCATAGAAGATGCATACCAATTTTTCCTGAAAGTGGAAGAGAAGCTGAATAAAAGATTTGACAACAAGCAAAGGGGAAGAGATCAAGGCAGAATGACTAGTGGAAGACCCTATGGGGGCTGTAATGAAGATCAAAAGAAAAGTGAAGAAGCTGACACTAGTCGAAATCAAAGAGGGGATAATGCCTACTGCCCTCATGACTAGAACAATGGTGAGAAAAGAGGAAGAGGAAGAGGCAGACCTGGGCAAGGACCCAAAAGAGGAGGCTTCAGAGGAACCTGTTTCTAATGTGGAGAAGAAGGGCATCGAGCATATGAATGTCTGCAACGTCAAGGAAGGACAAATAGAAGACCTAGAGGTAATACACGAGTTACACATGTAGATGAAGATGCGCAGTCTGAGCGTTCTGAAGATGCTGAAAGGGGAGAAACCCTAGTTGTCAGAAGAACTTTGTCGAATGAGGAGAAAGAACCCAATCAGAGGAAGAGTCTATTCCGCACAAGGTGCAAATGTGAAGGTAAGTGTTGCGATATTATTATTGATGGTGGAAGCACTGATAATCTTGTTTTAGAGGAGATGGTTGACAAGTTGAAATTGACAAGAAGAATGCATACACATCCATATCAGATTGCATGCTTGCAGAAGGACCATAGAGCTTTGGTCAATGAGCAGTGTTTAGTGAAGTTCAAAATTGGAGACTACCATGATGAGGTGTTGTGTGATATCATACCAATGGATGCATGTCATATGTTGTTGGGGAGGCTGTGGTAGTATGATAGGAATGCTATCCATGATGGCCATGCAAACACATTTTCCCTAACAAAGGATGGAGTTTGTCATAAGTTGAAGCCCTTGAAGGAGGTGGAAGAAATGGTATGTAGTACTGCTTGAATTTGCTTGGGAGATAGTAGGAAATTTTTAGAGGGTATGAAGCATGAGC
Organism: Cunninghamia lanceolata; assembly: GCA_027924645.1. Taxonomy (NCBI): domain Eukaryota; kingdom Viridiplantae; phylum Streptophyta; class Pinopsida; order Cupressales; family Cupressaceae; genus Cunninghamia; species Cunninghamia lanceolata. The sequence continues at coordinate 6,675,099 of BSBN01000458.1, forward strand.
GTCATTGCTTTGCATTGATTCCTAAGATTAGTCAAGAGAAATGTGAAGATGTACTAGCAGAAGTCTCAGATATGTTGGAAGAATTTCAAGATATTATCTCTAATAATGTACTAGAAGGTTTACTACCGGTGAGGAAGATAAGTCACCAAATGGATTTGATACCAGGAGCTAGTTTGCCAAATAAAGCAACCCACAAGAATGACTCCTGCAGAGAGTGAAGAGATGAATAGACAAGTTCAAGAAATTTTAAGGAAGGGACTGATAAGAGAAAACCTAAGTCCATGTGTGGTACCTGCAGTACTAGCACCAAAGAAAGATGGAGAGTGGAGAATGTGTACAGACTCTCGATCCATCAATAAGATCATGATCAAGTACAGGTTTCCATTACCCAGAATGGATGACATAATGGATTGTTTGAGTGGAGCCAAGTACTTCACAAAGATCCAAATCTAAATCATAGAAGGAGATGAATGGAAGATAGCCTTCAAGACAAACGAGGGTTTGTATGAGTGGTTAGTCATGCCATTTGGGCTAACCAATGCACTGAGCACATTCATGTGGCTCATGAACAAGGTACTGAAATGATTTTTGGGAAGTTTTGTTATTGTTTATTTGGATGATATTTTGATTTTCATTAAGACTTGGGATGAGCATTTGATGCATATCAGAAGAGTTTTAGAGAAGCTAAGAGAAGAGAAGTTGTTGATTAATCTGAAGAAATGTAGTTTTGCAAAGAAAGAGTTGGTATATTTGGGGTTTGTTCTCTCAGAGGAAGGTCTTAAGATGGACCCAGAAAAAGTAAGGGCTATCATTGAATGGCCTATGCCAAGGAGTGCAATGGAGGTAAGATCTTTTCATGGTTTGGCAAGTTTTACAGGAAGTTTATGAGGAATTTTAGTAGCATTTGTACACCCCTAAATGAGACAACAAGAGGGGATAAAAAAGAGTTTAGATGGACTAAATGAGCAAATAAAAGCTTTGATACATTGAAGCAGAAAGTCATAGAGCAACCTATTTTGGCACTTTCAGATTTCAATAAGGTATTTCAGGTAGATTGTGATGCTAGTGGCAGTGCTATAGGAGCTATTTTGAGTCAAGAAGGTAAGCCCATTGCCTATTTTAGTGAGAAGCTTAATGATGCCAAGAAAACATATTATGTTTATGATCAGGGGTTTTATGCAATAGTCCAGGCTTTGAAGAAATGGAGACATTATTTGTTGCTAAAGGAGTTTGTTTTATATATTGATCATGAGGCTTTGTATTATCTTAATAGTTAAGGAAAGTTGAACTAGAGGCACTTAAAATGGGTTGAGTTTTTGCAGAGCTATACTTTTGTTTTGAAGCACAGGAGTGGGAAGTCCAACAGAGTTGCAGATGCCTTGAGCAGAAGGCAAAATTTGTTGATAGAAATGAAGATAGAGGTTGTTGGGTTCGATGAGCTCAAAAGTTTGTATCCTAAAGATTTAGATTTTGCAAAGGCCTGGAAAGCTTGTTCGGAACCTATTACTTTGGACATGACAAAATGGTTGGATTTCATAATCCAAGATGGCATGTTGTTTAGAGGAAGCCAGTTGTGCATTTCGAGGAGTTCCATGAGAGAGAACCTGATTAAGGAGAAGCATAGTGGAGGATTGGCTGGACACTTTGGTTGAGATAAGACCATTGCTATTGTTGGTGAAAATATTATTGGCCACAGTTGTAGCAGGATGTGAGGAAATTTGTGCAGAGTTGTAGAGTATGTCAGATGGTGAAAGGAGCAAGTTAGAATACATGTCTATATTAGCCATTACCTATACCAGAGAAGTCATGGGATGATATCAGTATGGATTTTGTTCTTGGTTTACCAAGGACACAGAGAGGACATGATTCCATTTTTGTGGTGGTGGATAGATTCTCAAAGATGGCACATTTTATTCCTTGCAAGAAGACTAATGATGTTGTTCATATTGCTGAATTATTTTTCAGGGAGGTGGTGAGATTACATGGTCTACCAAAGAGCATAGTTTCAGATCGAGATACCAAGTTTGTTGGTTATTTCTGGAGGACATTGTGGAAGAAGTTGAAGATAGATTTAAAGTTTAGTTCTACACACCATCCACAGACTGATGGACAAACCAAAGTGGTGAATAGGAGTTTGGGTAACCTGCTACGATGCTTAGTAGGAGATAAGCCCAAGGGATGGGATTTGATTTTACCATAGGCATAATTTTCTTACAACAATTCTGTCAATAGGAGTACTAGTAAATCACCATTCCAGATTGTATATGGGAATAGTCCAAGAAATGTTTTAGAGTTAAGGAACCTGGACAAAGGAGAAAAGATAGGTACCGAGGCTGAAGACTTTGCAGAACACATGAAAAAATTGTATGAAGAGGTGAAAAGCACATTAATAAGATGAATATTTATTACAAGGCTAAGGCAGATCAGAAGAGCAAATATAAGGAATTCTATGTAGGAGATGAAGTCATGGTTCACTTGAGAAAAGAAAGGTTCCCAAGTGGGACATACAATAAGATGAAAATGAAGAAATTTGGACCATACAAAATTTTGAAGAAACATGATTTAGGAAATGCATATGAGGTAGAGCTGCCGAGTGGGATCAACATTTCCCCTATTTTCAACATTGCTGATTTATCAGAATATCATGAAGGTGGAACAGAGGATGGACCAACAGAAGAATAGTGGAGTATTCCAGCATCTACTTCAACAGAGGAGATAAAAGAGATCTTGGATAGCCATGTGGGAAGAAGTACTCAGAATAGGCAATATGAAGAATACCTAGTGAAATGGAAAGGAAGGCCAGTTGAAGATTCTTCTTGGTTGTCTAAGGTAGAGGTTGACCATTTGGGTTTTCCTCACACAAACACCTAAGACGTGACAGGGTCACTTCTCAAATTACCCTAGGTCTTTGATGCAAGAGCATCCAGTGGTGTAAGGGCAATCTTGCATCACCCCAAAAAAAAGATGTGTTTCAAAATTGTTGATGTTCTTTCCATTTCTTTTCAAAATTTGTGGTTCTAGTTCCATAATCGCTTGAATAATGATGTAGAACTTTCTATTTTTCTAAACTGCTAAAAATAGCAACCTGCTATTTTTAGAAAGTTTGCATTTGGGCACGGAATGAAGTGAAATTTTATAGGAAGTTTCATAACTAAAAAATAAGACATTTGGTGAAGGAATTACGCAAAGATCATTTGCGAGCTAAAAGATAGTAAAGTTTCTATTTCTTGAAAAATGCCTAAAAATTATTCAAACTCAGGTTTGAGGCACTAAACGGCCCCGTATGGGCCTAAAAATGGCCAGAATTGGCAGAGTAGGTTCTTAGCGTGTAGAGAACTCCACGATCTTTCTGACGCATAAAACAGTTCATCAATCGGACACCCAGATCAAAAGTTATGACTACCAGAAGTTGACCTATTTTTGGAAGAAGCAAATTTTAAAATTAGGTTGTTAGCCGCCAAAAAGGCTATTAATAACCATTTTTGGGAACCCTGGGTAGTAGTAGAGTTAAGGGGGAAGGTGTAGAGTCAAGAATAGGTAGGAAAATAGAAAGCCTAGCTGATTTGGGGTTACATAAGGCAGATGATTCTAGAGTCTTGTGAGAGGAAGCTATAATGTGTTGCAGCCTGTGGAGGGTTGATTCCTCTGATTGTATTTGAGCTTTTGTAATGTAATAAGTTGTCCAAATCAATAAAAGAAAGTTCTATTTTCTATGTGCAATTTCTATTATTGTGTGTTTTATGATTTAGCCCCTTCATCAAGAATAAAACTTGTGAGTTAACCCCCACCGTGGTTTTTCCCTTAACCAGGTTTCCACATAAAAATCATGGTGTTATGTGTGTTGATTTTGTTTCTGCTCATGTATTGTTGATTCATGCTTTCATGGTTATATCATTCATCTGTTAATAAGTGGTAAAGAAATTTAAGTATCAGCAAAGAATAAAATTTTTTGTGACAACTGATTCACCCCCCCTCTCAGTTGTCTGTCCTAATTTCAACAATTGGTATCAGAGCAAGTTCCTCTAAAAGAAGCTTGACCGCTTGAGGAGATCCAAGATGTCGACTTACAAGAAGGATAGTCTGAGATTTGATGGGACAAATTACTCTCTTTGGAAGAGTCATATGGAGTGCCATTAGCAATGCATGGGTGAACCTTATTGGTTGATAACAAAGGATAAGTATGGGCCCCCAGCGAAAGGTCCTTCAACTCCATTTGAACTTAAAGATGTTGAAAACAACATTCGAGCAAAAGAAACCTTATTAAGTGCCCTGACTAATACAGAAATGACAAATGTCCTAGAATTGAAAATTGCTCATGGAATCTAGAAGAAGCTCAAAACTCTCTATGAAGGTTATGAATATGTCAAATGTGCTAAGTTACAGATCTTGAAGGGTAGGTATGAAAATTTGAGGATGAGTGAAGATAAAAACATCACTTCCTACATGCAGAAGGCAAATGAACTTGTGTGCAGTATCAGATGTACTGGTGGAAAACTGGAAGAATCAGAGATTGTTGGTAAAGTGCTCAGATCCTTACCCACTTCATACAAACATAGAGTTGTTGCTATTGAGGAAATTAGGACTATGACAACTATTACAAGGGATCAGTTAGTTGGCAAGCTTTCAGCATTTGGAATGAGTGAGTTTGGTGATTCTCTTCCTAAATCTGAATCTACATTTAAGGCCAGTGTTTTTGGAAAGCAAAGATTTGATCCAGGTGAAAGCTCTTCAAGAAGACTAACCAGATTAGAGAAGGCAAGGAAGGATCTTGAAGAAGATGAATCAGAGCTTGAAGAACTTGAAGCCCTTTTTGCCAAAAGACTACCAAGAGGATCCAATAAGTATGAAAGAAAGTTGACTTTCAAATGTTTTTCTTGCAATAAGATTGGTCATTTTGCCTCAAGATGCTCAGAGAGGGTTTCAAAGACAAACCCTAATAGACCTAAGATTCAAAAGAAATGCTACTATGTTTAAGAAGTTGCTGAAGGAGTTACTGATAATGAATCTGATAAGGGAAGTACCTTAGGAAATGAATGGTTGTTCATTGCCATCAAAGAAGAAGATCAGGTGCCTATTGAATCTGCTAGATGTGTGAATGTGGAAAGAGCCTTGGTTTCTTAGGTTGAAGAAAAGGATGAATGGGTAATTGACAGTGGATGCTCTCATCATATGACAAGTGATAAGAGTAAGTTTGTAAGTATGGAAAGGTATGAAGGTGGAATTGTGAAGTTTGGAGACAATTCATCTGGTAGAATCCATGGCAAAGGATCCATCTCTCTTGATGGTAAGAGTAACACTAATGATGTTTTGTATGTAGAAGGGTTGAAGCATAATCTTCTCAGTGTTGGCCAATTGGTTGACAAGGGATATGATCTCCGATTCAAGGATGGAAAATGTAGAATCTTGGAAGGCTCTAGAACTGAGATTACATATGGTACATAGACTAGAGGTAACATCATTCATTTAAGTGGTACTGGTAAAAGTTGTTTGATTGCTCAGATTGATCAGAGTTGGCTATGGCATAGGAGAATGTGTCAAGTAAAATTTGACAACATTGTCAAGATAAGTGCTACTCAGGTTGTGAGAGATCTTCCAAAGCTTGTAAAACCTGCTAATAACATGTGTAAGGAATGTCAGTTGGGCAAACAGAGAAGAACTACATTCAAGAGTAAAGAACAATCTCTAAGTGGTTTGTTGGAACTTGTGCACACTAATTTTTGTGGTCCTACCAGGGTTAGGAGTTTGTAAGGAGATAGATACTTTATGTGGTTGATTGCTGATCACTCCTGGATGATATGGGTCACTTTCCTGAGAGATAAATTAGAGGCTCTTAATAAATTCAAAGTGTTTAAGGCTAGGGTGGAGAATGAGATTAGTGTAAAGATAAAGTGTCTGAGATGTGATAGAGGTGGAGAGTTTACCTGCGGTGAGTTTAATGAATTTTGTGAAAAGCATGGAATAAGAAGATAGTTGTCTGCTCCTAGGACTCCTTAGCAAAATTGAGTTGTGGAAAGGAAGAACTAGACTATTTAAGAGGCTACTAGAACCATGATGATGGAGGCAAATGTTCCACATGTCTATTGGAGAGAGGCTATGAGTATTGATGTCTATGCTCTTAACCGAGTGCAGATCAAATGTAATTCTGGTAAAACACCTTATGAACTATGGTTTGGTAATGCTCCTTCTGTGAAATATTTTAGAGTTTTTGGTAGTAAATGCTATATCAAAAGAGATGAAGATCTAGGTAAGTTTGATGCAAGATGTGATGAAAGAATATTTCTGGGTTATTCTAATCAAAGCAAGGCATACCGGTGCTTTAACAAGAGATTGAAAAAGATTATGGAAAGTGCTAATGTCAAGGTTGATGAAAGCAAGGAGAGACCTTCAAGGTTTTTTGGTTATGAATCAAATGATCAAAATGAAATCCCAAATGAAGCAAAGCAAGTTTAGTCTACTCTGGAGAATCCAGTAACTCAAGAAGTTAATGTAGACGTTGAGGAACAAGTTCAAGAATCAGAAGTTGAAAAAAATCCTAAAACTCCCAGGTATGTAAGATTGAATTATTCTAAAAATTAGATCATAGGAGATAAAAATAAAGGTGTTCAAACTAGGAGAAGAATTGCTAAAGAACAAGAGGAGTATTGTCTAATTTCAAAGATTGAACCAAAATTAATGAATGAAGCTTGTAATGATGAAAGTTCGGTAAAAGCAATGGAAGAAGAATTAATACAAACTAAAAAGAATCATACTTGGGATCTTGTTCCTAGACCTAAAAACAAAAATGTAATTGGAACCAAATAGTTCTTTTGGAATAAATTGAATAAAGATGGTGAAGTTGTGAGAAACAAAGCAAGATTGGTGTGCAAAGTTTACTCTTAGGTAGAGGGAATTGATTTTGAAGAAACTTTTTCTCTGGTGGCAAGAATTGAAGCAATCATATTATTTCTTGCCTTTGCTTCTTACAAAGATTTCAAAGTCTACCAGATGGATGTCAAGTTAGTATTCCTAAATGGAGAGTTGGAAGAAGAAGTCTACATTGAGCAATAGGAAGGATTCTAGTTATCTAATCAAGAAGATAAGGTCTGTAGATTGAATAAAGCATTCTATGGACTTAAACAAGCCCCAAGAGCCTAGTATGCAAGACTAGATAAGTATCTGTTGAAGTTAGGCTTTAACAAAGGTACTGCTGATAGTAATATTTATTTCAAAATTGATCATGAACACATCTTGATTGTTGAGGTATTTGTTGATGACATCATCTTTGGTGGAAATGAGAGTATGTGTAAAAAATTTGTTGATCAGATGCAAAGTGAATTTGAGATGCCCATGCTTGGTGAAATGAATTTCTTCTTAGGTCTACAAATCATTTAGTCAGAAAAAGGCATCTTCATATCTTAGTCTAAGTATGTGAAAGAGTTGTTGAAAAAGTTTGGAATGGAGGATTCAAAACTAGTGGGTACTCCTATGGTAACCAAATGCAAGTTGAGTAAAGATGATGATTCCCCTAAGGCAGATCAGAAAAGGTATAGATCAATGATTGGAGGACTGCTTTATCTGACTCATACCAGACCTGATATTATGAATGCAGTTGGCCTTGTTGCTAGATTTCAAATTGATCCTAGAGAATCTCATGTTGTAGCAGTCAAAAGAATTTTTAGATATCTGAAGGGAACATCTGACTATGGCTTATGGTATCCTAAGTGTGATGATTTCACTCTTCATGCATATATAGATGTTGATTGGGCAGGAGATGTAGACGATAGGAAGAGTACTAGTGGAGGTGCATTTTTCTTGGGAAAGAGATTGGTTTCTTGGTTGAGTAAAAAGGAGGCAATATCTCTGTCTACTGCAGAGGCAGAGTACATAGCAGCAACAAGTAATTGTACTCAAGTATTGTGGATGAAGCAAATGTTGAAGGATATTAGAGTTGTGTTTGAAGAACCTGTTACAATCTTCTGTGATAATTCAAGTGCAATAAACATTTCAAAGAATCCATTGTTGCATTCAAAGACAAAGCATATATCCATCAAGTTTCACTTTTTGAGAGAGAAGGTAAATGAGAATGAAGTTAGATTAGAGTTTGTCTCTTTAAAGGACCAGATTGTGGATATCTTCACTAAGCCTCTACCTAAGGATACTTTTGAGTATCTCAGAGTGATGCTAGGGGTTATTACTCCTCCTTTTTAGAACTAAGGTACACTAAGGTGCATTAGTCCGATGGAATTCATAGTCATATCTTTTGATCTAGATTGGTGTTTAGGGGATGCTACTTAGGGGGAGTAGTCAATATGTTGATCTGGATTAAGAAAACAAAAAGAGGAAGAGATGATTGCAAATATGTGCCCTTTTCCATTGACGTCAAAGGGGGAGAGAAGTCATGTGAAAAACTTGGAAGCAAGCAATTGCTAGTTAAAGGGGGAGCAATGAAGAAAGTGGTTGTAGATGTGATAAGAGAAAGGGGGAGAAGCTCTTGTCTTGATGGTTGAAATAGTTTTTCACATCATATGTTGCCATCAATGACAAAGGGGGAGATTGTTACAAATATGTGCCTAATCAATGTTGTCATTGATGTCAACATTTCTTGTTGTTATTGGTGCTAACTGTATCCTATTCTAGAAGACTTGTATGTTGAGGATATTGAGAAAATTAACCTCTCTGGAAGAAACAAGTGAGTTACATACCTCTCTGTAAGAGACAGTGAAGACAGTGCAGTTCAATGAAGTAGATTGCTCTGCATTCCTAGTAAGATGAAGATTAGAGTCTACAGACCAGAGGGTGTTGTAAAGGATTGTTTGAAGTTGCTCTAGTTAAGATTTGAGGGATCCACTTGAAGAATTTGGGAAGTTATGGCCATCTAAGTAGAACCAAGTTTTGCAGGTGTTCAGAGGTGACAGAGTGACAGGAATTTGGTTCAGATTGATCCGCATTGAAATATTATTATTTGCAGATCGAAAGGAGTGTTTGGGATGTCAGTGTGTAACCTCAACTCAAATGGTTCATGGTTTGGAGGTCTGCAAGCAATCTTTCTAGTGTGACAGTCATGGCAATTGGTGTTCTTGAGTTCCCAGATGAAGGTGCAAGTGTTTTTGGTGATTTGAGGTGGTGCGTTTGTTCCTGTTGATTTAATTGTGCTTGTGGTGATCTTTTGATCATGTTCCTACTATGTTGGTGGTCTGCATTGAGGTTTAAGCTCGTGATTGAAGATTTGTCCTTAGGAGTTACTGTTCTTTCCAATCTTGGCCGATCGGATGCTTTGTACTTGTTGTGGATGATCTAAGAAAGGTTCTATGAAGTGTGGCATGGTGTTCGAGGAAGATTTACATCCCAGCTATGTTTGGTTGACAGTATAGTGATTCACATTAATTTGGATGTTTGTAGTGCTAACCTTGATGTATATTCCAAGGTTGATGAAGCATATAAATATGTGTGGTTGAGTTGTGGAAATGTATCCTTGTGCAAAAATAAAAAGATCCTAAGAAAGGAAGAAAGGCAGAGTAGAGAAAAGGAAGAGCAGAAAAAGAAGAGTAGTAAAGGATGAGAAGACAACAAAGAAATGTTTGAGGGTAGAGCAGAAGTATTGTGCACTTCAATGGAATTGAACCTTTCATGAAGAAGATGTTGTTTTCCAGTTCAATCTTTCTGTGAGAAACTTATAAATATTTTTGTAGGCAGTGAACCTCCTTGAGAAGTGAGCTCTGGGTAGTGCACCTTGAAGGCATGTGCCTTCCCCATTTTCTATTCTTTTAATAGAGAATAAATCTTGTGGGTTAACCCCCACCGTAGTTTTTCCCTTAACCAGGTTTCTACATAAAAATCCCAGTGTTATGTGTGTTAATTTTGTTTCTGCTCATGTATTGTTGATTCATGCTTTCATGGTTATAGCATTCATCTATTAATAAGTGGTAAAGAAGTTTAAGTTGCAGCAAAGAATAAAAGTTTTTGTGACAACTGATTCACCCCCCCTCTCAGTTGTCTTCCCTAATTTCAACAGTTGATGCCTCAGCACGAAGAGATAAGGTTAAGAATTAGCAACAAAGGTTTTAGTCAGGACAGAGACTATGAATGCAATAGATAAAGGTAGAGTTGTATAGAGCATCTTGGTTGGTAATTTTGCAAGAGGCTCTTACCCTCCACAAGAAGTTTGATGTGCAAGAAAATTTGACCAAGTAAGAAGACATGTTATGAATTTTGGCTAAGTATCTGTCCAGTAAAATCAAGCTACAATGTTTTGATAATTTGGTCCACATTGGTCCACTATTGAAGATATTCATCTATGGTTTTAGCATATGGTTATTAATCATTAGATACATCTACATCCAAAATTTTGTCTGATTTTGATGATTGGCTTGAAAGTAATGAGTAACAAAAGTTTAACTTAATAGAACACAATTTTTTCTAGTATAGAGTAGTCTTCATGTTGATTGGAGATGTTTGGGATCTATAGATGAACTTAGAGGTGAATGAATATGAATCAGATGAGTCTTTAAGTAGTGAAGAAGAAGAAACTAAAGAAAAATAAGTATAGGTTGAAGAAGAAGAAGCTCCAAAAAGAATCCCTAAAACTCCCAAGTATGTGCAGAAGCATCACTTTGAATACCAAATCATTGGTGATAAAAGCAAAGGTGTATTGACAGGAAGGAGAGCTACTGAAGAACAAGTAAATCTATGTTTACTTTCTAAAGTTGAACCTAAAATAGTGGTTGAGGCATGCAAGGATGAGTATTAGATCAAGGCTATGGGAGAAGAGCTAATGTAGATTGAGAAGAATCAAACTTGGGAACTTGTCTCAAGACTAGAGAAAAAAAATGTAATTAGAACTAAGTGGGTATTCCATAACAAATTGAATGAGAATGGAGAAGTGGTAAGGAACAAGGCAAGACTTGTGTGTAAAGGCTACTCACAAGTGGAAGGAATAGACTATGAGGAAACTTACTCTCCGATGGCAAGAATGGAGGCCATTAGGATGTTTTTGGCTTTTACAGCACATAAGGATTTCAAACTGTATCAAATGGATGTGAAGTCTACTTTCTTGAATGGTGACTTGGAAGAGGAAGTGTACATAGAGCAACCGGGAAGATTTCAGTTGTCAGATAAGCCAGATATGGTTTGCAGGTTGAAGAAGGCATTATATGGATTGAAGCAAGCTCCCAGAGCTTCGTATGCAAGGTTTCACAGGTATTTATTACAACAAGGATTCAATAAAGGTACTGCAAATAGTAATCTATACATCAAAATAAGTCAAGATCAAATTCTAATTGTGGAGGTGTATGTAGATGACATAATTTTTGGTGGAAATGAAGGTATGTGTAAAAGTTTTGCAGATGAGATGTAGAAAGAATTTGAAATGTCAATGTGTGGGGAAATGAATTTCTTCCTTGGCTTACAGATCAATCAGATAGATAAGGGTATTTTTATTTCTCAGTCAAAGTATGTAATAGAGTTGTTAAAGAAGTCTGGAATGGAAGATTCTAAACTAGTTTGTACTCCTATGGTTACTGGTTGTAAGTTGAGAAAGAATGATGAATCTCCTAAGGCTAATTAGAGCAAGTATAGATCAATGATTGGAGGATTACTATATCTGACTGCTACTAGACTAGATATTATGCATGCAGCTTGTCTTGTGGCTAGATTTCAAGAAGATCCTAGAGAGTCACATGTTATGGTAGTTAAGAGGATATTCAGATATTTAAAGGGCACTTTAGATTATGGCTTGTGTTATCCAAAAGATACTGACTTTACTTTAAGTGCTTATACAGATGTAGATTAGGCTGGTTGTGTAGATGATAAGAAAAATACAAGTGGTGGTGCATTCTTTCTTGGATGTAGATTGGTGTATTGGCTAAGTAAGAAACAAGATTCAGTGTCTTTATCTACTGTAGAGGCATAATATATTGCTGCAGCATCATGTTGCACATAGGTGTTATGGATGAGACAAACCCTGAAGGATATCAAAGATGTGTATGATGAGTCAATTTCTATTTTCTGTGATAATACAAGTGCTATTAACATTTCAAAGAATCTGGTGATGCATTCAAGGATAAAGCATATCTCAATTAGGTATCACTTTCTGAGAGATAAGGTTATAGAGAATGAAGTGAAGCTTGAGTATGTGCCTACAAAGGTTGCTGACATATTCGCTAAGGGTCTTCCTAAGGATACATTTGAGTATCTCCAGGAGAAGTTAGTGGTTATTGCCCCTCCTTTAAAATAGATGCATAAGGAGATGCATCAGTCTAGTAGACTTCAAGATTCATTCTTTTCTGGACTAATGTTGGAGGCTACCTCCTAGGGGGAGCAGGTAGTGATCATGATGATTGTTGTAGTCAGGGGGAGTGTTATGGGAATTTTTTCCGAAGAAAATAATTATAAAAAATAAAGTTTATTAAATATTATTTAAAGAATCAAAGGAGGGGAAAGAAAATTATTTAACAACAAAGGAGATGTGTAAAAGAAAAGGATGTAAATAAAGTTACTTTCAAGTTAGAAAGAAGTTAAAAGGTTAAAAGAATCTTTAAAAAAAATAGCACTCATGATTCTTAAAGGAAATTAAAATAATAATTATATTCCCTATTTTTTTAAGATTGGGTGTGATGGTTGGAAGTCACCCTTTGGGTTATTATTTAAACTTGAGAAATGAATGTAAATAAAAAGGGGGGAATTAATTGGAAATCATTGAGGAAAACTATACAGGAAAGTATAGGAAAAGAGAAATAAAAAGGAATACAAAATTTGGAAGGCACACAAGAGTGAAGGTTTTGGTTCTGGATAGCATTTAAACATTTGGAGAAGGGGCACACTACATGTATCCAACTCGAGGTATAGCATACACCTAGGAGTGTCCTGGCTAGGGCTGAGTTTATGTCATAAAGATAGGTTGGTTCTGTGCAAGAACCAGTTCCTCCAGGGGTGTTTGTGTTGAAAAAAGTTAGGGCCAGTAACCCTATCTCTATGTGCAGGATAGTAGCTTTCCAGAAACTATTAAAGATATGTATTATTTCCATTGCCTATAATTTTAAATGTTATCTATGTTAGTTTATCATCTCTTGTTAATGTTATAAATGTCATTATTTTGATATTCATATTATTGCTCAAGTGATTAATTATTGTTGCTCCATTTATTTATTAATTCTCCAATATGTATGCCCTTACTCATTAAATAAATTAAAACATCTTTAATTTTTCTATTATTGGAGAATAGTTAGGTTACATTTTATATGTATGCCCTTACTCATTAAATAAATTAAAACATCTTTAATTTTTCTATTGTTGGAGAATAGTTAGGTTACAGGGAGTAAGAGTTGATCTAGTTTGGTGTGCACTCATAAGGGGGAGTATTCAGGGAAGTTAAAAGAAAAGATCATGTGACTTGATAAGAGTGAAAGAAGATCTGTGCTGCCCTTTTCTATTGATGTCAAAGGGGGAGAGAGATCAATGTGAAAAAGAAAAGAATCAGTGATCAGAGAGAGAGTAAGATGTGTAAAAGAAAGGGGGAGAATAAGAAAGTAAAGAAGATTGGTGCAGAGTTGTGTCTTGATGGTTTTTCACATTATGTGTTGCCATCAATGACAAAGGGAGATTGTTTCAAGTATGTGCTAATTGGTTTTATCACTGATGTCAACAAGCTTGTGTTGTCATTTTTGTCAACTGTGTCAAGAATATGAGTAGTTTGTGTCGAGTAGAGATCAAAGATAAGGTTGTGCAGAGATGAGGATATGAACTATTGCTGAAGGTGTTTTGGCTTCTTTGTCAAGGTACTAAAGATGTTGAGAATTTACTTTTGTTGTTTGGTGTCCAAGTGATTTTAAGAAAATTTGATTAATAAAGGAAACAGTGTGTTGAAGATGTGTTCTGACTTAATAGAGTAGTGTTCTATTTTTTCTCTACATTTCTTCCTTGTTAAAGATCTATTTTTGTGGTTTGAATAAGTTGTTCAGAGGTGTTCAGAGATGCTATGTGACAAGGGTTGTTGGTCTTTGGCATTTAATCATGTTTTCATGTGTCAAATCTAGGGCTGTGTCCTTGGCTATCTGCAATTAGGAATCCTATAGTTGCTAGTCCATTTAACTAATTCTGCTAATCTTATTTGTTATGGAAATTAATGTTGCTAATTTATCTACTAAGAAAGTAAATTCTAAAAGTACTGGGAACAAATCTGAAATAGTAAATTGCTAATATTGACTTATCCTAATCCACACAATTGAAGCATGCATTTATCTATGAGAAAACAATAACTATCTTCCTAAGTAGAATCTGAAACAAGATAATGAACAAACAAATACTAGCTTCCTGTCTTGATGGCGGGAGTGGGCCCTTGCTCCTCACCCTCAGGACTGAAGACTACAGCAATAAATCAATACAGGAATATAATATCACAATCCTTCTTCAGTCTAATCCCATCAGTATGCTTTTGTATTCACAAAGTATCTATATCATTAAGATTACAATAAAAATCTATCTTTCTTCGGCTTCTACCTTATATATTTATACCAAATCCAGTGATGAGATATCACTTACTCTAACTATCAGTTTATCTATGAGATAGCATCAATCTCTTATTCTATCAAATGTTTAACTACAGAGTAAAATCGTGCAATTGAAATAGATTTTAGTGGTACAACAGTCCCATTATATCTGGAGTCTTAGTTTCAAATAACAACTGGGTAGCGAGGCCCTAAAATATAGGTACTTAATCAGTTTGTTGAGAACTCATGCAAAATCAATAAAAGAGGAATTAAACTTCTAGAAGTTAACTAGAGTCTTCACTCAATTACTCAGGCGTTGGCTAAGTAATCCCTGGAGCACTCCAATTGCCACTGGAAGTGTTGACTGATAGTGGTGCTGGAACACTGCATTGTATTAAGGAGGGCTTTGAAGGTGTGTACTTTTGTCTACAACTCTAGAGATGTGTTTATGACTTCTATCCAACTCCGAAGATGATTCACCCTTGGTCCTCTTATTTCAAAATCTCTCCAATCATATTGGAAAACATCAGAGACTGGTGTGGTATCCTTCATGTCAGCTCTGGAGATTATTAGGACCATCTCTAGAGATTCTCAAAATTGCTTTTGCCTGAACATTTGCACCTATAGATTCAAAAAGAGAGAATTTTTGCATATTTCTTTTAAATTGTTGCATGAGTCCTTCAATCAAAAATCATGACTTTTGGTAATTCATATCTCATTAATATAATTAGAACAAATCTTATCAATTTGCTATGGTGCAATTACCAAGACAACAAAATAAGAAGGATGGAAAAGGGAGGTAAAAAGGTGTATTATTATGGGTACTACCTGGCACTCATCACTATGTTCTAGATTTTGTGCTCTAGTTCATTGTGCAAAGAAAGTTGTGTTCACCAATGTGTGGACCGTGTTTCTAGGTTGTGCAGAGGTGTCTAGGAGAAACTATTTTACTCCACATTTCTCCATAGATTTGTTTATCACTTTACAGTTCTGGATTTATGCTTCTAAGGTCTATATCTTTCTTTAGTTCAAGTGGTTCATGGTTTGGTTCTTCGCAAGTTTATTTCTTGAGTTGCAGTTGATGACAGAGTAATCCAAGTGCTTTGGTGTGAGCTTTCTATAGGTGAAAGATGTTGCAAAGGATTTTGTTGGTTTTCAGGTGCTTGTGGATGTTTCTAGATCATTTTCAAGCTTGGTGCATGGTTCGCATGTCATCTTTTGGTCTTAAGGAATTGTGCACTTAAAAATTCAGAGTGTTAACACAAGTTTGGCTAACTTGTTTGTTTACACTAATTGCAGTTGTGGTTCGGTGATTGTGAAAGCATGATGAAGCATGTATGTATGGATTTAGGCTCATGCTAAGGTGTGATGTGGTCTACATTTATTCCTTTCCTCTATCAGAATGTTTTGGTCCAAACCTAATTTGAATTTTATGGGTTAAGATGTGTTTCCGACCTTGGAGAATGTTTTCAAGGTTGATGATGGTATAAATAAGTGTCAAGGATTCGTGACTGGATGCATGCACAATGGATATGATGTCTGTGATGTAAATTTCATCAGTACACTAAGAGATTTCATGTGTTAGTCTATTGGATGTAGTGAGTAGAAGGTGTCTACTATTTTTCATTGTTGCTATGAAGGTGTTGTTTGTGTTGTGGTGAATATTGAGCTTCATTGGAACTAAACTCCATGCATATGTTAGATGCAATTATATCAGTTCATCCTTGGTAGTGAGCCTTCTCTTCTATCCCTCTCTTCTAGACAGTGAGTCCTTTGGCAGTCAGCCTTTCTTACTTTCTTTTGGGCGGTGAGCCCTCTGGCAATGAGCCTTTTATAATTCGGTGTTGCTACTACTTTATATTGTGAGCTAATCCTCACCATGGTTTTTCCCTTATTAGGTTTTCCATGTAAAATCTAGTGTTGTCTTGAGTTTTTGTTATTTGCTTTTCATGCTTAATCATCATAACAAGTTTAAAGGTTAATGTGGATCTGAATGTTTGTGAGGGTTTGAAATTTTTGATACAATTGATTGACCCCCCTCTTAGTTGTCTTGTGCATTCAACACCTCTTGAGGAAGATTTGCTAGAATGTGATGAGAAATAGTATGATGGCTTCCATATTCATGAGGATTCATTTTTATGATGTTGATATGAAAAATATTTAGGCTTAATAGTATATTCTCCAATATAAGAAGGGGTAAAGTCAAGTGTTTCTCAATCCTATAAATATAATGAACTAGATGAGGAGGAGATTTTATCTTGATTTATGTCATGTCATAGTAGATGTAGAATTGTTGTCTAGTGATGGTGTATTGATGTTTAGGGAGAGGAAGGCATTTGGTCTAATGAGTCTTGTGAGGTTTCTTTAGTGAAGTTTTGAAACAAAGGAGTGATATAAAGGGATGAATCAAGAGTAACTTTTGACCAGTGGCCTAACAATGTTGAAATGGAACCTCATTAGTGTATGATTTATTTTTGTGCATAAACTCTATACATCTATGAATGGTTGAGGGAACATCATGCATTTCATGTAACCAAGGTCATCATAAAAGTAAGTTACATGCTAATTTTCCTATCGTGACATGTATTGAGAGTAGCAAGATCAACTATGATGGGGAAGGTAATGGTTTTAAGAGTTTCTTTACTAACATTATCAAAGTAATGAATAGCCAAATCTAATTTATCTAGGTTTGAGTAATCAATGTGGATGCATCACAAAAATTTAATACTACAAATGTTAAGTCTGGATCCATACTTTTGTTATAGAGTAAAATGTGTACACTTGTTAATCATGACCTATTTTAACACCTTTTTGAACATTAAACAATTAAATCTTGATCCCAATGAAGAAACCCAACAAAATAAGGTTAGGATTGGTCTAAGGCCACTTAAATGGACACTCTCCAGAATTTGTGGGCTAAAGGACTAGGTTGCCTAGCGCCATGGTCACAGATATTAGGCCTAGTCCTATTTTGTGGTGTCGGCTTAAAACACCTCCTTAACTTTTACATGTTGGCCCCATTTGGTTTTATTTATCGTTGGTGAGTGGGAATGCATATATAAAAGAGTTTTACAATTTATTTTCATAACAAGAGATCAAGAGAAGAATTAGACATCAAGAAAAGAATTAGAATTGCTTCATGTTTGATCTCCTATGCTCAAGTGCTCTTCATGCTTGGATGTGCTACATGCTTGTGGATGTTATGATGCTCATTTGTAGTTTTTGAAGGAAGTTCAAGCTATCTTTATCTATCTCCTTATTGGTACATGATATTGAGTTATTTACATCAACTAGGGTTTCATATCTTGTGGTAATCTTTATCACTTTCATTCATATTTTCATCATATATTGTTGATCTTGCCTCTACCCTCCTAGGGCATTGACTTTTGGATCACTAATAATCACTGTAGTGGAGGTGGAAACACCAACATGGGATCTAACTAAGGCAAGCCCCTAAACACAACTCAACATTTTCCCTCTTTTCTTGTGTGTAGGTTGAAGATACATGTTTCTGAAGACAAGATCCGAGAAGAAGAAAGGGTTTGTAGGTACAGGTCTGGTGAAACTAAAAGATTTTGTAAAACCCTAAATTGGGTCTAGGGCGCCTAGCACCCTGGTCTTTTTGTGCTCCCAAACTCAGATCTAGGTTTTGATCTATTTCCTAAGCTCTACTATACTTTCTAATTTTTTGTTTCTGTTTCTGACTATCGCATAGCTGTCAATCTTTATCAATTAAGGTTTCATCTTTTGCCCTAGTTTAGCTAGTTAGTTTTGGTTGAATTTGGTTGATTCTCCTATATACAAAAAAATGGTAGAACCCCTATAGTTTGGCTCTCCTTCATGGGTAGAAGCCAAGATCAGTTTGTGACTTAATGTTTATGGAAGAGGGTTTGACCTAGTTTAACCTCTTAGGCTAGATCCCCCTATAGACACCCAAATTTGTCCCAACTTTGTCCATGTCTAGTAACACCTTGTTAAATCATTATTCATTAAGCCAATTAATTAAATAAATTTTATTTATTTAATTAATTTCACATGCACAATCCCATTTATCTTATCCCCATCCCAATTAATTAAATAAATTTTATTTATTTAATTAATTTCCACATCATATCTTATCCCATCCTATTCATCTTTCAAATTAATTAAATAAATTTTATTTATTTAATTAAATCCAACTCATATCCCAAATAATTCAAATATTTTATTTGAATTAAGTCTTTATCTTTCATCACATTCCAACACTTGTCCATTTCTCCTTAATCATGTGTTGTAATACAATTTTTATCTTTCACATGCACAACTAATGGGACCTAATTTTAGTATTTATATACACAAGCACACCTAAGCATTATCTTCCCTTGCCACATGTCACATGACTACAATTTCTTGATGTGCAAGATAACCTAACTTAATCCTATCCATCCATTTCATCTAAAGCCCAAATTGATCATAGCCATCCATTTGAACCAAGCCAATTCTATAAATCAACCCCCTCATAAGCCATTAGAATGCATTGAGCCTCAAGTACCCTTATTCTGCCAGATTTTCTATAATGCATGGAGCATCAAGTACCCTTATTCTACCAGATTTTCTATAATGCATTGATCCTTAAGTATCCACATGCTGTTGAAATATTATTAGAGCCTTTGCATCCTTCATCTATCATTCATTCTAACATTGTCATCTTAATGTTATGCTGCAGAAGTGAGCACCCAACATTCTTCCAACAATAATCCTTCAAAATCTTGCATGCTCATGCGAGGTGGAGAAGAGTAATAGAGATAAATCAAGCATAGTGTGGAGATCGGTTTGCATTTACATTTGTTATTTTGATTTTCATGTTGTCTTGTGCTTCATTGTGCATTGCTAGGGTTTTTATCATTGATGTTTATTCATTTGCCCTGATTTGCAATTTTACCCTAACTACATTTGGCACGCCCGGTGGGACTCACCCTCTTTTTGCAGGTTTATGCACTTTGATTTGTAGGTTGAAGATATTTTATATTGCTGATTTTTTTTATTTAGGACTAGATCTATTGCAGAGAGTTTTTTGTTTTACACAGGTCCTGCAAAAAGGAGATCTTAGATTCGCTAGAAAGAGGACTTCGCGAGCTTTTCGAAAAGTGGTTACATTAAAGATTTGACTCAGTATTCAAAGAGTTATGATGATTTGATGTTGACCCTGCGATTCTAATTTTTTAGAAATTTTTAACGCGCGACTTTTTACTGATTTTTTAATTTATGAATAGATCTGTTGCAGAGAGTTTTTTGTTTTACAGATGTCCTGCAAAAAGGAGATCTTAGATTCGTTGGAAAGAGGACTTCGAGAGCTTTCCGAAAAGTGGTTACATTAAAGATTTGGCTCAATATTCAAAGAGTTATGATGATTTGAAGTTGACCCTGCGATTCTAATTTTTCAGAAATTTTTGACGCGCGACATTGTGCTGATTTTTTTAATTTATGATAAGATCTGTTGCAGAGGGTTTTTTGTTTTACACAGGTCTTGGAAAAAAGATATCTTAGATTCGTTGGAAAGAGGACTTCGAGAGCTTTCCGAAAAGTGGTTACATTAAAGATTTGGCTCAGTATTCAAAGAGTTATGACAATTTGAAGTTGACCTTGCGATTCTGATTTTTCAAAAAATTTTGACGCGCGACTTTTAGAAAAAAAATCATATCTTTCAATCTAGCTAACCAAATCACATTATGTTTTTTGCAGGTGGTTATAAATATTTAAATCTATTTTTCTATATTATTATTTTTCAGATCTATGGTACAAATAGATTTTTTGTCAAAAAAAAATTATTTTCAAACCCTAGTTTATGATAATAGCTTCTTCTATGCAAGTTTACTTTTTTTTTTTAGAATTGGTGACTTGTAAGGGCATCTAAGGAGCTGAAGCAGCATTGACATCAACATCTACATCAAATTAGAAAGCGATTGTATCAGGTGCACCCATTCTAATCTTTCATCTCTTAATCTTATTTGATCACACATTTAGACTTTGGGATTAAAACAAACATTGTTTGCTATCACATATCGAAAGTGGGCATAAAATAAACTATTGTCTTCCAACTCATTTGGATTTGGGTTTAAAAAGAATGAGTGCTTGAATTGTCTTCCTCACATTTCAATTTTCTAAAGGGGAATTAACCACTATGAGTGTGGATCAAGTGATAACTCACTTGGTTTGCTTTTGTCATACCCTATCTAGGAGGCCTGTTTAGAGACACACCACTCCAAGGGACGACCTTAATCGAAGCTGAATCGAAAGACACCCTCATTGGGAGTTGTAAATCTTGTCACTCTTGGCTAAGCCCCAAAGAACTTTATACCTTTGGGAAGTGAAGGTGAAGGGTGGGTTACCCCTTTCTCCTGGCTGTGTGGTAGGATTTCACTTTCAATTCCTTAGTCAACCTTGTGCAATCTAGCCTAAGACCTAATTGGCCATACCCACTTGACTAGACATTAGGCTTGTGATGTGTTTTCAAGTGCTTGCTTAATAATCATCACATTTTATTTTCAAAGTCAACAATTGTTTATGTGTCTTGCGTGAGTGATTCATGTGTGTATATGCATAATCATTTGATTGAACATTGCCAAATCAAGCTATAAACACCAAACACATAAACAATTCATCCTCCATTTGATCCACATCACCCAATTTTGTCACTCCACATAATATCCTAATCATACCCAAATCAATTTTATTCTGAACATATCCTAGTCACATCCATACTCATTCTAAATCATCTCCACATCATCATCAACCTAGTCTTAGTCAACACTTGTCAGGATGGTCGTAATCATTCAAGGGGGCTATCCCTCTAGTCATGAGACAAATCCCAAGCCTAAGGTGACAATTCAAGGGGGCTATCCCTCTAATCATGAGATAAATCCCAAGCCTAAGGTGACAATTCAAGGGGGCTATCCCTCTAATCATGAGACAAATCCCAAGCCTAAGGTGACAATTCAAGGGGGTTATCCTTATAATCATGAGACAAGACCTAAGCCTATAATCACAATTCAAGAAGGCTACCCCTCTAATTCAAACAATGAAATAAAGCCAAATCCCAAGGTCACAATTAGAGGAGCCCTCCTTCCTAATCCAAATCATGAGAAGAAACCAATCACAATTAAAGGTGGCTATCTTCCTAACCCAAATCATGAGAAAAAAACCAATCACAATTAAAGGTGGCTATCTTCCCAATCCAAATCATGAGAAGAAACCAATCACAATTAAAGGTGGCTATCCTCCTAATCCAAGTCATGAAGACAATCCAAGACCAAAGATCACAGTCAAAGGAGCCTTTCCTCTTAAGACCAAGTTTATACTTCGAGGAGGCCATCACTTTACTTATGAGGATGAGACAAGTTCAAAACCCAATCCATCCACACATCAAATCAATTCTGCATCAACTTATCCCACTTCATATCAATCTAATCCATCCACACACCAAATTAATTCTGCATCAACTTATCCCACTTCATATCAACCAAATTCATCCACATGTCATATCAACCCTTTATCAACCTATCACAACCCTTATCCATATCAATCCATATCACAACAATCATTATCCTATGCAACCTCTCCATCATCATCACATCAACACATTTACCAACATCAACAACAAATCATATCACAACAACAAGTCCAAACACTATCCCAACCTCAACAAATTCCACATCAACCTTACATGTCATATCCATCCACCTCCTATCAACTTAATCCACCTATCCACCAAGTCAATGCCACATCAACCTATGAACATCCACCTCAAGCTTATCTAATCCCTCATGCCACCATTCCAATGCACTACCAAGCCCATCCACAAAGCAATCAAGTGATATCACATGAACAACAACCAAGTCCCAATGGTCTTTTGTATATAAATCAAGTGAGCACAAGTCAACCTTGCCAAAAAGATCAAATGCCAGCATCTTTGGGTCCACCTCAAGATATTTTGTCTACATATCCTACCATTACACCTAGCTTCCAAGACTATCAATGGCCTCCACAACAAGCACAAATGAGCCCAAATCCACCTTTACAACAAGAAGCACATCCAAGTCAAAGTAGTCCCTTGTACATAAATCAAACAAGCCCAAGTTATCCTATGCAAGACTTAATTACCTTTGATAAGGGAGATATCGATCTAGAGTGGCCTTCATCATCCAATCACATGCCGACACATGAGCCAACAAGTCCTATCCCAACACCACCATGTGATCCTACTCCTAGTCCATTGGTCCATCAACCTTCCAAATCACCAAGCCCTTCATTACCTTCATCACCATGTCATTCTAATCCTTCACCAAAGGTTGCCATTGAGATAGTTTTACAAAGAATGCTTGAAGCAAAACTCATTGAACTTCCTGAAGTCAAACCATGTGAAGAAAGTCCATATGATGAACATGATTATTGTGCATACCATAGGACCAAAGGCCATAATACAAATCAATGCCTAATATTTGTCCCAATTGTTTACAAGGTGTACCTACCTATAATGAGAAATCATGCAACATCATTCAAATTCCATGTATCACCCCCATCCAATCCAAATATTAGCCTATCAAACTCCATTATCCTTCCATCCAATCACTATCCTAATCACAAGCCTACAACACCATCTACTATTATCATTCATCCATTATATTTCCCATCCACTCATACACTTGCAAAGGATGTGATCCATTGGCTACTAGCTAGGAATAAACTAGCCCCATGTCAAACACCCATTCATGAGCCTACCAATGAACTTCCAAAGGTCATGTCCAATCCTATAATCCCATCATGTGGTCAACCTATCCTTGAGCCTATTTAAGAGCCCTCAATTAACATTCTTAACCCTTCAAGTCCATCATGTGACCTACAAGACATCAAGCCTATTCAAGAACCCTCTATTATGAATCCAAGTCAAGAGTCATCATGTTCTCATGTTGTTGACCAAGAGCCTATCCAAGAGCCTTCCAATTCCATTCAATCAACCCAAGAGGTATGTCAAAGGTTTAATCTTAAGCATGTGGAAATATTAAGCCCTAGTCCAACTCAAGATCAAAACACTTTTATACAACCCATCCATAACATGTTTCTTTTCCATGATCAAGATGATAGCCATAATGATGAATCTATCCATAAGCCACTTGATCCTATCCATCTCCCAACAACCATTCATGAGCAAGCTATCTAAATTCAACCTATCCATAACATTTACCTTCTTTATTATCAAGATGATACCTATGAAGAAGCTATATATGAGCACCTTGATCCTATCCATAATCTTATATCCATCCATGAGCAAGATATCCAAATTGCTCCTAGTCATCTGCCATCTAGCCCTATCCATAATGAACAAACATCCACTTGTCATGATAAGACACTTGTCCCCCTAATAAGCATAGAAGATCAAACAAATAACTTAGATCTTAGTGAACACAATGCTAATGATTCTCCCTCCACATCTACCATCGATCCCATTTCAAGTCCACCATCATGTCCTAGTGGTCTTACCACCTTCCTCCATGAATGTTCTTCCTTAAGACAACAACAACCATTGTCCTCCATTTCATCTTCTCCATCCAATAACAAACTCAAGTCTAGTGTTTAAACCACACCTAGTCCCATTGTCCATCGCATCCTCCCAAACATGAACTACCAAGGCAAAGGTCTCAACCTTTATGAACAAGGTATTTTAGAGCCAAACCATGTCAAAGTTCCTCCATGCTCATATGGCCTTGGATACACACCCCAAGGTAAATAAGCTAAAGATGTTGGTAATCCCTTCATGCATCCTAAACCTACCACATTCCATCACACCCCCCATCTAGCCAAAACATATGTAGCCATTCCACCTCCATCATCCTATAAATGTCAAAAGCATGTGATTGTACACCTTCTGCCATCCACTTTGCCTCCACTTTTACCAACTCCAAATATCCCTCCATCCACCTTGCCACCGTTGCTTCCAACACCTAACATACCTATCATTCATAAGTATCCTTACATCCCTAATCACGGCCAACAAAAGCACACATCGTTTAAGCATAAAGCTTCCAATCATTCCATCCACTCCACCCACCCCATGGGATTCCAAAATAAACATTTGGATGCCTTTACTTATAAAGCTAAGAATCCAACTCAAACTCCTAAGGACCATCATGCCTTAGGGCATCAATGTGAAAAGTCTCTAAATCATCCATCTTCTAAGCAAAGTACACTCACAAAGTTATCCAAGCCCATACCTTCAAATGCAAAGCCCAAAAGCAAAACGGTTTGGGTTCCTAAGAAAATATCTAGCAAGTCAAACGAGGCATCCTCATCCACATCTCAAGAATCCCAACCACCTATATCCATCCAAAAGCCTACTTCCATCCAAAACTTCCATTCCCTTCAAAAATCCCATAAGCAAAATAAAAGTACTAAAAATACTAAATCTATGTGGGTTCCTAAATCACTTCATCAACCATCTCCTAAGCAAACATCTCCATTGCTTCCTACACCACCATCTCACCAAGAGCTTCAATGTTTATCACGGTGTGTGCAACTGTTGGTCATGGTTCCCTTCTACTCCACGGCACCTCCACATAACTACATCTCCCCATCTTCCATCCATTATCCTACATATCTCCCCCATGCTATCCCTATGGTCCATGCTTTGGCATAAACTTTTCATCCATTTTCATTCCATAAGCCAATATAATCCACATCATAGTCCACTATCCCCATCCATCTATCCTTGTATGAGCCTTCCATAATCTACATCCTAATCCATTATCCACCTAATCCATCTCCCATCCATGCAATCCCTTATCAACATCTATGAGCACACTTGACATGGTCCATGCGAAGACATCATCAATCTCTAAAGGGACACAATCAACCTTCATAACACTAGCCACTTGAGTCCCTCCTATCCATTACTACGGTGAAAACCGGGCAAACAGGCACCATGTGTAATTGTCATCCCATCTAAAAAAAAGAAAAAAATAAAAAATAAATAATTAAAAAATTAAAATAGTAAAGAGAAATCGCTTTGTCCAATGGTGAAAACCTAGTAAACAGGTGCCTTGGATAAGTACCATGATGAAAACCTGGCAAACAGACATCATGTGTAGGTTGATCTTCTATGCCACTTACACTTGGGGGCACATTGTCTCATCCAACCTATCCATTTCCAAACTATCTATCCCATTATATCATTTTCCATCTTATCATGTCCTATCTTGTCATCCTACCATCCTTAGCCATTACATAAACATGCCTATCCTATTGAACCCATTTATCCATCCTCCGCCTTTTGATCTTGATAAAGATATAGGGGTAAAATCTTGAAACATGTTTGGATATTTCTTGACATACCTTCTTTTGAAACCAAGTCCTATCCATTGACCCTTTATCCATCTTATCCAAACCAATCTAATCCATCATCCCTTGGTCATGAATTTTATCATACAAAATCTTAAGCATTACCACCTAGAATAGGGCAAGTTATTCTTCCTATGCAACATAGCCTTTCAAGATCACATCCTAGCTCTTTTATGATCCATCCACTATGGCATATCCTTATCATGAGCTTTCCATCTTATAGCTTATCCCCATCCATTTATCATGAGCTTTCCACTATAGCCTACCTATCCATTTATCATGAGGTAAGCATCCATCCCTTATATGGCCTATGCTCTTATCTATCCATCTATCATGAGCCTTTCATCCC
The DNA here is from genome assembly GCA_027924645.1 of Cunninghamia lanceolata. Classification (NCBI taxonomy): domain Eukaryota; kingdom Viridiplantae; phylum Streptophyta; class Pinopsida; order Cupressales; family Cupressaceae; genus Cunninghamia; species Cunninghamia lanceolata. The sequence goes on from BSBN01000458.1 coordinate 6,701,280, forward strand.
ATTTACTATGAGCCCATCCCTTTTATCCATCCCTTGCACCTAGACTTGGTTTTCTCCCTTGTCATTGGTATCAAGCACAAAGGCTACCCAATTGTAAATCCATTGACATCCCAAAAACATACCAAAAAAAATAAAATATTCCAAAAAACAAAAAAAAAATCAAATATGTCGAAAAATCTAAAAAAATCAACTATCCAATGAAAAATCCAAGCCATAAAACCAATCATATCATCCAAAACAATCCACTCCATCAACATTCAATCAAAATCAAATCATCATCATCATCATCAATTCTTCCTATCAATAACATTCATTCATCCATTTCAATCAATCACCTCTTCCAATCATATCAATCAAATCAATCTAAGCAATGATCTCAAAATCTAAGTCACATTAATCCATATCAAGCAAGCTCATCAATCAAGGAACATAATCCAATCAAATCAACAAGTTTTTGATCCAAATCTTGTCATGAGCCCAATAAATCAATTATCATCATCATCAATGGGATATATCGTTCCCACAACATCCTTGTGTTGATCTAGGGATATAGCTTTCCCCGCAATGACAACACTATCTATCATTATCAATCAAACAATCAATCATTGGTTTATGACTTGACAAGGGAAATACCTTGTTTGTTTTACATCCTTTGAGCACATTGAGAACACTTGCTTAAGCTTAGATTGTGTGAACACTCTAATCATCGCACCATCATTATCATCATTCAAAACAATCCAATCATCAGCATCAACACCAAAGAAAATCAACTCAAAGCACATTAAGCCAACCATCAAAGCAAATCCTATCAATCATCAGCATCAAAACCAAAGCAAATCAACTCAAAGCACGTTAAGCCACCCATCAAAACAAATCTAATCACTCCAACAAATCAAAAGTAGCTCAATCCACCACATATCAATCTATCATTCAATCAATTCATTTTCATCAATCTTCATCCATCATTTCATCATCCTCAAAATCATTTTAAGCAATGATCTAAGTGCAAGACAATCCTTAATCCATACCAAGCAAGTTAATCAATCAAGCCAAGTTATCCAAACACAATCCATGGTCTTGATCCTAGCCTTGTTGTAAGCCAAATCAATCAATCAACTAGCCAACCAACTTAGCAAACAACCTTGTGTTGATCTAGGGATATAGCTTTCCCTGCAATGACAACACTCTCAACTATCAGCAAAACAATCAAACAACTACTCATTGGTTTACAACTTGACAGGGGCAATACCTTGTTTGTTTTTGTATCATTTGTGCATGCTTGCTTTTTTTCTTTTGTGTGTTATCATTTTATCTTGCATTTGTATCAAAATCAGTATCATTCCAGCTAATATTCATATCTTGTGTATGTTGGAATAGCTTTTTGCACTATCCTTTGCATCTAAGGTCATATCATACCTTTTGTGCATTAGGACTTTAATGCTCTAAGTTTACTTCCTCATACATTAGACAAGGTTGTATTACACTGGGGCATGAGACACATCGTCACCTAGGTCCTTATACCTTGGTGCATAACGTCTAGTGCTATATCAAACATCATGGTTGCTCACTTTCATTGCAGCATAACGCATCATCCATTTCTTCTATCTATCCCCTTATCTTTCTTTTGGAGCCAAGCAATTTCTTTTCGAGAGCCTACCCGTGTTTGTCCAACCCGCCTATCCTCTTGAGGGGGCATCACCAACCTATCCTTTCTATCATCATCATATCCTTACATCATCATCCTTATCGATTATCCATACCTTAACTTCTTTGAAATGATGTTACTCAACACAAAGTTCATCATCTCGAACATCATCTCAAAGAGGGGCAAAATGTAGACACCCAAATTTGTCCCAACTTTGTCCATGTCTAGTAACACCTTGTTAAATCATTATTCATTAAGCCAATTAATTAAATAAATTTTATTTATTTAATTAAAATCTCATTTAATCCCATCCTCATCCTACTTAGCCAATTAATTAAATAAATTTTATTTATTTAATTAATTTCACATGCATAATCCCATTTATCTTATCCTCATCCCAATTAATTAAATAAATTTTATTTATTTAATTAATTTCCACATCATATCTTATCCCATCCTATTCATCTTTCAAATTAATTAAATAAATTTTATTTATTTAATTAATATCCAACTCATATCCCAACTAATTCAAATATTTTATTTGAATTATGTCCTTATCTTTCATCACATTCTAACACTTGTCCATTTCCCCTTAATCATGTGTTGTAGTACAACTTTTATCTTTCACATGCACAACTAATGGGACCTAATTTTAGTATTTATCTACACAAGCACACCTAAGCCTTATCTTCCCTTGCCACATGTCACATGACTACAATTTCTTGATGTGCAAGATAACCTAACTTAATCCTATCCATCCATTTCATCTAAAGCCCTAATTGATCATAGCCATACATTTGAACCAAGCCAATTCTATAAATCAACCCCCCATAAGCCATTAGAATGTATTGAGCCTCAAGTACCCTTATTCTGCCAGATTTTCTATAATGCATGGAGCTTCAAGTACCCTTATTCTGCCAGATTTTCTATAATGCATTGATCCTCAAGTATCCACATGATGTTGAAATATCATTAGAGCCTTTGCATCCTTCATCTATCATTCATTCTAGCATCTTCATTTTAATGTTATGCTGTAGAAGTGAGCACCCAACATTCTTCCAATAATAATCCTTCAAAATCTTGCATACTCATGCGAGGTGGAGAAGAGCAATGGAGATAAATCAAGCATAGCGTGGAGATCGGTTTGCATTTACATTTGTTATTTTGATTTTCATGTTGTCTTGTGCTTCATTGTGCATTGCTAGGGTTTTTATCATTGTTGTTTATTCATTTGCCCTGATTTGCAATTTTATCCTAACTACACCCCCTTTTTCTATTAAACATTTTGGTGAACTTGTCATTGCTTGCACTTTGGAATCCTTCTTGCTTTAGATCTGAGTTTTTTGCAACCCTAAATTTGAATAGGATTGAATTCATTTATCATTTTGCATACCTACCGTTACGTCAAAAAATGTCCCATTGGGGGCTTTTCCCTCTTAAGGTGTAGCTCCCAGGTTTTTAGAATGCATTTATGATATTTTTCATGTTAATTTGACATCCCGATGAGAAAACCTTGAAGTTTCATGGCAAATGGGACTTAGGGGGTGCACTTGATATAAGTCCTACCTGAAATAGGGGGAGGACTTGGACACCCGTGCCCTAGTCCTACCTTATTTTAGGTCAGGACCAATTTTTAAGTGTCAGTTTATGATCGTTATTTAGGTCCTATACCAACATAGTAAGTTTCAATTATAAAATTCTTAGCAGGAATGTTTGTAGTTGCATATATAAGCATGATTATTAATTCATTTTTAGACTAGATGGAAATGAGATGGAAATTTTGATTCATGAGCTTATGTAGAAGTGACTCAAGGCATTCATTGTGTGTTGCAAAGCAGAATTTGTGTTGTTATTGTGTTTGTGTTTGCAGATTTGGCAGCCATCTCCTCAATGAGATCTTCACTGCAAGGTGATATCAATCATGTTTTCAATCATTTATCATTTGGATTTTGCTTCTATCCCATAGGGATATGCACTCTTTATCTGACAATGGTGTTCGAAAGACTTGAATGTCTTTCTAAGGCTTGACTGAGGCAAGCCTCTAAACACCACAACCCCAACCCTTTTTTTTTGTGATTGCAGGTTACAGGTTGCAAGAGAAGAAAAAGTGGAGTTGCAAGAGAGTAGTGTAGACTGTCAGAATTGTAGATCAAAGAAGAAAATAAGGACCTGGACTCGGGTGCCCGCTCATTGGTCCTCTAGATCTCGCAACAGGAAAATATTCAAAACAATAGGAACAGGTTGCAGACAAGATTCCTAGATCCCGACAAAAAGTATAGCATTGGACCAGGGTGCTCACTCATTAGTCCTCGATTGTTCTGCTTTCTGAACTTTGAAATCTAGTACGCATTTGATTTTCATTTGATATTTTTGTGTGCGAACATTTTCTATGATTTTTCCATTTGCTTCTAACTTTGCATAATTAGGGTTTTGAGCATAATTGGGCTTAATTGAATAGCTAAATCACACAATTCCAATTTTTCCCTATGTTCCAAATGACTGAAAGCCTGATTGTAGACTTCCTACTCGGCTGAAGTCCTTGAATGTTTGAGATGAAAGGAGGATTCATACAAACTAGCAAAATCAACCCTAAACACAAACAAATCCTCTTCATCAAATTTCACCTTAAACATTTTGATGAACCCATGATTTTAATGAATTTTTCACCTTGCTAAGTGTTTTACTTCATATTTACATTCATTTTATTGATTCATTTCATTGTTCATCTTATTGCATTTGAAAAATTACAAAAAAATTGAAAAAATTGCAAAATTTAAAAAAAATTGGCATTTTTAGCTTACATTTTCATATAATTTGAATTAGTTGGCATTGGATTTAGATAAATTTCTGTAATTACCATTATATATGATTTAAAATACAGAAAATTTTCATTCATCATTCATTTAGATTACATTTTCATGCTTAAATTGATAAAAATTACTTGAAATTGTGCATTTTTTCATATAACCTATTTTTGCATTAGCTAGGGTTTGTAGTCAAAATCTTGTTTCAAATTTTTCTACCCTTTTAAAACACTCATTAGGATTTATTTATAACTATAGTGTTACATCATAGAGATTTTCTTGCAAAATTTCATGCCTAGGGTTTGAAAACCTCGATTTTTCACTAGATTTTGGCCTTATTGTCTCTCTAGATTTGCACCATAGGCATGTTGTAAAAGATTTTTCTAAACTAATTGGCTATTATCAGGGTTATTATCTTCTTCCCATCCTAAAATTATTTACAACTCCTTTTCATTGGCCCCTTATAGTGGAAATTTGGTGAAAATTTGCATATTTTAGCTATATTTTTCCCTAGGGTTTGACCTTGAATTGCACTATAAGCATGTTGTGACATATTTTTTTGGCATTAGGTGGCTGTTATTACTATTATAATTTTCTTTACATCATCATTTTCCTTACAACACCTTTTGTCATACTCTTTTGCATTGAAATTTGGTGAAAATTTGCATATTTTGGCTATATTTGCCCTAGGGTTTGACCTAGAATTGCACTCCAAGCATGTTGTGAAAGATTTTATGGATTTAGATGACTGATATTACTGCTATAATCTACTTCACCTTGTAAAATTCTTTACAACACCCTTTTTATTGGGTCTTTGCATTGAAAAGTTGTAAAAAATTGCATATTTAGTGTATTTTCACTAGGTTTTGACTTGTCATCATCCTAGGTTTGCATCAAAAGTGTGTTGTGAAGGATTTTATGGCTTTATTGGATTGATATAATACATATTATTTTCTAGCCCTGATAAATTTCCTTACAACACCTTTTCTTTCACTTATTTGCATTGAAAAAAGTTGAAAAAATCAAACAATTTAGGTCATTTTCATACATAGTTTTGCACTTATCTTTTGCATAAAATTTGGAAACCTTTTAAAATATGATCTCACATTGATTTGAATACATATACATGTGGCTTATAATCTCAACAATAACAATAGGTTCCCTCCTAGGCCTTACATGAAAAGAAAGGTCCCTGAACCTGAACTTGTGTTTACACCTCATGATAGAACAATTGGAGACACTGAAGGACCCCTCTATAGAACTTTGAAAATAATGAGAAATCCTATGGATGGAACCCTTATTGATCCTAATTGCATGACTAATGTGGCAAAAGAAGAGTTCCTCTATTCACATCAATTAATGCAAGGCTCTTATGACCCTTTGGATATGATGATTAAGACACATAAGGGAACCTTTGTAAACACTTCTAGGAAGATATCTTTATTGGTCACTGTATTTGAGAAACATGTAGAACAATGGTTTGATGTTGTCCCTGTTTCTGACCTCTTTCACATAAAATTGGAACATCCATGGTTAAAGGCTATGAAAGTTGTCCCTTCAACAATTCATAACTGTGTCAAATTTCCTTTGAATGGACAAGTGATTACTATCCCTCACAATAAGTATAAACCTTTGGTTACAAGACAACATTGTACACTAGATTACTTTTGGGAAAGATCTGAGGTGGAACTGGAGCCATGAACAAACTTTAACTTCTTGGGCTATAGAAACTACAAAATAAAACTACTACATCAAGTGGCTGGTCCTTCTATGCAAGAAATAACAAGAGACGAACAACCCACATTTGAAGAGAATCCTAGACCGAAAGGAAATGGATCCTATGTTGAGGTTCCTTCCCTACCATACTTACAAGGATCGGGATGTAGTCATCGACAACAAAATATTCCACCTAGACAAATGAGATTTGATCCTAGTGCTTCCTCCTCTAAAACACAAAAACCTATGGAAGAGAAAAACACTATCTTACAAGAGATAAGTGGTAGGACAAAAAGAAATAGACAAGCAAAAGAAAAGAGGAGGAGATGACAAGAATATGCCCAACGACTTGCATCTCAACAAGAAAACATCTCACCAAACATTGAATCAAACCATGAAGATCTTAAGAATGGACAACTTGAAGAAAAAATAAGAGTTGTGCTATGGTACCTTATGTCCCACTTTCCTCTAACATTTAGGAGTGGGAAGATGATGATGATTTGCTTGATGACAACACTTAGTTCGATGTCCCACTAGGTAAGTATTTCTAACCCTTTATCTCTCATGACTTGTTTCCCTCGTGATGTGTTATGTGTTGTTTAGGCCTCCTGGGATGACCCTTGACTCTCTTGTAAGGTCCAGGATACCAGGAGACCGCCTCTGTTGTGACCCTTATTTTACTTGTATCATAATTCTTCTATATTACTTCTCTATTTTTCACTATTGTTTGTTGTGTCTTATGGACATAGCGTCATGGTTAGTGACTTGGGGGAACCCTTCTACATGACTGTCCCTAAGGCACTTGTTTCTCCTCTCTTGATTTATTTTTTCCCTTCCTCTAGTGTTTCTATCTAGTGGGCGGATGATGAAAAACATATTATATTGATGCGGACCTAGCATCCCTTTAGCGAGAAATCAAAAATTGGACTTAGTTCCTATATGACGATGGGGTTGATATATATTATCCGATACTTGGCTTGTAGAATCACTCGATGCACTTTGTCGTGTGATCTTGATGATGTCTTATCACACTTACAAAACATAACAATATTACTGCTATGTGCACTTTGTCTATCTTGAATCTTGTATTATGCATTGTTGTTTATCATGATTATATGTACACTAACACATTTCTTGCAGGGATGTGTTTGTGGGAACATTTGGCGATCGTAAGCTACGTGTCACCTCCGGGGGGCATGGGTTTTGTAAGAACTCGTGTTCCCTTGTGTGTTTTCTTCCTACCTTAACATGCTTGATATCGATACCTAATATCAACCACCTTAAGGTGGGGGCATATAGAAGGTAAGTTATCTGTTGTAGATGTTAGTAATGTGCTTGTTCTTAGGTGCAGTCTTAAAGACTGGTGGTGATGAGTCCCTCCTGCACTCCGAGATTTGTTTGAAATCTATTGAAATCATTTAAGCCCTCATCGCGAGGTAGGGATATCACATCCCTTTTCTATCTTAAGCCCTCATCATGAGGCAGGGATGGTGTATTTCATGTGGAGAGTGCATATCCTGTTATTTTTAAAAGTCCTCATCGTGAGGTAGGGAGCAATTCTTTGACTAACTCAACCCTTAAGTGTGTCTTTAGAGATTGTTGTGGCAAATCCCAATCGTTGGTGTGTACCTATAATGTGCCTGAGATGGTGTTGAACCTAGAAATAGGAACACTCCATCTCTTGTCTATCATGTTTTCTCCATGTCTTTCAAGTGTGTGTATTGCGTGTTTGTTCCCAAGCATAGTCTTAAAGAGTGGTGGTGATGAGTCCATCCTATGCTTTGGGATTTGTATGGTGTGTTTGATTTGTATGGCATGCTTGATTTGTTTCACATGTTTGTTGCCCCATATGTAGTCTTAAAGACTGGTGGCAATGAGTCCCTCCTACATTATGGGTGGTGTGTTTAGTTTCCTTGCACTTGAATCTGCATTTCATATATATGAGAAAAATAAAATAAAAGAAAATCATCTTTATCTTCACTGCATTCACTATATTTGTTGATTGTTAGGAACATTGAGAGGTGGGGTTGAATCAATGCTCTATAAATCTTTTCTTGCCCTTTTACTTTTAACTATTTCAAAAGAATAATCCAATAGAAGCAAAATATACAACTTAACAGCATCCACAAAAGCATGACACATAACACCAAGATTTTACATGGAAAACCCAAAGAGGGAAAAACCATGGAGAAGATTAGCTCTTATATATATATTGCAATCTTTACAAAAAGATGTTTAGGCTTGGTCACTCCACGGGCCTAGAACATGTTGGCTTACTACCTTGAAGTACAAATAGATTTAGCAGGCTCACTGCCTCAACCCTAAACCTAGAAAGATCACAAAGAGGGATATTAAACCCTGAGGGCTATTAAACCCTACTGGAGGCTCACTGTTGACTTACTGCCTTGATGACAAAATATTACTTCCAATTAGATCATACATGATAACTGAATACTGCTTAAGCATCTCCCACTATGCCAGGGTGCAGTCATTTAGTAACTAAATTCTGAATCCAAGTCTTCATCACTGCTTCTCTTCTAACTCTGCTCTTCTATTTGCATGCTTGCATCACACACACACTCTCCTCATACATTCAACTAAAATTCATCACTCTTATATATCCACATCATGATCTAATCCATAATCAGGTCGGCATCTAAGAAGTGAAGTGTGTACATAGAAAGATGTACCTTGTCGGCTTGATCCAATGTACTGTATGTTATGCGGAGCCAAATCTTTTCCCAAATGTGTTCATATAGGTCATCTCTAATCATTTAATTACTTACATAGATCCTCCAAATGTTAACTTTTCTATGTACAAAGATTTAACATACTAGTTGGCCTCTTCCTTAAGAACATGCTTAACCAATTCATCTGCTAACTTACAATTTCTACTGCGGATCACAAGACACTTCCAAAATCATATCAAGGACTCTTTACACATTCTCAATCTTACCCTCAGAACTACAAGGCATTATATCATCTTGTGGATAAATGCAGACCATCAGAACTAAACTCTGTCTCTGTCAAACTCTATTAAACACTGTGCCGGTACTTAGCAGCTTGTAACTATCCTTCTGGTGAACTTCAAATCTCCTAACTTTGGAATAAGACATTTCATATAAGTGTTTACAACACCTCAAAAATTTATAACAAAATACTTGTTTGTAGAGGAATGTGGACCACTACACTAGACCCTATTCACTATTCCTGCTATACCTTTGCTTACCCGGACTTAGACATTTCTTCAAGATGACTTCTAGAGAGGATTAGGACTTAATATCTAAGGCATAACACTATCAAACACCAACTAACATCATACCTGAACTGCATCTACAAGTCTTTAATTGTGGAGGCATACTAGCTGACTTACTGTCTTCCACTCAGCATACCTTCCATACTTAGCTATTTTCTGTCAACTAGACCTGGAATCCAATATGTTCTTCTGGAGATATCTCTTGCTGTCATGGTGATAATATCTCTAAGCCTTGTTGCCATCAATGAAAACATATAGATCCACATCGGAGTAGTGCCTCTTGCCAACAATCTCCCCCTCTGGCATTGATGGCAACACTTAGTGAAAAATGCTTGACTGCTCCCCCTTACTATATACATTGTACTTTCTTGCTCCCCCTGAGATGATTATCTATTTTTCACTGATCTACTTCTCCCCCTTTGACATCAATGGAAAAGGGTGTTGATTTGGAACCAAAAATTTGTCAAAATCCTAAAAATTGTTGTACTCAGCTACATATTTACAAGTGTAATCTGCCTCTTTGTATTACATGTATTTGAGAATGTCATTGAATAAGTTCTTGATCTGTGCCCACTCATTATCCCAACCTTTATGAGCATTATCCAAAATTTGAATGTGTCCACTGTAGAGAAAAGATAAACCTTCTGCCTTATTGAGATTAGAAGGTGTGCCTATTTGTACAACAACCCTAGCCTCAGCAGTAAGATTTGACATTGAGTCCCGTTTAGGGCAAACTAGTCTCCTTAGTTGTCCCATTCTGCTTTTTATTTGATATTTTTGATTTAATAACTCAATGAGATCATTGTGGATGCGGATGACTTCTGCTTCCTTATTTCTAACTGGTTTTGTTGCCAAATCAAATTTGTTAGAGATGTCCATCATTCTCTATTCCAGCTCTTTGATCTTTTCTTCAATCTCCTGAGTAGCTTTTGGCCAGGATAGGCAAAGTTTATACACATCTCCAACTTCTTTCACAACTCTTTGAATGTTGGATATTGAATTATCTAACAAAATCTTATCCTTGGTTATCATTGTCTTTAATTCTTCCAGTCTTTTTCCTTCAAATTCCTACCTTACTTTTGTTTCTACAGATTTCTCAAAAGATTCAAATTGATTACTTACTAAATTTATTAATCCCTTCAAATGACTTGCTAGGGGCATGGATGAATCCCTCTTGTGGGTAGGTAGTAGCTTCTCCAGAATCCCAGATGCTTCATCAATCAGTTTACTATCCTCGGTAAGTGATTTCAACAACTCTTCTTGAGCCTTTGCTTGAACAATTGAGGCCCACTTAAATTTCTGTGCTAGAGACATTATGTCCAGATTTATTTGGCCCTATAGTAATTCTAGTTTATCCCAATCTTGTTTCTCTTTCTCTAGCACTTCTTTTACTGAAGCAACAGTGTCTCTTGTCACTTTTTCTTCACAAGTGAGACTTTCTTTTTCTTTTCTCCTTCAACTATGGCTTCTGTAATGAATGAGATCCTTATTCTTTTTCTAGAACTAGATGCAGGTCTCTCCTCTTCGGATCTCTTATCTTTCCTTTCTGGATGTTTGATGTTGTCATGCCGACATTTTTAATGCAGTCACGACACACAACACACATGTCATGTCCACATTTGTCATGTGGTCATGACACAAAATATCAAAAACTTTTCTGTATGTCCCTAGAAACCCCCTCGCTTGGTGGCAATATGCATAAGGTGTAAACATGTCAATCATATTTGGGGAAGTGCATCTACCTACGCACTCCCCTGTGTGATGAAAGCTGACTAGGGGGTTTGCGATGCGATGTGCACCGCTTCTAGGGTTAGAGTGGGTTTAATTCAAACCCTAAGTTTCTTAGGCGAAAGAGATGATTTCGACTAGTTCGAAACCAAGCCCTAAATCTAATGCATAAATGAAACTCGAATAATAATAACGCATCAAATGGTAAGATGGTCTCATGATAAAATGGAGTGATTAAATGAAAGTCATAAAAATAATGTAGACACCCAAATTTGTCCATGTCTAGCAACACCTTGTTAAATCATTAATCATTAAGCCAATTAATTAAATACATTTTATTTATTTAATTAATTCCACATCATGTCTTATCCCATTTTATTCATTTATCCTATTAATTAAATAAATTTTATTTATTTAATTAATTTTCAACTCATATCCCAACTAATTCAAATATTTTATTTGAATTAAGCCCTTATCATTTATCACATTCCAACACTTGTCCAGTCAATCATGTGTTGTAAGACAACTTTTCATTTACAATCTTTCACATGCACAATTAATGGAATCTAAATTTAGTAACTTTCAATCCTAGCCATTCACATAGCCTCTGAATCTCCACCGTTGATTGATCTTGGCTAAGTCCTATATAAACACCCTCTCACTCCATATGAGACATCCAGCAATCATATCTAGCCATCATATAGCACCTACATTGTCTTGAGCATTTGAGCATTCACTTAAGCTTTTATCATCCATCATGGCAGCTTTCAGCATTGTAATTGTTCATTGTTGAAGAAGCAGTCCACATTCTCTCAAATGAGGAATCACACGGTCTAGGTGATGTTATGCTTGAATTGCATTGTTCTTTGATTTCATTTAGGTTAGATTCCTTGATGATGGTAGGGTTAGGGTTTCATGACTATGTCTGATCTGCTACACCTGACTTTCACCTATCACATTTTGGCACGCCCGGTGGGACTCACGTCCTTGATTGACTTCATTTTTTGGAGTTGTTTTCTTTGAAGATCAGATTTTGCAGGTGCTTGCAGAAAATTTTGGTCACTTTTGAACGAAAATCTGCCGCTTCTGAATCTTTGCGCCGCTTTTAAGCTGGAACAGGCCGCATCTACCTCTCTAGATCACCTTTAAACAGACAGTCGCCGCCTATGGTAAAATCGTATCGCTTTTATTTTTAAAAGACTCGCCTGTGATTTTCGCATTTGCTTTGGACTGTATTATCCTCTTTTGACCTAACAATCGCCGCTTTTGCACATAATTGGGTCGCTTTTGACCTAACAATCGCCGCTTTTGCACATAATCAGGTCGCTTTTAACCTAACAGTGACCACTTTCGCACATATTGGCATCACTTTTGATCTAACAGTTGCCGCTTTTGCTCTGATCTGAATCACTTATGAACTGAGAATGATCGCCTGTACAGGTTAGGGTTTTGACTTTTTTTGAAGATACAGGTCACTTTTATCTTGCAATAGGCCGCTTATGGATATAACTGGATCGCCTTTGTGTCTACAGAGGCTGCCTTTGAATTAATTAGAATCGCTTTTGAATTGATAGTGATCACCTGTTAGATTAGGGTTTTTTGTCTGTCGACTGTGTTTTGCAGATACTATTCACGTTTAGCCCTCAATTGATCGCTTCTGGCCAATACGCATCGCTTATGAGCTGACAGTTGTCGCATCCTATGTTTTTCGCGTCGCATATGATCTGCAGTCTCTCACCTCTGGTATAATGGAGGTCGCTTTTGATCAGCAGTGAATTGCATCTAGTAAGTTTTTGTTGTTTTCAAATCTGTTTCTGTTCCAGTTGGATTTTTGGCTATTAATTGGGTATTTGCGCAGCATCTTATCGATTTGTCCAAGAAAGGAGGTTATCAAACTACTGACATATTTGTTGCAGGTTCGATCGGTCCAAGATTTGTGGTTTTTTTCACTAAATTAGGCATATTTGGGCTTGGTGCTTAAAATGAACTATTGTTTGCTCCATGCTTGATTTATCTTTTTGATTGCTTGCATGTGCCTGATTGTAACCCAAATTTAATGGCAAAAGTATCCTCTCCCCTTGCCTATCAAATGGATCTTGGGTGTATGAGAACTTGTCATTATCTTTAGAGGGCCTGCCTTCCCGGTGTGAGAAGGGATACGACCCAAGAGGTAACGGGCTAAAGCCAAGTCCTTCTGAACCGCTATATAAGAAAAGTGTTTGTGTCGAAAGCCACAAACAATGGGTGCAGTTGCGTTATACCGACAGCCAACCTCCCCCAAAACCCTCCAAGGCGCAACCCTTGGAGGCTGGGAGACTCCATAACGGAGAGTAGCGCTGCCGCATGTATAGCCACCCGAATGGATGCCCTTATTAGCAACTTTGTGTAGTAGCCAAAAACCTTCTATTTGTTGACACAGAGGGCAAAACCCTTGAAGCAGCCCCGATTCATGCGGTTCTTAGCTGAGGTAGCAGGGACAATCTAAAGGTTTGGAGAGGGTCAAGCCTTATAAGAAACCCGGATCTTGGTATGTGTGAGAAGTGTGTGCAAATGTAAGGAGGAGCCAGTGCTACCAAGATCCTGGAGCTACCCGCTTTGAATAGGCGCAGCTAGGGGATTCAACAGATACTGTCCTATCCTAGCCTAGGTTGTATCAGTTTGTGCTTGTTGTGAATGTGAGTGACTGTTATCACTGTTTTCTTGCTGAAAACTGCAAAATCAGACAACTTTTGGACAAACACAATCGCTTTTGAACCTAAACTGCTCGCACAGATCATGGACCTCGCTTCTGAACTGTAGTAATTCACTTTTTGCCTGAACTGCGTCGCTTTTAAACAACAACTACCCGCATATTGCCTGAACAGAGTCACTTTTAAACCACAGTTGATCGCCTTTTTTCCTAAACCAAATCGCATTTGAACCATAACTGATCGCATCTTGTCTGAGCCAAATCACCTTTAAGCCGTAGTTAGTTGCCTTATGTCTGAACGAGCTCGCCTTTGAACAACAGACTGTCGCCTTTAGGGATATCTGAGTCACCTTTGATCAACAGGAAATCGCCTTTGAACCAACAGTCGTCACCTCTGGCATAGCATTCGCTTCTAGTTAACACGGTTATTCTCTGTTAAGCTTAAACCAGATCGCATCTGAGCTATCATTGATTGCCTTTAGCATCCTTTGAGTCGCATTTGAGCTATCATTAGTCGCTTGTAGTCAAAATACCTGCAAACCTTAATCCATTAGCTAAATTAGCCATAGGTCCAGCTTGCTTGAGTCTTAAACATTAGCTTTCAGACTTCTCTTTGATCAACAGCAAATACCTAGACTTTGTCTCCTGTTTTGAGCTTATCAATCAAATCACAACTCATGAGCTTTCCATCTTTTTGAGACCCCAACCAGCAAATCAGACATCAACACAATCATTTCAATCAGCAAACATCCTTTAGCTTTAGCTTCAGCAAACAACATCCTTTAGCTTTAGCTCCAACAAACATCAACAGCAAACAATCTTTCCCTTGAGTGTTTAAGCTATCCTCTAGGGACAACCAACAAGAACTGAACAACAACAACTCAGCCAAAACAAATTAACCAAGCGAATTAGCCAAACTAGCAAACCAAAACAACAACTAATCAACCAACCAGCCAACTATCATCTTTTGGGGTCTCAAAACTTTGACAAGCTCAACTTCATCATCCACATCATGCCTCAAACTAGGAGTCAATATCGAGCTGAAATAGAAGCCAAATTGAAAGCTGAAATGGAAGCGAAATTGCAAGCTGAGATGAAACAATTCACAACACCTCTTAAGGACGCAACTCAATTCACAACTGGTATGCCTTCTCATATGTTTATACCTCAAGGATACACTATTGGCGAATCATCTTCACAACGAATGCAACCTCCACCATCCTTGGAAACTTTCAAAGAACAATCTCAAGACGACTCATCAGAATTCCAAGATACCTATCTATGGGACCAAGTTGAGAAACTCATGATATCTGAGCCTGATCGTTGCTTTCTCCAACTTGCTCGCATGGCTGCTAAACTACCAAAGGACTTTGACATATCTGCTATTAGGGAACAAGATCCCAACACTACTGCTGTTGTTGCGAATGGACCATCTACTATAGTCACATCATCTCCTATTACATTGCAAACATCATCCTCATTGCCTATTGTTGCTTCATTTGAGTTACCACGATCAGAGCATACTTTAGAACCATTGATAGTGCCCACCAATGTGCTCCCTCTCATGTCACAAAATCTCAACATTCCACCTTTTCATGTTCCTCAACATATCTCTCCTTCTACCATGACTGTTTCCATGCCTCAAGTAACACAAGCTGTCCATGTAACACAAGCGCAAATACTTCGAGCATCACAAGCTATTCCCATGTCCTATAGTGTGCAAACCTCTCAAACCACTCCAACAACACATTTTGTTCATGCTTCACACCCATTGCAATCCACTACATCTCATACAAATACCATATCCCATATACCAACTGCTAATCCTTCCATGTTATCATATAATCCCAATGTTAGTCTCATTGACATGAGTGATCCCCCCGTTTCTCAAGCCAATCCAAACAATAAGATTGCTTATGTTGATCAACTCACATCCATGTCGTCATATTCTTCCAATCTTTCACGCACCATCAATCCATCCTATGCTACCCAAAGCGTTCCTATTGTCACCCAACCTATGACACATACCCATCCTCATATCGTCCAAACTACACATCCTAATGTTTCTGTCGTATCTACCAATCTCTCCATTACTTACCATGTCACGAATCAAATTCCAACTTCCCAACCATTCGCTACTATCAATCCACTATCCACTTCCCATGTGATGCACACCCAATTGCCGCTTGTGTCTCAAGGACAGCAATCCTCCAACACATACGTGTCGCATACCAATCCTTTGACATACATTGTGGGTACACAACCGCAACAAACAGTCACAACTCCATATATCCCACAACCACAACCACAATATATCTCCTACCATACTCCACCCCCTTCGCAACAACAGCAATTATCTTTAGCAGATGTTCAACAGATGATCGATGAAAGGGTAGGACAAGGCAAGAAACCTTTTTCTCTCAAAAACATATGCGCCTGTCCATTTGACAAGTCTCTTAATATGATACCTTTTCCACCACATTTTGAAATCCCACAATTTGATAAATACAAAGGGAAAGGGAATCCGGAAGACCATCTTCGAGCCTTTTTTGTAGCATGTCTTGATGTCTCTTATGACGATACGTATCTTTTGAGACTATTTCCTCAAAGCTTAGCAGGACAAGCTCTTGAATGGTTTTCTCATTTACCCCCTAGCATCAAATCTTTTGCAGAATCAGCAAACAAATTTCAATCACACTTTGCCTTCAACATTGAACATGAGGTAAACATGAATGACCTTGTCAATACCAAACAGCGCAACGGAGAACCCTTTTCTGCTTTTACCCAACGATGGCGTAATATGGCTAGCAAATTATCATGGGAAATAATTGAGAAACAACAGCTTGACATCTTTGTTCAAAATCTTCATCCTGAGCTGTCATTCCAACTACAATTGCAGAGTGCTAGCACCTTTGACGAACTAGTTTCCAAAGGAGTTATTATTGAACGAGCCTTAATTGCCAAGGGCACTATCAAGATCTTTCACGACAACAAAGATTCTCCTCAAAATTCCAATGATAAGTCTCGCTTTTGGAACAAGAACAAGAATGTTGTCAATGACTGTATTGTAGATACAAAGAATATTCAAACTATGAGAGCTCCCATCAACATTCAAGCAGCCTCTACACCAAGACAACCTTTTCCACAACGAAGAAACCAACGCCAAACTTCCAATCCACGCCGACAATTTACACCATTAGTGGAACCCATGGAAGTTGTTCTTCAAAAGTTGCTTCAAGCAGGAGACATTATTCTACCCGATGCACCACCAAATGGTGAACCACTCTTTCGAGCTCCTTGGTACAAAGAAAATGAGTATTGTGATTACCATCGAGTTAAAGGGCACAAAACAAATGGTTGTATGCGCTTAAAACATGTTATCCAAGATTGCATTGATCAAGGTTTAATCAATGTCACACCTTCAACAGCTCAACCTACTCAACAATCAACATCAAACTATGATCTAGAGACTTTCAAGAATCCACTTCCATCTCATGATCAGACAAATAACCTTTAGGCTGGAAATGCTATTCCGTATAACTATGCATCATCTACCATTGGCCGCATTGACCATGCTCGCATTTCTACCATTACCGTCCAAGGGAGAGCACCTGATTGTGCTGTAACCATGTGAAGAGGTTGAGTTACTATTCAAGGAGCACCTCCTCACTCTCCTTGATTTCTCTCTGACTATAACCTCTTGGATCACCTTGGTAAAACACCCGCACACATATCTATTCTTGAGCTGCTCCGCATATCCCCCGCACATAAAGCTATCCTTGATAAAGCCTTACAAGAGTCTTCGGTGCCTAATAATATTAATATCACACAATTCCAATCTATGGTCGCTAGCATTGCAACCCCTTGTCACTTGACCTTTTCCGACAAAAATCTTCAACCCTCCATTCATCCGTCACACAACGAAGCCCTCCATATTGAAGTATTTGTTAAACAACGCCGTATCAAACGAGTCTTGATAGATGGGGGAGCTGGTCTTAATATATGTTCTTTGAAACTTATCAAGCAATTGGGATATTCTGAGAAAGATGTTGACACCTCCAAGGTTATTACCATCAGAGCATATGATGACGCTGAAAGAGATACCAAGGGGATTATCTTATTGCCTATTCAAGTTGGGCCGGTCATTACAGAAACTCGCTGTCAAGTCCTTGATATTGATCTTCCTTACAACATCATCCTTGGATGCCCTTGGATCCATACCCTTAAAGCAGTTCCCTCTACATACCACCAATGCCTTAAATTTCCACATAAGGGTGTTGAGGTTACCATTCAAGCTGATCCCAACCCATTTGAGTTCTGCCGTGCCTTTCAAGCTAAATATCAGAGTCCAAATTGCATCCCTATCAACACCGAGGCATATCCATCTTCATCCTATATAAACCCATCTGATCTTCTCAAGCCCTCATCTAGCAAAGCCGCTTCCAACCTCCATATCAAATATACCGAACATGGCCCTGGTGAATACAAATTACAAGAGTCCTATTGCGTGGGTACCCTTCCATTATCTCCTAAATCACACGGTAAGCCCTCTACATCAAAGCCAACTTCATCCTCCGCTGTTATCAAAGCTCCCCCTACAGTATTCATTAAAGGTGGTTTCTTGGATGATGAAGACATTGAGGACATCAACTCTTGGATATTCTTTGATGAAAATGACCAAGTCCAGCTTGAAGTAGAGCGATACAACAATGGGTTTCGTATCATAAAGAACATGGGCTATAAAGGACATGGCGGCTTGGGATCACAGGAACAAGGACCTACTGAGCCCATTATTGTGTCTAAGAAGTTTAATAAGCAAGGCCTTGGTTACCAACCGGAGGTACCGCGACCCAAAGATATTAAGTGTATTTTCGATATTGACGTTGGACCTTCTTCGGTAGGAGAGACTTCTAACTCGGATACTATCAATGACTCCTCCCTTCATATCACTGACCTTTTTCAAGAACATTCCATCTTCATGTTTTCCGCAACCTCTTCTAGCCATCACGATTCCTCCATTAGCCTTTCACTCGTATATCCTGACCTCATCGATTGGGACCAACAGGGGGCACCGATATTGGATATATTTGAAAATGACGAAGCCATTGCAGAATTCATGGGTTTGAGACAAGGTATTCCATTGGGTGATCATAAAGCAGGTTTCATGATGGATTTACCTAAACTAGCATATTTTGGCAGAAGTATCAAATCCTTCAGTCGCAAAAGTGAAATAAACAAAATTCAACAAAATAGGTCACTAGGTGAAAACTGAAAGGTGCCTCTTGACCGTGAAAAAGTAAAAATAAAGGACGTATCCAAAGGTGAAAACCTCTCTGAGGCGCCTGAGGATGAGGGATTTGATCTTCCGGTTGCCACTGATTACCATGAGAAATCAACTGTGCTAGTTGAAAAATCACAAGACATGAACTTGGGAACAGAACAGAATCCGAAGATCACTTTTTTGGCAGCATCACTCTCCGAGCAAGAGTGAAGAAACTTTACAGTATTTTTTCTGAGAAGAGCTATAAATTTTGCATGGACTTATGCAGACATGCCAGGTCTAGATCCTTCACTTGTGGTACATCATTTAGCAGTCTCTCCTTATGCAAAGCCTGTCAAACAAAAATTGCGTAAAATGCATCCACAAGTTGCCTTATTGGTCAAAGCAGAAATTTAGAAACTGTTAGAAGCAAAATTTATAAAGCCTATTGATTATCCCGAATGGGTTTCAAATTTGGTACCTGTAGCAAAACCAGATGGACGTGTTCGTTGCTGCACAGACTTTAGAGATCTTAACAAAGCTTGTCCTAAGGATGATTTCCCACTACCAAGCATAGACAACATTGTCGATCTTACAGCAGGACATGAAATGATATCTTTGATGGATGGATTTTTAGGTTATAATCAAATCTGAATAGCAGAGGAAGATCAAGATAAAACATCCTTTATCTGTCCATGGGGTACCTATTGCTGGGTTGTAATGCCTTTTGGTCTTAAAAACGCTGGAGCTACTTATCAACGAGCTATGACAGTTATCTTTCATGACCTTTTTCATACTATCATGGAAGATTATGTCGATGACATCCTAGGAAAATCTAAGACAAGAGAAGGACATCTACAAGTATTGGCACAAATCTTTGATCGATTAGAAAAATACCAAGTCAGACTAAACCCAAAGAAGTGTGTATTTGGTGTAACATCAGGAAAACTATTGGGATATATTGTGTCTTGATGAGGGATAGAAGTGGACCCAGCTAAGGTAAAAGCTATCATAGAAATGCCTCCACCAATGACTCTCAAACAGCTCAGCAGTTTGCAAGGTAGGCTACAATCTATCTGCAGATTTATCTCACAACTAGCAGATAAATGTCATCCTTTTCAACATCTTCTTTGTAAGGGTGAACCTTTTAAGTGGGATGAAAAGTGTCAATAGGCTTTTGATAAGATAAAGGAATACTTGGCAACACCTCTTGTGCTAGTACCTCCGATACCTGATTGTCCATTACTGCTCTATATATCATCAACAACCGCAGCATTGGGTGCCCTTCTAGCTCAACATGATGACTCAGGAAAAGAACAAGCCATTTATTACATCAGCAGAACCCTTGTGGGATATGAACTCAATTACTCATTCATGGAAAAAGCTTGTTTAGCATTAGTGTTTGCTTCCCAAAAGTTGCGACACTATATGCTGAACCAAACAACGAAGCTCATCTCTAATGTGGATCCACTCAAGTATCTCCTTTCAAAAGCCCTTCTCACAGGGAGATTAGCAAAATGGGTTATGATCTTAAGTGAATTTGACATACAATATGTGAACCGCAAAGCTATCAAAGGACAAGTTATTGCTGATCAATTAGCTGCAGCACCCATCACAGATATTCAGCCAATATATCCTGAATTCCCTGATGAAGGATTGTTTAATTTGAGTTCTCCCGCACGATGGCAACTATACTTTGATGGATCATACACACAACATGGTTCTGGAGCAGGTATCTTGTTTGTCACTCCCCAAGGAGATTGTATACCTAAGTCATACAGAATAGCATTCCCATGTACCAACAACATAGCAGAATATGAAGCTTTAATCACAGGCTTGCGCATGGCAGTACAATGGGCTATCAAACAGTTACGAGTCTTTGGTGATTCTTAGCTAGTTATCAAACAGGTCTTAGATGAATATCAAATGAAAGACGAAAAGCTTCTCCCATACAAGCTAATGGTGGATGATTTCAAGAGATATTTTGAGGATATTACCTTTGAGCAAATTCCCAAACTACAAAACAGAGCAGTAGATGCCATGGCTATGATTGGATCTCTTTTAGACATGCCATCTAATACCTATAAATGTGAATTCTTGGTTGAACAGCTTTTGATCCCAGCATTTGAAGTTCTACAATCTGAGCTTATATGTGAAATTGTTGGTCCCAACTCGTCGTGGTACAAGGATATATACGACTATCTTCACCATCAAACCTTTCCACTTCAACTATCCAACACCCAGCGCAAAACCTTCATCTGTTGAGCCTCTCGTTACACTATCTTAGGAGACACTCTTTATCACTAGAGTCTTGATGGTATCCTTCTTAGATGTCTTGATTCTGAGGAAGCAAAAATGGCCTTATGTGAAGTACATGAAGGTGTCTGCGGTTCACATTCCGCTGGCCCTAGCCTTGTTAAGAAACTTCTACGAGCAGGATACTATTGGCCAACTATGGAAAAAGATGCCCAGCAATTTGCAAGGAGATGTCTACAATGTCAGAAACATGGAGATCTAATACATGCACCAGCACATGAGCTTCAACCTATTGTCACTCCATGGCCTTTTTCACAATGGGGACTCGATCTCGTAGGTAAAATCCATCCTACTTCATCCAACGGTCATAAGTTTATTATTACTGCCACTGAGTATTTCACGAAGTGGGTAGAAGCCATACCAATGACCTATATCACAGGTAAACAAATAGCTAAATTCATCCTACATTACATTATTTGCCGTTATGGAGTTCCTCAAGCTGTTGTCATAGACAATGGGCGGCCTTTCAAGAACCAAGAAGTTAGAGATCTTTGCAACAAGTTCCATATTCAACATAGATTCTCTACGCCTTACTATCCTTAGAGCAATGGTCAAGCTGAAGCCTCTAATAAGACAATCATCAAGATCCTTAAAAAGACTGTTAATGAAGCTGGTCGAGATTGGCATCTACAACTACATCCTGCATTATGGGCATATAGAACAAGCATCAAAACTCCCACTGGAGCCACGCCCTATGCTCTCATCTATGGAACTAAAGCTATTTTTCCTATTGAGGTTGAGATCCCCTCTTTGCGCATATCCCTGCAACATACTATCTCAGATGAAGAGTACCGAGTATCCAGACTCCATGATCTTGACTATTAGATGAACGCCGCCTTACAGCATTGAACCATCTTCAAGTCTATCAAAACCAGCTACGCCGTAGCTATAACAAAAAGATCAGAGAATGCAGATTTCAAGTTGGCGACCTTGTCCTTAAAGAAAACCAAAGGAATCAACAACATCGAGAGAAACAGGGCAAGTTTGAACCCAATTGGCTTGGTCCTTTCATTATCACAGCAGTCTATGGATCAGGTGCATACACTCTGTCAACACCTGAAGGCATCCCCTTGGATGAACCAGTCAACAGCATTCATCTCAAGAAGTTTTATCCATAAATCTCAGCTATCCCCCAAAAAAATAAAAAAATATAAAACCAAAAAAAAATAAAAATAAAAATAAATAATAATAAAAAAAACAACAAAAACAAACAAAAAACAAAAACAAAATAAATATCTGATAAATAATCCGTCCTCTGGTGAAAACCTGGTAAACATGTGCCTTGGATAAGTACCATAGTGAAAACCTAGCAAACAGGCGCTATGTGTAGTGACCAGCTTCCCTCATCTGTTTGGTTCGTTTGATCATCTTTCCCCACTTCATCTTGTATAAGCCATAATCATAAGCCCTATCGCAATCCCACACATAGCCTTTCATCTTCATCCTTTGCCAATGCTAGCTATCATACTTGAGACATTGTCGTGATATCTATATCTTTTGGCACTTTAGCATCTTGGCCACATCTCTTCTGCATTGTTGCTTCTGCATAATAAACCTCATCCCGCACTAGGGGCATTTGTCGAGTCTTATTTGGAAGTGGATCCTGTTATCTCTAGCTCATAACACATCAAACCACTCAGCTCACAATACAACACACCTTATCAACTTCAGTCATGGCACATATCCAACAACAAATATGACTTAACGACTTGCAACCAGGACTCATATCTTCGCAATCTATCCACATTCATCCAACAATCTCAACAAACGTCGCTTGATCAAACATCCACCCAACTAGCGACATCAATCAGAACTACATACAGCCTTATCATTGATGCCTTGATCCCGTGGATACAGGGTATGTAGGCAATCTGAGATGCGAAGGAAGCACTCTGATTCAGGCTAAGACGATAGCCCCTTTCATCATTCATCTTTCATCTTTCTTCTAAACATCCTTCAATCTTTCAACTTAAATTCTTCTATCTTTCATCACTTACATCATCAATCAAACCCAGAACTACATATTCATCATGTCTCATCTTCATCGTAAATGTGCTTTGATCCCGTGGATATAGGGTATGTAGGCAGTCTGGAATACGAAGGAAGTTTCCAGTACTCAAGCACAGATGATCCACCCCATCTTCTTCATCCTCTTTCCTCATCCATCTTTTTCTCTTTGATTAGCTCAAACAAGAAGCAATCCATGTGTATATTGAAAGCCCGAGCACTTTAACCAATCAAAAGTATCCTGGAAGCTATTTGTCCGCATGCCTTAAGCCAACATTTGCTATAACAGTTTATCACCAACTTTAGCCTTCAACAGGATGTAGCTTTCCTCTTAACAAGGCGCTAGCTTGATCTATCCAAGAGCACCCAAAATTTGGCAAGAGAACGTGATGACAGTATCTTTTGTCCCTTTTCTATGCCTAATCAAAACTGCCTTGGTTCATTTATATCTTGGTATGTTGCAATGAAGTAAGGACTAGGGCATGGTCATATAGCTTTCGTCTGCTATGTTTGCGGGATGATCTTATTCTCTTCCTATGCGTATTGGTATCTTGTACGTGTTGGGATTAGCATCTTACATATCAATATCTCTAGCATTTGAGAAGCTAAACAGTCTCTTATGCATTTGAGACTATTCTATGTTAAGACTAACTCCATACATATAACCAGCAAGTTATCATTATGTGTAGTGGAGATAAGCTCAACCCATTGCTTGTAGTGTCAAAGTCCAACACTAGCTGTTATTCATATTTTGTGTATGTTGGCTCAACATCTTGACCACATGCGTTTAGACAAGAATGTAACATGCTAGTTGCGCATTGGATACCTCGACACCTTGGTTTCTTATACCCTGGTACATAACATCCATATGCTATATCAAACATAAGGACTGCATTTCTTTTCATTTTGAGCAATTACTTGAAAGCTGCACATCATCATCCTACCTATTCATTCTATCTATCTCTTCCATCATACTCAGCCAAGATCAATCATTTCCATTATCCTTTGTCCATGTTCCCGCTCCTACAAAAACAAGTGTGTTAGACATACATAAGTCCATCATATATATCTTTCATTACCATCTACCTATATGCATACATCTATCCATATCCTTACCATTTACATATTCATACCTTTTCTATTCATTACCATTTGCATAAATATACATCCATAATCCATATATAATCCACATAACATGCATAGCCATCATAATATCAACATCATATAGATCGCCAAAACTGCCATATATATATATACATGTGTGTCAAAATACAAGTGTCTACAATACAAGCTGAGCCCTGAAAGAATGAATGTACAACATCGGCTCTAGGCCTCATCATGATATAATGTACACAAGGTGTGCCCTAGCGACTACTGCCAGCTCCCTCGTCCTGACCACCACCGCCACTAGGTCCTGTACCTGGTCCTCCATCTCTCGGTGGCCCCATCACTAAGGCTACTGATCGAGATCCACCTGACCTCCGTGAGCTTGAAGCCCCTGATCTGCTCCTGAAGCTAGGCTGTCTCTGCTCTGCCGGCACAGCTCCATAGTATAAGCCTCTGTAATACTCAGCCTCACCTTGCACTCTCCGAAGCTCTGCCTGTACCGCTGTCAACTATGTGGCCAAGTACATGGTAGCTCCATCAGTCCCCAAGGCAGCCACTGCTCTATCTCTCTCACTAGTCATCCCCTGCAGCTGCTGTACTGCCCTATCTCTCTTAGCTCGCAGACCATCCCTCTCTGCTCTCATAGCCTGCTCCTGCTGTACTGCAGTGTCTCACTCAAGCCTCATCATCTGCTCATGCTGTCTCGCTGCATCCCTCTCTCCTGTCACTCTAGCTAGAGCACCGTCATCCTGGCCATCTCCTCCCTGTGCTCTCAACTGTAGCTGAGCCTGATAGGTCTGTGCCTGTGCTCTCGCATGCCGTAGACTAATCACGGCCTGATGCGTATCCATCTCCACTCTCCTCAGCCTCATCTGTGCCCGCTGCCTCCATCTCCTCTCCTCTCTGATCCGTCTCTGCAGCTGCTGCATACCTACATCATCTCCTGCTCCAATCTGTGCCTAAGGCTATGCTAATATAGCAGGCTGACCTGGCACTTGCCCTGGCAGCTGTATCCCTGGTGCAGCTGGCACAACTGCCTGTGCTGGTGGAGCCCATCATCATCACCTCCGAACTGGCCTCTCCATCCCAATCTCTCCAATCTCCCCATCTCGTGTCAATCAAGTCGGCCTAGCTGTCGCCTAGTATACATCATACTCTGGCAATGTGCCTAGATCTGCAGGACCCTGTCCCCACTGCCATGCTATTGGCTACAATCCATCTCTCTGCCAAAGCTGTGTCCACCACAACCTCTGGACCCCAATCAAATACCTCCTGCCTCATCCTCCCAAAAACAACATCACCTACAGGTACTGCCTGTGCCTCTCCAAACTGTCTCAGGGCTCTCTCTGGTAAATAGCACTCTATAATATACACGCCGCGTCCAAAAACGTATCTCGCCTGTCTAGCATAGACAAGCTCCACATCCTCCTCCTCCCACTGCTCACATCCTAGCCATGGCCGCCATACAAATCTGTCTACCTCATCTAATCTCTGCCACCAATATACCACACCTCGGCGCTGTCGATATGTCAACGCTCCTCTATACATCCACGCAAATGGCTCTCCTGCTGCTCTAGCAACCCATCCCTCTAGTCTTGTCACCAGAATGTGCTCATACGCCCATACATGCAAAACTGTCACTCCTGCTGACATACTGGCTCCAAACATGTACGCACAATCATGCAAATAATGATAGAGCTGTCCCAACACGCACTCTGCCCATGCATATCTCGTGCCATATGAAAACATGCCCTCCATAACTATCCCCCATCCTACGGGAAAACCTCTGGCTCTCCTATCACCCACTAGCCATCTAATGATAGCCACTACCACACGCTATAATCTGTCGCAGAGCTCCTCCATCCTCCCCATCGGTATCTCTGAACCCTCTGCTCCGATGTCTGGTGTCCCAAACAATCTCCTAAATGCAGCTGGGCCCATCTCTGAATCATAATCTACACGATCCCCATCTATCAGAATCCTCAAAATCTGGAATACATCCTCTAAGGTAATGGTCGCCTCTCCTGTCGGTAACAAGAATGAACTGTGCTCACTCATCCATCGCTCCACCATCGCTGTCATCAGCCCTCGATGTGCCTGAACTGGCTCTAATCGGGATACATGCTCCAAGCCCAGGATCTCTAATACCACTAGCTCCTCTGCATCTAACCGTCTCACCAGCCGTAAATCTCTCAGATGTGGCTCTCGCGATAACAATGGCGGTAGTACATCCTGCATCATCCATTTACACTTGTCAGCTCATTCCGTTCATCATACATATCACAATTTACTTCTCTATTTGCTATTCTATCTTCAACCTACCATAAGCATCCCATTTTACCACATGCGCTTCTTCCTAGCTTATTAGCGACCAGCCTTTCCTTATGCGCTACTATTTTGCCCAAACGCGAGCTCTTTTTCACATGCACCCCTGTTTTCACCACATGCGAGCTATTTTACCTTACGCGCTTACTGTTTGCCCATAAGCGCGCTCTATCTCTATAAGTGCTTACTATTCCTGCACATGCGCGTTCTATTCTACATGCGACTATTTTTATCCTATAAGCAAGCTACATTACTATACGCGCCCTTTCTAGCCTTATGCGCGCGCTTTCTACCGTATGCGAGCCATTTCTATTCATAAGCGAGCCAAACTACATGACGCGACCACTATTTGTATTTGCTTATAAGCAAGCCTTTCTAGCCATAAGCGACGCATTTTGCAGTTTCTGCGCTTTTCGCCTGTGTTTTTCCCGCCAACGGGATGCGACCCCTTTTTCCCTATGCGACCTACCCGCGCTCATAAGTGACCAGAATTACTACGAGCGAACTCTATTCCTACATAAGCGACCTAAATGTCCTATGTCCTAACCTAGTCTCTTTTGGTGATGTGTGTGAATTAATTACACTTTTAGGCTATTAATTACATGCTTTTGGGGAAACATTTGAAACATACCGGTGCGCCTGCTCCCTCTGGTTGTCCATGTGTCCTCACTCGCTCCGCACGATGATCCCTACGTGGAATAACCATCCTGCTAGCTCTGCCACTCTCACTCTCAGGAGCTCTGGATTTCTCTAAGTTTCTAAGCACAAATGAGCACAAATGAGCCTATTTGCCATTGAAGCACCTACTTATAGCCCTTCTCAAAACCCTAATTCTTCTATGCCACAGCTTATTTTCTTCCATGCAACCCCCATTTCCTTCGCGTCTGCCCTCTTTTTAGCCTTTTTCTTCTATCGAGAGCCAACCTAGCCCTTCCTGGTTAGCCTGGCTTACCTCTCGAGGGGGCATCACCTGCCAGTTACACTGGGGCATAACTTGTTTATCGAACGCATATCGTATCTTCTTTGACACAACGTTCTATCGAACATTGTATCAAAGAGGGGCAAAATGTAGACACCCAAATTTGTCCATGTCTAGCAACACCTTGTTAAATCATTAATCATTAAGCCAATTAATTAAATAAATTTTATTTATTTAATTAAAATCCCATTCAATCCCATTCTCATCCACTTAGCCAATTAATTAAATAAATTTTATTTATTTAATTAATTCCACATCATGTCTTATCCCATTTTATTCATTTATCCTATTAATTAAATAAATTTTATTTATTTAATTAATTTCCAACTCATATCCCAACTAATTCAAATATTTTATTTGAATTAAGCCCTTATCATTTATCACATTCCAACACTTGTCCAGTCAATCATGTGTTGTAAGACAACTTTTCATTTACAATCTTTCACATGCACAATTAATGGAATCTAAATTTAGTAACTTTCAGTCCTAGCCATTCACATAGCCTCTGAATCTCCACCGTTGATTGATCTTGGCTAAGTCCTATATAAACACCCTCTCACTCCATATGAGACATCCAGCAATCATATCCAGCCATCATATAGCACCTACATTGTCTTGAGCATTTGAGCATTCACTTAAGCTTTTATCATCCATCATGGCAGCTTTCAGCATTGTAATTGCTCATTGTTGAAGAAGCAGTCCACATTCTCTCAAACGAGGAATCGCACGGTCTAGGTGATGTTATGCTTGAATTGCATTGTTCTTTGATTTCATTTAGGTTAGATTCCTTGATGATGGTAGGGTTAGGGTTTCATGACTATGTCTGATCTGCTACACCTGACTTTCACCTATCACAAATAAAACCCTAAAATTTGGGAAAAATTTGACAGCATAATGCGTTTTCATTAATTGAATTAATTTTTTTTAGAAGAAACACTCCAAAAAGAAATTAAAGAAAAAAATAAAATAATTAAACATAAGGAAAATTAAATAAATTTCCAAGGTTAAATAAATTGATCACACAATAAAATTATGAAAATTAAATTAAAATAAATGACCAAAATAAACTCAATACTTGAGTCTGTTAATAAATGTAATTTCGTCAATTGCATTTATTAATTAACTCAAGTTGAAATAATCAAAAAGAGGGTAAATTAAACTATCCCCTCGGAATAAAACCGAATAAATTAAAAATTTAATAAAGGGATTTCCTAACACAAAATTAAAACATACTAAATAATTTAAATGAAAGCGTTAAAATTTAATAACTTTACAAGGGTTAAAGAACCCCATAAAAAAAGAAAACAATCCATCCCCACAAAATGAAATTTCACATGAAAATAAAAGAAATCCAATCTAGAAAATAATAAAATCAACTTACTTAAAATACAAAAAGAGTCAACAATTCAAAAATGACTCGAAGGTAAAAGAAGGGGAATTATAAATTCCTGTGCTCAAGGGAAAAATAAAAGGGAAATTAATTTAAAAACAAAACTAAAATCCTCACATTCCACTCAACCCTACTTCCTTAATTTATTATATTCTACAAGAGTTGCCCTAATAATATTTTAGCATTTCCTTATGGTGAAGACCCTAACATGTTCATTCTCTCCTTTGGTTTGTTTTCTCCATGTGTTTCTTTCCATTTGTCTATCCATTTTCCTTGTTATAGGTTGAAGGATCTACTCATCCATGGCTATCATGGTGGTATACAGAGGTATATTCATATGGTAATATACACAGTAACCCCCCCTTTTTAAAAGAAAAAACTTATCTAAATACTGTGGGTTAAAAATCAAAATGTATGTTTATAGTCCCCTTTTTTTTTCCTTATATGGGACTGCAATGATCAACATATATATATATGCTTGCAGATATAACAATGGCCGCCAAAAACCTCTAGAGCCCAAAGACCACGTGGCGGATAGGGCAAATGAAAGATGCAGAGCAAGGGATGGTGCCGCCACCGCCCAATGGTTCGTTGTGTTTGGCATAGTGTTTTGTTTGTTTTAGTGTAGCATTTGTTAAAGTTGAGGGTTACGGTGTGGGGAGATAAGTGTGGAGAGGGCAGCGGAGCTACTTCATGGTATCTGCGAGGGCGTGAGGAGTAGGGGAAGGGAGGCGGTGTGGGAGTTAAGGGGAGAAGGGGGTGTGGGGAGGAGGCCATGCCTCCACCCACCCCCCATAGTAAAATGCACAAGCACAACAAGAATGGGGGGGTCTGCGGTGGGCGCCGTCACCCACCATAGGCCCTCCAAATTTTTTTGTTTTAAAAAAAAAACTTACTTTCAACACAGTTTTCTATTCTTGTTAACTTAACACTGTAAAAGAATACAATTCATATTAAATGTGTTTTGATTTCATTCCTTAATGTGTGTGTGTGTGTATATATATATATGACAAGGTGTCATTATACCTCATCATTTAATCATATTTTAGATGTCAAAATCTAGGGGCTGTGTCTTTGGCTGTCCACAATTAGGGATTCTATAGTTACCAATTTTCTTAGCTAATCTTAACAGCTTCTACTAATTTGAAAAGATTAATCTGTCTACTTACTGAATGAATTTAAGGAATGCTGAAAACAGAATTTAAACAGGAAGTTAACTTAAAACAATTTAAAAATAGTAACATGCATCTATCTATCAAAATCAGTAAATACTTTTCATAGCAAAATCTGAAGTAATAAAACAGTGGTACTAGCCTTCTGCTTTGGTGGTGAGAGTGGGCCCTTGCTCCACACCCTTGGGGTTGAAGGCTACAGTAGATAATCAGCACAAAAGAAGAAGATCACAACTAAATTCAATCCAGTTCCATATGCTTTGCATTCATGAAAAATATTGATATCACAGAACTGAGATTACTAAGAATTAGAATAATCAATCATTGTATATCATTTCTATTGTTTCTATCAGTCTATATAAAATGAGTGATGATATATCACTTATCTTATCTACCAGTTCTTCTATGAGATGACATCCATCTCTTTATTTCACTAGCTGTCTAACTATGGGAAGTAATCGTGCAATAGAAGTAGACTGAGTGGAACAGAAGTCCACTCAGAATTCCAAGTTTGAGTCTTAATACATTTGGGCAGCGAGGCCTTGAAAATATGGATATTGAATCAGTTCTATCCGTAACTCATGCAAAAACTTTAAAAAGATAAAAACTCTAGTAGTTAACTAAAGATGACCCTTCACCACTCAGGTGATGATTTGAATGAAATGAGGGGTATTACGATCACTACTGAGAGTGCCTAATTGACAGGTTATGTTGGAAATATGCCCTACTCTCAGGAGGCACTGGAGATATCTATCCCTGTCTATAGCTCCAGAGATGTCTGTAGCTCTGGAGATGTCTATAGCTCTAGAGATACCATTGTGGCCTTCTTCATTCATCTCTGGAGAGGCTTTCTCTTTCCTTTAAAACTTTTGGTGTCGTGGTATTCTGTTATTGTCTCTAGAGATCATTGAAGACTATCTCTGGAGATGCACAAAATTGTTGTTCTTGGCATCTACATCTATTGATTCAAAAAGAGAGAAATTTCTGCATTTTTCCATTAATTCCATGCACATTAGTCCCTCAATCAGAAATTATGATCTTAAGTAATTTATCTCAATTAATAATTATCTAGAACTATCTTGCTAGCTTAGTTGGGTGTAGAAATTAGGAAAGATGGGATCAGGAAGGAGAAAAAGAGAGGTAAAAAGATGTATTTCATGGGTACAACTTGGCACTCATCATCCTCCCATACGTAAAGTTTGGTAGGTCCTCCTACTACTCACAATCTAGATTTATTCTAGTGAAGTAGCTTGTCAGTCAAGCTATAATCCTGTGCATAGGTAGACCAAGTTGTGTGGTTGGTATTACCATTGCCTCTGTATTGATCAACCTGCTTCAACCAGTCCTACAATTTCTCCTCTTCCATCTATTTAGCCCAAATAGGGAGTGGTTCAATTGTGAGAGGGGGCCTAAACCGTCCACCTATCCATTCCTACTTATACTTATCCATCATTTTGGATATTAACTTTGCTTTTCTCATAAATAATCTTAAGTTTGTAGGGGTGACCACCTCTCTCATTTTTTGCTCCGAGGTCAAAACATTCCATCTTTTCTTTGCTATGGCAAGTACTGGATTTGTTGAACTGTTCATGAAAAGACCAAAATCAATGGAGCACTCTTGCAAACTTTATAGGTATAATGGGAAAATTTTGTTCTTACTCTTAGGGTGATAGATATAGGACCTGAATTGGGTCTTAAAAGCATTGGGATTAGGACATTCCTTCCTATGAAGAGATCTATTTCTATATCTTTCTTGAGATGATCTTCCATTCGTTCATTCTAGATCTGATGATTCCTCATTAGGGACATAAATACTTTAAGCTGGCATTCTCCCACAAAATGATTAAGAATGAAGGTTATATCATTAACACATAAACCATGCAGGTATAATTCACATAGGAAATTCTTGTCCACATCATTACTCCTTATATATGCTGTCATGAATCCTTCTACTATCTCTGTATCCTCAACTAGGTCAAACAGGACTAAAGATAATTTTCTCTACAGGACTCTTTCCTGTAAGAACATAGAATAGTTGGCACTTGGGGCCCTACAAGATAGAATTTCTGAAGAAAGGGAGGCCATTTCAATGATTTTTCCTTCCAGAGTTTCTATTTTTTTTGTTTTGGCAGTGACTACCCTTTGTAATTGCAGCATAGGCTTGGAAGCCTCACATTCTCTACATTTCTTCTCCCAATGGAATAGGGCCTTAGGAATGTTAATAGGAATTGGGCCCACATATGCATCTGTTTGTATTTCCTGCTCATTGGTTGCCCTTGGGCCAGCCAACTCCTGAATATATTCCTCCTGGTCATCTAGTTTGTTGTTGGCCCAAGTTAATTGTCTATCCTGGCTATGTATTTTCTCAATCAATGCTGTCATTATTGTGAGCCTACTGTCTCTAGCCATGGTGAGCTTAGAAACACTCTGTGCTACTTCTTTCTCTTTTTCTTCCAACAGTTTGACTGCCTCAATTTTTTGGGCCTCCAATTCTACTTCTTTCTCCTAGATGATCTTTGTTTTGCAATGGAGTTCTGTTTGTAGATTTTCAATGACTTGTTTTCACTCCATTTCTACCTCTAATTTGACCTTCTTGAGGTCAGTAATAATCTGATTCTTCCCCCAGAGTAGTCTCTTTAGATTTTCAATTTCTTCTATCATTTGGTGTTCTTTTGAAATTTCAACACCCTCTTGATCAGAGGGGTGAGCGAAGGTTTCTACTTCTATTGTTGTTTGCTGATCATCAGGGTTTTCCATGGCCATCTGCCCTGTACTGTCAATTGTACCCATTTGCCCTGTTTCATCTTTTTCTATAGATTGCCTGTCCTGAGGGTCCTCTTGGGGTTCCTCTACTTCTATTAGCATCGGTCAAGGCCCAGCCTTATCCTCATATGTTCTAAAACCCAAGAGTACCTCAGCTAGGAGAACAATATCTTCTTCAACCTGTGAGAGCTATCTTTTGCTTCTCTGTAGCAGAGGTGGGGCAGGTGCCTCTGGAGCAGCTCTCTTATCCTCAGAATATGAGGAAATAGTAAGAGTTTGTCTATGTTCTGTCTCTGGAGTACATGATGGTTCTGAAATTTGGCTTGACCCTAGATGAACAGATGGTGCTAGGGAAACTTCTCTTTGTTTTCTCTTCCTGATGAGAGGGATCTCATCTGAATCATCAGATGGTTCTTCAGCCTAGGTTTTCTCTATTTTCTATCGTTACCTTTCCCTATTAATTTGTTAGGGAAAGATTCCTCAGTTAGAGTCATCTTTCTCCTAATTGATCGAGTCATGTATGGGGTTTGTTTAGGAGCAGACTCTATAATTTCTTTTCCTTTCTTCTTTTTATCAGGAACATGGGCTGCAGATGAAGTTGCCTCCTATGAGGACTTGTTTCTACTTTGAACAACTATGGAGGAGGTTGAAGGCTCAGTTTCTTCTTAGTGAGTAGGGTAACCCTCACCTCTTGGCTATGCCATCTCTAGTGCTTTGTCTTAGGAATTCTATTCAAGAAAGTTTTTCCATAATTCTTCCCCATTGGCTTGAGACAGGAAGTGGTGTTTGACTACTAGAAAAATGAGGCCATGATGTTTCATGGGACCTTTATTTTGCTGATATTTTTTTGTAGTTGCCCTGATGGCAAAATACAAGAAATTGGGAATGTTTATGCTAAACTCAGGGTGTCCATTCCCATCCCTTAGAAAAATCAGCATTTTCATGATTGGTCCTAAAACTAGAGAGAATTGACCATCACAAGTAAAATATTTTATCATCCAGGTGGCTACAGATTGCCAGGGGTTTGGAAGTGTGGACCTAAGAATTCATTTTACTTCATTTTTATTTGAATGCAGTTATATTGCAGGTTCACCTTGAACAGAGAAATTATTAATTAAATCAGTGTATAAGGTTTTTAGGTGATAAAACCTCTCACCTTGTTTAGGAAGCCCAGAAATGTGACTGATAGTGGCTGTGGAGAGATTGATTCAGACTCCTCTAATAGCTATCTGATTATCCCTTAGATTTATGAGGAATTCATCCACGATATCTTCTTGAAACCCTTCAAATTTTCCTAGGAAGTCTAGCCATCCTACAGCTCTTAGAATGTTTGTTGTAGCTTCATCTTGTAGAAGACCCGTAGCACGTCTGGCTCAGACTTCTTCTTTACCCCCATTGCTAAATTGGTTCCACCTTCTGTGCTTAATGCCTCACTCTCCTCTCTATAGTTTGTCCCTTCCTCCTAACTCCATAGGCTCTAGAGGACTGTTTAATTTGCTCTATTCTTCAGGGTATTTTGGAGGTTCGAATGAGGATTATTATGTCTCTCAGCTTAGGCTTATGGAAGATTTGCAGATTAGTTCGAGTACCTATGTAGTCATAAATGCAACAGAGTGACAGGACACTCTGGAGGTAAGGTGATAGAACAACATAGATGGTGGCATGTGTGAATTTAAAAAAGAAAATGATGGCAGGAGGACATGTCAAGTGGCGGCACCCAAAAATAGAAAGACAAGACAGTTGCTATTAATGTTTAATTTAAGATAGAATTACTTGGATCATTTGTAATGATGAGGAGCAATGTACACATCAAAGATGTTGCAGCATTTATGAGACCGCACGCGACGTGGCATATGAGCAGCTTTTGGTGGCTTGAGATGACGCCCACTACTCTGTTGGTATGTGACTTGCAATCATTTCACTGAGTGGTTCAAGAATCCACGTTCCTTGGGTGACATCAGCGCCATCTTTGTGAATACCCTTGCAAATGATATGCGTGCTAATTTTATTTTATTCCTGTGATAAAGTAGAGGATGAGTCATGATGACCTCATCATGTGATGTGTCCACTTTATTGCCTGGAGAGGTGGGTCCCCTCCCCTATTATTAAAATTGACTCTTTATTGATGGAGCACTAGAGGTGCTCCTAGTTTGGGAAGCACTAGAGGTGCTCCTATTGTGTGAAGCACTGGAGGTGCTCCTAGTTTGTGAAGCGCCGGAGGTGTGTTTGACTAACTCCCGGCACCTGATCACCTCTGTAGCTTGACTGTTTTCAACTATCCTGAAGAAGGGAACCGCCATTTGCTGGTTTTCAACTCCCTTGGTCGAGAAAGACAACCATTTACTAGTTTTCCATCTTTCTCTATTTCTTTTTTTCCTTTTTTTTTAGAAGGCCGCCATTTGCTGGTTTTCAACCTTTTTTTTTTCTCTTTTTTTTTGAATCCAACACTATGACAGAGGAGGTATCCCCTGTATCAAAACACAAATCATTAAAAAACTCTTCTTTAGTATATGGTCTTTTATAGAGTCTGATTCGGTGACCATTTACTAGGAATATGTCTGTGCTTCCATCAATAGGTTCCAATAATACTGTCCCATTTTCAAAAGCTTCCTTTATTTGATAAGGTCCCATCTAGTGAGTTTGTGATTTCCCTTTGAACTCTTTGAATTTAGAATCATAACGAAGAACCCAATCACCTTGCTAAAATGTTCTCCTTTTGATGTGTTGGTCATGCCATTGCTTCCTTTTATACTGAACCAGTTCTATTTGTTGAATGGCCTCTATCCAAATTTCATCCAACTCATTGAGCTGAAGAATTCTATTATGTTGAGTTATAAACAATGGTAGACCAATATCTAACACAGTTTTAAGTGTCTGGAGTTCAAATTCTATAGACAAAATAAGCTTTTTCCCATAAACCAATTCATAAGGTGAGAACTTTGTTGTGGACTTCCAAGTGGTATTGTAAGCCCAAACTGCTTCAGGTAATCTGTTAGCCCAATCTTTTCTGTTCATTACTACTGTCCTTGTCAGAGTATTTTCAAGTTCCCTATTAGTTACTTCTACCTGCCTATTCACTTGAGAATGGTAAGGTGAATATTTTCTGTGCTTGACTTGATATAAATCTGTGAATGCTTTGATTACTTGTGAAGTAAACTAAGGTCCTCTATCTGAAACTATTGATCTTGGGGCTCCAAACCTTAAGAAAATGTTATTATAAAGGAAATCAACAACTTTTTCTTCTCTTGCAAATTGTAATGCTTGAACCTCAGCCCATTTAGTAACATAGTCTATGCATACTAGAATGTACTCCTTGCTTGATGATGGTGGAGAAATTGGTCCCACAAAGTCTAAACCCCACTGTTCAAATGGTTCCATCATGACTTGAGGATGCAGTATCATCTCCTGGGTAAAGGTTGGTTGTCCCATCCTTTCGCACTGGTCACAGTGCTACACATACTTCTTTGTATCTTTATGAAGAGAGGGCCAGTAGTAACTAGCTCTGAGGATCTTGTGGACTGTCTAGTGGAAGGAGTAATGGCCACCAGATGGTTCATCATGACATGCTCTCAATACATCAAAAATCTCATCATCTTTTAAACACCTGCCATTCAACCATTTGTAAGATAAACTTTCTTTAACTTAACATTTTTTTTGTTTTGAGGTAAATGGGATGGATACAAGCCTATAGCTAAAATATTAGCTATGTTAGCAAACCAAGGTGCAGTAGAGGAGATAGCAAAAAGATGTTCATCTGGGAACTTGTCCTCCATTGGTTGGTTTTCTCCTCCTATATGCAATCTTGAGAAAAAATCAGCAACCAAATTAAACTTTCCTAGATTATCAACTATGTTAATATCAAATTCCTGCAATAGTAATAACCACCTGATGATCCTTGCACCCACTACTAGTTTATTCATTAGGTACTTGATAGCTGCATGATCAGTGTGTACAAATATTTTATATCCAATAATGCAATACCTAAATTTGTTTATGGCGTAGATTACTGCCAAGAATTCTTTTTCAGTTGTGTAATTTCTTTCTGTAGAGGTAAGGTTTTTGCTGATGTAATAAATGGCATGCATACTCTCTCCTTCCTCCTTTTGTCCTAAAACTGCCCCAATGGATTCATTTGAAGCATCAGTCTGTATGTGAAATGGCAAAGTCCAATTAGGTCCTCTCAAAATTGGTGTGATAGTAAGCTTCTCTTTCAAGGTTTCAAATGTTGATTGACATTCTTATGTCCATAGAAATTATGTATCTTTGTTAAGCAGGGTAAACAAGGGGGCAGCTACTCTGCTAAAAAAATTTATGAATCTCCTATAGTAGCCTGCATGACCCAGAAAACTTCTAACATCTGTCTAATTTTTGGGTGAAGGCAACTGTGTGATCACTTCTATCTTGTTTTGATCCACTTTGATCCCCTTTGCTGAAATGTGGTGTCCTAAAACAATTCCCTCCTCCACCATCATGAAGCACTTTTCATGGCTAAGGGATAATTGATTTTTCTCACAGCATTTCAGTACTTTCTCAAGGTTTGTGAGAGCTTCTTCAAAACTATCCCCATACATAGTAAAGTCATCCATATAGACCTCCATGCATTCATTAGCTAGTTCAGCAAAAATAGCTAAAACAAGCCTCTAAAATGTAGCTGGGGCATTGCATAGTCCAAAGGGAACAACTTTGTAAGTAAAAGTTCCCCAAGAGCATGTGAAGGTGGTTTTGTCCTAGTCTTCATGTGTTACTTGAATTTGATTATACCCACTAAATCCATCTAGAAAAGAAAAATACTTTCTCCCAGCAAGGTTGTCTAGTACTTGGTCAATGAATGGTAAGGGAAAGTAGTCCTTTTTTGTGACTTTATTTAGTT
This sequence comes from Cunninghamia lanceolata, assembly GCA_027924645.1. Taxonomy (NCBI): domain Eukaryota; kingdom Viridiplantae; phylum Streptophyta; class Pinopsida; order Cupressales; family Cupressaceae; genus Cunninghamia; species Cunninghamia lanceolata. The sequence continues at coordinate 6,739,307 of BSBN01000458.1, forward strand.
CTCTATAATCAATACACACCCTCCATTTCCCATTCTTTTTAGGCACTATGAGAAGGAGTGAGACCCATTGATTGTCTGAGACTGGATATATAAACCCTGCTTGAAGTAATTTTTCTATTTCAATTTTGACAATGTCCTTTAAAGTAGGATTCAATCTTCTCTGGGCCTATCTGACAGGTTTAATATCCTTAGTGTATATATGATGGGTACAGATCTTAGGAGGTATGTCTTTCATATCTTGGTATTCCCAAGTAAAAGTTGTTGAATAGGAAATCAGAAGTTGGATGAGTTTTTCTTCCTAATTTGATGTTAACTGAGTATTTATATTAAGTGTTTTCCCAGGTAAAATCATGACCTATTTTGTGATTTGATCCATAGATGTAGTTAATCCATACATTAGAGTCATGGTATTGAGAGGACAAGAATGTGGAAGAAACATGTGGAAAGTGGCTCTGTAAAAGGTTTCCCCACAAGGAATGATGTTGGTGAGGGTACAATGAGAAGAAGTAAGAAGTTCTCTCCTAGAATATTGGGCGAGCTCTATCACATCCTTATTGATTAGGATGTGAGTAATGTCTTCTATTGTATCATAGTATATTTCTTCTTCTAACTCTCCCAGATGTTCCTTGATGGTTACCATAGCTACTAAAGTACTGTTGTCATTATTCTCTAGTTCATCCACCCATACCTTTCCTGTATAATGTATTGATGGTTTAGCTGGAGGATACAAAGATATTTTCTTCAAATCTATCCCATTAGAAATGACCATATCCCCAGTTCTACAATCAATAGATGTTGTTGTTGTAGCCAGCCATGGTCTTCCTAAAATCAGTGGATAAGCATTTCTCTAGTTTCTAGGTTCTAATATCAGGAAGTCCACTAGAAATTCCCATGAATCTATCACAACTGGTACATCAGTGATTACTCCTTTTGGAATAGCTACCGACTGGTTAGCAAGTTGAAGAATTGTAGTTGTGGATTGGATACCTGATAGAGCTAATTTGTCCATTTTGTGAACTATCATCACATTAATTGCTGCTCCCAAATCAACTAGAACATTTGAAATTTCTACCCCTGAGATAAAAATAGTTATGACAGAATTTCTAGGGTCTCCATATTTTGGGAGGAGAATTTCTCCCATCAATAGATCTACTACTTTTCCTTCCACCTATATTGTGGAGGGCAAGTTTTTCTTCCTATCCTGTGTTTTGATACAATACTATTTAATGAACTAATTTAGTTATGGTACATCTCTGATTGCTTGGAGAAGAGGAATTTCAATGTTTAGTTGCTTGATTTCTTGTAAAAATTCTGATTCTAGGTTGGTTTGAACTTATTTTTGTAAGATCTTTTTCTGGCAAACATACTGTTTAAGTCGTTCTGGGTATGGTGCTAGTTTTTCCATCTCCGGAGCTCTTGTTAGAATTGTGTTTAGGAATGTTCTCCAGAGTCAGTCTTTTAGGAGAAACTTTGGAGTTGTCCAAGGATGATTCTTCTAGCACTTTTTCGTTAGTAATCTCCTCCAGGGGTTGAGTGGATGAATTTTTGGGTTCCTCATCATTGGTTACTTCAACTATAGTTAGAGGAGATGGTCTTGGGAATGCTTTCCTAGAACACATCTGGAGATTATTTGAATATATAGCATTAATTCCAGCCAGATTTTCTTGCTCTGTCATGTAAACAGTTGCTCCCTGTTTATTCTATGGGTTTGCTATAGGCTAAGCTAGTAAAGGTGGTTGGCTAACTGGTTCATTTTGTGCTTGGCCTTGTGTGTTGGAAGGTCTAGTTAGTAGAGCTTGTTGTTGAAGTTGGAAATGTCTAGGTTGTCCCTGGTATTGTTGATTATATCCCTGTTGAGAACCCCATTGAGGTTGCATGTTTTGTGATCCAAACTGTGGTGGCCACTGTTGATTTCCCCAATGCTAATTTTACCAATTTTAGTTTTGCCTATGTTGACTTGGCCAATCCCACTATCCCCAAGGAGGATTATTCTAAGGCACATGCCAAGTTGGATTCCACTAATTATTTCCCCAATTAGAAGGACCCCTGAAAGAAGGCTGGTTTGGATACTAATTATAAGGGAAATTCCTAGCTTGTTTTTGTCCCACATAGTTCAATTCCTCTTCTATTACAACATTCTTCTTACTCAATCTTTTCAAAGTTGGAAGTTGACTACATTGACTGGTAGGATGTTCCCTATCACGGATCTGACAAATCTCTGATTTGTCCAAAGGGCATTCTCTCAACAGATGCTTGTTTCTACACTTAGGACAATAGATGGAGAGTGGTTCAGTTGTTCTATTTTGATCAGCTATTCTAGTTTTTTCTTGAATCCCATCCAATGTGGTATTTAATTGGAACAAAATGTCTATTTTTAGATTTGCAATCTCTTCCATTAACTATCCTATTTCATTTTTCCCTTTAAAAGTTTTGGATGATCTTACTCCATCTTGGGTTCTAGAATAGTTCCTGCAGAGTTCTTCTATAGTAGGTATATCAATTTTGTTGATATTTCCTTTTCCCATTAGATCTAGTGCCTATTTTGATTCTTTATCCAATCCTTTTACAAATAGGGTTCTAGCCAAGGAGTGATCTACTGGTTTACCATACCTTCTCAAGGCAAAATTAAACCTGTCAACATACTCCTCTAAGGTTTCTTCCTCTCCTTGCCTAATTTTAAACAATTCTTCATTTTTATTACTGGATCTATAGTAATCTTGGTATTTTCCCAAAAACTCTGTTTCCATCTGATCCCAAGAATGGATAGAATTCTGGGGTAAACCCATAAACCATCTCATCGTAGAATCTTTCAGAGTTGAAGGGAACAGTTTGAGTTTTTGGTTATCTGATCCATAATCATAAGTTTGGTAGACTACTTTGAATTCAAACAAAAACTGATCTGGATCCTCAGAAGAAAGTCCTCTAAAATTTGGCAAGTGTGCTAGTGAGATATTCTTCATAGGAGCATTGTCTCGAGCAGCCAAAACAATAGGTTATGAGAAGGTTCTTGGAGCCTGATTTTGCTCTTCTTCATGATTATCATTGTCCATGTTTAGTACCGGTTCTTCTCCATGAGGTTCTAGAAAATTAGGTTCTATCAAAGGATCCTCCTGAAACATTTGTTGTAATTCCTGAATATAATCAGCAAGTGGAAGATTTGGAGGATCTAAGGGATTATGGATTTGAGGTGCAGTTTCCAGAGTAGGTTCTAGGTTTCTTTCTTCAACAAGATCTTGTGCCACCCCACTACTTTCCCCTATGGCTTGTTGTTGGGGTGTCTATTTTATATATCTTCCTTTCGAATCTCTAGCTCTAACCATACATATCTATCCTAAAAATTGTTTTAACTAAGTTTCCCTAATTAACACAATACATCCCCGACAGCAGCACCAAAAATGACAAGGTGTCATTGTACCTCATCATTTAATCATACTTTAGATGTCAAAATCAAGGGGCTGTGTCCTCGGCTGTCTGCAATTAGGGATTCTATAGTTACTAGTTTTCTTAGCTAATATTAACAGCTTCTACTTGTAGACACCTAAAATTGTCTTCTACCATCAAACTGACTCCCAACAACCCTAAACACACCAATTTCCCTTCTAACCAATTAATTAAATTTTTATTTAATTAATTACTCCTTTCGTTTTCTAAATTCACACCATTTTATCCCCAAAAATGAATTAATTTCATTAATTCAATAGTCCAAACCTTAGCCAATTAATTTAATAAATATGCAATATTTATTAAATCAATTTCCCCTTTTTCACTAAATCTAATTAATTAGTTAAAACCATGTTAACTAATTAATTCAGCCTATAATTAACCTATCCCTACCCTAGACAATTAAATAGCTATTATTTAATTGCCTACCCTAGTCTACCTCCTCATAGCCCTAGGATTAATTAAACAAAACCTCTGTTTAATTAATCCTAACCCCTTCATTTGGGTGGTCAAACCTTGTTTAACACCCTTCCCCACATCCTCCAAATAAAAAATTGAATTAAATCCACATAAGTCAATTTTTTATTTAAAAACATCCCACATCACATTTATTTCTCCTTACAAACCCATACTCATTTATTTCCTCTCTTCCCCAAATAAATTTTTAATTCATTTACATTCCCCAATATGAATTTTTTATTCCAAAATAATCCTTCACCCCCATGCTCATTAAATAACCCCTTTTTCCCAAAATGAATAAAAGAATCACTTTTATTCCTAGCCCTCCATTCATTCAAGATTCAATCTAGGCCCTCCACATCACTTTTATCCTCCACCATTGATCTTCTAAATCAATCTCCACCATTGGATCAAAATCCCTTCCAAAAGTCTATAAATAGAACTTCTCACAATCTATTTTCATCATCCAAGTTTATGCAAAGTTACCATGCCAAAATCACTCTTGAGCTAGAATAGTGAGTGGCAAACTAGAGTAGCACTTCACATTTCAATTCATTGTCTAGGGATTATCTTTTTCTAGGAGATTGTTTTGGGTGCAAAGGCTCCTTCCTCCCTTGATGGGATTGGGTTTGCTTTTAAGGTATATTTTCACCTTATTTGCATATCTAATCTACACTGCTAATTTGAAAAGATTAATCTGTCTACTTACTGAATGAATTTATAGAATGCTGAAAATAAAATTTAAACATGAAGTTACTTAAAACAATTTAAAAATAGTAACATGCATCTATCTATCAAAATCAATAAATACTTTTCACAGCAAAATTTGAAGTAATAAAACAGTGGTACTAGCCTTCTTCCTTGGTGGTGAGAGTGGGCCCTTGCTGCAGACCCTTGGGGCTAAAGGCTACAGTAGATAATCAACACAAAAGAAGAAGATCACAACTAAATTTAATCCAGTTCCATACGCTTTGCATTAATAAAAAATATTGATATCACAGAACTGAGATTATTGAGAATTAGAATAATCAATCATTGTATATCCTTTCTATTGTTTCTATCAGTCTATATAAAATGAGTGATGACATATCACTTATCTTATCTACCAGTTCTTCTATGAGATGACATCCATCTCTTTATTTCACTAGCTGTCTAACTATGGGAAGTAATCATGTAATAGAAGTAGACTGAGTGGAACAGAAGTCCACTCAGAATTCCAAATTTGAGTCTTAATAGATTTGGGCAGCAAGGCCCTGAAAATATGGATATTGAATCAGTTCTATCCATAACTCATGCAAAAACATTAAAAGGATAAAAACTCCAGCAGTTAACTAAAGATGACCCTTCACCACTCAGGTGATGATTTGAGTGAAATGAGGGGTATTACGATCACTGCTGAGAGTGCCTGATCAACAGCTTATGCTGGAAATATGGCCTGCTCTCAAGAGGCACCAAAGATATCTATCCCTATCTGCACCTCCAGAGATATGTCTGTAGCTTCGGAGATGTCTATAGCTCTGGAGATGTCTGTAGCTCTGGAGATACCATTGTGGCCTTCTTCGTTCAGCTCCGGAGAGGCTTTCTCTTTCCTTCAAAACTTCTGGTGTCATGGTATTCTAGTATTGTCTCTGGAGATCATTGAAGACTATCTCCGGAGATGTACAAAATTGTTGTTCCTGACATCTACATTTGTTGATTCAAAAAGAGAGAAGTTTCTGCATTTTTCCATCAATTCCATGCACATTAGTCCCTCAATCAGAAATTATGATCTTAAGTAATTTATCTCAATTAATCATTATCTAAAATTATCTTGCTAGCTTATTTGGGTGTAGACATTAGGAAAGATGGGATCAAGAAGGAGAAAAAGAGAGGAAAAAAGATGTATTTCATGGGTGCAACTTGGCACTCATCAATATATATATATACACACTCAGTCACATTTTCACAGTTATATTCTATTATACAGAAAACTTAATATATATATATTTCTAAAAAATAGTAATATAGTCATATATATATATATATATATATATATATATATTATAATAACCAAAACATGTACAACTCAAATGGGGAGATAATATAGCCAGTTAGAAAACATTTAAGCATCAATAACATATCTATTTTTTTTTAAATGAAAGAAATAGATTTACTGTTAAGTCCTCTCTTTTCTTTTTAGGTATAAAATGCCAACAAATACAAAAAATTATTTCTATTCAAACTTCCAACAACACATGTGCACCAACAGCAAAATGATAAACATGTATTTTTAGTTCCTACAAAACAACAATGCATATTTTCTTTTCCACATAGCATACAACTAAAATTTCAACAGCACACATATTTTTATTTATATAGTATGACACCAAAGGCATTTCTTCATAGCACATAAACTCAACAACAATTATAATAAACAAATTTTTGGATAAACATTAAAGAGTACTCACAATAATTTTCCTTACAACAACCAACACATAGGATAGTAATAATTTTGACAAAATTTACAAGTAGGCCTCTAAGGCCATGGCTCAAAATAGCCAACTAAAAGTATTTCCAAAACACCAAGAATGGACTTCATGAAGGTCCATTTTCTTCAACTAAAAACCTGCAATATACAACAACAAAAATGGGGAAACCAAGCCATGAAGGAATGCTCTCCACCCTACCATAGACCCGCTAGTGGGCTACCCCCAAGCCGGGGAGGTAGGATTCACATGGTTTTGTACACACACACCACAACAAAAGAAATCTTCCAAACACACAAAAATTCTACTCCCATGGATTTGCACATACAAAACTCAATAAATTGAGTTTGGAGGGGGGTAGGGAAGTGGACCTCTCAGCTCAAGAGGCCACCCCAAGAACTCCAAGAATCACAAAAATCCCAAAGCCTCAAGCCAAACAAAATTTTCCACCATGCTCAAGAATCACTATGACACTCATGCCAAAAATAAAAAATACTCCCCAAACTCCATTTGATGCCCTCAAGGCTATAAATAGTGCAACACAAAGGAGATGACCTCGAGGAGGTTCACTCTCCCCTACCCCAAACTAGTTGAGCCTTTCCTCCAAAAAGGAGGTGCTCTCACCACACCCTTCCCACACAAGAATAAAATAACAACCCACATAATTTTCAACCACATACACAAAAAGAAATAACATAAGCAAAAAAGGAAATGACTATTTCCATGGAGCTTACCTTCAAAAGCCCTAAAATAGAAGCACGTTTGATGAAGAGCTCCAAGCTTCCCAAAAATTTCTCCAACTCTCCAAATCTCTCTAAAACTCCCCAAAACTCCAAGAATAGAAGAAATTTCACAAAAAAGAAGAACCCCACACTCCTCTACAAGAGGAGATAATATAGGCCTTCCAATTTGGCCCTAACGAATGAGAAGGTGACACTTGTCACCTTCTCCTTCCTCATCTCATGCCACTTGCAAGGGAGGAGTGTGAGGGTGATAAGTGTCACCCTCCAATTCCATTCTATCCTTCACCTTATCCACTTGTGCTCTCACACATGTGTGAGAGACCAATTGGAGAGGTCACAACTCCCTTCAAGCCTTCTTGAGGATAACGGATGCCACATGGCATCCTCTTATTCTCCAAGAGAGCAATCTCCCTCCAAGATGCTCTCACACATGTGTGAGAGTCTTGGAGGGAGATCCCACACACTTGGGAGTCTTGAATACCTCCCAAGTCTTCTTGGTGAAGGGATCCCCAAAATTTGGGAAGGGAGATGGGTCTTTCCTAAAGCATGACTCATCTCCCACCCTTAGCCATTTCAAAATTCGTCACTTTGACTAAACCCCAGTTTAGAGTGACCAAAAGTGAGTTACCCTAGGGTTTAGTTAGTCAAAATTGACCTTAGACCCTAGGGTTACCACCCAGGGTAAGTTTGGGACACTAAGGTACACCTAGGGAGGCATAAAATCACTTTAAATGACCCATAAATACAAATAATACCAAATGGTGTAAAAAAAATATAAATATACAACACATGATATAAATCAATCTAAGAAGGGGTCACTAGGCCAAAATAATAAATCAAACATGTACTAAAACATCATCTGATCAAACGTGATCCTCATCCCTCTTGGGAATGGATCAACTTAATAGGGAATAACATATGTGTGAACACTACCTCTGATTTCCCATGGCCTGGGAATATACTCCTGCACAACTAGATCAAGTGTCAATCACATCATGGATAATCATAGCCGAAGCAACTGAAATTAAATTCATGCCATTGCATACAACATTAATCATTCACAACATAATTTAATATTAAAACTGCATTTTCTATCTAATGTCTCATAATCATCATCAAATATATCTCATATACCTAACATCATCATTACATCAAAATATGATCAAATCAAATCACCACATGCCTAATCAATGCCAAACCAAAAGTCAGGAGATATAATCTAATCTGCATAATGGAATAATAGTCTCTAAAATTCTGATAATGTCACCATCTATAATGTAAAATGATCAAAATAGGGAAGTGAAAATAATTGGCCTCAGAGATGCCCATTCTACTGGAGTACTTGTGAACTTAGATCCTCTTGATTTGGTTTCTACCTTAATTGTTCATTTGATTTTCTTTTTGACTGCTCAAGTTCCATCAACATTCTGGAAGATAATTCTGAGAAAGTCCCGAATTTGTCCTCTTTAGGATCAGTAGGTTTAATTAGTAGTGTATCAGCTAATTTAGTCAAGACATCTTCTGCAACTTCATAACCTAGTACAGGGATCCATATAGTTCTTGGTTCCACAGCTTCCATAAAGCATTTATCTTTATCCACCATGAATACAATGTCCTTTTCATACTTTGTCACTACTTTTTCAGGTATCTAGAACCTTCTTACCATTTTCTGTTGAAAATCTCTAAAATATTTCCACATGATTTCATTTTGCATATCTGCATTACCCAAACTCTATAAATGATTTCTTATTTAAGTAGCTATAGGAATGTGATTGAGCCAGATAACATTTCCTAGACCAGGTAGCTCTTTTAGGAAGTAAAAGAGTAAACATGTAATCAATGTTCCATATTTGAAAGGATCATTAGTTTCTTTTGCCCTTTTCAAGTTCTCCATAAGTTCATTCTGGAGCAATTCACAAAGATCATAATCCATATTGTTTTTTATCATGTCATACGCTATGTATATAGTTGATGTAGACACAAAATTTTCCTTGTTGGAGAAGTATATTTTATATCTGATAATAATTGATTCAAATATGATAGTCGGATCCCTGATATCATTCACTTTAAGACCATTCTTCTCAAGTTTGGCTCCTATTAGCAGTATTACCCATTGTTCTTCATTTTCTTTATGTCTGAAACCTTCTGGAGGGGCTCATACTGGTTACTTCTTTAATGGCTTCTTTAGTTATCAAATAGGGTTCATCAAGCCATAAAGATTCATCATGAATTTTGCTTAGAATAAGCTTGACCCTTGCATCGATTAGAATTGCGGGAAAGTCCAACCAAGTGTCAAATTTCTTTTCTCCTAGAACTCTTTGTAATCATCTTTCAGCACAATATCCATAGTAATCAGTTCATCCAAATACAGTTTGCCTAACTTCATATGACCATATTCTCCTAAACTGGTATGAATGTATGCCTTGATATCTTCCATATGCATGACCCCATGTGGAATAATTGAGAATGCCCCTAATGGATCATTTTTTGGCAATTTGAAGAATTGTTTCTTAAACTTGGGGCGAGACATTTTTCCTATCTTGATTACATGAGGAGTAAACATTTTTCTAGAGCAACTTTAATTTTCATAGTAGGGTTTCCTTGATCTCGATTTGAAATTCTTTAGAGAGTACTAAAGTTGTTTTGTGTTTTTTCTTTTTTGGTTCACCTTGGTCACTTGTATGCAAAGTGATTTTGAAATCAAACAAGTCTCCTTTTATCCTCCATGCGGCTTGACCTAGTCATCATAAATGCTCATTTCCAAAAAGCTACCAAAACCTTTCACTATAGAACACAGTCGATTAGGATTTCTTTGCAATATGCCGCATTGACTCTTTTTCTTCTAAAAGGTGTGTCACATCAGATTTTATTATACATCTTCATGTCTGATTATGGCACCCACATTCTAGCTGGGGGATTGAATTTTCAACACTACTCCCCCTGAGCCAGAGCTCTCGATTCACTTCCCGAAGGAAGCATCTGCACTGGATAGTGGTGTGGATTGATCCTTGACTTCTATTGCTTCTTTCTTGATCCATACCTTGTTCATTTCTTTCTTGGTTTCAATCAAATCAGCTCTTTCTTTTCCTTTATCATTCCTCTGCTCTATTTTCCTTTTTTTAGAATAGTGATTTCTCTTCACATTCCTGCTTCTGCAAAACCTTGCATGTATCCAGATTTGTTGCAGTTGAAACATACCACATTCTTTTGACCTTGATTCCCTCCATTGACTGAATTTGATCTACATTGATTACCCATGTGTCCAAATCTATTGCATGAAAAACATCTTTTATTAAATGACTGATCATTCCTTGTATTTTGAAAATTAGTTCTTCCTGAACTTTTGCATTTATTTGATCTATGTCCCATTTTATAGCATGCATTGCACCTAATAGAATTCTAACTTATTTTACTTCTACATACAATAGCTCTATGACCAAATTTATTGAAAGTGAAACATTTACCTTTGAAGGATTGTTCATTTTTCTGGTTGTTGAAACTTTTCCTAGTTGTACATTCATTTGCTCTATGACCAATTTTCTTGCAATTGAAACACTGACTAGAGAATAATGGAAATTTTTGATTCATTCTGCTCCTACACTGAGTATCCCTATGACCAAACTTATTGCATGAATTACAATAACCATTAAAAGATGGGTAACTTTAAGCATTTGGTTGTCTGACCAAAGGTCTTCTAGGTCTTCTTCTTGGATTTCTGAGTTGATATCCTTTGTTTTCCCTTGACTCCGTACTCATTTGTCCAAAGTTTGAACTTTTTGATTTCTCAAATCCTAAACCATGTTTTTCATTAGCATTCCTCTGGTTAGCAATCATTTCATCAAGCTTTACAATACTTATCCTAAATTATTCTTCAAAACTTCTAGCCTTTTATAGATCTATTTTCAAACTTATAATTTCTTTTTCAAGTTTTGCACAATCTTTTGATCTATTTTTCACAATCAATTTTAGATCATCTTCTATTTTTCTTCTTTCTGTAACTTCTTCCAAATCATTTAGGGCTTCATTTGCTGATAGAAATTGGTCACTAACTTCTTTGTATCTGTCTTTGAATTTCTTGACTTGCTCCTTCAACTTTAAGATGCATTCATCAACGTTCTTCATATTCTCCTTCAGATCTCTGACCTCTGCTTCAGAATTTTCAAGATCCATAAGAGCTACTTCTTGTTGGTTGTGTTGCAAGTATGGGCCTAACCGGTGTTTTCATTGATGTCAACATACTCCTATTGCATTAAATATAAGGATTGGATGAGTTGTGTGCTGAGGATATTGAGAAAATTAGTCTCAATCAAGAACAGTGAAGAACAGTGATGACAATAAGGTAAAAGTCCAAGATAGGTTGAGGATCAGAGGATGCGGTTTAAAGGGTTTGTAGATATGTGTGTCAAGGTGGTCCAGTAGAGATTTTAGAGGTTTGCATGAAGATATGAAGAAGTTGTGGTTGCTCAAGTAAAACTAGTTCTGGTGGGTGTTTAGAGGTGACAGAGTGTTACAGAAAGGTCCGGTGAGATCCGGAAATGCATTGTCCTGTTCTGTGGATTCGAGGGAGTGTTGAGGACATCTTTGTGGATTGTCAACTTGATTGGTTCATAGTTTGAAGGTCTGCAAGCACCTATTCTTTTGTGACAGTGATGACAGACTATGTTCTTGAGGTTCTGGATGAAGGAGAGAAGGATTTCAGTAAGCAGATGAAGTGTGGATGTTCTTGGTAATTCAGGCAAGCTTGTGGTGGTCTTTGGATCGTGTCTAGTTTGTGTTGGTGGTCTACATTTGAGTTGTAGCTCATAATTGAAGAATAACTTCCGGATGATGGTGTTCTTTCTATGATTGGCCGACCGGATGAGTTACACATCCTCTGGATGTTCTTGTGGATGTTTGCCGACTTAGATGATCTTTCCTTGGTTGATGTCTTGTATAAATAATGGATGGCGAAGTCATTTCAAAGTTGTTCTTGAGAAGATGAGAATGTGGTAGCGAGGAGGAGAGTGAAAGGCAGAGTAGAAGTATTAGACTTAAATGGAACTGATTCAAGCATGGTGAAGATGCTATTCTCTAGTTCATGTATGTGATTCTTATTTCTTTGTAGACAATGTGTCTCTTGTAGGCAGTGAGCCTCTTGTGAGCAGTGTGCTCAGGCAGTGAGCCCTAATTGGCATGTGCCATTTTGTTCCTTCTATTCTTCTAATAGAGAATACATTCTTGGGTTAATCACCCCATGGTTTTTCCCTTAATCGGGTTTTCCACGTCAAAATCTTGGTGTCTCATGTGTTGATGTGTTTTTGCTCTTAATTTGTTGCATTATGTTCCCTTGATTGATTTATTAGTATACTGCTAAATTACAAAGTGGAGTTAAGTGTTTAATTGAAGAAATTTTTACACAACTGATTCACCCCCTCCTCAGTTGTGTGCCCTAAGTCTAACAATAGGTATCAGAGATAAGTTCCTCTAAAAAGAGCTTAACCACTTGAGGAGATCCAGGATGTCGTCTTACAAGAAGGATAGTCTGAAGTTTGATGGAATCAACTTTAATCTCTAGAAAGGTCGCATGAAATGTCACTTGAGATGTATGGGAATGGCATACTGGACCATGGCTACAACACAGTATGTACCTCCACAGGGTGGTCTGAAAACCCAAAATCATAGACGCTGAAAACAATCTGTGGACTATATAGGCTATTCTAAGCGCATTATCTGATTTAGAGCTTTCAAATGTTATTGACCTACCAACTACTTTTGAGATTTGGCAAAAACTAGAACTTCTACATGAAGGAGACAAGTATGTCAAAAGTGCAAGGTTACAAAGTTTGAAAGGAAAATTCAAAAATCTAAAGATGAGAGAAGATGAAAACATCACTACTTTTATGCCAAGAGTAAATGAGCTTGTTTGTGGAATTAGAAATACTGGTGGAGTCTTGGATGAAGATGAGATTGTTGGCAAAATTCTCAGATCCCTTCCTGCTTCTTAGAAAATCAAGGCTGCTACCATTGAAGAATTCAGAGCCCATACAACTGTCACAAGAGATCAATTGGCTGGAAAATTGGTTGCATTTGAAATGACAGAGTTTGGAGATGACCCCCCCAAGACTGAATCTGCATTCAAAGTCAGTCCTTGTGTTAAAGGTAAACAAAGGTTTGATCCGGGAGAGAATTCATCAAAGAAGCTGTCATGGTATGAAAATGTAAGAAAAGATCTGGAAGAAGAAGAAATAGAAACTGCTCAACTTGAAGCCCTTATTGCAAAGAGGCTACCAAGAGGATCCGGTAAGTATGAAGGAAAATTACCTTTTGAGTGTTTTAACTGCAATAAGATTGGTCATTTTGCCTCAAGGTGTCCGAAAAGGTTTTTAAGGCAAAATCCTAAAAAGCCAAGGTTCCAAAAGAACTGTTACTATGTACATGAAGATGATGACAATGAAGGAGTAACAGATGATGAATCAGAGATAGGAAACAAATCCAGAAATGAATGGGTGTTCATTGCCATCAAGGAAGAAGATCCAATGTCCTCTGTATCTGTCAATCATAAGACTATAGAAAGAGCTCTGGCTGCCCAAGTTGAAGAGAAGGATGATTGGGTCATTGACAGTGGATGCTCTCACCATATGACAAGTGACAAAAATAAGTTTGTAGAGTTGGAAAGGTATGAAGGAGGAGTGGTAAAGTTTGGTGATAATTCTGTTGGTAGAATCAAAGGTAGAGGAACTATTTCTCTTGATGGAAGAAACAAAACTAGTAATGTACTGTATGTTGAAGGATTGAAGCACAATCTTCTTAGTGTTGGACAGTTGGTGGACAAAGGCTATGATCTCCAGTTCAAGAATGGAAAATGCAAGATCTTTGAAAGTTTCAGAACAAAGATTGCATCTAGTACTCAAACTAAAGGTAATATCTTTCACTTGGTTGGTACTGGTAAAAGTTGCTTGTTTGTTCAAATTGATCAAAGTTGGTTGTGGCATAGGAGGATGTGGCATGTGAATTTTGATAATATCATCAAGATAAGCAATACTTAGGCTGTAAGAGATCTTCCAAAATTGGTGAAACCTACTAACAGCTTGTGCAAAGAATGTCAGTTGGGTAAGCTGAGCAGAGTCACATTCAAAAGTAAGGAACTATCTTCTACTAGATTATTGGACTTAGTTCATACTAATCTTTGTTGTCCAGTAAGAATCAAGAGTATTCAAGGTGATAGATACTTCATGCTGCTAATTGATGACTATTCTCAGATGATGTAGGTAACCTTTCTAAAAGAGAAATTAGAAGCTCTTGAGAAATTCAAAATATTCAAGGCTATGGTAGAGAATGAAACTGGATTAAAATTGAAGTGTCTGAGGTCTGATAGAGGTGGAGAATTCACATCCGGTGAATTCATAGAGTTCTGTGAGAAACATGGAATAAAGAGATAGTTGTCTTCTCCTAGGACTCCATAGCAGAATGGAGTAGTGGAGAGAAAGAACCGGACCATCCAGGAAGCATCTAGGACCATGATGATGGAAGCAAATGTTCCTCAGATCTATTGGAGAGAAGTTGTCAGCATTGCAGTTTATACTCTCAATCGAGTTCAAATCAGCAGCAATACAGTTAAGACTCCTTATGAACTTTGGTTTGGTATCACTCCTACTATAAGGTATTTCAGAGTTTTTGGTAGCAAGTGTTACATTAAAAGAGATGAAGATCTAGGAAAGTTTGATGCTAGAAGTGATGAAGGAATATTCTTGGGATACTCTACTCAAAGTAAAGCCTACTGGTGTTATAATAAGAGAGTGAGGAAGATGATAGAAAGTACAAATGTGAAGGTTTATGAGGGAATTGAGAAACCCTCAAGGTTTTATGAATATGATGAAGATGATCAGAATGGTGTTCTAACTCAAGGAGCCCAAGCTTCCTCTGTAAGACAGATTCAAATTAATCCAGTAAATTAGGAAGAAGAGATGAGTTTCAATGAGCCTGATCTAGAATCAGAAGTGCAATAAATTCCCAAAGTACCCAGGTATGTAAGATTGAACCATTCTAAAGATCAGATCATAGGTGACAAAAATAAAAGAGTACAAACAAGAAGGAGAATTGATCAAAATTCAGAAGAGTATTGTCTAATTTCAAAGATTGAACCTAAGACAGTGAATGAAGCTTGCAATGATGAAAAATGGACTAAAGCAATGAAGGATGAGTTGATGCAAATTGAGAAAAATCACACTTGGGATCTTGTTCCCAGACCTAGAAACAAGAATGTGATTGGAACCAAATGGGTCTTTCAGAACAAACTGAATGAAGTTGGTGAAGTAATCAGAAATAAAGCCAGATTGGTCTACAAGGGTTACTCTCAAATAGAAGGAGTTAATTTTGAAGAAACTTTTGCTCCGGTGGCAAGAATTGAAGCAGTCGGATTAATTCTTGCATTTGTTGCCTTCAAGGATTTCAAGGTGTATCAGATGGATGTCAAGTCTGCTTTCCTGAATGGTGACTTGGAAGAAGAAGTGTACATTGAGCAACCAGATGGATTTCAATTGTTGGATCATAGTGATATGGTCTGCAAGTTGAAGAAGGCACTATATGGAATAAAGCAAGCCCCAAGAGCCTTGTATGAAAGATTGGACAAATATCTTTTGAAGATTGGTTTCAACAAAGGTACTGCTAATAGTAATTTGTATTTCAAAATTGATCATGAAAACATCTTGATGTTGAAGTGTTTGTTGATGATATCATTTTTGGAGGAAGAGATAGGTTGTGTAAAACTTTTGCAAATCAAATGAAAAGTGAGTTTGATATGTCCATGCTTGGTGAAATGAATTTCTTCTTGGGTCTGTAAATCACTCAAACAAAGAAAGGAATCTTCATTTCTCAGTCTAAATATGTAAAAGAATTGTTGAAGAAATTTGGGATGGAAGATTCAAAGCCAATGAATACTCCCATGGCAACCGGATGTAAGTTAAGCAAAGATGATGACTCTCCTAAGGTAGATCAGACAAAGTATAGGTCAATGATTGGAGGACTATTGTATCTCACTCAAACTAGACCAGACATTATTAAGGCTGTTGGTCTTGTTTCTAGATTCCAAGCTGATCCTAGAGAATCTCATGTCACGGCAATCAAGAGGACTTTTAGATATCTAAAAGGGATAGTTGAATATGGTCTGTGGTATCCTAGAGATCATGATTTCTCTATTCATGCATATACAGATGCTGATTGGGCAGGAGATGTGGATGACTGGAAGAGTACCAGTGGTGGAGCATTCTTTTTGGGGAAGAGATTGGTTTCATGGCTTAACAAGAAACAAGAGGCAATATCTATGTCTACAACTAAAGCAAATATATTGCAGCAGCAGGTAGTTGCACTCAAGTTTTGTGGATGAAGTAGATGCTAAGAGATATCAAAGTGGAGTATGGGGAACCTATCACAATCTTCTGTGATAATTCAAGTGCAATAAATATATCTAAGAATCCAATGTTGCATTCAAAGACTAAACACATATCCATCAAGTTTCACTTTTTGAGAGAGCAAGTGAACAAGAATGAAGTCAGACTGGAGTTTGTGCCTTCCAAGGACTAGATTGCAGACATCTTTACTAAACCTCTACCTAAAGACTCTTTTGAGTATCTCAGGGAGAAGTTAGGGGTTATTTCCCCTTCAGTGATGAACTAAGGTGCACTGATGTGCATCAGTCCAGTGGATATCACAGTCATATCTTGTGGTCTGGATTGATGATGGGGAGCTATTACTCAGGGGGAGCAGCAGATATGATTCTGAAGCTGTGGAATTGCAAGTATGTGCCCTTTGCCATTGATGTCAAAGGGGGAGAGAAGACATGTGAAAAATAAGTGGTTGTTGATCAAAGGGGAGCACTAAAGGGAGAGAAGACATGTGAATGGGTGTTGCTAATAGGGGGAGTTGTGTCAGTGAGGAGAAGTTCTTGTCTTGATGATTAAAATAGTTTTTCACATCATATGTTGCCATCAATGACAAAGGGGGAGATTGTTACAAGTATGGGCCTAACTAGTGTTGTAATTGATGTCAACATACTTCTGTTGCATTAATGATAAGGATTGGAAGAGCTGTGTGCTGAGGATATTGAGAAAATTAGTCTCAATCAGGAACAATGAAGAACAGTTATGACAATAAGGTAAAAGTCCAAGATAGGTTGAGGATCAGAGGATGTGGTTTAAAGGGTTTGTAGATATGTGTCTCAAGGTGGTCCAGTAGAGATTTCAAAGGTCTGCATGAAGATATGAAGAAGTTGTTGTCGCTCAAGTAAAACTGGTTCTGATGGGTGTTCAGAGGTGACAGAGTGTTACAGAAAGGTCCGGTGAGATCCAGAAATGCATTGTCCTGTTCTGCGAATTTGAGGGGGTGTTGAAGATGTCTTTATGGAATGTCAACTTGATTGGTTCATAGTTTGAAGGTCTGCAAGTGTGACAGTGATGACAAACTGTGTTCTTAAGGTTTTAGATGAAGGAGAGAAGGATTTCAGTAAGCAGATGAAGTGTGGATGTTCTTGGTAATTCAGGCAAGCTTGTGGTGGTCTTTGGATCGTGTCTAGTTTGTGTTGGTGCTCCGCATTGGAGTTGGAGCTTGCAATTGAAGAATAACTTCCAGATGATGGTGTTCTTTCTATGATTGGCCAACCGAATGAGTTACACATCCTGCAGATGTTCTTGTGGATGTTTTCTGACTTAGATGATCTTTCCTTGGTTGATGTCTTGTATAAATAATGGATTGTGAATTCATTTCAAAGTTGTTCTTGAGAAGATGAAAATGTGGTAGTGAGGAGGAGAGTGAAAGGTGGAGCAGAAGTATTGGACTTAAATGGAATTGATTCAAGCATGGTGAAGATGTCATTCTCCAGTTCATGTATATGATTCTTATTTCTTTGTAGACAGTGTGTCTCTTGTAGGTAGTGAGCCTCTTGTGAGCAGTGAGCCCTAATTGGCATGTGCCATTTTGTTCCTTCTATTCTTCTAACAGAGAATACATTCTTGGGTTAATCACCTTGTGGTTTTTCCCTTAACCAGGTTTTTCACATCAAAATCTTGGTGTCTCATGTGTTGATGTGTTTCTTCTCTTAATTTATTGCATTATGTTCCCTTGATTGATTTATTATTATACTGCTGAATTGCAAAGTGGAGTTAAGTGTTTAAATGAAGAAAGTTTTGCACAACTGATTCACCCCCCCTCAGTTGTGTGCCCTAAGTCTAACAGGTTGTATCTCTCATAATTTTCATACCTTCTTTCTACCATGATCACACTATCCCAAATCTTCCTTAAGTTGGTAAAATTTTTCCAAGGAACCTTTCTCTAATACCAATTGTTGATTTTCAAGAACACTGAGAGGGGGGGTGAATCAGTGTTCTATAAATCCTTTCTTGCCTTTTTACTTTTAACCATTTCAAAAAAATAATCCAATAGAAGAAAAATATACAACTTAACAACATCCACAAAAGAATGACACATAACACCAAGATTTTACGTGGAAAACCCAAAGAGGGAAAAACCACTAAGAGGATTAGCTCTCATATATATATATTGCAATCTTTACAAAAAGATGTTCAGGTTTGGTCACTCCACGGGCCTAGAACATGATGTCTTACTACCATGAAGTACAACTACATTTAGTAGGCTCACTGCCTCAACCCCAAACCTAGCAAGATCACAAAGAGAGCTATAAAACCCTGAGGATTGTTAAACCCTATTGGAGGCTCACTACCAGCTTACTACCTTGATGACAAAATCTTGCTTCCATACAGATCACACATGATAACTGAATATTGCTTAAGCATCTGCCACTATCTAGGGTGTAGTCATTTAGTAACTAAATTCTGAATCCCAAGTCTTCATCACTGCTTCTCTTCTAACTCTGCTCTTCTATTTGCATGCTCACATCACACACACACTCTCATACATTCAACCAAAATTCATTGCTCTAATATATATGCATCATGATCTAATCCATAATTAGGTCGGCATCTAAGAAGTGAAGCGTGTACATAGAAAGATGTACCTTGTCGACTTGATCCAATGCACTATATGTTATGTAGACCCAAATCTTTTCCCAAACATGTTTATATAGGTCAGCTCTAATCATTTAATTACTTACATAGATCCTCCAAACATTAACTTTTCTCTGCACAAAGATTTAACATACTAGTCAGCCTCTTCCTTAAGAACATGCTTAACCAATTCATCTGCTAACTTACAACTTCTACTGTGGATCACAAGACACTTCCAAAATCATATTAAGGACTCTTTACACATTCTCAATCTTACCCTCAGAACCGCAAGGCATTATATCATCTTGCGGATAAATGTAAACCATCAGAACTCAGATTCTATCTCTATCAAACTTTGTCAAACATTGTGCTGATACTTAGCATCTTGTAACTATCCTTCCGGTGAACTTCAGATCTCCTAACTCTGGAATAAGACACTTCATATAAGTGTTTACAACACCTCAAAAATCTATAATGAAATACTTGTCTGTGAAGGAATGTGGACCATTGCACTAGACCCTGTTCATTGTTCCTGTTATACCTTTGCTTACCCGAACTTAGACATTTCTTCAAGATGACTTCTAGAGAGGATGAGGACTTAATCTCTAAGGCATAACACTATCAAACACCAACTGACATCATACCTGAACCGCATCTGCAAGTCTTCAATTGCGGAGGCATACTAGCTTACTTACTATCTTCCACTCAACATACCTTCCATACTTAGCCATTTTCTATCAACCGAACCTGGAATCCAATATGTGCTTCTGGAGATATCTCTTCCTATCATGGTGATAGGATCTCTAAGCCTTATTTCCATCAATGACAACATACAGATCCATACTAGAGCAGTGTCTCTTGCCAATAGTATTTACTGTGTTTTGTGTGTCTTCAATGTTGTATTCTTCATGTTTTTGTGTGCATGTTACTATCTTCTTTGTGGTTGGCATGTCTTCTCCGTGCTTGGTGTGTTTGTTGACCATACTTTAATGCATGTATTGGCATTGTGTTTATACATACATTAAAGTGTGGGCTAAATGTTACGTCGAAAAATGTCCCCTTGGGGGCTTTTTCCTCTTAAGGTTTAGCTCCTAGGTCTTTAGAATACATTTAGGATATTTTTCATGTTAATCTGACATCCCAATGAGAAAACCCTGAAGTTTCATGGCAAATGGGACTTAGGGAGTGTACTTGACATAAGTCCTACCTGAAATAGGGGGAGGACTTGGGTGCCCACGCCTAGTCTTGCTCTATTTTAGGTCAAGACCAATTTTTAAGTGTCAGTTTATGACCGTTATTTAGGTCCTATGCCGACACGATAAGTTTCAATTACAAACTTCTTAGTGGGAATATTTGTAGTTGCATATATAAGCATGATTAGTGATTCATTTGTAAACTAGATGGAAATGAGATGTCAATTTTAATTCATGAGCTTTTGTAGAAGTGATTCAAGGCATTCATTGTGTGTTGCAGAGCAGAATTTGTGTTGTTATTGTGTTTGTGTTTGCAGATTTGGTAGCCATCTCCTCATGGCATGAAGAGCATCTTCCTTCCATGAGATCTTCACTACAAGGCAATATCAATTATGTTTTCAATCATTTATCATTTGGATTTTGACTCTATCCCATAGGGATACACACTCTTTATCTAACAACAGTGTTTAGAAGACTTGAATGTCTCTCCGGGGCTTGATTGAGGCAAGCCTCTAAACACCACAACCACCAACCCATTTTTTGATGATTGTAGGTTATAGGTTGTAGGAGCAGAAAAAGTGGAGTTGCAAGAGAGCAGTGCAGACTATCAGAATTGTAGATCAAAGAAGAAAATAAGGACCTGGACTCGAGTGCTTGCTCATTAGTCCTCTGGATCCCGCAATAAGAAAATCTCCAGAACAACAAGATGCAAACAAGATTCCCAGATCCTGACAAAAAGTATGGCATTGGACTAGGGTACCCTCTCATTAGTCCCTGATTGTTCTACTTTCTAAACTTCAAAATCTGGTATGCATTTGATTGTCATTTGATATCTTTGTGTGCGAGCATTTTTTGTGATTTGTCTATTTTCTTCCAAATTTGCATAATTAGGGTTTTGGGAATAATTGGGATTAATTGAATAGATAAAACACACAATTCCAATTTTCCCCTATGTTCCAAGTGACTAAAAGCCTGATAGTAGACTTCCTGCTCGGCTGGAGTCCTTGAATGTTTGAGGTGAAAGGAGGATTCATACAAACTAGAAAAATCAACCCTAAACATAAACAAATCCTCTTCATCAAATTTCACCTTAAGCACCTACATAGCTTATTTTTGCATTGTTTAAAAATTAGGGTTTACAAAAACCTTGCATTGTTAGAAAACCTAACTAGTCTTGAACCTAGGGTTTAGAGATTAGTGATTTGTTTCAGAGCTTTGTGGAATGATTAAATTGATTTTATTTTCTATTTCATATCATCTTTATGTTTAAATAAAATACATTCTTACATACTTGCATTGAAAAGTGAAAAAAAAGCAAGCATTTTAGGGTTAGAAAAAAGCATATTTATTGCATTGTTTTCATTGCATAAGTTTTAGATCCTCATAAAAAGATTCACATTTCTGACTTTTGCATCATATCTGATTGGTATTGCATTCATTAGTCATTTCATAGTGCTTTACTTTTCATGTGAAACTATTCATTGCTAGGGTTTGTTAAGGAAAAGTTGCATTTTTAGGAAAACCTAGTTTTTTGTGAAATCTAGTGTTTGTGATTCATATCTTGTTTCATATTTTTCTAATGACATTTGCATTTCAAATCTGATTTTACATTTCTCTCATACATTATCTATGTGATTTGGTTTTGAAAGTTGAAAAGAAGAACAATTTTTAGATTGATACATTTTAAGAAAAGCATTAAAGTTAGGGTTTGATTTGAAGATGAGTATGCAGGATATCTAATTTGCTTTGACTAGAGTTGAACTTGATTAAGCATTTATTATGTCATTATATGTGTTTTCATTTTATCAAAATTACAAAACATTGCTTCATTTAAACAAGACAAACTCTTCTTTCATCACCTCATTCATCTCTTCTTTGTGTGCACCTTGTGTGTCACTAAAGCTTGTAAGCAATTTATGATTATTGTGACTCGATGCCCTAATTCAAACACCCTTGTGCAAATAAGCCTTTGAATTATGGGTTCTAATGCTTTAAACAACAATGGTAACAACACATCAAAACCCCAATTCCCAAGCCTAATCACACAACAAAGTCAATCACTTCTTCCTGATATCCCTTCTTTGCATATGCCAGAAGGATCAACTTTTCATGAATCCATCAACATTGATGACCCTGTGGCTCATGTTCCTGAAGCTCAAATTCAAAGATTAGACACTGAGTTGGCTAGATTTTAGCAATTTATAATATCATAACATATATCTGAAGAGATCATCCCTGTTGTTGAGAGTCTAAGAAGTCTATTTCTTGAAGGTCAAGAAGGATTGGAAGTCTTGCTTGACCTTTCTCATATAGTGCATAACAACATTCTATTTGCATCTAGTTGCGCTGAAATTGTCACTAATGTCAATTCTTCAAATCAAATTGGGACTCAAGTGTTGCCACCCATATCAACATCCCCTATTCCTAAATATACTTCTACTATTCTCACCACAACTACACAACCTAGTAATAGTGCTACCACATGTGTTGGGTTATGTTGGCAAGAGACACTATATGGATTCATGAATGTTGTCATTGATGGCAACAAATGTTATCCCACACATCCGCAATGCATGATAAGTCCTCACCGGAAGTCAAATTGAAGAAGTGTTGAGGTCCGGTAAGAAAGAACAGAGCAGTCAGTAAGGTCCGATAGATAGGTCCGGATCTTTCAGTAGAAGTATCTTAGTGAAGTACGGATTTGGGGAAGTCAAGAGGAGTATCTTGAATGATAGATTCAAAGGTTTGAGCCTCTGTTGTGCAAAGGATAAAGAGATATGAATGCTTGAGTGTCAGGTTCCCAAGTGACAATGTGAACAGAGGAAGAACTGACTGGCAGAACATCAGACAATATTTTGGATGTGTTACTGATGATGGAAAAGGTTCTTAAGGCATAAGTTATGTTTGGCTGACGTGATTGATGAATTCTACAAGTATATGCTTGATTCGCATTACTTGATGTGCAAGGATTCAGTCGACAGATCAGAGTTTGTGAAAAGATTGACTATTCCGGGTGCTGATTAGAAAGGTGATAAAATCACTTGTGCGGATATATATACAAGATGGAATTAGTTATAAGAAGTGTTGTGGTTTCAAGTAAAGTGCGAAGAAAAGCAGTAGAGCCAAATAAAAGCAGAAAGGAAGATCCAGTATGTGAAAGAAGAGTAGCATAAAAGAAGAGGAAAGATGAAGTGCAGCAGATCAGTATACAGAGCCTAACTGGAACTAAACTCCAGCATATGTTGATGCTCCTTATCAGTTCAAGTATTGTATTACACTCTTTATAAATTGTAGACAGTGTGTCTCTTGTAGGTAGTGTGCCTCTTGTGAGCAGTGTGCTCGGGTAGTGAGCCCTAATTGGCAAGTGCAATTTTGTACTTCCATTCTTCTAATAGAGAATACAATCTTGGGTTAATCACCCCATGGTTTTCTCCCTTAACAGGGTTTCCACGTCAAAAATACTATGTCATGTGTATTTCTATTTCATGGTTATGTTTGCTTGTTTGAATTGATGCTGCACTAATTATTAAGAAAGTTTAGAAACCTGAAATAATTAAGATAACTGATTCACCCCCCCTCTTAGTTATCAACAATTGGTATTAGAGCCAACTTCCTCCTAAATAGAGTCTAACAGCTTGAGGAAGATCTGGGAATCCAAATGGATTCATATGGTTTAAGGGAGCAACTCAAGACTACCCTTGATGATCTTGAGCAGTCAAACTCTGAAGTCAATGAATTAAAGGAAAGACTCAAATAGGCTGATGATTTCATGAGAGACTAAAAGAAAAATTAAGTCTCTCTATAAAAAAGAGAAAGGAGCTACTTCAGCAATTGGCAAGTCAAGGTGAAGCAAATGATGCAAATGAAGATCTAAAGGAGAAAACCAAGTTATGTGAAAAGTTATCAAAAGAAATCATTATGGTAAGACATGAAATGGAATCAGGAGTTATAAAGTTTACCCAAGAGATTGAAGAGAAAAGAAAAATTGAAGATAATCTAAGATAATCTCTTGAGGAGAAATCAGAAGATTGCCACAAGATGGATAGAATTATCAGACATCTTGAATCTGATCTTGAAGATGCTAAAGATAATGAAGAAAAACTTGAGGATCAAATTGTCTCTCTCAAAAGGGATCTTCAAACAACAAATGAATATAAAGAGAAATTCAAGATAAGTTCTGCTCAACTTGAAGTTCTTCTTGGAAGTCAAAAGAGGATAGATGACAAGTGTGGTTTGGGATATGAGAAAGGAGAAAGCTCCAGATCCGGTCAAAAGAATTTTGGATCAGAAAATCCAAGGAACAGGCCTAGAAGACCTCTGGTAAGGCAACCTAATGCTCAAAGATATCCATCCTTCAATAGATATTGCCACAACTGCAATAACTTTGGTCATAAAGCTAATCAGTGTAGAAAGAGAATGAATCAGACTAACTCATCCTTCTCCGGACAATGCTTAAACTGCAAAAGGGATGGTCACAAATCTCATGAATGCAAAAATATGCAAATGAATAATTCATTCAATGGTAGATGCTTTGCATGCAATAAAATGGGTCATATGGCTAATCAATGCAAATCAAGAGGATATCAATCAAATATGCAAAGAAATGTTGTTTGCCAAATTTGCAATAGATCCGGTCATATAGCAAAATTCTGTAGAAGCAAGAATTAGGATAAAAGAGGTCCAGTATATTATAATCAGAATCAAGATAAGGGAAAACAAAAAGTAAATGCAGATGAAGTTCAAAGTGAGATGAATAAGATTTGGGTGAAGAAAAGTACAGAGAATGTAGGGGATGGATCCACACCAGACTCTGGTGCTGATATTCCTTCCAGAAATTAAAAAGTGAGCTCTGGCTCAGGGGGAGACACAAAGAAAACCTTGTTCCCCCAGCCAGTCAATTGGTGTCAGAACTGGCACAAGGAGAGCTGTGGATTAAAAGGAGTCATACAAGAAACATCTAAAAGGGCTATGGTAAAGATTTGAAGAATCTAATCCTACTAGAATTGATCCGGTAAAACAGTCTTCCGGTAAAAATAGATTCCTTACAAGTTTGGTCTAGTATGATTCAAACTATGGTGTCTTGATCTACAAATAGATCAAATGACTAATGAAAGGAAGATAGATTATCACTACTCTCCTAGAATAACTTTGAAATCTATCTTAGTGATCTGGAAAGGTTTTGTCTCTGAATAAGACAAACAAGGCAAACCAGAATGAATTAGGTTGCACATGTATTGCAGAATGAAAATTAGGGCTTCTTAGAAATTAAAAGAGTTCATTCGCTCATCATTTGTACACTCACATGTGAAGAAGAGAGAAAAGGAGCTCTGCAACTACTTCTCCCAAAGATCAAGATGATTCTTCATACAGGTCAATCCAGATTTCATCCTGTGTGCCCTAAACAGTGTAAAAGGTATTCTTCATCCTTGATATCTCTCAGTAAGATTCCTTGATGATGGCTACTCCGAATATAGTAAAGATTTCTAATAGACCTCGCCCCATATTTAAGAAGCATCCATACAAATCCTTGGAGGTAGATCCCCTAGGATCCTTCTCTAGTGTTCCGCATGGTGTTTTGCACACAGAAGATATTAGGGTTTACATACACGCTAATATTGAAGAGTTTGGGGAATCAAAATTAGTGGATATCTATCACAAACAATTGATAGACGATGCTTTTGAGCTTAAACCAGAATATAAGGGCATCCAGAAGAAACATTTTGATCAGTTCATTCATTTCCCCTGCTTTGGAGAAGATGAATGGGTTCGGTATGTGTTGAGTAGGGTACATGACAACTTTCTATGGCTTAATAGACCTTGCAAAATCACCAAGGAAGCAATTAGGGCAGTAACTGGTTTACACTCCTCCGAAGGAATACTTGTCCTCAAATCTATCAAAAACAACATTGTGACTGAGGCCACCAGATCAAAATTTGATAAGGGGGCAATGACCATTGAAGATATTACTGACCCGGATATCAAGTTTGCATCTATGATAATAGGATATAAGATATATCACTCCAGTAGGGAGAATTCAGTATATGAAACTGCAGTATATACAACCTATGAGATGCTGAGAAAGAATGCAGAATATGATCTCTGTGAACTTCTTTTGAGCCAATTAATGGAAAACTTACAGAAGATCAAAAAGGACAAGAAGAACTCCTTTAAATATGGTGGACTAATATTATGCCTATTTTTTTACTTCATGAATGAGCTGCCTGGATCAAATGGATGGGTATGGCAAAATGACAAACCGGTAGCAATTTAGATCAGAGACTATTTGCATGGGCTTGGGGATGCTAAAGCAAGAATTAGAACCCTGTGGGGATATTTCAAGAATTTTCAGAACATGATGCAAGCAAGAGAAAGGATTCCCCAGTCTCTTGTTGAGAAATACAAAGACACAGTGTGTTTTATGGTAGAGACTGATCAGTGCCTAATGGAGGTAGTAGAACCAAGAACTGTATGGATCATGCCCATGGGGTATGAAGTTGATGAACAAATTGTGGAGCTGCATGTTCAACACATGCTAAGTCAGCCAAAGGATCCAAAGGCAAAAAGGTTTGGAACCTTTGAGGAGCTGACTATAAAGATTCATGTGGAACTCAGACAACCAGAGATCAAGAGGAAGGTGAGAAAAGAAGTAGAAAATGTTGCCAAAGGCCTTGGCATCTTAAAGGAGGCAATTGATGCCCACAGGAAAAAGATGGAAAGGGCTGAGGAAGAGAAGAAGGAAGCAGAAAAGAAAAATGAGGAAAGTGCTCCAGCAAAACCTTCCACCCGGACCAGATCATCAAAGAGATCTCTACCTACCATTGCTAAAGGCTCAAGGACATCAGAACCAGAAGCACAATCATCTGGCAAAGGAGAGAAAAGAACAAAGACAAAAGCTACAAGAGCTTATGTCAGTCAAAGGGATGAAGAGGAGATTGAATCTGATGAAGAAATCAAGAAAATGAAGAAAAAGAAGAAAACATCTAGTCAACCCTCTACTGGACAGAAGGAAGAAGAAAAGACAGAGGAATATGTTGAAAAACCTACTCTTCACATTGATGACATAATCAAATCAGTCACAGTGGATGAAAATCTTTAGCCAATGGTTGAGTTCTATGATGATTATGGTGAAGCAGATCAAAAGATATTGTAAGATGCCACAGTCAGGTACCTAAATATCTACAACAAAGCATTCATTGAAATTATATCTCTGATCCCCAAAAGCTTGGAGAAGGAACTAGAAATAAGAAAGAACAATGCCCAAGCCAAAGACCTAGAAATTTGGGAACAGATAGCAATTCAGCTATATCCTTCAATCGACCCCAAGACAATGAATATGGTATTCAAAGATTGTAAGGATGAGTTCAGAAGCAAAGCAAGGATGAATCAACTTATGCTTTGTGAGACTGACAAGGTAGCCAAGGACACAGAAGAGATCCTCTAGAAAGCCTTCAAAAGATTTAATCTTCCTATTATAGAGGACTTGGGTACTGACCCCTCAACCACAAGTGTTGCAAAAGAGTCTACTGAGAAAACAATAGAAGAGGTAATGAATACTGGTGTAGAAACAGCTAAGGACTTGGAATCCTCTGCTCCGGAAGAGGTGGCCCATGAACAGACCAACATCACTCCTCTAGTTTCCCCTACTGACTCTAGATCCAAAGAAGAAGAAAGAATCAAGGAGAAAGAAGCAGAGGTGAAGGAAAAAGAAGATATCAGTACAAAGATTGTGGAAGGGGAGAAAGCTCCAAAAGACAATTCTGTGTCTGCAGAAGAAAAGAAAAATCTGTCTCCGGCAAGAGACACTGCAGAATCAGTCAAGGACTTTTTGACAAAAGCAACTATGGAGATTGATGAACCGGAACTATTAAAAGGGCCATTAAATTTTGACTCTCTATCTCTAGTGCAAACAATGAAAATAGCTTCATTTGTAAATGCGAAGGTCAAAGAGAAACTACTGAAATCTCACATGGAAGACTATGAGCTTTTAGAGGTAGCATCTGGAGTGTTGGAAAAAATCATGCCATCTTTTCAGAAGGATCCCACAGCCTCCTCTTCTGGTATTCTCAAAACTCTAGTCAACAATGTTAGCACACATTTTGATTCTTTGGAGAAGTTAGCTGAAGAAAAGGTCTGGAAGGAGTTTTTGGACAAGAGATTCTCTGAAGTACAGGGTCTGATAACAAATGACAGGAAAGTTATGGATATTGGGATAAAGAGTGTGGAAAATGCTCTTAAAGATGGCAGAAATATGTACAAATTTTGCTTATCTTGGCCCACAACGACCAAAGATATTGAGAGGAAAGTAAAAGAACAAGAGGATAAACTATTAAGTCTGTCTCAAAGTTTTGATCCTCTCTCATCCTCTATAGTAAATCAAGAGTGTCAGACTATTGCAATCACAAATGCAATAAAGAATTTTGAGAAGGAAAGGAAGAACATAATTAGCTGGATGGGTGAACTTAGAAGGATCATTGTCCCTAAGTTAGAGGCCATGCATGAGGCCATAACAAAAGCTCAAATCACAGCCCAGACAAATGATCCAATAGATTTAAAAAGGGCAGATGCATTTGCATTCCTGTTGAGTGGTCATATATCAATTTTGGACAGAATGAAGCAAAGTTGGGCTACAGAATTCATTCAATTGAAAACAACTTTTACAGACATATTTCAGTATATGTAAGTATTCCTTATGTATTTACTTATGCGGACAAAATTTTGAAAATTTTGGTATGCGGACCCTACCCTTTGCCATTGATGTCAAAGGGGGAGTGAAGAGCAGTGAAAAATAAGGAATCCAACTAAGGGGGAATTCCAGAAAATGTATATAAAAATAGAGCATCAGCCAAGGGGGAGCATAGTGTAAACACTTAGTCATTTTTCACTAAGTGTTGCCATCAATGCCAAATGGGGAGATTGTTGGCAAGAGACACTATATGGATTCATGAATGTTGTCATTGATGGAAACAAAGGTTATCCCACACATCCGCAATGCATGATAAGTCCTCACCGGAAGTCAAATTGAAGAAGTGTTGAGGTCCGGTAAGCAAGAACAGAGTAGTCAGTAAGGTCTGACAGACAGGTCCGGATCTCTCAGTAGAAGTATCTCAGTGAAGTGCAGATTTGGGAAAGTCAAGAGGAGTATCTTGGCTGATAGATTCCAAGGTTTGAGCCTCCGGTGTGGAAAGGATAAAGAGATATGAATGCTTGAGTGTCAGGTTCCCAAGTGACAATGTGAATAGAGGAAGAACTGACTGGCAGAACATCAGATAGTATTCCAGATGTGTTACTGATGATGGAAAAGGTTCTTAAGGCATAAGTTATGTTTGTCTGATGTGATTAATGACTTCTACAAGTATATGCTTGATCCACATTACTTGATGTGCAAGGATTTAGCCAACAGATCAGAGTTTGTGAAAAGATTGACTATTCCAGGTGCCGACTAGAAAGGTGATAAAATCACTTGTGCAAATATATATACAAGATGGAATTAGTTATGAGAAGTGTTGTGGTTGCAAGTAAGGTACGAAGAAAAGTAGTAGAGCCGAATAAAAGCAGAAAGGAAGATCCAGTATGTGAAAGAAGAGCAACAATAAAGAAGAGGAAAGATGAAGTGCAGCAGATTAGTATACAGAGCCTAACCAGAACTGAACTCCAGCATATGTTAATGCTCCTTATCAGTTCAAGTATTGTATTACACTCTTTATAAATTGTAGATAGTGTGTCTCTTGTAGGCAGTGTGCCTCTTGTGAGTAGTGTGCTCGAGCAGTGAGCCCTAATTGGCAAGTGCCATTTTGTACTTCCATTCTTCTAACAAAGAATACAATCTTGAATTAATCACCCCGTGGTTTTCTCCCTTAATAGGGTTTCCATGTCAAAAATACTGTGTCATGTGTATTTCTATTTCAGGGTTATGTTTGCTTGTTTGAATTGATGCTGCACTAATTATTAAGAAAGTTCAGAAACCTGAAATAATTAAGATCACTGATTCACCCCCCCTCTCAGTTATCAATAGGTTATCTACTGGGAATCTCGTTAGTCATTATAGTTTTGTTCCCTTCAATTATACAAATACCACACTTAGTGTCACCCCACCTACATAAAACCACACTAAGCTTAATATCACTTTCCAAAAGGCCAATAAATAGTGTCACAAACTATGGTTAGCCCTATCCATTCATATCAATCCCAACCTAGTTCACCTTCCAACCCCATCATCAATCAACTTTTGCAAAATATGAACTCCTGTTGTGATGTTCACAACACAACCCATTTTACCCTTTAGCAAAATGAGGACTATGTTTTCTTTTGTTTTGTTGTGGTTTGGTTTGCTTGGTGGTAAGGGAAAAGGGTTAGTTTTGTCAGAAATGCTTGAAAATAAAAAAAATACCTAGTGTTAGTAAAAATAGGAGGTACTAGTGAATACTTTGTGAAAAATAATCAGGGGTTGTTTTTTGAACTAACTTGAAACTCTTAGTATTTCATGAGATATGAGGGTTTTAGTGAAATATAGTGTTAAGTTAAATTTGTATGTCATGTACAAATTTATTTGCATAAGAGATGCTAAAACAATGTTGTATTAGAGCCTAATTGGGTTTTGTATTTCGTCTTTTGCATATAAATTTTAAAATATGCAAACTTTAATATGCAAAAGCGGATGCGATCAAGTTCAGAATTTAGGTGCATAAAATGTTGATGTCCGTGCTTGTATTCGTGTTTTGTATGGTATGTTTATACATGTATCCAATATACAAATGGGTGAATATACAAGTTTGAACCTGAAAGAAATATGTAGTCAGGTTTATAAAGGTTGGAGTACAAATGAATATTAAGAGTCGTTTGTATACATAAATGCTTGCATTTAAAATATAGATGCAACGATGGATTTTAAAAGAAAGTAAAAAATGATCTAATGTTTGGCGGGCCCCATAGGTGCATTATTGTATGAGGTATTTAATATGCAAAAGGGGTAGTATACATTAACATATGCAAGGGCGGACCCGACAAGGTTTTAAATACGATGTATAATAGACTGGGTTCTACATTGTGTATGTATGTTAAGTTGTATGTATCGAGTAAGCATGATATACAAAAAGGTAAAGATACAATGCCAGAATGGTTAGGAGATCAAAGAAAAATGGATATAAAGTTTAATTCCAACTTTGTATGTTCGAATGTATGTACCACATGTACATTGTTAAATGCAAAAGGTCAAATGCAAAGTGAGACATGAAATAAAATGCAATAGGTGTTATAAACTCACATGAATCCAAATTTGTATGATTTAAGGATTGTACAAAGCTAAATATACAAAGTGATATGAAAAATACAAAGAAAGCGAGTATAGGAACTAATGCATGCAAAGTTTAAAATGCAAAATTAAATGGAAAAGGGGAGTAATTTGAATTGTATGCATTAATTGTTGTATTCAATGCACAACATTAGAATATAGAGTTTTGAATGGGACAAAAGTAAAATTTGACTATGTTATTGCATAATGGCATTTCAAAGGTAAAATTGTAGAGGATTTTTATAGAACGAAGAAAAGTACTTCCAGGATGGAAATTTAGGGAATGGTAAAGATGAAAGGTAAAACAGTAATTAAGGTTGACATCTACAAGGTTGGAACAATTGTGAATTAGAGGTATGTACATGAAATGTCGTTGAATGACTGTAAACAATAATTAGGGTTAATTATAGTAATTGCATTAAGAAAAGAATGCAAATTGTTTTGTTGTTATTGTAGTTGATTATGAAGTAGAATTTAAGGTGATTGAATGCTGAAAATCTTTATCATCAGTAAAATAGAAAGGAAAGAGAAAACTTTAGGGTAAATGGTAGAAACATGAAACTGTGGTAAAAACCCTAGAAACTATACACAAACAAAAGGGGTAAAATGTATACATTTTGACAGGATGGCACCCCGACAAAAGAAAGTAGATATTGCTACTGAGGAAGGAGAAAAAGTAAAAAAAGAGAGAAAACCAAGGAAGCCATTAGAGAAGAATTGCCACAGATTCAAGGATATACATCCCTGATATCCACTACAAGAGTAACGACTACAGATACAACCCTTGGTAATTATGACGCAGAGGAAGTGCTACAGAAGGTTACAGCACTGGATGCCACTGCAGACATGAGTAAAATTTGGAAAATAGGATTATACAAAGTGGCTGGATTTCCATTGGCCATGGAGGCCAAAGATTTAATGTTGGAATGCCTTGATTGGTATAATTTGACTACTAGGAAGGTAATGTATAATAGGAGGACTTTTGTGGATTTATCCACAGAGGGTATAGCTCACACTTTTGGGTTAGAGATTAAAGAACAGAAGTTGGATATTGATATGGACCAATATACTAAATATTTCATTAAAAATGATAGGGATTGTAATATTTCTATCTTTTATAGATGGTATACAGCTGAGAATAAGCCAAAATCTTCTATAAGGGTACCAAAGAATTTGTATCAGATTGACTTCAAGGAGGAGGTGCACTTAATGATTACAATGTTAAGTAGGATGGCTGGATTGAAGGAGGCAACAAAGTTTGAGCCATGAATGTTTCACATCATCCAATACATTAGAGAAAATGAGGAGGGGACTATTCATTGGGCCAAAGCCATTAGTACAGCAATATACAGACAAGTCATGACATTCGGGAAGAACAGAAGGTTTAATATGTCTTCCTATGTGATATATTCATGTGCAATTGAAATGCCCCCATTAACTGGAAAAGGAATAGTAGATACCATGGGAAGTGGCCTAGATCAGAGGCTGGTGTATGATCACTATCTAGATTTACAAGAAGAGAATGCATTACGTAACTATGCAAGGGTGAATGATGTTTTTTATACCTATTTGGTGAGGATTCTAAGAGGAGATAAAGATAGGAGATTTACAAAGGAGGCAATAAAAGTCATAAGTCTTTTTAGTTCTTGGTTTATACAATTCTCTACTTTCACTTCTATCAGGACTGAAGGATTTGAAGGAAAGCCATTTAAATTACCAAGATATCCTTCAGATCACCTAATTGTATTAGAATTCTCCAAGTAGATTCTTAATGTATATGGAACATATAAAAGGAAATTTAGAAGAGGAAACATCAAATTCCCCTTCATAGTTGGTAATTATTCCTATTATAATGAATAAGTTGCTAAGGAATCAGAAAGGGAGTTGAGGTGTTATGCATTTGAAGAGTTTGACTTGGATTTTTGGTCAGATTGTGAAAATGAGCAAGAAGCAAGGAAAAGAGCCCATCAAAGATTAACAATAGAGCAAATGAGGACTATGGGGGAAATTAATGTGCCTTGAGAGATTGCAAAGGATAATAAATTGTTACATCAAAGTTATGAGAGTAAGGGGTAGCATCATTACCTATTAATGAACCTAATTGGGAAGAATCAATAATGATGTCTTTAGAGGAAATATCTAAACTAGTTATTCTATTTTCTAAAACATGGATGACTGCTAAGATGGAGGAACTTAAAGCCTGACGTGTTGTGGCTACCTATTAGAAGAAAGGGAAGAAAAGAAAAAAATAAAATAGGGATGAGTTGATGTGCTTTTATGAAAAGAGAAGAAGGTTTGTAGAAACTACTATCCTTGACAAAGATCCCAATACCACACTTTTGGATCCTTATGCTCTGGGGGTTACAGTTGCTATTTCTACTAGTATATTTATGGAGGAAGGACCATCAAGTTAGAAGATTAATGTGGAACAAGCAAAAACACCAAAGGTCACTGTTGAACCAATGCAAAGGAAAGAGGGACCATCAGGACAGTCTATAATTAGACCTTTGATCATAGATACACCTAGGAGAAAGGCACAAATACCTACTATAATAGTGGATGCTCCACTAGTTGGAGTAAGAAAAAAGCATGTATCTGAAGATTTTACACCTGAAGAAAGAAGGTTAGGCCACATAAAAGTCCAACAGGAATTGACTGATGAAATGCTGCAAGAGTCAATAGGCTGAGAAGTTAAAAAAGTAAGTTATATCAAGAATATTAATGAAGATAGTGATGATAAGGATGAATCACAAGTTAGAGCTGGTACAAGGATAGAGGAAGGAAATAAAACATTAAGGATTGCCTTTACAATAGAAGAACAAGCTGCTCAGTTGAAGAAGACACAAAGCATAAGGAAAGAAGATGAAAATGTATAGGAGAACTTAGAAGCAGTGGACCCTTTTGGTACACTAGTGCCACCTGAGATTATAGAAGAAGTGAAGGTTGTTGAACATCAAGTGGCAGAATCAGAGTCAGCAACAGAGAAGGAAGAAAAAGGAGAAAAAGCTACAAAAGGAATAGATGTATCTGCAAATCAGCCATCACAGGCAGAGAAGGTAAATGAGGCAGAAAAGGTACAAGTTCAAAATGAGGAACAGGTAGAGGAAGCAATGTCAGTAAAAGCTTCTAATGTTCATGTTGCAAATGTTCTTGATGTTAATGTTGAACAAAGTGAACAAGATAAACAAGATGAAAGCTCATATGAGGAGAATATAGAGCAAGATGAAGAGAGAAATACAGAAGAAGAAGAAGAAGAAAAGGGAAATAACAAGGATGTGCCAATGCAACATCAAGGTAATATATCACCTCCATCACAACAAAATCCACCTTTAAATCAAAATCCTCTACAGCAACAACAACAAGAGTAGACAGATGCAGAGAAGCCTCAAGAAGAGGTATTAAATGAGAAAGGGGTAGAAACAAACAATGAGGCACCTTCCTGGATGGGTTCTGAAGTAAGGAGAGAAAAGACAGAGGTACAACTAGTACCCATTGATATAAAGAGCTTATTGGGAGGGTAGTCACTGAAAGAAGGAAGAAAAGCCTAAACTATGTCTTTTATCAAGATAAATCTATTTGGATCTAGGACATTGGAGTTAGCCATTCCCCAAAAGGAAAAGGTGAAAGGTGAAATGAGCATTGAGGATTACCAATTGCTTAATATAGATCTGGGACATGTGATGAGAGAACAACACATTGCTAAGTGGAATGATATGAACAAAGTCACCATGGAGATGATTGAAAAAGATAAAGATAAACATGATTATCTGAAAGGAGTCATCATACAATTGCAATAGTTTATACAAGGGGTGTTTGATCCTAATGTTAACATACCTAATTTAACTATTGATTTGACTATTCTTTCAAGGGACCAGGTTACTGAGATGGAAAATAAAAAGTTGGAAGCAAGCATTTTTTAGGAATAATTTAATACATTTATGTAGAAAAGAGAAAGTATAATAAAAACAAGCAATTAATAATTGGGCCCTTGCATTGGTAGAAAAGAATAATTACAATATTTGTTTACATCATTGCCAATCTAGAATGAGAGAAAATAGAAATGAGTTGAAACAAATTGAGGTCATGAATGAGAAGGTAGAGGAATTGATAAATGAAGGAGTGATAACACCATAGATGGCCCATCAAATCATTTAATATAAATTTTAATTAAAGTTTTAGGAGGATATTTTTGGAGAGGTGTATAGAAAGTACTCAGGATTTGAGGGAAGAGGCAGATGGCATGGTTAAAAAAAACATGAAGATAATTCAGAGGAACATTGGGCATGAATTCTTAAAGATTCTAGTAATTGATGTAGGTAGAGCAATACAGGAATTCAAAAGCATATATTCACCATGTCTAGAAAGCCCTTAAGCTTATCTAAGTGTAGAAATGATAGATTTCATCATGGAATTACAAGCTAAGATAAGGAAATACCAGAAAAGTAGAGAGGATACAAATAAGCGAATTAGAATATTAAAGGAGGGGGTTGAGCTACAACAACACACATGGAAGGAAAGTCAAAGAAGTACTCATGCTTCTATAGTATCCTTAATAGACAGATATACACAGTACTTGAGGAAACAAGAAAAAGATGCAAGGCCAGGTACTAGTAGTTGTGGGTAATTTTCCCTTTTGGGATGTTTCAAATGCTTTGGTGTTTGTAGTTTTGTCTTTTTGTGGGGCCAGTGAATGGAAAGGAAAAGATTCCATATTTGAAAGATCCCAATGGCATCTTTTGCGGTAAAAGAAATATTCCCAAAGATATTTTGAAGGGTAGTTGAGAAATGATTCTCACCATGGATCTTATGAATTTGAATTTGAACCATAGATTAAATTTGTAACCGTAGCAAAGGGGAAATCAAGTCTATATAAAGAACCCTACTACTGATGTTTTAATTACACAGAGTTTTCTTGAGAAAGACATATGTAACCTATAGGAAAGAGAAGTAATAGACTTTGAGCAGAATTTTATTTGAAGTGGAATGCGCCTGTGTCTACATTGAGATGATGTGGAATGTCCAGTCTCTCCTTGTATCCATAAAAATGTCTATGAGTTTTAATTAGTTGTTAATCTTTTAAGAAAAATTGAAGTCCAAATACATTATAAATTTGAAAGACTTTTCATATATTAATGAATGCAAACATCTAGTTGCTGCATCTATTCCAGAGTGCATTAGATTTAGGTGTTCTTTAATGTATTTCCTTTGATGATCACATTTTTGTATGTGCATTCGTGATACTGCTCAGGATAAACATACATGCAATTTACTATTCTGAAACATTACAATTGATTGATCTTTGTATACATGAGTAACAGAGAATTAATTCCTGTAGAGTTAAGTTTTGTAAACCATATCTTTTCTAACTTTTTCCAAAAATCATAAATAATTAGCAATCACATAGAAATCTAAAGTAAATTGTCATACATTTGAGTAGAGAATGATGAATCATGAGGATCTTTTGATGATTTTCATATGAATTAAGGTGTAAAGTTTGTTTTATCAAGATTCATGTAAAGCTTTGTGTTAAAATAGTAAATACATGCAAAGGATCACTAATTTTAGTGTAATTTGTAGTTATTTGCACAAATATAACAAGTCCAGTGAAACACAGATCACCTTAGTTGAGTAAGGCCCCTTGAACATTATAGCTTCACAACAAATTGCTAAAAAATCCAACATGGTCAAGACCTGACCATACAGAAACTTGAGATTAAGAATTCTCAGTTAATTCTTCATATCTTTCAAGATAGCTAAAGGTTCCTTTGTGAATTTTAACTTTGTTGCTTATGTACTTTACATACATCAACAGTTTTGGCGATAGAAGGAGGGCCTGATTGGAATTAAGGTAAGATTTGTGTAAGGCTAGCTTATAATAGTGGTCGAGTGACCAGGTCCAGGTCTAATTTAGGTGATATTTTTATACAACTACCTGACAGAAGGTAGAATAAGAGTCCTTTAATTTGGAATCCCAAAGTATTGCAGGTAGGAAGTTCATCAGGGACTCCCCCTGGATCATCTTTTAGTATATTGAATATAGTGAGTCCTGACAGTTCTACATTCAGATCATTAAATCTCAGTTCAGGACCCCCTAGAGGTCCAAGTCCTAGAAGTCCAAGCCCACCAGTGAATCCAAGTCCTCTGAGAAGTCCTAGTCCACCTAGAGGTCTAGTTATGGCATACTTTAACGTCAATTCTCCCATAATATTTACTGCTTATCATGAAATGCCTAAGAATATTGAGAAGATTTTCCCTAAGTACCAATTACATTAGGATCCAGAAGATCATATCAGAATATTCAAAGAGGCTTGCTTCAGAGAAAGATTAGAACATCAGGATGTAGTGTGTAGGTTGTTCCCATTCACATTCAATGAATAGGCTTCTAACTAGTATGTCAACTTACCAAATGGTTATATCACTATCTAGGAACTCATGGAAGATGCATTCTTGTCTAGGTTTAGAGGACCAATTGAGCCTTCCTATTTGTATCATAAATTAGTAGCAATTAAAAGAGGTGAAGGGGAATTGATAGATAACTTTAATGATAGGTTTTAGAAAGCATATTCTAAGCTTGTTTCTCCTTATATTGTAGCTCCTGAGGCAATACTAGAGATGTATTATGCTACTTTATATCCTTTGATTGCAATGTTTGTTAAGAGATAGGCCAATATAGATAGTTTGTCAAAATCTTACAAGGAAGCAATTGCAGTGAACTAGGAGATGAGACAAACAACATACAATCCTTTTCTGAGTGTAGGAAATCCTAGAATTCCAAACCAAACATAGCCATGGAATGGTGTTTTGATGCATCATACTCCATTATTGAATCCAGTTCCTACTTATACACCAGTGTATAAACTAGCCCCCATTCAGGCCATAGTTCCTTATACATGTAACAATGCTAATAATAATCAAACTAGTGGTAAGTCTTTCTTTCAGCCTCCTCAAGATACATTTATGGCCAAAACACAAGATGATAAGGAGGAAAAAAAATAAATTACTGTGTATTTAAGGAGATTAACCACAGAAATGACTCAATTGAGAAATAAAAACTTTTATGGCAAAAATACTTAGGGTCAGAGTCAGAACTAGACTCAGAACTATAACTTCAAGGTCAAGGTTCAAATCAAAATCAAAATCATAGCCAAGGCCAATATCATAACTAGGGATAGGGGATACAAAATAGGGGACACAATGGAGATAAATAAGGCATGGGGCAACAACAATAGAAATCCAAATCAGCCCGAAGCCTCTAGGATGTGGAATACAGGACCAAACAATGGTACTCTGTTCTCTCCATTTGAGAGTCCAGATATTCAAGATTCAAAACAGCCCGCTAGAATCCAAATGGCTAATGTAGCATTAAAAAATTGGTGCAGGATTCATAACATGAATGCACACACTAAACTTGATTGTCCTCAATTTCATCTTACTGCTAGTATTTTTAATGTGGAAGTACAAGCCCCTATGTCTAAATTCTTAATTCCTAAGGGAAACAAAATAGTACCTTTGGGATTTAAGTCTTCTATGGTCCTAGAAAGTTTTACCTTCACAACTAGGGAAGAAGAAAACCAGATAGAAGAGAATGAGCCTTATTTTTGTGAGAACTTGTATCCAAAGTTAGCCTTAGTACTAGAAGCCCTTTAGTTTCCCCTTGAAACTAAAAATGAGGTGTTATGTGAACCAAAAGAAGTCTAGGCTTTTCAACAGTCCAGTAAAAATCACACCTATAATTTGAGAAGAACAGTAAGCCTGGAGGTCCTTTCACCACTTCCACTCCTCCTAATAACTTCAATACCCTGCCTGATCAACATGCTAGCAACAACCAAATGCCTTTAAAATCTAATAATCATTGTACTGGTGGGACAGTAGCACCAAAGGTTCAGGTAGGAAAGACATAATCTAATGAAATAGTGAAATTAATGAACTATTTGTCTGAGGAGATAAGAAAGATCAAGGTTAATGTGCCCCTATATGAATTGTTGAAAAGTCTAGGGGTACGTAATGCTTTTATAAAGTATTTAGATGAGTTAGCACCAAGGGAGAACTTAGTTGACATAGATGGTCATAGCAGGGATGTATAGTTCAAAGATAGAGGTAAAAAAGTTGAACAACCATCAAACACTAATGTTGTCATGTATGCAGAAAAGAAGGAAGCCCCTCCTTTTTTGTTAACCATAAGAATGTTTGGGAAAAATATACATAATTGTATGGTGGATTTAGGAGCCTCAGCTAATGTTATGCTGCTAGGAATATGCAAAACTTTAGGACTTACTCCCACAAAATCTGCTAAAGTTGTTACTGAGTTAAACAAAATAGAAGTTAATGTGGTAGGTGAACTGATGCACATACAAATACAGTTAGAATCTGATCCCAGGGTAAGCCAATTTATTGACATCCAGGTTGTAGATATCCCAGTCAATTACGGTATGTTGCTAAGTCGAGATTGGTCCAAGACTTTAAATGGATACATGGCAACTAAATTTTCACACATGTGGTTACTATGGAGAGGTGTCCCAAATCAAATTAGAATAGAAGCTGAACCTAGAATGAAGCACATGATTACATAGTATAATTGAACAAATGAGGTATTGTATGCTTCTATTGAACCAGGTGTGTACAAGGTGTCAAATAGGGGAGTTCAAATAGAGGAAATCCTAGTCTTAGACTTTAAAACAAAGCCTACTAATGATGAAACAATTGTATTCATTGAATCTGATTGTAACTCTTTTGATGAAGAAAATAATACTGTGAGTAGCTTTGGCAAAACCATAAGACAAGAGATGGAAAAATGCATTCAACAAGAGTCGCTGATTCAATGTAAGTTGTATAAGGGTTTATTTAGGGTTCATAACACTTCTCATCCTAAAGAAAATTGTGGAATGTGTAGGGATATCATAGAGTATCAGTATGGAAAATGCATAAAAAGGATGGGACAACAAAAAGGAAAGTCTATTCCTGATAAACTTGAATTATGTTTTCATAAAAATGTGGATGATTCCCTACCAAGTTTAAAGGTAGAGGCAGGAATAAAGAGTGTCATTTATTCTGACTTATACAAACAAACTAAAAATATAGGTATACCTATAGTTCAGATAGATACACATGAAAATAGGTATGTTGTTGTAGGACAGACGATAGGTAAGGTGATTCCTGTTAAAGTAAAATGTCAAGGTCAGAAGAACAAGAGTAACATTTGGACATTAAAGTGCGATGGATCTAAATCCAAGCAAGGGGCAAGAGCAGGGGTCAAACTCAGTGATCCAAGTGGTAAATCATTTTTGGCAGCATATAGACTCCAATTTCCTTGCATTAACAATGTAGCTGAGTATGAGGCTTTGATTTATGGACTTGTTATGGCCATTAAGAAAAAGGTAAAAGTGATCAAGGTATTTTCTGATTCTAACTTACTGGTTAAACAAGTCAGTAAATTGTATGCATGTAATTATAGGAAAATGGTTAGTTACAGGCATAGGATTTGGGAGTTGATTGAATCTTTTGATGCTTTTAACATTGAACATATCCCTAGGGAGCTAAATCAAAGACCAGATGCATTAGCAGTTGCTGCTAGCACCTTAGAACCCTTAACATTATCAGGTTTACAACAATTTGTAGTAGAACTGGTAAATGTATCAAGTATACCTGATAATGTTACTCATTTTCAAGTATTTGATGGAGACCAACAAATTGTAGACTTTCTCACCTGCCATGAAGTGTTTGAAACTCAGATCATTGATGAACAGGAGAGACCCAATGTATCTTGGGATGAGGAAGATATAATAGACCTAAAGAGTAATTTCTTACCTAAAGGGGTGATAGAGTTGGAAAAGATCTTTGATTTTGATGGTGTAGTTAAACAGAAAGATCTTCCCAAAATAGAAGGGGGTAAGTGTGATCCCTTCAATTTAGGGACAAAATAGAATCCACAAAATGTTTTAATCAGAAAATCTTGCTCTGATAAGTTGAGAAAAGAAATTGTGGAAGTTTTGAAAGAATATAAGCATGTGATAGCATGGAACTATGAGGATTTGAAAACTTATGACACCTCTATTATAACCCATGTAATACCATTGAGACTAGGGGTGAAACCATTTAGACAAAAATAGAGACCAGTAAATGCTATCTTATAGCCTTTGATTTTTGAGGAAGTTAAGAAATTGTTGTCAGCTAGGATAATTTTTCCAATAAGACATTTGACCTGGGTAGCTAATTTAATGCCTATAAGGAAGAAAAGTGGAGATATTAGACTTTGTGTCGATTTTAGAAACCTAAATAAGGCCTCTAAAAAAGATAATTATCCTTTGCCTCCAATAGATGAAGTGCTACAAGCAGTAAATGGAGCGAAGATGATGTCCTTTCTAGATGGATTTTCAGGGTATAACCAGGTCCTAGTAGACAAAGAGGATAGGTTAAAAACAATATTCACTTGCAAATGGAGAAACTATGCATATAGGAGAATGCCATTTTGTTTAATAAATGAAGATGCCACCTTTTACAGAGCCATGGATATTGCATTCCGTGGATTGTCAGGTAAGTGTATTGTTATTTACATGGATGATTTGACTATATTTTCTAAGGATGCATCTACACATGCAGAAGACTT
Organism: Cunninghamia lanceolata; assembly: GCA_027924645.1. Classification (NCBI taxonomy): domain Eukaryota; kingdom Viridiplantae; phylum Streptophyta; class Pinopsida; order Cupressales; family Cupressaceae; genus Cunninghamia; species Cunninghamia lanceolata. The sequence continues at coordinate 6,781,491 of BSBN01000458.1, forward strand.
AAGGAGAGTGCTAAAAAGGTGTGAAAGGTATAGGATTTCTCTTAACCCGAAGAAATGTTCATTTGGTGTGATAGAAGGAAAGTTGTTAGGTCATATTATTTATGAGAATGGGATATCCATTGATCAAGATAGAGTAGAAGGAATTAAGAAGCTACAATTGCCTAGTAGTAAAAAGGAATTGAAATCTTTCTTTGGTAAGATTAACTTTGTTAGAAAGTTTATTACAGGATTTGCAGAAATCATGCAGCCATTGAATGCAATGCTAAAAAAAGATGCTAATATAGAGTGGACGCCAATAGCTAAGGCTACGTTTAAGGACATTAAAGAGGCTATTTCTGATGCTCCTATGTTAGCTAGTCCAAATTATACAAAGCCTTTTTACATCTATTCATTTGCATCTGAACATTCAGTTGCAGCTGCTCTAACACAAAAGGGAGAAGAGAATGAAGAGAAACCCATCACTTTTATGAGTGCTAATCTGAGGAATGAATAGTTGAAGTATTTAGACATAGAAAGGTAGGCTTTTGTATTACTTCAGTCAGTGAAAAAGTTTAGGCATTACATCTTGAGAAGCCAGGTAAAAGCAATAGTACCTGATGCAACGGTGAAAATGTTATTAATGTAAAATGAGCTTGGGGAGAAAAGAGCAAAGTGGATCACAGTGTTGTAGGAGTTTGATATGGAGATCATTCCTATGAAGCTAGTTAGAGGTCAAGCCTTAGTACAGACAACAACAAATATTGATCCTAATTTGTGATGCAGAGTGCCCAGCAGAAGCGGATAAAGATTTGACTATATCTTCCCTATCGGCAAGAGGTCCTCCAGTGTTTCGCCGAAGTCAAGGATGTCTTCGCTATCGGAAAGACATGAACTATCGGCCGAACCTTATTCTTTTATCCCGATGGCCAAGTTCTCACCGATATCTCCTTAGTGGTTCGTTGCCTATCGGCAACACCTCATTCTATCAGACCACGAGAAATTTCTTATGCCGATATACTCCGTCACGCCGATGACCAATCTTTGTCGGCCAGACTTCCTCCTTCGGTGAAGCTTCTTTCACCTACACCGACACCTTGTCTTTCGCCGATATCGTCAGGCACATCGGCCAGACCTCCTGCTTCGGTAAGACTTCGGTTCGTGGTCCCGATGGTTCATCTCACTCCGATGAGTCCTTTGTCGCTGAGACTTCTCGAACTCCTTCCGATGAACTTTTATCGGTGGGACTCTCACGGTCGCCGTGACTTCTTTGGCTTCCCCCGACAAGGTTCCTCACGCCAATACTCTTTATCGGCAATACTCCGAGGATGTCTCACCGATCGGTGAAACTTTATACCGTCGGCTAAGTATATTTTCCTTAGCCCGATATCGTTTCTCTCACCGATGCGAACAATGATGGTATGTGCCTCCGGCACTATACCAATCTTCGGCAAGACGGAGGGCCTTTCACGCCGATGGATCTCCAACTGTTCTGAGGCGCCGAACCAGAATTCCCTTCGACAGAACAACGGAATTAGGCCGTTTCATTTATCAAACCCTCGATCACTTGTAGCAATCTGATCCCACATCAAAACTGTCCAATTTCACTCCGATTTCCCGACTAGCCACATGACGATGTCTAGTCGAACTTGACTGAGTTCGCTGGCTTCCTGGGTAAGAATTCCACAACAACAAACGTGAGAAGTCTTTCCCCCATCCCACTGTTACTATACAGGGCTTCAGTGGACAGAGGAAAGGGCCTCCATGTATGAATCAAAACCCTACTCCTAGGTTACGAACCAGCCACTGTGGAACCGTGGGTTTTACACCGTCTGCACACTACAGAGTCACTATGGATTGACGGATAGCATCCGGTTAGGGTTCTATTTACAAAATCAGGATAAAGATATCAAATCACTAAGAACAACCAAGAAAATCAACACAGATCATACCCAGAACTCTCTTTATTCAGTTATCAAAAAAGAACTTGTTGTAATACACACTTCTCTCTCTGCTCCGTGTGACATACAACCTGCCTCTAAAGAAGATGTAGAGACAGCAGTTATCCCCTCCAACCGTGCAAACTGATTTTCAAATCAGTTAGCCGTTGGTTTACCCGTCATACAAGCAAAACTACATGTGTGCCTTGCACAATTACATTCATGGGACCAAATTGACCCTTATTACAAAATGAAATGGCTTAAGAGCCTTATGAGACAACAAAAGAAAAGATGATCCTGCACTACAGAGAATGTGCTCCTGCACCATACTCCCCCTGCAGGAAAAACTCAAGTCCCTTGAGTTGCTAACTGCTGAAGTGTCTTCCCATGCTTTAGAATATCGGCTTCACTCATCCAGGTTGCCTCTGAATCAGGAAGATCCTGCCACTTGACCAAGTAGTCTTTGTATACCCCTTTTCTTGTCTTCTTGACAATTTTAGAATCCAAAATGCATTCCAATTGCAAAGGCTTACTTGGAGGTAAATCTTTGATCCAGTCTTCATCTTCAATCACAGCATCTGAGTTATCTTCAGCATGTAATGGAGGTCTAAAAGGGAACAGGTCTGCCACATTGAAAATGGGAGAGATACCAAGGCCAGATGGTAATTCTATTTCATATGCATTTGGACCAAATTTATGCACTACCTTACAAGGTCCTATCTTCTTCATCAACAATTTGGTTGGTTGCCCCTTAGGTAATCTTTCCTTTCTGAGGTAGGCCATCACCAAATCTCCTACCTGGAACTGTACCTCCCTTCGCTTCAGATCTGCTCTATCCTTGTACTTGGAGACAGTTTTCTCCAACTGAAGCTTGACCTGATCATGTACTGTTTTCATGGTAGCAGCAAAGTCTTCTCCTAGAGCACTCCTTTTATCCCATCCTTGGAGGTCTTTGAGTTCAAGTGGTCCTCTTGGGTGGAAACCATAAACTATTTCAAAAGGGCTTTTCCCAGTACTTCTGTTTCTTGAATCATTATAAGCATATTCAGCTTGACTGATCACTAAATCCCATGCTATTCCATGCTGTTTGGTAAGGCATCGCAAAAGGTTTCCCAAGGACCTATTAACAACCTTAGTCTGACCATCAGTCTGGGGATGGTAGGCTGATGAAAAAGACAACTGAGTGCCCAATTTTCTCCATAAGGTCCTCCAAAAATGACCAACAAATTTGGAATCTCTATCAGTAACAATTGATAGGGGTAAACCATGAATTCTGACCACCTCTCTGAAAAAGAGACCAGCAATCTGAGATGCATCATTTGTGCATTTGCATGGCACAAAATGAGCCATCTTACTGAATCTATCCACAATGACAAAAACACTGTCTACACCCCTTGCTGTCCTAGGAAGACCAAGCACAAAGTCCATACTAATGCTTTCCCAAGGTCTGGTGGGAATGGGCAGTGGTTGGTACAAACCAGCATTAGAAGACATACCCTTGGCCTTTTGACATATGGTACAGCTTGCAACATATCTCCTTACATCTGTCTGTACCTTGGGCCAATAATAGAACCTGGTGACTTGTTCCAAAGTCTTGTCCAACCCAAAATGTCCTCCTAAGGCTCCATTGTGCTTCTCCTTGACGATATTGTCCCTCATTGAACATTTAGGAACACACAACAAACTACCTTTAAATAGGAGCCCTTCTTGCAGCACAAAATCAGAATACTTGCCATGAAAAGTGTTAGCCAAACTTGCACACACTTCATAGGCAGCCTTGAAATCTGCATCATCCTTGTACAACTCCTTCAGACATTCTAGACCCATATGTTCCATTTGTACTTCCTGTATGACCAGTATCCTTCGACTCAAAGCATCTGCCACCTTGTTGGCAACACCTTTCTTATGCTTAATAGTGAAGGTATAGGCCTGCAATTGTTCCATCCACTTAACGTGCCTATGATTCAACTTTTCTTGACTATTTAGGAAGCTAAGAGCATGGTTGTCAGTAAAAACAATGAACTCTTTTGGCAGTAAATAATGTCTCCATTTTTTTAGAGCTTGCACCATTGCATACAACTCTAGGTCATAGGTAGAATACCTCTGTTTGGCCTCATTCAACTTCTCTGAAAAGAATGCTACTGGATGTCCTTCCTGACTAAGAACAGCACCTATAGCCTGTTGGCTTGCATCACATTCCACAACAAATACTTTGTCAAAATCAGGGAGTACCAACGTAGGTAACTCGGCCACTTTCTGTTTCAACAGTTCAAAACTATCATCTGCTTGTTTTGTCCATTGAAATTTACACTTCACTCCACCCTTGATGGTATTGAGAATAGGAGCACTTATGTGACTGAACCCTTTAATGAACTTCCTGTAAAAAGTTGCCAAACCATGAAAACTTCTTACATCTCCTACTGTCTTAGGAGTAGGCCAATTGAGAATAGCCTCAACTTTTGTAGGATCCATTTTCAAACAGCCATTGGAAATCACAAATCCAAGATACACTAGTTCAGTTTTCATAAAATCACATTTATCCAAGTTGATCATCAACTTACTCTCATGCAATTTCTTTAACACCTGTCCAAGATGCTTCACATGCTCTTCTTTGGTCCTGCTGAAAATCAATATGTCATCAAGATAAACAATAACAAATTTTCCAATAAATTCTATAAGTACCTCATTCATCAACCGCATGAATGTGCTTGGAGCATTACTGAGACCAAATGGCATGACAAGCCACTCATAGAGACCTTCATTTGTTTTGAAAGCAGTCTTCCATTCATCTCCCTGCCTTATTCTGATCTGGTGATAACCAGATTTCAAATCAATCTTGGAATAGTAACATGAACCACCAAGATAGTCCAACAGATCCTCAATTCTTGGCATAGGAAATCTATACCTTATGGTGATCTTATTGATAGCCCTTGAATCTGTGCATAATCTCCATTTGCCATCTTTCTTAGGAGCAAGTACACTAGGGACTGCACATGGACTAAGACTTTTCCTAATCAAACCTTTCTCCAAAAGTTCTTGAATCTGTCTACCTACTTCTCCATTCTGCTGTGGTGTCAACTTGTAGGCAGTTTTGTTGGGTAATGTGGCTCCAGGAATCAAGTCAATCTGATGACTTATGTCTCTCATAGGTGGTAAGGAGTTAGGAGTATCCTCTACCACAAGATCTTGGTACTTATCCAGTAATTGTTGCACTTCCAATGGGATCTCCTTCTGCTGTTTGCTTTGCTGATTGGATACAGGCTTCATCATCAGTGCATACCCTTGGGTATCCTTCTCCTTCATGAGTTGTAGGAACTCTTTGCCACTCACTAACATGACACTGTTGTCATTGCTCTTCTCTCCAACCTGCTCTGGTAAGGGATCCATCTGAAACTTCTTACCATTCTTGGTGATCATATATGTATTCTTTTCACCATCATGCAGTGCCTTCACATCATACTGCCAAGGTCGTCCAAGAAGAAGGTGACAAGCATCCATAGGAATAATTTCACATAGCACCTTATCCCTATAATCACCTAGTTCAAACTCTACCCAAGTTTGTTCTTCCACCAAATAGTTCTGATTCTTATTCAACCAAGATATTTTGTGAGGATTAAGATGGGGTAATCTTTTCAGTCTACACTTTTCTACCATTTCAGTAGACACTACATTTTCAGTAGAACCTGAATCAACAATGATTTTACAGAGCTTACCATATGCTATTCCTTGGGTTCTGAAGAGATTCTTCCTTTGTGGGGGCTCCTGCTTCAATGGCATCTTCACGAGGGTCCTCTTAATCATCATATTCTCTCCTTCAAGCACTGGTGCAGCACTACCAATTGGTGAGTTTACACTTTGACAATCATCCTCCTGCAATAGTTGGTTCCTTCTCCCACCGTCATGAGAGCTAGACGCCTTCTCAGGGCACTTACTTGCAGTGTGGCCTACTTGATTGCAGTTGTAACATCTTCCAGTGAAGACTCCACGTCCTCTGCCTGCACCACCATCTCTTCCTCTGCCATTAGGTCTTCTCCAACCTCTGAAACCACCACCTTTTTGTTCTGTATCAGAACGTGATTCTTGTTGACTAGAACTTTCACCTTTGTTTGGCTGTCCTCTGCCAAAATTACCTCTTCCCCTATTGTTCCTGCCACCTCTTCCTCTGTTATTTTGATCACCTCTCCTTTTCAGTTTATCCTCTGCCCTAGAGGCTAACTGAAAACATTCATCCACAGTCTTGGGAACCACCATACTGAACTCATCCTGTATATTGTACCTCAGTCCATCCAGGTATCTGGCCACCATCTCTTTTTCTTCTTCTCTGTGATTGGCTCTCATGCTCAATCTGTGGAATTCTTCAGTGTATGTAGCCACGTCCATATCTTTCTGCCTAAGATGATTAAACTTTCTGATAGTCTGCAGATCATAATCACATGGTAGAAATTTGGCTCTCAGCATGGCCACCATTCTGCTCCACTTGGTGATTGGACTCTTTCCAACCTTCTCCCTTTCACATTGAGTGTAGTTCCACCAAACCAATGCAGAACCTCTCAGTCTGGTCTTTGCAAACTTTACTTTCTTACTGTCACTATACTCTTTGAAGTCAAAGTAATTACTTATGGCTTCAATCCAGTCCACAAGAGTATCTCCATCCAGTTTCCCATTGAACGTGGGAACATCCAGTTTCGGATCACCACTATCTCCATGACCCTTGAGTGCATTCAGAAATGCCTTTTGATCAGCAGTCATACCTTCTCCTTGAGGATTCTCCCCAGTTTCTCCTTCTTCATTCTCCTCTGACTCAGAAGTGCTTCCATCCTTCTCTTTGGATCTTTCTTCCTTCAGTCTCTCTTCGAGCATTGCTTCCACCATCTTCTGGATGGCTGCTTTACTCATCGTCTTGGGAGGCATTGTGCTAGCCTCTGTTTCTATCTCCAATTCTTCGTCTGACATACACGGCTGTGATTCAGAATATTGGCTCTGATACCAATTTGATGCAGAGTGCCCAGCAGAAGCGGATAAAGATTTGACTATATCTTCCCTATCGGCAAGAGGTCCTCCAGTGTTTCGCCGAAGTCAAGGATGTCTTCGCTATCGGAAAGACATGAACTATCGGCCGAACCTTATTCTTTTATCCCGATGGCCAAGTTCTCACCGATATCTCCTTAGTGGTTTGTTGCCTATTGGCAACACCTCATTCTATCGGACCACGAGAAATTTCTTATGCCGATATACTCCGTCACGCCAATGACCAATCTTTGTCGGCCAGACTTCCTCCTTCGGTGAAGCTTCTTTCACCTACACCGACACCTTGTCTTTCGCCGATATCGTCAGGCACATCGGCCAGACCTCCTGCTTCGGTAAGACTTCGGTTCGTGGTCCCGATGGTTCATCTCACTCCGACGAGTCCTTTGTCGCTGAGACTTCTCGAACTCCTTCCGATGAACTTTTATCGGCGGGACTCTCACGGTCGCCGTGACTTCTTCGGCTTCCCCCGACAAGGTTCCTCACGCCGATACTCTTTATCGGAAATACTCCGAGGATGTCTCACCGATCGGTGAAACTTTATACCGTCGGCTAAGTATATTTTCCTTAGCCCGATATCGTTTCTCTCACCGATGCGAACAATGATGGTATGTGCCTCCGGCACTATACCAATCTTCGGCAAGACGGAGGGCCTTTCACGCCGATGGATCTCCAACTGTTCTGAGGCGCCGAACCAGAATTCCCTTCGACAGAACAACGGAATTAGGTCGTTTCATTTATCAAACCCTCGATCACTTGTAGCAATCTGATCCCACATCAAAACTGTCCAATTTCACTCCGATTTCCCGACTAGCCACATGACGATGTCTAGTCGAACTTGACTGAGTTCGCTGGCTTCCTGGGTAAGAATTCCACAACAACAAACGTGAGAAGTCTTTCCCCCATCCCACTGTTACTATACAGGGCTTCAGTGGACAGAGGAAAGGGCCTCCATGTATGAATCAAAACCCTACTCCTAGGTTACGAACCAGCCACTGTGGAACCGTGGGTTTTACACCGTCTGCACACTACAGAGTCACTATGGATTGACGGATAGCATCCGGTTAGGGTTCTATTTACAAAATCAGGATAAAGATATCAAATCACTAAGAACAACCAAGAAAATCAACACAGATCATACCCAGAACTCTCTTTATTCAGTTATCAAAAAAGAACTTGTTGTAATACACACTTCTCTCTCTGCTCTGTGTGACATACAACCTGCCTCTAAAGAAGATGTAGAGACAGCAGTTATCCCCTCCAACCGTGCAAACTGATTTTCAAATTAGTTAGCCGTTGGTTTACCCGTCATACAAGCAAAACTACATGTGTGCCTTGCACAATTACATTCATGGGACCAAATTGACCCTTATTACAAAATGAAATGGCTTAAGAGCCTTATGAGACAACAAAAGAAAAGATGATCCTGCACTACAGAGAATGTGCTCCTGCACCAATTTGGTAAAACAACAGTATGTGTTGAACACTAGTGATACGCCAAGTTGGTACAATGATCCGAATACATTTCTCATATCTGGAAAGTATCCTAATCAGATGAAATCTTCTCAAAGGAGAGCATTGAAAATTAAAGTATAGAGGTATATGGTGCAGGGAGGCTTACTGTTCAAGAAGGATCATGAAGGCATATACCTAAGGTGCTTGAACAGAGATGAAGCAGATAAGGTATTGTTGGAACTGCATGATAAGTATGGCACTACTCATGGTTCTCATCTAGCCACTACTCATAAAATTCTGAGGTCAGGATATTATTGGCCCACAATATTTAAGGACATAGAAAACCACAAAAAAAGTTGTCACACATGTCAAATTATAGTAGACAAAGGGAGGTATCAGGCTCATCCATTGCAGCCAATTATAGAATCTAGGCCATTTGCACAATGGGGACTGGATTTTATTGGGGTTATCAATCCTCCATCATCTACTGGACATAAGTTCATACTGATGGTGATAGATTATTGTACTAGATGGACAAAAGTGACACGTGTAAATTTTCCATTACTAAAGTAGTCATCAAATTCCTTGAAGAGAACATCATTACCAAGTTTGGAGCTCCTTATTCTCTGGTATGTGATAATGGCCCTGCTTTCTCTTCTTTGAAATTTTCTAAATGGGCATTTGAATATGGAATAGTTCTTAAGTTCTTTTCTAATTATTATCCTTAGAGTAATGGGTTAGCTGAATCTACTAACAAAATCTTGCTAGACATCAACAAAAAGCTAATTGCAAAAAACCCTAAGGAGTGGAATACATTGTTAAAATATGCATTATGGGTAGATATGATGAAGGTTAAGGCAGCCTTAGGAAATACACCATATCACTTAGTGTATGGGACTAATCCTATACTCCCAGTAAACTTAAGATTTCCTACATGGAAATTTGCCAACGAGTATCTAGAGTTTGATGATCATAGAGAGGCTAGGCTAGTCCAACTGTTACAATTAGATGAGAAAAGAGATCAAGATTTGACAAGTTCACAAAGCATCAAGCTATAGTTAAAAGATGGTTTGATAAGAGAGAAAAAGTGAAGACATTCAAGATATCGGATTTGGTATTATGTTGGGATAAAACCCATGAGAAGAAAGGAAACCATGGAAAGTTTGATAAATTGTGGTTAGGTCTACTACAGGTTTCATAAATTATAGGAAACAATACTTTAGGCTAAAAACTTTAACTAGCGAGGATGTGCCATTACCTGTTAATGGTCAACATCTAAAACACTATTTCCAAGCCTAAAGTGTGAGTTATTCCTATTGTGTACCATAATGTAAATAATGTACAGTTGTGTGTTGTTGGGTTTGTTTGTTCTATTTGTTGTTTTGGTGGGTTGGGTTGTGCTATTTTGTTTCTTTTGTTGAGATATTCATTTTGCTTTAGAGTATACAGGAGAAGATTGGCAACCACTAAAAATAGAAAAATTTGGGATATTCAGGTAAATCATTTGAAATTTATACATAAATTGTAATCTTTCATGAATGGGATATGTTGTTTATTTTGTAAAGGTTTTTATTCAATAGTTGTAAATGAAAACATTCAAGGAGATTTTCACAATGATACACTTAATAGCCTTGGGTTTATTGAACATGCCAGTGTAGGTGTTAAGTGAAAAATTAGAGGTCACCTTTGCTACCATTGTAATTCTCAACTTAAAGTAGTAAGTGACCATATCTTGCAATAATGAACCTACATGATAATATCTCATGAATTTATAAAAGAAAAAAAAGAGGAGGATTATATTGAAAATCTAGATTAGGCCATCTAAGTAACTCTACTGGGGCTATAGACGCCTACTGACAGTGGGGCTCTACTTAGGAGAATTGTAATGATAACCTTGTTGGGGCTATAGACTCTTGCTGGCAACAAGGCTCTATCCAGTTGGCTATGAGGGATGAACCCAACTATGTAGCTTAACACCAGTCACTAGTATTTTCAATTCATTTGCAAGATGAGGATTATTAATCAAATGCACACACTTAATCTTTTGAAGAAGTTTAGGCACATTATTGAATACATTTCTTTTATGATGAATAACATTTTTGCATATTAGGAAGTTGGAAGTTATGAATTTATGACATTTTGGTTTCTTTAATGGTTTGAATGTGGTTGTTTTATTTGGTTGCTAGTTGTTGTGATGTTCACAACACACCCCATTTTACCCTTTAGCAAAATGAGGACCCTATTTGCTTTTGTTTTGTTGTGGACTGGTTTGCTTGGTGGTAAGGGAAAAGGGTAATTTTTGTCAGAAATGCTTGAAAATCAAAAAAATACCTAATGTTAGTAAAAATAGGAGGTACTAGTGAATTCTTTGTAAAAAATGATCATGGGTTGTTTTTTGAACTAACTTGAAATTCTTAGTATTTCATGAGATATGAGGGTTTTGGTGAAATATAGTGTTAAGTTAAATTTGTATGTCATATACAATTTATTTGCATAAGAGATGCTAAAACAATGTTGTATTAGAGCCTAATTGGGTTTTGTATTTCGTCTTTTGCATATACATTTTAAAATATACAAACTTTAATATGCAAAAGTGGACCCGATCAAGTTCAGAATTTAGGTACATAAAACGTTGACGTCCGCACTTGTATTTGTGTTTTGTATGGTATGTTTATACATGTATCCAATATACAAATGGGTGACTATACAAGTCTGGACCTAAAAGATATATGCAGTTGGGTTTATAAAGGTTGGAGTCCAAATGAATATTAAGAGTCATTTGTATACATAAATGCTTTCATTTAAAATATAGATGCAATGAAGGATTTTAGAAGAAAGTAAAAAATGATCTAATGTTTGGCAGGCCCCATAGGTGCATTATTGTATGAGGTATTTAGTATGGAAAATGGGTAGTATTCATTAACATATGCAAGGGCATACCCAACAAGGTTTTAAATATGATGTATAATAGACTGGGTTCCGCATTGTGTACGTAAACATGATATACAAAAAGGTAAAGATACAACACCGGAATGGTTAGGAGATCAAAGCGAAATGGATATAATGTTTAATTCTGACTTTGTATGTTCGAATGTATGTACCACATGTACATTGTGGAATGCAAAAGCTCAAATGCAATAGGTTTTATAAACTCGCATGAATCCGAATTTGTATGTTTTGAGGATTGTACAAAGTTAAATATACAAAGTGATATGCAAAATGCAAAGAAAGCGAGTATAGGAACTAATGCATGCAAAGTTTAAAATGCAAAATTAAATGGAAAAGGGGAGTAATTTGAATTGTATGCAATAATTTTTGTATTCAATGCACAACTAACATTAGAATGTAGAGTTTTGAACAAGATAAAAGTAAAATTTGACTATGTTATTGCATAATGGCATTTCAAAGGTAAAAATTGTAGAGGATTTTTACAGAACGAAGAAAAGTGCTTCAAGGATGGTAATTTACAGAATGGTAAAGGTGAAAAGTAAAACGGTAATTGAGGTTGACATCTACAAGGTTGGAACAGTTGCAAATTACAGGTATGCACATGAAACGTCATTGATTGACTGTTAAACAATAATTAGGGTTAATTACAATAATTTGTATTAAAAAAAGAATGTAAATTGTTTTTTCGTTACTGTAGTTGATTATGAAGTAGAATTTAAGGTGATTGAATGCTGAAAATCTTTATCATCAGTAAAATAGAAAAGATAGAGAAAAATTTAGGGTAAATGGTAGAAACGTGAAATTCTGATAAAATCCTAGAAACTATACACAAACAAAAGGGGTAAAATGTATACATTTTGACAGGATGGCACCCCCGACAAAAGAAAGTAGATATTGCTACTGAGTAAGGAGAAAAAGTAAAAAAAGAGAGAAACCAAGGAAGGAAACCGTTAGAGAAGAATTGCCACTGATTCGAGGATATACATCCCTAATATCCACTACAAGAGTAACAACTACAGATACAACCCTTGGTAATTATGACATAGAGGAAGTGCTACAGAAGGCTACAGCATTGGATGCCACCACGGACATGAGTAAAATTTGGGAAATAAGATTATACAAAGCGGTTGGATTTCCATTGGCCATGGAGGCCAAAGATTTAATGCTAGAATGCCTTGATCAGTATAATTTGACTACTAGGAAGGTAATACATAACGAGAGGATTGTTGCAGATTTATCCACAGAGGGTATAGCTCACACTTTTGGGTTAGAGATTAAGGAACAGATGTTGGATATTGATATGGACCAATATACTAAAGATTTCATTAAAAATGAGAGGGCTTATAAAACTTGGAGAGATATTATGTCTCAATTTTATTGTTTGAAACCTCTATCAAATTGCTTTGATGAATTGGAGTGGACTATCCTCTGTATCGGCCTGACAGGAGCTCATCGCTAGAACTGAGTTACTTGTCCCAACGATGGACTGACGAAGGACCTATGTCGGTGGTCCTTAGCCATGAGTCTCTCCAATATCGGCAGGACACGGTATTTGGGCATGACTCTGATGTTAGTCACCCTGATACTCCGGTGTGATGATCCTTGATGACTTGGTGGGTCCTAGCTGGTACCAAACTAAGATGCAATGACTCAGTGACTTGCTATGTTGACTTTTCATCGAAGGGACTGGGGGTATTGAGAGGACTCTATTATGAGTCTCAACAATAGCCTGATATGGTAACTACTATGTGATGGTTACATTCTGATCAATTAGACCATTCTCTTGAGAATTAGAATTGACCAGTTTTCTGGTAGGAACAAATAGTTCCTTAGTGAAGTTGTAGGATCTTTGTGACTATGTGAGTGTGTTTGATATATAGGCATGAACATTCTGAAACACTATAGAAAATGAAAAATGTAAAAAGTCTGAGAAGTTGATCAGAGAAATGTTGTGTCATCCTGTGGATTGACATATGAAAGCAGAGGACTGTAACTTTGTATGTAATACCTATTTTATTGTAATACAAAGTGTTTATGCTTGGTGTGTGGATTTTTTACTCCCATAAGGGTTTTCCCACATAAATTTGGTGTTTTTTTCTATGTTATAATTTATGTTTATTCTGAATTCTAGGTTTGTGCATCTTAATGAGTTGTAATTGAATTTAAAAGCTACCTGTCTACGTTTTCCCCTTTGAATTAACATTAGGAAGGCTATTTCTGCACCTATGCTTTCCTTACAAGTGGTATCAGAGCCTGGCCAGTTGTGTTATCCTTGTGGGTAGGTTGGGTTTTTTGTGTTAGTTCTACAAGTGGGAGTTCTGTAGAGGTCTATTATGTCTTACCTACAAATTAAGATGACAAGCACATCAGGAAAGATAGACATTGAGAAGTTCAATTGCACAAACTTTGAGTTGTGGAAACTTAAGGTTGAAGATATGTTGGTCGATAGAGATCTTTGGCTTGCTGTGTTTGGAAGTAAACCCGCAGGCATGAGGCAAGAAGATTGGGACTTAGCAGATAGGAAAGATAGAGGACTGATAAGACTAAGTCTTGCAGATTTTGTTCTGTTGAACGTCCATAAGGAGAAGACTACAAATTCTTTGTGGAAGAAGTTGGTAGATATTTATTAGGGCAAGTCCTTAGTGAATAAATTTTTTTTGAGAAAGAAGTTATACTCCTTGAAGATGGATGAAGGTGCATCTGTGGTAGACCATTTGAATTCATTCAATATGATTGTTGCATAGTTGGCTTCTATAGGTGTAAAAATAGAAGAGGAGGATTGGTGTATGCTTCTGTTATGTTCCTTACTTGACTCATGGGATCATCTTGTAATGGCTATTGGAAGTACAACAACTAAAATCAAGATTGAAGATGTTGCTTCATTGTTATTTGAAGAGATGCTGAGGAAATTTTATGAGATGGCCAAAGAGGCCCTATCTCTTCGAGGTAGATCAAAGGAAAGAGGCAAGAAGAAAGATAAGAAGCCAAAGTCCAACTCTGAGGAGAGATCAAAATCTCCTGGTAAGAAGTCCAAGGTGAAGTACTGGAATTGTGGGCAGAAAGGACATGTCTAAAAAGATTGCAAAGAGGAGAAGAAGAAGAAAAAGAACAAGTCTTCTGATTCAGAATCTTCTCAAAATGATGCTGATGCCTTTGTAGTAGCCTTAGTAATGTCTACATCTAAAGATGTAAGGTTAGTAGATTCAGGGGCATCAGTTCACATGACGTCTCATAAAGAGTGGTTCACAAAGTATGAACTGTATGTTGGTGGGAAGGTGTTCCTGGAAAGTGATTCAATATTGGAAATTGTTGGTCGAGGAAGAGTCAGAATCCAATTCCTAGATGGCAGAATAAAGGGAATCGATGGAGTGTTACACATACTAGGTCTGGCTCAAAATTTACTTTTTGTTAGTAAGCTTAATGATGTTGGTGTTCAAGTAACTTTTGTGAATGGTGGCTATAAGATGACTAGAGGTTCTATTGTATTGGAAAAGGGTGAACGCATCATAACACTATATAGATTAGATGCTAAACCTATGTGCTATAATATTGTCTTTGAAAAGTTTGAAAAAGATACTATTGTAACACATGATGCAAACTCAATGGAAGTTAAACTTCCAGTAGAGAAAATAATGCTCTGGCATCATAGGCTTGGCCACATAGGTGAAAAAGGTTTGAAAACTTTGAAGAACAAAAACTTGGTAGAGGGGTTGATTGATTGTAATCTTGAGTTTGATTTCTATGAACATTACATATATGGAAAACAGAACCATGTTTCTTTTTACTCAAGTTCTCATAAATCTTCTGGTGTTTTTGGTCCAGTTGATGTTCCTTCTCTATCTAAATCAAGATATTATGTATCATTTATTAATGATTATTTGAGAAGGCATTTGTTTATTTTTTGAAAAGCAAATCAAAAGTGTTCAGTTGGTTTAAAGAATTTAAAAATCTTGTTGAAAATTAGACTAGTAGAAAAATTAAATGTTTGAGAATAGACAACAGCGGTGAATATTACAATGCAGATTTTGACAAAGACTATGTAGACCATGGAATTAAAAGGCACAAGACTACGCCTCACACTCCTCAACAAAATGGAGTTGTTGAAAGGATAAATCGATCATTGATGGAGAAAGTAAGAAGCATGTTAAGTTATGCTAGTTTGGAACAAAAATTTTGGGCTGAGGCAGTTGCTACAGCTTGTTATTTGCTGAACCATTCTCCTACTTCAACATTGGTTGATAAGACTCCTATGGAAGCATTATCTAGTAAGAAGCCCTCTCTAAGACATTTTCATGCCTTTGGCTGTGAGGCATATGCTCATATTCCTAAGGTAAAGAGATCTAAATTGGATAACAAGGCTATTAAATTGTCTTTATTGGCTATGGAGTCGGTGTTAAAGGATACAAGCTTTGGAATCCAATAACTGAAAAGATGTTTTACAGCAGGAAAGTAATTTTCAAAGAGATGAAACCTTTGGTTATTGATCCTCAACTAGAAAAGACAGAAGAGAAGAAAGAAAAGAGTGAAGTTAGTATTCCTTTGACCCCTAAAAAAGAGGAACAACGAGCACCAAGTGTAGACAATTCAGAGGAGAGTTCCAGCAGCTCTGAAGGTTCTGATCAAGAACAAGAACCTGTACCTCAGTCTCAACCATTGAGAAGATCTACACATGAAAGAAGACAACCAGATAGGTATGGCTTTTCCGTACTTGATACAAGTTGTGCCTATGATTTGCTTGCTGATACTGATGAGCCAAGGATTGTGAAAGAGGCTATTAATATGCCTGATTTAGATTATTGGTTGGAAGCCATGAATGATGAAATATCATCATTAGAGAAAAATGGAACCCAGGATTTGGTGCCCTTACCTGATGGTAGAAAACTAGCAGGTTGTAAGTGGGTGTTTAAAAAGAAATATGGTCCAGATGGTAGTATTGATAAGTATAAGGCAAGACTGGTTACAAAGGGGTACTCTCAAAAGGAAGGAATTGATTATGGAGAATTTTTTTCTCCTGTAGCTAAGCTAATGTCCATTAGATTTATGTTATCACTTGTAGCTACGTATGACCTTGAAATTGAATAGATGGATGTGAAGACAACATTTCTTCATGGTGATCTTGAAGAAGAAATTTACATGTCCCAACTGGAGCACTTTGTGGTGAAAGGTAAAGAACATTTGGTATGTAAACTCTATTGCAAGTATGGGCCTAACCAATGTTGTCATTGATGTCAACATACTCATGTTGCAATAATGAGAAGAATTAGATGAGCTATGTGCTGAGGATATTAAGAAAATTAGTCTCAATCAGGAATAGTGAAGAACAGTGATGACAAGAAGGTAAAAGTCCTTAATAGGTTGAGGATCAGAGAATGCGGTTTAAAGGGTTTGTAGATATAAGTCTTGAGATGCTCTAGTAAAGTTTTTAGAGGTCTGTATGAAGATCTAAGGAAGTTATGGTCGCTCAAGTAGAACCAGTTCCGACAGGTGTTTAGAGGTGACAGAGTGCCACAGATAGGTCCGGTGAGATCCAGAAATTCATTATCCCATTTTGCAGATTTTAGGAAGTGTTGAGGACATCCCTGTGAAGTATCAACTAGATTGGTTCATGGTTTGAAGGTCTGAAAGAGCCTATTCTTTTGTGACAGTGATGACAGACTGTGTTCTTGAAGCTCTGGATGAAGGAAAGAAGAATTCCAGCAGGCTGATGAAGTGCAGATGTTCTTGGTGATTCAAGGAAGGTTATGATGATCGTTGGATCATGTCCAGTTCATGTTGGTGGTTTGCATTGAAGTTAGAGTTTGCATTTGAAGAATAACCACCGAATATTGGTGTTCTTCTTGAGACTGGCCAACCAAATGTTCTTGTAGGTGTTTGCCGACTTAGATGATTGTTTCTAAGTTGATGCCTTCTATAAATAAGGGATTGTGAAGTCATTTTTAAAAAGGGTCTTGTGAAGATGAGCGAGTGGTAGCAAAGAAGAGAGTGAAAGGCATAGTAGAAGTATTGAGCTTAATGGAACTGATTCAAGCATGGTGAAGATGCTATTCTCTAGTTCAAGTATGTGATACTTATTTCTTTGTAGACAGTGTGTCTCTTGTAGGCAGTGAGCCTCTTGTGAGTAGTGTGCTCGGGCAGTGAGCCCTAATTAGCATGTGCCATTTTGTTCTTTCTATTCTTCTAATAGAGAATACATTCTTGGGTTAGTCACCCTGTGGTTTTTCCCTTAACTAGGTTTTCCACGTCAAAATCTTGGTGTCTCATGTGTTGATGAGTTTCTGCTTTTTTATTTGAATGCATTATGTTTCATATTCAATATACTACTAATCACTAAAAGGATTTAAGAGTGTAAATTGGAGACAACTTTACACAACTGATTCACCCCCCCTCTCAATTGTGTGCCCTAAGGATAACAATTGGTATCAGAGCTAGGTTCCTCTAAAAGGAGCTTAACCGCTTGAGGAGATCCAAGATGTCATCATACAAGAAGGATAGTTTGAAATTTGATGGAACCAACTTTGCTCTTTGGAAAGGTCGCATGAAATGTACTTGCAGTGTATGGGAATGGCGTACTGGTCCATGGTTACAAAGGCATATGTACTCCCACAGGGTGGTCCGACAACCCTAAATGAAATCACAAATGCTGAAAACAATCTGTGGACCAAAGAGGTTCTTCTAAGTGCATTATCTAACTCAGAGCTCTCAAATGTTATTGACCTACCAACTACCTTTGAGACTTGGAATAAACTAGAACTTTTGCATGAAGGAGATCAATATGTTAAATGTGCAAGGTTACAGAGTCTAAAAGGGAAATTTGAATACTTGAAGATGAGAGATGATGAAAATATTACCACTTTTATGCCAAGGGTGAATGAGCTAGTTTGTGGAATTAGAAATGCTGGTGGAGTCTTGGATGAAAATGAGATTGTTGGTAAAATTCTCAGATCCCTTCTTATTTCTTATAAAATCAAAGCTGTTGCCATTGAAGAATTCATACCCCATACAACTTTCACAAGAGATCAATTGGCTAGGAAATTGGCTGCATTTGAAATGACAGAGTTTGGAGATGACCCCCCCAAGATTGAATCTACATTCAAATTCAGTGCCTCTATTAAAGGTAAATAAAGGTTTGATCTGGGAGAGAATTCTTCAAGAAAATTGTCTTGGTATGAAAAAGCAAGAAAAGATCTGGAAGAAGTAGAAACTGCCCAACTTGAAGCCCTTATTACAAAAAGGCTACCAAGAGGATCCAGTAAGTATGAAGGAAAATTACCCTTTAAGTGTTTTAACTGCAATAAGATTGGTCATTTTGCCTCAAGGTGTCCGGAAAGATTTTCAAGGCAAAATCCTAACAAGCCAAGGTTCCAAAAGAACTGTTACTATGTACATGAAGATGATGATAATGAAAGAGTAACAGATGATGAATCAAAGACAGGAAACCAATCTGGAAATGAATGGGTGTTCATTGCCATCAAGGAAGAAGATCCAATGTCCTCTGTATCTATCAATCTTAAGAGTGTGGAAAGAGCTCTAGCTGCCCAAATTGAAGAGAAGGATGATTGGATCATTGATAGTGGATGCTCTCACCATATGACAAGTGACAAAAATAAGTTTGTAGATTTGGAGAGGTATGAAGGAGGAGTGGTAAAGTCTGGTGACAATTCTGCTGGTAGAATCAGAGGAAGAGGAACGATTTCTTTTGATGGAAGAAACAAAACTAGTAATGTACTGTATGTTGAAGGTTTGAAGCACAATCTTCTCAGTGTTGGACAGTTGGTAGGCAAAGGCTATGATCTCTAATTCAAGGATGGAAAATGCAAAATCTTTAAAAGTTCCAGAACAAAGATTGCATCCAGTACTCAAACTAAAGGTAACATCTTCCATTTGGTTGGTACTAGTAAAAACTGCTTGCTTGTTTAAGTTGATCAGAGTTGGTTATGGCATAAAAGGATATGTCATGTGAATTTTGATAATATCATCAAGATAAGCAATACTCATGCTGTAAGAGATCTTCCAAAATTGGTGAAACCTACTAATAGCTTGTGTAAGGAATGTCAGTTGGGTAAGCTGAGCAGAGTCACATTCAAAAGCAAGGAACTGTCCTCTATCATATTATTGGACTTAGTTCACACTGATCTTTGTGGTCCGGCAAGAACCAGGAGTAGTCAAGGTGACAGATACTTCATGCTACTAATTGATGACTATTCTCGGATGATGTGGGTGACCTTTCTAAAGGAGAAATTAGAAGCTCTTGAGAAATTCAAAATATTCAAGGCTATGGTAGAGAATGAAATAGGAATAAAGTTGAAATGTCTAAGATCTGACAAAGGTGGAGAATTCACATCCGGTGAGTTCATAGAGTTCTATGAGAAACATGGAATTAAGAGACAGTTGTCTACTCCGAGGACTCCATAGCAGAATGGAGTAGTGGAGAGAAAGAACCGGACCATCCAGGAAGCATCTAGGACCATGATGATGGAAGCAAATGTTCCTCAGATCTATTGGAGAGAAGCTGTCAGCACTGCAGTCTATACTCTTAATCGAGTTTAAATCAGAAGCAATACCAGTAAGACCCCTTATGAACTCTAGTTTGGCATTACTCCTACTGTAAGATATTTTAGAGTCTTTGGTAGAAAATGTTACATCAAAAGAGATGAAGATCTAGGCAAGTTTGATGCTAGAAGTGATGAAAGAATATTCTTGGGTTACTCTACTCAAAGCAAAGCATACCGGTGTTATAACAAGAGACTAAGAAAGATAATAGAAAGTATAAATGTGAAGGTTGATGAGGGAATAGAGAAACCCTCAAGGTTTTATGAATATGATGAAGATGATCAAAATGGTGTTCTGGTTCAAGGAGTTCAATCCTCTTCTGAAAGTCAGATTCAGACTGATCCGGTAAATCATGAAGAAGAGAGAGGTCTGAATGAGCCCGATCAAGAAGCAGAAGTGCAAGAAACTCCTAAAGTTCCAAGGTATGTAAGACTAAACCACTCTGAAGATTAGATCATAGGTGACAAAAGCAAAGGTGTGCAAACTAGAAGGAAAATTGCTCAAAATTTAGATGAATATTGTCTGATTTCAAAGATTGAACCTAAGACAATAAATGAAGCCTATAATGATGAAAACTAGACCAAAGCAATGGAGGAAGAGTTGATACAAATTGAGAAAAATCACACTTGGGATCTTGTTCCTAGACCTAGAAAGAAGAATATGATTGGAACCAAATGGGTCTTCTGGAACAAACTAAATGAAGTTGGTGAAGTAATCAGAAATAAAGCCAGATTGGTCTGTAAGGGCTATTCTCAAATAGAAGGAGTTGATTTTGAAGAAACTTTTACTCCGGTGGCAAGAATTGAAGCAGTTAGATTATTTCTTGCATTTGCTACCTTCAAAGATTTCAAGGTGTATCAGATGGATGTCAAATCTGCTTTCCTGAATGGTGACCTAGATGAAGAAGTGTACATTGAACAACCGGATGGATTTTAATTATCTGAGCATGGTGATATGGTCTACAAATTAAAGAAAGCACTGTATGGACTGAAGCAAGCCCCAAGAGCTTGGTATGAAAGATTGGATAAACATCTTTTGAAGATTGGTTTCAACAAAGGTACTACTGACAGTAATTTGTATTTCAAAATTAATCATGAAAACATCTTGATTATTGAAGTGTTTGTTGATGATATCATATTTGGAGGAAGAGATAGTATGTGTAAAACTTTTGCAAATCAAATGAAAAGTGAGTTTGAGATGTCCATGCTTGGGGAAATGAATTTCTTCTTGGGTCTACAAATCACTCAAAAAAAGAAAGGAATCTTCATTTCTCAGACCAAATATGTGAAAGAATTGTTGAAGAAATTTGGGATGGAAGACTCAAAACCAATGAACACTCCCATGGCAACCAGATGTAAATTGAGCAAAGATGATGATTCCCCTAAGGTTGATCAGAAAAAGTATAGGTCAATGATTGGAGGGCTCTTATATCTCACTCAAACCAGACCAAACATAATGCAGGCTATTGGTCTTGTTGCAAGATTCCTAGCTGATCCTAGAGAATCTCATATCATGGCAATCAAAAGAATTTGTAGATATCTAAAAGGAACAGTTGAGTATGGTTTGTGGTATCCTCAAGATCATGATTTCTCTCTTCATGCATATACAGATGCTGATTGGGTAGGAGATGTGGATGACTGGAAGAGTACCAGTGGTGGAGCCTTCTTTTTGGGAAAGAGACTGGTTTCTTGGCTAAGCAAGAAACAAGAGGCAATATCCCTGTCTACAACTGAAGCAGAATACATAGCAGCAGCAGGTTGTTGCACTCAAGTTTTGTGGATGAAGTAGATGCTAAGAGATATTAAAGTAGATTATAAGGAGCCTATACCAATCCTCTGTGATAATTCAAGTACTATAAGTATATCCAAGAATCCAGTGTTGCATTCTAAGACTAAGCATATATCTATCAAGTTTCACTTTCTGAGAGAGCAACTGAACAAGGATGAAGTCAGATTGGAGTATGTACCCTCCAAGGATCAAATTGTAGATATCTTTACTAACCCTCTTCCCAAGGACTCTTTTGAGTATCTCAGGGAGAAGTTAGGGGTTATTGCCCCTCCAGTGATGAACTAGGATGCACTGATGTGCATCAGTCCAGTGGATATCACAGTCGTATCTTGTGATCCAGATTGATGATAGGGAGCTACTACTTAGGGGGAGAAGCTAGTATGTTATGAAGTGATAGAGTTGCAAGTATGAGCCCTTTGCCATTGATGTCAAAGGGGGAGAGAAGACATGTGAAAAACAAGTGGTTGCTGATCAAAGGGGGAGAAATAAAGGAAGAGAAGACATGTGAATAGATGATTGCTATTAGGGGGAGTTGTGACAGTAAGGAGAAGTTTTTGTCTTGATGGTTTTTCACATCATATGTTGCCATCAATGACAAAGGGAGAGATTGTTGCAAGTATGGGCCTAACCATTATTGTCATTGATGTCAACATACTCATGTTGTAATAATGAGAAGGATTAGATGAGCTGTGTGCTGAGGATATTGAGAAAATTAGTCTCAATCAGGAATAGTGAAGAACAATGATGACAAGAAGGTAAAAGTCCTTAATAGGTTGAGGATCAAAGAATGCGGTTTAAAGGGTTTGTAGATATAAGTCTTGAGATACTCTAGTCAAGTTTTCAGAGGTCCACATGAAGATCTGAGGAAGTTATGGTCGCTCAAGTAGAACCGGTTCCGGTAGGTGTTCAAAGGTGACAGAGTGCCACAGATAGGTCTGGTGAGATCCGAAAATTCATTATCCCATTCTGTAGATTTTAGGAAGTGTTGAGGACATCCCTGTGAAGTATCAACTAGATTGGTTTGTGGTTTGAAGGTCCGGAAGAGCCTATTCTTTTGTGACAGTGATGATAGACTATGTTCTTGAAGCTCTAGATGAAGGAAAGAAGAATTCCAACAGGCTGATGAAGTGCAGATGTTCTTGGTGATTCAGGGAAGGTTATGATGATCGTTGGATCATGTCTAGTTCATGTTGGTGGTCTGCATTGAAGTTAGAGTTTGCATTTGAAGAATAACCACCGGTTATTGGTGTTCTTCTTGAGACTGGCCGACCGGATGTTCTTGTAGGTGTTTGTCGACTTAGATAATTGTTTCTAAGTTGATGCATTGTATAAATAAGGGATTGTGAAGTCATTTTAAAAAGGCTCTTGTGAAGATGAGCGAGTGGTAGAAAAGAAGAGAGCAAAAGGTAGAGTAGAAGTATTGAGCTTAATGGAACTGATTCAAGCATGGTGAAGATGCTATTCTCCAGTTCATGTATGTGATACTTATTTCTTTGTAGATAGTGTGTCTCTTGTAGGAAATGAGCCTCTTGTGAGTAGTGTGCTTAGGCAATGAGCCCTAATTGGCATGTGCCATTTTGTTCTTTCTATTCTTCTAACAGAGAATACATTCTTGGGTTAATCACCCCGTGGTTTTTCCCTTAACCGGGTTTTCCATGTCAAAATCTTGGTGTCTCATGTGTTGATGAGTTTCTGCTTTTTGATTTGAATGCATTATGTTTCATATTCAATATACTGCTAATCACTAAAAGAATTTAAGAGTGTAAATTGGAGAAAGCTTTACACAACTAATTCACCCCCCCTCTCAGTTGTGTGCCCTAAGGATAACAAACTCAAGAAGTATCTTTATGGTTTGAAACAATCTCCCAGAATATGGTATCAAAAATTTGATACGTATGTCTTATCCTTGGTATTTGTGAGGTCTAAATCTAATCATTGTGTTTACTATAAAATTGAAGGTGATCAGATTCTTATAATTGCATTATATGTTGATGATATGCTATTTATTGGCAATAGTAAGAGTATGATCTTAGATTTAAAATCCCAGTTATCCTTGAAGTTTGAAATGAAAGATCTGGGGGCAACAAAGTACATTCTAGGAATGGAAATCAAAAGGGACAGGTTTAGTAGAAAGCTTTGGCTCAGCCAGAGCAAGTATGTTACCAATGTTCTTAATAAATTTAATATGTTTGATTGCAAACAACTAGTTGTTCCAGTTTTGTAGGTAACTAAGCTATTTGTTGAAGATTGTCCAGAATCTTCAGATCAAATTGATAATATGAAGAAAGTACCTTATGCAAGTGTTGTTAGCAGTCTAATGTATGCAATGGTCTGTACCAGACTAGACATTGCCCAAGTAGTGGGAGTTTTGAGCTGGTCAGGCAGATCACATTGGGATGCTGTGAAAAGAGTTATGAGGTATTTGAAGGGAACTTCTAATTATGCTATATGCTATCATGGAAACTCAGTTGGATCTCATAGATCTATCAGCATTTAGGGATATGGTGATTCTGATTGGGTAGGGGACATTGATAGTAGAAGATCCACTAGTGGATATGTGTTCACGTTAAATGGTGGTGCTATCAGTTGGATGAGCAAGCGGCAGGATGTAGTTGCTTTATTCACAATAGAGGAAGAATACATGGCAACTACTCGTGCATGCTAGGAAGCCATTTGGTTGAAGAGGTTGTGTTCTGATGTGGGTTTGGATGCAGGGTAAATTTAGATTAATTGTGATAGTCAGAATGCTATCTATTTGGCAAAAAATCCTACATTTCATGCTAGGACAAAACACATTGATGTCCAATATCACTTTGTTCATGATATGGTGGAAGACAAAAAGGTGAAGCTAGAAAAGATAGATACTTTGGAAAATGTCACATATGCCTTGACTAAGCATGTGAGCACAACCAAGTTCAAATGGTGTTAAAATGCAATGGGTCTTCTTGCCCATGTTTCTTAGTGAGATTTAGACTAATATGGAGGTAACAATAAAATCTTCATCAAGTGGGAGATTGAAGAGATATTATGTCTCAATTTTATTGTTTGAAACCTCTATCAAATTACTTTGATGAACTAGAGTGGACTGTCCTCTGTATCGGCCTAACAGGAGCTCATCGTTGGAACTGAGTTACTTGTCCCAACAATGGACTAATGTAGGACCTATGTCAGTGGTGCTTAGCCATGAGTCTCTCTGATATCGGTAGGACATGGTATTTCAACTTGACTCTGAAGTTAGTCACCTCGATACTCTGATGTGATGATCCGTGATGACTTGGTGGGTCCCGGCTAGTACCAAATTGAGATGCAATTGGTTGATACTATTTGGAGATGTGATGACTTAGCAACTTGCTACGTTGAATTTTCATTGGAGGGACTAGGGGTATTGGTAGGACTCTATTCTAAGTCTCAATGATAGCCTGATATGGTAATTGCTATGTGACGGTTACATTCTGATCAGTTAGACTATTCTTTTGAGAATTAGAATCGACCAGTTTTCTAGTAGGAACGAACAATTCCTTAGTGAAGTTGTAGGATCTTTGTGACTATGTGAGTGTGTCTGATATATAAGCATGAACATTTTGAAACACTATAGAAAATGAAGAATGTAAAAAGTCTAAAAAGCTAATCAGAGAAATGTTGTGTCGTCCTGTGGATTGACATCCAAAAGCAGAGGATCGTAACTTTGTATGTAATACCTATTTTACTGTAATACAAAGTGTTTATGCTTGGTGTGTGGGTTTTTTACTCCAATAAGGGTTTTCCCACATAAATTTGGTG
Source organism: Cunninghamia lanceolata (assembly GCA_027924645.1). Classification (NCBI taxonomy): domain Eukaryota; kingdom Viridiplantae; phylum Streptophyta; class Pinopsida; order Cupressales; family Cupressaceae; genus Cunninghamia; species Cunninghamia lanceolata. The sequence goes on from BSBN01000458.1 coordinate 6,806,954, forward strand.
TTTTTCTCTGTGTTATAATTTATGTTTATTCTAAATTCTAGGTTTGTGCATCTTAATGAGTTGTAATTGAATTTAAAAGCTACTTGTCTACATTTTCCCCTTTGAATTAACATTAGGAAGGTTGTTTCTACACCTGTGCTTTCCTTACAAAATTGCTATCTTTTATCGATGGTATACAGCTAAGAATAAGCCAAAAGATTCTATAAGGGTACCAAAGAACTTGTATCAGATTCACTTCAAGGAGGAGGTGCACTTAATGATTATAATGCTAAGTAGGATGGTTGGATTGAAGGAGGCAACAAAGTTTGAGCCACGGATGTTTCACATCATCCAGTATATTAAAGAAAAGGAGGAGGGGACTATTCATTGGGCCAACACCATTAATACTGTAGCAATATATAGATAAGTCATGGCATTCGGGAAGAATAGAAGGTTTAATATGTCTTCCAATGTGATATATGCATGTGCAGTTGAAATGCCCCCATTAACTAGAATAAGAATAGTAGATACCTTGGGAAGTGGCCCAGGTCAGAGGTTGGTGTATGATCACTATCCAAAATTACAAGAATAGAATGCATTACATAATTATGCAAGGGTGAATGATGTTTTTTATACCTATTTGGTGAGGATTCTAAGAGGAGATAAAGATAGGAGATTAACAGAGGAGGCAATAAAAGCCATAAGTCTTTTTAGTTCCTGGTTTATATAATTCTCTACTTTCACTTATATCTAGACTAAAGGATTTGAAGGCAGACCATTTAAATTACCAAGATATCCTTCAGATTGCCTGATTGTATTAGAATTCTCCAAGCAGATTCTTAATGTATACAGAATGTATAAAAGGAAATCTAGAAGAGGAAACATCAAATTCCCCTTCATAGTTGGTAATTATTCCTGTTATAATGAAGAAGTTTCTAAGGAATCAGAAAGGGAGCTAAGGTATTATACATTTGAAGAGTTTGACTTGGTTAGATAGTTTGATCCTTTTCAGAGAATAGAGAATTATGTTGATAAAAAGTATAAACATCAAATCCACATTGAAGATTTTTGGTCAAATTGTGAAATGAGCAAGAAGTAAGGAAAAGAGCCCATCAGAGACTAAAAATAGAGCAAATGAGGACTATGGGGGAAATTAATGTGCCCCAAGAGATTGCACAGGATAATAAATTGTTACATCAAATTTATGAGAGTAAGGGGGTAGCATCGTTACCTATTAATGAACCTAATAGGGAAGAACCAGCAGTGATGTCTTTAGAGGAAATATCTAAACCAGTTATTCTATTTTCTAAAACATGGCTAATTGATAAGATGGAGGAACTTAAAGCCCAAGGTGTTGTGGCTACCTATCAAAAGAAAGGGAAGAAAAGAGAAAGAGAAAATAGGGATGAGTTGATGTGCTGTTATGAAAAGAGAAGAAGGTTTTTAGAAACTACTATCCTTGACAAAGATCCCAATGCCACACTTTTGGATCCTTATTCTCTAGGGGCTACAGTTGCTATTTCTACTAGTACATTTATGGAGGAAGGACCATCAAGTCAGAAGGTTAATGTGGAACAGGCACAAACACCAAAGGTCACTGTTGAACCAATGCAAAGGAAAGAGGGACCGTTAGGGTAGCCTATAATTAAACCTCTGATCATAGATACACCTAGGGGAAAGGCACAAATACCTACTATAATAGTGGATGCTCCATTGGTTGGAGTAAGACAAAAGCGTGTATGTGAAGATTTTACACCTAAATAAAGAAGGTTAGGCCACATAAAAGTCAAATAGGAATTGACTGATGAAATGTTGCAAGAGTCAACAGGCTGAGAAGCTAAAAAAGTAAGTGATATCATGAATATTAATGAAGATAGTGATGATGAGGATGAATCACAAGTTATAGCTAGTACAAGGATGGAGGAAGGAAAAGAAACATTAAGGATTGCCTTTACAATAGAAGAACAAGATGCTTAGTTGAAGAAGACACAAAGCCTAAGGAAAGAAGATGAAAATGTATAGGAGAACTTAGAAGCAATGGACCCTTTTGGTACACTGGTGCCACCTGAGATTATAGAAGAAGTGAAGGTTGTTGCACATCAAGTGGAAGAATCAAAGGCAGCAACACATAAAGAAGAAAAAGGAGAAAAAGCTACAAAAGGAATAGATGTATCTGCAAATCAGCCATCACATGTAGAGAAGGTAAATGAGGTAGAAAAGGTACAAGTTCAAAATGAGGAACAAGAAGAGGAAGCAGTGTCAGTAGAATCTTCCGATGTTCATGTTGCGAATGTTCTTAATGTTAATGTTGAACAAAGTGAACAAGATAAACAAGAAGAAAACTTAGATGAGGAGAATACAGAGCAAGATGAAGAGGGAAATATAGAAGAAGAAAAAAATGGAAATGAGGAGGATGTGCCAATGCAACATCAAGGTAATATATCACCTCCATCACAACAAAATCCACCTTTAAATCAAAATCCTCTACAACAACAACAAAAAGGGTAGACAGATGCAAAGAAGCCTCAAGAAGAGGTAATAAATGAGAAAGGGGTAGAAACAAACAAAGAGGCACCTGCCTCGATGGGTTCTGAAGTAAGGAGAGAAAAGATAGAGGTATAGCTAGTACCCGTTGATATAAAGAGCTTATTTGGAGGGCAGTCACAGAAAGAAAGAAGAATATCCCAAACTATGTCTGTTATCAAGACAAATCTGTCTAGATCTAGGAAATTAGAGTTAGCCATTCCCCAAAAGGAAAAGGTGAAAGGTGAAATGAGCATTGAGGATTACCAATTGCTTAATATAGATCTGGGACATGTGATGAGAGAACAACACATTGCTGAGTGGAACGATATGAACAAAGTCACCATGGAGATGATGAAAAAAGATAGATAAACATGATTATCTAAAAGGACACATCATATAATTGCAACAGTTTATACAAGGGGTGTTTGATCCTAATATTAACATACCTGATTTACCTACTGATTTGACTATTCTTTTAAGGGACTAGGTTACTGAGCTGGAAAATAAAAAGGTGGAAGCAAGCGTTTTTGAGGAATGGTTTAATACATTTATGTAGAAAGGAGAAATTATGATAAAATAAGTAATTAATAATTGGGCCCTTCTACTAGCAGAAAAGAATAATTGTAGTATTCTTTTACATCATTGCCAATCCAGAATGAGAGAAAATAGCAATGAGTTGAGACAAATTGAGGTAATGAATGAGAAGGTAGAGGAATTGATAAATGAAGGAGTGATAACACCATAGATGGCCCATCAAATCATGAAATATAAATTTGAATTAAAGTTTGAGGAGCGTATTTTGGAGAGGTGTATAGAAAGCACTCAAGATTTGAGGGAAGAGGCAGATGGCATGGTTGAAAAGAACATGAAGATAATTTAGAGGATCATTGGGCATGAATTCTTAGAGATTCTAGTAATTGATGCAGGTAGAGCAGTACAGGAATTCAAAAGCATATATTTACCATGTCTAGAAAGCCCTTCATCTTATCTAAGTGTTGAAATGATAGATTCCATCATGGAATTACAAGCTAAGATAAGAAAAAACTAGAAAAGAAGAGAGGATACAGAGCAACGAATTAGAATATTAAAGGAGAGGGTTGAGCTATAACAACACACATGGAAGGAAAGTCAGAGAAGCACTCATGCTTCTATAGTAGCCTTAATAGCCAGATATACATAGTACTTGAGGAAACAAGAAAAAGATGTAAGGTCAGGCACTAGCAACTATGGGTAATTTTCCCTTTTGGGATGTTTCAAATGCTTTGGTGTTTGTAGTTTTGTCTTTTTGTGGGGCTGGCAAATGGAAAGGAAAAGATTCCATATTTGAAAGATCCTAGTGGTATCTTTTACACTAAAAAGAATATTCCCAAAGATATTTTGAAGGGAAATTGGGAAATAATTCTCACTGTGGATCTTATGAGTTTGAATTTGAACCATAGATTAAATTTGTAACCATTGCAAAGGGGAAATCAAGTCTATATAAAGGACCCTGATACTGATGTTTTAATTACACAAAGTTTTTTTGAGAAAGACATATTTAACCTTTAGGAAAGAGAAGTAATAGACTTTGAGAAGAATTTTATGTGAAGTGGAATGCGCCTCTGTCTACATTGAGATGATGTGGAATGTCTAGTCTCTCCTTGTATTTGTAAAAATGTCTGTGAGTTTTAATTAGTTGTTAATGTTTTCAAAAAATTTGAAGTCCAAATACATTGTACATTTGAAAGAATTTTCATATATTAATGAATGCAAACATCTAGTTCTTGCATGTATTCCAAAGTGCATTAGATATAGGTGTTCTTTAATGTATTTCCTTTGATGGTCGCATTTATGTATGTGCATTCGTGATACTACTCAGGATAAACATACATGGAATTTACTATTCTAAAACATTACAATTAATTGACCTTTGTATACATGAGTAACAGAGAATTAATTCCTGTGGAGTTAAGTTTTCTAAACCATAGCTTTTCTAACTTTACCCAAAAATCATAAATAATTAGCAATCACGTAGAAATCTAAAGTAAATTGTCATACATTTGAGTAGAGAATGATTAATTGTGAGGGTCTTTTGACAATTTTCATATGAATTTAAGGTGAAAAGTTTGTTTTATCAAGATTCATGTAAATCTTTGTGTTAAAATAGTAAATACATGCAAAGGATCACTAATTTTAGTGTAATTTGTAGTTATTTGTACAAATATAACAAGTCTAGTGAAACACATATCACTTTAGTTGAGTAAGGCCCCTTGAACATTACAGCTTCACAATGAACTACTAACAAATCCAACACGGTCAAGACCTGACCATATAGAACCTTGAGATTAATAATGCTCAGTTAATTCTTCATATCTTTCAAGACAGCTAAGGTTCCTTTGTGAATTTTAACTTTGTTGCTTATGTACTTTACATACATCAACAACTCCATCCAACAACAATTAGAAAGCATAAGCCAAAGTCCTACCAAACCATCTATGACATCACATTATATTTGTATCCCTTTATCCTATCCTATCCTAAGAGCTCAGATTCTTGAGAAGCTTGAAACCCCTCGCTTTGAGAAGTATAATGGGAATGGAGACCCTAACAACCATGTGGTGACCTTTACAACTATGTGTAGTGATTTCTTCTTTGAAAATGTAAGTTTTGAAAAACTCTTTCCTAAGTCACTCAAAGATTTGGCCTTAGATTGGTTTTGCTCATTGCCTCCTAATTCAGTCACTTGTTTTTCACAACTCATCAATAAATTCCTCAAACATTTTCGAGAAAAACATTGGACCTTAAGTCTCTTTGCCTGACTTAGTTCATTGCAAACAAGGAATAAAAAAGAAAGTAATAGATTTTATAGGTTGTTATCAAGCCCTCTTTTCACAAGTTCAATATTCTATTCTAGGTGCTAATGTACAAAGAATATTTATTGGAAACTTACAACCTCACATCTATGATAAGATATTGTTAATGTGTTATGATTCTTTCACTCATCTTTACATAGCTCTCTGTGATTACCAACTTTCAGTTAGTTAGTATGAGAATAATCCCTCATTGGCTCTAGTTGGTTAATCTGAAGCCTCACACAATCATTCAATCAAAAGACACAACAAAAAATTCATCAAGATCAATACAATTTCAGCCAATAACATAAGAAAACATGTGGCGACAACATCATCTCATGCTCCCTCCCCTTGTAAATTGAAATAAAAAACAAGACATTTCACACCATTATCGAAGTCTCTCTACTCTATAATGACACAACCTTTGAACAACAATCTCATCAAGCTTCCACCCATCAGACCTCTCGATCTAGGTAAGATGCAATCATCTTCCTTTGATTCAAAGGTCTTTTGTCAATTCCACCACACCGCCAGTCATGACACTAAAAGATGTATGTGTCTTAAGCATGAAGTTGAAGACCTCATTGATTCCAATGTCATCTAGGTTTCTGGTGTAAATGACAAAGGAAATAAATCAGTGGCCCCACCTAATCAAAATCTTAAAAATATATAGAAATCCACTACCTCATCATGAATCTAATGTTGTGGACACATCTCAAGAACAAGACTATGAAGGTGATACATCACCATTAGAATCAATGATAAACCTATAAGAGGTGCTATGATATATCCTATATGTATGGTAAATGTAGTAACTAGAGAATTTCTCTACATGCATGGTTTACACCATGATAGCTACGAACAATTAGAAATCATTATTGTTATGGAGTAAAAAGTGTACGTATGCCTTTTTACCTCCTAGTTTAGCTCCTAGGTCCTCGTGTTAACACTCTACATGCAAAATATTCATCCCGATGTAAAATCCCCTAAAACCCATGTCAAATGGGAACTAGGGGCCCATTTAATGCCTTCCCCTAGAACAAAAAGGCTCCTTGGGACTTGGGTGCCCACGCCCAAGTCCTCCCTAACTGGTTGGGGTGGAATTTAATTAATGTCAACATAGGACCTTTAAATGGGTCTCTCCTTGTCGGCTCTTTCAATTAATTTTCAAATGTTTAATGGGAAAGCATATATAAGTGAGTGTTTCAATTCATTTTGAGAAAATTTGATGATAGTGAACTTATGATATTGGAGCAAACAACATTCAAGGCATTCATTGTGTTATTGTTGCAAATTTGTGTTTGTATTTGTTTAATTGTCACAAATTTGGAATCATCATCAACATCCTTGTGAGTTGAAGGATCTTCATTCTCCTAAGGACTTCACCTCTAAGGTGACATTATCATTGTTTGAATCATTTAATCATTTGGATTATCTTTAGCCTCTATCCTATAAGGGCACACTCTCTCTAACAACGGTGTTGGGAAACCTTGAATGCTAACCCAGGATTTGACTGAGGCAAATCTATAAACACCACAACCCCCAAACCCCTTTTCTTCTTGTGTGTAGGTTACAGGAATGATGAATAAAGAAGTGAAGGTAGAGGGAGGTTGTTCAAGAGAAAGGGTTTTTAGATCTGAAAATAGATTGCAGAAATTCCTCTATGGAAGACTTGGGTTCCCACCCCAGCGTCCTCTTACTGAAACAAACACTGGAACTGACATCTGGACACCTTCTGTGATATCTTTCCAGTTCTAAGTTTCTAAAGATCCCAAATTTTAGGACTTGGGCACCTGCCCTAGAGTCCTTTGACATTTCATCTTCTGTGGAATAGTTTATGACATCTCACTGATCATCTTGGTACATTCAAATCTTGAGTTTCTGTTGTTGTTTATCTATTCTAAGTTGATTATCTCATAACTAGGTTTTTCTCATACTTAACCTAGATTTTGGTAATAATCTTGGTTGAATCACATCTTTCCATAGCACTCTTGAGAAAAAAATTAGTAGTTGTGTCCTCTTGCATCTTTAGTGACTTAGCTCGATTTTGTTCTTGAATGTTATAGTGAAAGAGGGTTTGATCTAGTGTACTTACATGCTTGCATTCATTCATTTTTCCCTACTTAACATTTTGGTGAACCTATAGCATCAATCATTTGCATCTTGCTAAGTGTTGAAATCAGATCTTGCATTAATTCATATCTTTATTGGAAAATCTTGCATAAATTTGAAAAAAGTGAAAAAATAAGCATTTTACACTTGCATAAAGGCATAGTTTTGTGTTCTTATCATTGCATATAATTGAAACATTTGATTTTATGATTTTTAAATCATATCTGATCCACATTAAAGTAATTATTCATTTCATGATATCACATCTTGCATTTGAAGATCTCATTTTCTAGGGTTTTGTTGAAAACTTGCATTTTTCCTATAACTTAGTCATTTGCAAAGCTAGGGTTTGTAGTCAAAATATTATTTCAGATTTTACTATTGTCATAAACATTTCAAATCAAATCTTCCACTAATTTCTTTGCAAATTCATTTGAAAATTTTGCATAATTTTGGAAAAAGTGCATAATTATCATACTTTTGCAATTACACAATGTGTATTTCAACATAAGCAAATAGACATCTTTTTCACATATTTTGAAATAAATCAAAAAAATATCACTATCACCTTTTGTGCAGCACTTTTAACATTAAATTCACTTGGTTTGTAGTGACACTAGTGTATTTTTTATCTTTACAAAAGCTTCAAAAGCATGGTTTCCTCAAACTAGTGTTGTGGTGTACAAAAGTCTCTCATATTGGTGTTTTTGATAAATGAATAGTTCTTATTACACATTGTTGTTCCAAGACATTTCATTATGGCATCTTCTAATCATTCCTTTTTGGTATCCTTGCATGCATGTATCAAAGATTTTGAAGGCTTTTACAAATTCGTCAATATGCATCCTTATGGTTTAACTCATATACAATTCATGTCTGATAAGGATATCTTTAAATGATCTTCATTTGAAATCCTTGATTATCTATCTAATTTTAATAACTTCATAACTTTCACAAATAAATAGCCTTCAATATTAAAGGACTTCACTAATTTCATCTCCATGAATTGTCATGAGAAAGATGATGGTGATTTGGATCCCTCTCTCAAATTTGTTCCCACTTGTGAGGATATTTTAGAGCAAGAGGATGAAACCATTGATACATTCCTTAATATCACCCTACCATCTTTTCATTCCAATGTTCTCCCTTCAAAAGATGAAGCATTGGTGGACGAAGAAAGGTCTCTCACATTAAATCCTATAGGGATGGATGTTGAGCTTAATCAAAGTCAAAACAATGTTAATTCAATCATCACTAATAGACTTATTCAACCTATTAAGGGGATAGTGAATAAGTGTACTAATGTTCCTAAACTCATTGTGAATGGGGCACATAATGTGCCTCCTCACTTCAAGCCAGTGATTATAGTTCAAGGTGCACCAACACCACCTTGACCCCTAGGTTACATTCTTAATTTTGCAAAACAAATTACTCAAGGAAATCAAGTGTATCAAAACATGTTGCAACAACCCTACCACAATGTGGTTGCTCACACATACAATATGTGAAATAATAAAAAAAGTAAGTAATATTCAAACATTCTGATCACTTTACCAACTTCTCAACCTATGCTTCCTCGACCACGTCATCTTACTCATAAGGTTGGTTAAGATTATGATCTTGTTGAGCATCTCCATGCTACTTGTAGAGGAAAACTAATGCGTTGTAGACTTAAACAAAATTTAGGGGTAAACCTATTTGAACAATCCACTCTATCATTGCATTCCTACATTGAATTATCAACCAAGGAGCATAAGATTATGATGATGCCTACATTATATATGCCTTCAAGACTCATTTCTATCCAGACTTATTCTAATTAACCTAATTTACTGAAGTTCACAGAAATGTACAAGAACAACAAAAATAGTTTAAAATCTAGTTGCTACGGGTACCTTCAGCATAAGCTGAAGATAACTATATTCAACAGAAAATTACAGAATTAACTCAAAAGACTTAGAATGATAAAAGAACTAACACTAACCTCCAAAGGACTTAAAATATGCACTTGTTCATGAATCACAACTACTAGAAATAATAATCAAGATATCTGACTTGTCTCATGATGCAATTGATGAAATAACAGAAAAATAGTTTTAATTAGGAATGCATAAATAAATAAGGAAATAATCAAAGTGAGGGTTAGTACCTTGAGTGGTCAGCTCAGGGAACTATCTCACTTAATCTAGAAAACCAAATCTACTTCAAATTCTCATGCATTCTCATAACACCAAATTGTATTCAACTCATCAGAAATAGAATCTTCTTAGATTTTATTCAAATCAAAACATGTCTAGATAATTGATAAAAATAGAGTAATGGCTAAGTAACTGGAAAGTGAAAAGCAACTAACTTAGCAATGAACTCATCCCTCTAACTTATACAAAATCACGAGAGTTTGATACAACCACTAACTAATTCTCAATCAATTCAACCCTAGATACTAGGATACAAGTTGCATCATTGATTTATTAATCTAACTGATCAAAAGAAGAAATGTCCTATTCAAACAAGAACTCCCATAAAATGGTTTGTATGAAAAACCACTCATAAACTATGTTTAGAACAAGTCTTCTTTTTTGCATTTATTCCAATCCATGATGGTATAAATTCATCCTCCATCTATCTTCCTTCTTGGCATTCAAATTGCACTTCTCTTAATTCCCATGTCTTGCAACTCACTACAATTCCTCTTTCCTTGATGCCACGTCCTTGTTGTATAGGGTTAATTATTCAAACATATGCACACAAAATAACTCTCATACTTAAACCATAGGATTCTAGTTATATTTAATGCATACTTATAATTTAAATCATACACTTGATAATATAACCACCATATTCCATATTATCAACATAGGTTTAAAGTCTTTGAGAAGTATATGAGAAACAACTTATGGTAATAGTAATGTTTGTAAAGTATCTACAAGATCATATGAAAAGGTCTTTAAAACATATAAAAACAACATAAAAGGAAGTCAATAATTCAACCCATCATCTCACCCCAACTACTCTTTTGCTTTCCCTCAAACAAAAACAAGGAACTAAACATCTAGGGGAAGAGATTATAATGCAGAGTGATTTGTCTAAGATCCATGACTACCCTAACTCCTTGTTCCTATTTGAGATAAAAACTAATGTAGCAGGCAAGCGTATTCATCCTGACCACTTCTATATTCTTACATTTATCACTCTTTTCTCCTATCTAGTAGGGTACTGGGTAAAGGAGAATAGGAAGGTGAAATGTAAGTGGTAGCCATGCTACTCCTGTTCTCTCTAAAATCCTGATATACCTATGTAGCCTCTCAAACATGTTCATGAAATTGTGGAATGAGTGGGGCTCTTTCCTCTGCAATTTTGGAGTTAGACTATCCCATATGTTATGCACATACCTCTTGTAGTTTTGAATGATAGATACTACCAACCACTATAGCCTTCTATAATCCTTGAGTCTTAAATCCATAATTACCTTACCTGGACCCTTATGAGAGAGGAGTGTTAGCCATTGGGTCAGGATCACATCAGGATTTAAGGCTTCTTACCTAATCTGCAGTGGCACCTTCTTTTCCTATTCCTCATATTTATCCATTAGCTTCCCTCTAATCTACTCATTTCTTAGGTAAGACATCAGTTCTCTGACTTGGAGATCACTAGCATAGATTAAGGGGTTCCACTCTATATCTTCTTCCATTAAATAATTATGCAAATAGTATTCACACAACTAATCTTGTTCTTCCAAACTAACTTCTTGAAATAACTGAAAAAAATCATGCCTTGAATAGATAGAAATAGACTAGTCATTGATGAATCTATTGAATTGAAAACTAAGAAACATTTCCTTGAGAAATAATGCATAAACTCTTGGTGGAGGTTTGCATTCAATGATTTGAATTTCTTTATTAATCACCTCTGCTGGCTTCCCTTCCAACCTCTTGATTACCAAATCATTTTCCTCAACTGATGCATTAAGACTCTATTTTTCTTTTTCCCAGTTCTCCTTTTCATGTTTGGTTTCATGAGTCAACTTCATTAATTCAAAGCCTAGAGACAGAGTGATATGGTACCCTAGGGTTTTTGTCATAGGAGGTTGGAGAGTGAGTACTTCATCCTTTTCAATTTTTGTTTTACTTTTAGTCAGTTGTGCTAATAAATCCAAATTGGAACCATGACCATAAGTTTGAATCTTCCCTTCCAACTCTTGGATCCTTTTCTCTTTTTCTTTATCTTTCTCCTCATACCCCTTTACCTGTTCTTCTAGCTGTCTTATTCTATCCAAAGCCTCTTAAAGTTCTTTTCTAATATTTCTATCCTCTAATAGTTCTTTTTCTTTTTCAAAATTTAGATTTTCATCATCACCTTTTCCAAGAATATCAAAAACTTCTTGAGCAGAATTATCAGGTACAAACTTCCCCATTTTCTTTGCGGTAAACAAATCCTCTGACTCAGAATCAAAAGAAGAAACATAACTTCTTTTCCTAGCAGACATGTTGACATTATCATAGGCATCAGTAGAGACATCCTCTGGAGGAATTTCTCCCCTGTCTAAATCTATATTCAATGGAATTGGATCATTGTTCTGCTGGCCTTTATCTTTTTCCTCTAATTTTTGTTCCTCAACCACTTTTTCCTTGGCATTTATTTAAGTCTAGGAGTGACAGTCTCCTTCTTATCTTCTTTTTTCCTCCTCTTCTTGTCCCTCTTCTTCCTTCTTTCCTTTGTATTTTCTTCTCTCATTGTGCTCTTGTGCTTCTTCACACCCTTCCTATTCTTCTTCTCTTTACTAGATGCTAAAGGAGTGTTTTTCTTAGTTTTAGGCGTGGATGATGAGGGTTCTTCTACTGCTATAGCCCTAAATTCTAGAGGATTTTCATCTTGTGGCTCTTCATGATCAGTTTCATATGGAATCTCAAGCTCATATGGAGGCTCATCTTCTGGTTCAGGTGCCTCTAATAGTGTTGAAATATCCACACATTGCTTAAAAGCTTCCCACTCAACCTATGGGTATTGAATTCTCAAACTTCTATTTATTAGCAGGGCTATTAAACAATGGTGGGATAGAAAGGTGTCTAAATGTTGTTTCTAGTATTCTAAAGACATTCTTTTCAACATACTATACAGAAAATTTGGGACATTGACTAGTTTTTCATGCCATAGATGATTGAACAATTTGAAATGTACATTATATAACATGTTATATTGACCATCACAGGTAATATATTTTCTAATGTATGAAGTACATTTCTCCCAAAAGAAGATAAGAGATAATCACTTCGTACCTTGTGTGGTGAATTCCAGGTGTTCACCTCTCTCACAAAATTCCTCCCTCGCTACGGCTGCATTAGCTCTAGCTAGGTATTTAGACCCTGTTCGTGGAAACCCTGTGACCTAAGCAATAGCTATTCCAGAAGCATCTATAGTCAACCCTTTCACCATTATTTCATCATACTATAATGTAAATGCAAATTCCTTTGCCATCTCATCATCATACTCTATCAGTTTTAGAAAGTAAACTAACCAACCCACTCTTGTAAAGAGTGGAAGAACCATTACATCTTCTAGTATATATTTATGCACAGACGGTTCTCTTTTGATTGCGTCCCCTCCCATGATTTCTATAAATTGTAATTACAATCTCTACAATGTCAATTTCTGCTAAACAGTGTTGATATTTGCTGCTTCAACTCACCACCCCAGAAAAACAATTTATGTTGGTTCAATTCACCACCCAAAAAGAACCACTTACATTTTCTACCTCTCCTTTCTTCTCCACTACAACTTCCTTCGGGTAATAGGTTCACTGATTGGCAAAATAGGGTAAGTTCATGGCATAGGAGGATTTATCTAGTTTTTCTGGTAAGGCAAAAGATGGTGAATTGCAAAAAGTGAAAAATAAATCCCTCTCCCCAACTTAATTTGGAAGTGACCTCACTTCACATGTTAGTTAATATGGAATGAGGAGTATTGATTAAATGGAATGGTGGATAATATTCTTGCATGCACAAAATAAATTACAAGTAATCAAGAATATAAAAAGAAAGCTAGATTTAATGATTGAAAGTTACGTAATGCACATATGGAATGCAAAGAAATAATTAACACACCTTAGAATTTGTGAACAGATACTGATGAGTTGAGTTGATATGCATGAGGTGAATGGGAAGATGGCTGGTATAGTTGTAGAATTATGATGCGATGGCACATAAAGGCAGAGAAAAATGAACAACTCATAAATGTGAGTTGGCACTTGTGGTAATATAGAGAAGTGAGTTTGAAATGAATGCGACATGTGGAATGGGTGGGAAAAATTAGGTACTGTTCACCAAACTGTGGAGGAAGGCTGCATACAAGGGTGGCTACGGGTGCTACCAGCATAGGTCCCAACTGTTTAATTACAGATGTAATATATCAGCTCCCAGCTGAGTCAGGTCCTTACTATGTGAGTGGTAAACAGGTCCTGGTTGTTGTAACTGTAGTAACCATGGATATTTTGCCATGTGTGCATCTAATTTTAAAGAAAAGAAAATTATGTTTCAGCGATAGGGGTTGAGTATTGCAACTCAACCTCCACATCACTGGATAGTGTGGAAGGATCAACATCAGAAGGTGTATCATTTGGTATCTCATCATCTTCATCATGAGTGTCAGGAGTACCATACTAAGTAACTAAAGAAACAAGAAACTCATCCTTTTGAAGTGGCTTTTTATACAGTTTGAGCCTGTGCCCATTTACTAACAGTGAAAACTGAACTTCATCAATAGTCTGTAATTGAAGTGTACCATTAGGAAAGACTTGTTTAATCTCATATGGGCGTAACCAACGAGACTGAAGCTTTCCCTTGAAGTCCTTGTATCTTGAATCATAGAGGAGTGCCTAGTCAACATCAGTGAATTCTTTAGTCTTAATGTACTTATCATGCCATTTAGCTAGTTGTTTCTGTATGACCTCTATGTGATGGATGGCCTCCAATCAGATTTCATCCAAGGCATTCAAATGTTGTAGCCTATCCTGCTGAGTTGTTGTCAAGTCCATCTCTAGTTCCACTATTGTCCTCAGGGTTTTGTGTTTAAATTCTATAGGTAGGATTGTTGTCTTGTCATAGACCAGTTCATAAGGTGTAAACCCTATAGTTGTCTTCCAGGTAGTTCTATATGCACCTAGAAACCCAATCTCTTCTATGAAGCTGCACTGTCTTTGTCAAGATGTTCTTAATTTCTCTATTTGTGACTTCCACCTAACCATTAGCTTGAGGATGGTAGGGAGTGGATTTCTTATGTTTGATATGATATTCTTCTACCAGTTTGGTGATCAAATCAAATGTAAGATGGGGTCCTTGATCAGTTACTATCTCCCTTGGCACACCATATTGAGTTAAGATGTCCTCATACAAGAATTTTTCCACATTTCCATCCCTAGGCAAACTGTAGGGCTTTAACCTCAACCCATTTAGTTAAGTAATCAGTACATACTAGGATATACTCCTTATTGCTGGATGTAGGAGATATAGGTCCCACAAAATCTAATCCCCACTTATCAAAAGGGGCCAATGAGATTTGTGGATGCAAAGGCATATCATCACTTCTTGTAGGCATTCCCATTCTTTGACATCTATCACAGCTCCTAGTATACTTGACAACATCTTTATGAAGTGTTGGCCAGTAATATCCTATTGTTAGTATTTTGAAGGCTGTCCTCTTGGCTGCAAAATGTCCCCCACAAGGTTCATCATGGCAGGCCTTCATTATATCAAACACTTCATCCTCCTTGATACATCTTCTCATAATATTGTCTAGGCTAGTGTAAAAAGGAATCCAGAAATCTACGAGTAAGAGAAACATTTGTGAACTAGCTGCCTCTTCTCCCTCAGAGAGAAGTATCCTGGAATCTACCTTGTAACCAAATAATTGGCTATATCTGCATACCATGGAGTGTGTATAGTTAGAGCAAATAGATGCTCATTAGGAAAAGAATCATTAGCCACTCCTTCTGAAGACTGTGTAGGTAGTCTAGACAGAAAACCAACAACTACATTGGCCTTGCCTGGTTTATCAACAATTATAATATCAAACTCCTGTAACAACAATAACCATCTTACAAGTCTGCCACCCACTATTGGCTTATTCATCAAATATCTGATGGCTCCATGATCTATATGTATGAATACCTTGTAACCAGTTATGTAGTAGCTAAATTTGTTAATTACATAAACAACTGCCAACATCTCTTTCTCTATCATGGTGTAGTTTAACTCAGCTCCTTGCAGATTTTTACTTACATAGTATATGCATACTCTTTGTTTCCTTCTTGTTGGCCTAGAATTGCCCCAATGGAAAAATCTGATGTATCTATATGGATGTGAAAAGGTAGCATCTAATTTGAACCTTTGAGAACAAGGGATTGTGTTAATGATGTTTTTATCTTTTCAAAAGAAATCTGACAATCTGATGTCCATTCAAATTCATTGTCCTTGGTCAGTAGCATAAACAAAGGTGCAACAATCTTGCTAAAATCCTGAATGAACCTCTTGTAATATCCTGTATGTCCTAGGAAGCTCCTTACATCCTTCTATCTTTGTGGAATAGGCAGGGTAGATATGATCTCAATCTTCTTGGGGTCAACTTGGATGCCTGCACTTGAGATGAAATGTCCCAAGACTATTCCTTGTGTCATCATCAGAAAACACTTTTCATTACTCAAAAAGAGATTGTGCTTTGTGTATCTTTTCAATACTTTCTCCAAATTGTGTAAGGATTCATCATATGTATCACCATATGTGGTAAAGTCATCCATATAAATCTCCATGCTGTCATGGCCAAAGTCAGAGAAAATACTGAGGACTACTTGTTGAAATGTAGCTAGAGCATTGCACAAACAAAAAGGTAAGAAAAAATATGCACATGTCCCCCCAAGTAAACATTGTCTTATCCTGATCCTCTAGAGAAATCTTAATTTGGTTATAGCCACTAAAGCCATCAAGAAAGGAAAAATATTTCTTGCCTGCCAAAGAGTTAAGAACTTGGTCAATAAATGGCAATGGAAAGTGATCCTTCTTGGTAACAGTATTGAGTTCTTTGTAATCAACACAAACTCTCCATTTTCCACCTTTCTTGGGCAATATGACCAATGGTGAAACCCATTCACTATCTAAAATGGGGTATATAAAGCCTACATCCAGAAGCTTTTGAAGCTCAACTTTTACAATCTTTGTGAGAGCAGGGTTCATGCACCTCTGCTACTGCTTGATGGGTCTATAGCCATCATCAATATATATTTTGTGCATGCATAAGGAAGGATCAATGCCTTTTATGTCACTATAATCACAGGCGAATGTTGCTAAGTGTGTATGCAATATTTCATGCAGGGATTGCTGTTGTTCATCAGTCAATGTATTGTTAATATTCAACATCTTGTTTGGATAGTTCTTGCACAGAAGACAAATCAAAGCTGGGTAATACTGGTAAGCATTGTTGGGGTAATAAAGCATGAAATGTTTGGGATACCTCCTCCGAGGAACTGCTGGGTATTATGTTGCTCAAAAGGTCTTGTAAGTAGGATAGGCAATCTTGCTACTATGGGTGCCTCCCATAGTCATTTTGTATAACGCAAGCAATTAATTCATCTTCATCTGGAATATCCAATAAAGGGTTGCATTTAATAGTCATTAATAATCATCAAGGTTTGTAGGGAATAGGTGTCCTCATCCTCCAGGCTAGGCCAAATGGTCTGCTCAAGCTCATGGTATGGCTAGGCTGGTGGATATAAAACCAATTTATTGGTCATAGTCCCATTGGATATGATCATGTTACCAGACCTGCAACCTATAAATGCATCAGTAGTGGCAAGCCATGGTCTTCCTAGTATAAGAGGATAACTAGTAAGATTAACCTTTGGCTGCAATATTATAAAATTAGTAGAGTATTCCCAAGAATCTAATGCAATGGCGAAATCTTCTATGACTCCTTCAAGTTTGACTGTACACCTATCATCTAATTACAAGACTATCTGAGTAGGCCTAAGGTTGTTCAATTGGAGTGTCTAGATTGTCTCCTTGGTCATGACATTAATTATAGCACCTAAATCTATCAAAGTACTCTTAATCAAAGTCCCATTGATCTTGACATCCACCACTAGACTACCTAGATCTGTATATTTGGGAACAATTATGTTACCCAACATTATATCAGCAAGATTACCTAAAACATGTACTGTCTGAGGCTCTATTCTCTTCCTTCCTAGCTTCTTTATGCAAAGATCCCTAATAGTCTTAGTGTAGATACGAATATCCTTGATGGCTTGGATTAAGGGAATCTTGATGCTTATATCTTTCAGCTGGCTGAGAAGGATAGTATCAGTTTGGGCTATTTACTTTTGCATGGCCAAGCACTCAAGGAAAGGAGGAGGCTTCTGTTGTACGGTAGTTTGGGCATCTCAGGTTGATTCAGTTTCTAAAGGTGGTTTATCTTAGGTTTCTTTAGTGGGTTCTTCATCTTCAAGCTCTGTGATTTGGGGAGATGAAGGCCTTGTAAGTTGCTTCCCTGACCTAAGATGAACATTACTCACTTCCACCCCATAGGTGGGATATTGCATTACCTCATTAGTATAAGTCTACTGGACATGCTTGTTGTTAGGGTTAGGTGCAGGTTGGGCAAGGATTTGGGTAGGTCTAGGAGGTGGATTTTGAGGTGTGGATGGTGGCATTATGGCTGGCTGTTGTGGCTGGGATGGAATCATTGGTTGTTGAAAAGGTGCATTTTGTTGCCATTGTTGGTCCTTGTTCCATTGGGGCTGCCATTGTTGCTATTGAGTAGGCCACTGAGAGTTATAGTTGGGACCTAGGAAATTTTTCTGAGGCCATGGTTTGGCTGTTGTTGGTTCCAACCAACTTGTGGAGTAGGCCATTATGGTTTTTGCCATGCATTTGGATTACCAAGCCATTGTTGAGTATTCCAAGTAGAGAAATTCTGGTTTGTAGCAGGAAAGGGAGAATTAAAATTAAGTGGATCAAAGGGCATACCTTGCCTTTGCTTTTGAGGTCTCCTTTGAATGGCTGTAATTCTAGCCTTTCAATCTTTTCTTGCTAGATACTGGCCACCCTTTTGCATTTACAATTGGCCTTCCTCTATCTACATCTGGGGCAATATTTAGTAAGCATTGCATCTACCTCTTCATGTTTCTTCTTGATATGAAGAGTGTCCAGTTATGTAGCCATATGACTAATAATGTCCTCTTTCATGTTGGTCAGCAGGTTACTAATTTCCACTCTTGAAACCCCATTAGCTACCTTGCATGTGATGGCCTCTCTTTCTCCCCTTGGTTTTCTAGAAAAGGTTCTAGAATAATTTCTACAATCTCTACACACATCCTCAAAGGGAAGTTGAGTATATCCCCTATTCCAATGAGATTGAGTGCATCCATGCAGTCATCATTAACTTCCCTCAAAAAGACTAGCTTTAGTGATTCTTCAGACAATCTATTTTGAGGGTTTTTCTTCAAGGCAAACTAGAATCTTGCAACATAGTCTTCTAGTGGTTCATCCTCTTTTTTTGACATCCTAAAGATGTCATCTCTCCTCCTATCATGTCCTCTGGAGTAGTCTTTATATTTTTCTAGGAACTTTGTCTTCATGGTATCCCAGTCTGGAATGACATCTTTCCCCAACCCCATAAACCATCTTAAAGCAACATCTTTTAGTGTGGCAGGGAACAGCTTGAGTTTGTAAGGATCAGTTGTGTAGTCATAACTCCTACACAAGACATCACACTCCAACACGAAAGTTTCAGGATCTTCAGTCACCAAGCCGTAGAAGACAGGTAATGCAGAAGGTGGTATATTTTTCAAAGTAGTAGCCCGTGTTTGGTCTGGGATAGGGAATTCAAATGTTTCTTGTCCTGGAGGATCCTCTACTACAGCATCTCCCATTGTTCTAAAAGTCCCTTCTGTAGCTGTGGAGGAAGTTGATGGAGATGTAGATGATGTTGTTGAAGATGTAAGAGGAAACTCTTCTTCAGTACTTTCTACTATATAATTGATAAAGTCAGCTACATTCTCATTATCTTGAGAAGTCGAAGGGAGGAATCTACCTCGGTGATCTCTTTGCCTCCACATACAGTAATTTGAGCTTTATGTTTTAGTAGTCCTACACAATGTTAGTATAATGTCTGGTGTTTCTTGAAGAAAAATGAATTCATTAATTCTAATGCCAGAATCAAAATTTAAACTATGAAAGCACATAAAGCTAATGAGACTATGAAGGTAGCACCATCCCTGGCAATGATGCCAAGAATGTAGAGGAAAACTAATGCATTGTAGACTTGAACAAAATTTAGGGGTAAACCTATCTGAATAGTCCACTCTATCATTGCATTCCTACATTGAATTATCGACCAAGGAGCTTAAGCTTAGATGATGCTTGTATTATATATTCCTTCAAGACTCATTTCTATCCTAAACTAACTCATACAGACTTGTTCCAATTAACCTAATTTACTGAAGTTCACAGAAATGTAAGAACAACAAAAATAGTTTAAAATCCAGTTGCTATGGGTACCTTCAGCATAAGTTGAAGATAACTATATTCAACAGAGAATTATAGAATTAACTCAAAAGACCCGGAATGATAAAAGAACTAACACTAACCTTCGGAGGACTTAAAATATGCACTTGTTCATGAATCACAACTACTAGAAATAACAATCAAGATATCTCACTTGTCTCACGATGCAATTGATGAAATAACAGAAAAATAGTTTTAACTAGGAATACATAAATAAATAAGGAAATAAACGAAGTGAGGTTTAGTACCTTGAGTGGCCAACTCAAGGAACTATCTCACTTAATCTGGAAAACCAAATCTACTTTAGATTCTCATGCATTCTCATAATACCAAATTGTATTCAACTCATATTAGAAACATAATCTTCTCATATTTTATTCAAATCAAAACATGTCTAGATAATTGATAAAAATAGAGTAATGGATGAGTAACTAGAAAGTGAAAAGAAACTAACTTAGCAACAAACTCATCCCTCTAACTTATACAAAATCACGAGAGTCATATACAACCACTAACTAATCCTCAATCAATTCAACCCTAGATACTAGGATATAAGTTGCATGATTGATTTATTAATCTAACTGATCAAAAGAAGAAAAGTCCTATTCAAACAAGAACTCCCATGAAACGGTTTGTATGAAAAACCACTCATAGATTGCGTTTAGAACAAGTCTTCCTTTTCTGCATTTATTCCAATCCATGATGGTATAGATTCATCCTCCATTTGTCTTCACTCTTGGCATTCAAACTGCACTTCTCTTAATTCCCTTGTCCTGCAACTCATTGCAATTACTCTTTCCTTGATGCCACATCCTTGCTACACAGGGTTAATTATCCAAACATATGCACACAAAATAACTCTCATACTTAAACCATAGGATTCTAGTTATATTACATGCATACTTATAATTTAAATCATACACTTGATATTATAACCACCATATTCCATATTATCAACATAGGTTTAAAGTCTTTGAAAAGTATATGAGAAACAACTTATGGTAATAGTAATGTTTGTAAAGTATTTACAGGATCATATGAAAAGGTCTTTAAAACATATAAAAACAACATAAAAGGAAGTCAATAATTCAACCCATCACTACTCCCGCTAAGATCTCTCTTTGGAACCTCATACAAACATTGCCTACATACTATGAAATGCTCCAGGAAGCTTTACAAAAGGTGATTGTACCACCAACTGTTAAGCCTAATGATGTAGCAACTTTATTAGATTGTATGCATGCCACAAAAATAGACATTCTATTTCAACAGCATGAGTTACCCTCCATGGAAGTTCAGAAACAATATGATCCTCTTATAATCTTTGTCACTATAAACAAAAAGTTGATAAATCGAGTTATGGTTGATAATGGATTGGTTCTCAATATTTGTGGTGTTGATTTGTTACACAAAATCAACATTGATCATACATAATTAATTAAACTAGATAGGCTTAACATTCTTGGCTTTGATAATGTTGGTAGACCATCCTTGGGTACTATAACTTTACTTGCAAAAGCTGGACCCATGACATTGTCTACTCTTTTTCATGTCATGCCCAGTGCTCTTTCCAATAATATGATTCTCAATAGACCATGGATTAATGCCATGGGGGCAGTTTCATCTACCCTTCATCAATTGTTAAAGTTTATTTATGAAAATAAAATTCACACCATCGAAGCTGATCCAGAGCCAAAAAGTTGTTTACAAATTGACAAACAAAACCAAGTTATCAATCATAAGATTATAAATAATTTAAGAATTGATTCATCAACACCTCTTTCCATAGATAATGTTGTGCAAGATTCTCAACCATCATCAAAGGCATTCCCCGGTGATGATTGGGGTTTATTAGATTTTACTCCTACCTTCATAGGGTAATATAAACTCAATAACGCTGAAACATCAAAAGTTGCATTGATATCATCTAAACAATATGTGGAAACACCTAAAGAACCTAAATTTTCTTTAGTCAATAGTAAAGAAAACCCTGTTACTTACACTACATAATATGACACCTATGAGGCTCCACCATCTTCTAAAGAGATAGACTCTCTATATGGTTGTGGATTTCAAATCCTTTACAAAAATTGCAACTATGTAGGCAATGGTTGTGGTGTAAAACAACAAGGAATCACGGTCCCCTTAGAAGTTGTTACACATAACTCTTTGACTGGTATTGGATGCCATCCTTTGAAACCCACAAAAGCCTACCATTGTCCTACTCTTAATGTTGATACAATATCAAGAAGTGCAAGAATAAATATGATTTATCTTGTGATGATAGACATGGATTGTTTGCCAGGAAATATCCCATTGAATCAGGTAAGTATTTCTCCCTAATTTATCCACACTTGATGTAGCACCTATTCCATTTGTTCTCAAGGGTGGCCTACCCCTAGATGTATATGTTGTTAGCATTGTGTTTTGTTCCCCCGTGTTGTGTTGATTGTTGTTTAGGTCTCTTTAGATGACCCTTGGGTGCTCTTGTAAGGTCAAGGATACAAAGAGACTACCTCTATTGTGACCACTCTTCTATTTGTCTCTCTATTCTTCTATTCCTCTCCTCTAGCTTATTGTAATTATTGTGTGTTGTGCCTTGGGGGCATAACATTGTAGAGGATGTCTTGGGGGTATCTTCCCACATTGTAAACCCAAGTCACTTTTGTCTCCTCTCTCATTTTTAGTGTTTACATTATTCAATGGCTCTACTTGTCAGTGGATGAGGAAAACAAACAAATACTGATAAGGACTGTGTGTCCCTTCAAAAAGAAAGCAAAATGAACCCAATCCATGTTGCAAATATGAGTAGTAAGTGTTTTCATTGATGTCAACACCTAAGGTCAACATCTAAGGAAATTATTTGAATGAGTCTAAGCAAGTGTCTGAGAAGAATAGTAAAGTGTTTTGCTCCGCATATCCTGTAGATTGCACATCTTTTTCTGTAGTTTGGAAGTTATGTTAAGGGATGTTTGTAGTTACTATGTTTCAAGTTTGATTCTCCTATGTGAAGATTTGAGTGAGTTCTATTCACCAGAGTAAAAACTATTTTTCTGAGTATTTAATGATGATGAGGAGAATATATTCTGCTCCACATTTCTCTGCATTTAAGATTTATAGTCTACAGTTCTAGAATTAAGTTTTTAATGATGTTATGTGCCTTCGGTTCAAATGGTTCATGAATTGGTGCTCTGCAAGTGATCTTTCCTTTGTGACAGTGGTCAACAATAATGTTTAAGTGCTCCTATTTGAAGAATCTTCTGGATAGAATGTTTGGGGGTTGTGTGGAAGTTCTTGGTGATTGTAACGTGCTTGTGGATGTCTCTAGATTGTGTTCCTACCTTTTGATTGGTCCACAAAGTGTAATTGTTATCATCCAGATTTACACCGTTGCTACAATTATAAAACTTTAACAATCTAGAGAAACATGGGATCTTTTCCAGGGTCTGTGGGTCACCTGTGTTTGGAAAGAACCTCTGAAGAAGGCCAGCTTCCTTAAATGGTTATCACCTAACATATACTAAATTTGTAGAGGAAAAGGGAGAAGGAATGCTTTTTAAATGAAAGATGGAACATGAAAACTTGAAACTAAAGGGTGATCACCAAGTTGAATAAAAGAATCTTCACAGAATTGAGAAAATGCACAATACAACTAGATATAGCAAGTGGATATACACAGATTTAGATGATTCTAGTAGAGGTAAGAAACAAAATGATTGAGAGGAACAAAGATGTTCACAGACAATCACATGCAGATTCACACTAAACTAAAAATCAGTAAAAGAGGTAAAAATAACTCGCATATATTCAATAAGAAGGCATAGTTATAGTAGAGGGAAGTTTTGTTTGGAAACAGAAAAGACATAATGCTAAAAAAATTCCAACCTTTTTACATCTCACACTTTTTTTATATATAGCATTTTCAATTGACCTAAATCTATTACAATAAATTTACCCCATGGGCTGTATCAGGAAAATATCTGCCTCTGAAGGGATGTCCATCTGCAAGAAGTTATGGAATAAAAGATCTAGAATTAGGGCAGATAGAAGATATTTTGAATCTTCAATGTGAGCTGCTGAATCATCGACCTGCACCCATAAATGCCACAAATATCTACATTTGCATATGCAAAAATGGTTGCCGAAACGTCCAGTCACCAAAGCATGCAAATCCAAATCCAAATTTTGAAAGTGAAAATATCTTACTCAAAAGCCAGCCAAATGAAAGAGGAGGCAAAAACAAGCACTTTTGTCTTTTGAAGCATGTTGAAATTTGCTAGGATACGCAAGATATTCATGGTCAAAGTTATGGTCAAACTGCATCTGTATCTGCATATGCAAACTACTTTGTATGCATTGGGTTGTTGGGGCGACCTCCAGCTAAGCTGCCGATAAGCATGGTCTTGCCAAAATGGTCATTGTATTTGCCTTTGCATCGGCATCTAAACGGTCTTTGAAATCACCTTTGTATACTTCTTTTGTATATGCAATTAAATCACCCCAGACATGTGGCATCACCTGATTTGCTGCTAAGTTGAGCTTGAGATCTATCACTTGAACATTCGCATGCTCCATCGGCTATTGGAAAGACCAAAAACAGAGTCACTGATACACTAAGTCTTGGTGAAATCTATATGTATCTGACTCTTTGTATATCGATTGTCTATGAGATACAATCGCATATACATACAATGCGTGGACCCCAACATTTTATGAAGCAAGTTGAAATTAACATCAGGTCCGACCCTTGTATCTTACCCCTTTTGTATATATACATATACATGTGCATAAACATACAAGCTACAAACTTAACGCTGAATATGCCAAATTTTATTTTCAAGTCAGGTCCGCCTTGTATATCGCCATTGTATCTAACCTTTGTATATTGCATATACAATGCGAAATATACAAAGGAAAACTACATACAAACCACTTGCATGCAAACACTTCATTTCGGCATATACATGTGACCTTGGTATATTAGTTTGTATATGACCCTTGTATGTCTAAACATACAAACAAAAATACATACAATTACTTGTGCCTCCATCAACCAGAATGCATATAAATTTTGGGTCTGGGCCTTGTATATAAACAATGCATATGCTGTTGTATATGCGCTTGTATATGCAAATATACAATTGCATATACATGCAATTGGTGGACCCCACCTTTGTATCTGACCTTTGCGTAATTACTTACATGTGCGCTTTGTATATACCCCTTGTATACACAAAAATCATCAGCTATCGGGGAGACATCGGAACAAGCCGCTGATGATCATGGTCTCACCGAAAATCTTTATGTATCTTTTCTCTTTGGCACATCTCATCGGCCATCAGAGGGACCTTGAGTTAAGCCGCCAATGGTCGTTGTCACACCGAAGACACTTTTGTATATCTACCTTTGCATATTTACCGATATACATTCACCTTTGTATATGGCCCTTGTATGTCGACTTGCATCGACATCAGTCTATCAGAGTGATCTTTAGCTTGGCTGCCGATGATCATTGTCATGCCGATAAAACCTTTGTATGTCTGCCTTTGCATATTCAAAATACATACAACAATACATACAAAGGACCTGATGTACATTCACCCTTGCACATGGCCAAGATACGACATACAGTTATATTTAAGATACAATTCGACCAAAAGACAAAAAACCCAAAGCAAGGATGACATCATCATATACATGTAAAAATGGCTAAGTATAAACTAAGAAATCTCTGCGATAGAAGGCAATTGAAGACAAAAGATTTCTGGGTTTTTCTGGGTTTTCTGCAAGGATTTTCAAGGTGAGATTTTGGGATTTTTGGCAAGGAATAGCATGAGTATTTGTAGGATTTAAGCCTTGTAGGGTTATTTTCTGAAGGATTTTCAAGGAAAATACAAGGTGAGCTATTTAACTCTGGACAGAGGAAAAATAGGTCAACAATTTGGTGACTTCTAAGGGATGTTTACCTGATAAACAATCAGACCAATGGCCTTAAGCATCCATTGGGCATGGAGTCACACTGAGACTCAAAAATATACCTTTGACAAACAATCCTGACCTTAGTAACTTAGCATATCAGCAATGAAAAACTCATGAAAGACCAAAAATAGAACAAAATTGGAGCAACCCATCAAACTGCACTTAGATAACACTTAGGGAAAATAAAAAAATCTAAACTATTGTGCAACAGCACTTATCGAAAGCAAGAAACCTACACTACTAATTTACAAGGCAACTCATACCTCAAAAACACCTCTTCAAGTGTATCCCATTGATTGGGATAGGCAAATTTTCTCCATCCATGTTTGATAATTGAAATGCATTGTGCTCCTTGCATTCAGTAATGATAAATGGACCACTCCACATGTTGTCAAACTTGGAGTGCTTCCCTGGCCTGCTTTTCAACTCATCCCATTTGAGTACCAAATCACCCTCCCTAAAAATTCTGGAAGTGGCTCTCTTATCAAAACCTCTTTTTGTCTAAAGTTGATGATACTCCATAGCTTTCATAGCTTTATTTCTAATCTCTTCAAGCTCCATAAGTTGAGCATATCTGACAGCCATGGGGTCTTCTTCTTCAAACATCTCCAGTTGATTCATGATATCCAATGCTGGCAACTCCACAAATACATGTAATCTTGCCTCTTTCCCATAAACTAACATATATGGGGAGTTTCCAATAGACCTCTTGGGAGTTATTCTATATGCCCATAAAGCAGATTTCAAATTGGTGTGCTAGGCTCTCTGGTTGTCCTCCATGGATCTTTTGATAATCCTTATGAGATTCTTATTTGTAGATTCAACCAAACCATTAGCCTGTGGGTAATAATTTGATGAAGTGTTCAAATAGATTCCATTCTTCACGGCCCAGTCAGTTATCTTCAATCCAACAAAGGCTAAAGAATTGTCTGAGATAATTGACTTAGGTACTCCAAATCTGGATACCAAATCATGATAAAAGTTCAAAACAACATTCTCATTGGATTCCTTCAAAGCCACTGCTTCAGTCCACTTTGTGAAGTAGTCTGTTGCTGTAAGTACCCACCTGTGGCCTACACTTGATGGTGGGTTAATAGGACCTATAAAATCAATGCCCCATCTCATGAAGTGCTATTCTACTTGAATTGGCTACAAAGGTAAAGCTGGTAGTCTTTCTTTGCCTGCAAAATTGGCACACTTTACACATTTTCTAGCCCACGTATGGGCATCCTTGAATAAGTTGGGCCAGTAATATCCATCTCTCATTATTTTCCAAGCAGTAGTCTTTGGGGCAAAATGACCCCCTATTGTTCCATCATGAAAATCATGCAACACCTTGTCAGTTTGATCATTATCAATGCATCTTAACAACACACCATTAAAATCCTTTCTGAAAAGGATATTATTTATTAAAACATATGGAATAGACTACAATCTAAAATATCTTCTCTTGGTTCTATCTAAATCTGCTGGACATTCACCAGTTTGCAAAAAATGAGTCATGTCATTAACCCAATATGTTCCAACTACTGTTGTATCATCCTGATGTTCATCTTCAATGGTCAGAAGCACCTCCTCTTCTTTATCTGTTTCATTTTCAGAACTAGTAGCAAGTTGTTCACTAAGACCTCTACCTCTAACAAGCTTGGTTATCTTGATATCTACATCATACTCCATGACTTTGGTAATCCAACCAACCCTTTTCTCATTAACATCCTTACCTAATAGGAACTCTTTCACACTAGGGTGAGCAACCATCAAATGTACCTTATTGTTAGAAATAAGATGCCTAAACTTCTTGAGACTTCTTACCACTGCAAGGACATGCTTTTCAATGAAACTATATCTCTGTTCATACTCCTCCAGTCCTTGACTAAAGAAAGTGATTAGCTGCTTGAAGCTTTCACTTTGTCATTGTACTAGAATTGCAGAAATTGTATCTAGACTGCCATAAGCATATAAAATAAAATCTTTTGAGAAATCAGGATTTACCAGAGTTGGTGCAGCCAATAATGCTTCTTTTATGGACTCAAAGCTGAGTTTGACTTCTTTTGTCCAACTGAAAACTATATTTTTCTTTAATATAGAGGTCCATGGCTTCAATAAATTTGCAATGTTAGGTATAAATCTTCACAAAAAATTAATTCTACCAATAAAACGTTGCAGTCCTTTCTTGTGACTGGGTAAAGGCAGCTCCAAAATAGCTCTTCCCCTTTCTGCATCAATGGTAATGCCCTCCTTTGACACAATGTGCCCCAAAAGCTTGCCTTCATGCACAACAAAAAAACATTTCTTGGGATTGAGAGATATCCCAAACTCTTTACATCTCTCAAATACTTGCCTCAAGTGGGAAAAATGTTCAACTGCATCTTTAGAGAAAACTATAATGTCATCAAGGTACACAAGTACCAATTTATAAAGCAAACCCTTAAAAGCCATATCCATAGCTCTCTGAAAAGTAGAGCCCGCATTTGATAGACCAAAAGGCATCCTTTTGTAGGCCATGGTGCCCCATTTGGTGGTAAAAGTAGTTTTAAACCAATCTTCCTCCTTGACTAATACTTGATTATAACTAGAAAATCCATCAAGTAAGGAGAATCTTTCTGAACCAGCTACTACTTGCAGAATTTGCTCCATTGAGGGTAGCGGGTAGTGGTCCTTCAGGGAGGTTCTATTAAGGTCTCTAAAATCAACGCATAGCCTACTCTCTACATTCTTTTTCCTCACAAGAACAAGTTTTGAGACCCAAGATGTGTGCTTGATTAGAAAAATGATGTTTCCCTCGATCAGCTTGATTAATTCTTTAATCATTAGGGGCTCAAGCTTTGGGTTTAAAGGTCTTTGTTTCTACCTCATAGGTTTCGTACCTAGTTCTAACTCTATAGTATGCTGGGCAATATGAGGGTCAAACCCTTTCAGGTTTGAGTATTCCCAAGAAAAAATAGCTTCAAACTCTTGGCAAAGAGCAATAAAAGCTTTCCTATCCTCAAGTGAACAGATTTTACCAATTTTGAAAAGCTTACCTTTAAAAATTTCTAGCTCCTCATAATGTTCCTCTTTGACCAGCATGCTAGTTTTGTTCTTTTTCAGCTGATCATCAGTACAAAAAATGGACTCCAAGGTTACCAACCCTCTGGGCAGCTTATTAGTCCTTAACTGAACCACTTGATCATCATCATATTGTTGTTTGAGTTTATCCTGATTCATCACAGAAAACTCATCCTCTTGTAACAGAAAATGTAGAATCTACTCATCACTCTCAAAGACCTACCAATGAATGTTATTGTCAGGGATAGAGGACCTACTAACTATCTTCACATGAGGCTGTACCTTTTCCCTTTGAATATCACTGGGGATATTGAATTGAGCCCCAATTGCGGCTAACCTATGTGCATGATTGTTCTGATTTCTTGGAATAGAGATTAGATTGAAAGCATCAAACTCCTCAATCATATCCCATACCCTATGCTTATAGCATTTCAAAGCATCATTCCTTGTAACATGCAGTCCCCTCTCCTGATTCATAATAAGTTCACTATCCCCATATACCTGCAAACATCCAATTTTCCTCTTTCTTGCCCACTGCAAACCTTGAATCAACCGTTCATACTCAGCGGTGTTATTTATACACGAAAAAGCAACATGGAAAGTAGAATAATATCTGTCACCTTGTGGAGACATAAGCATTGCACCACCACCAGATCCATTCCTATTCCTAGAGCCATCAAAGTACATTTTCCATGCCTCATCTTGCTATTCTATCTGATGTTCTACATTCTTTACAAGGTTTGGAATTGCTGTTTTAGGTTCGTGTAGCATGTAAACCCCCATACCAGTTTCTTGAATGTGTCCTTCAAGATCATCTACAATATTTTCTAAGGCCTACTCCTTTAACAGCACCTCTGGTATACTTTCAGCTTGCAGTTCTTGAGCAGCAACGAGCTCGAAATCATCAAAAATAATGCAATTTGCATTAACGGCACTTGGGACATAAGGTTCTATGTGATATTTGCCAAGCAATTCGAATTTTATGGTCACTTTTGTGCCATATCAGGTCCTAAAGAACATGTGGGACCAATCTGAGAATAAATATCCTCCTATCGTGGCTGTGAACTCTCTTGACAAACACATGGCAAAATGAGGTAAATCTATGATGAACACCTCTAGAGAAATGGAAACATTGGGACAGGTATGCAGAGTGAGACCTAGGTCTTTTATCACACCTATAGTGTTAACAGCTGTGCCATCTAACTGGAGCACACCCTTCTTAAGGGGCTAGTATTTCAACCCTAATTGGTCTGCAATCTGCTTTGGCATTACAAAACTACTTGCACCACTATCCACCATACAGTTATGTTCTAACTTGTCTCCAATTATCAATGACACAAAAAATGGAAGTGGTTTAGCACTCTTAATTGGTTGCTTACTGTTATCCTAGGGTGAATTGGCAAGAACAACCCTAGCTGGGTCAACAGTTGCATCATTTGACACTTTTAAATTAGACAAGGCAAATTGCAACATGTCCTTTTGACCTGGGATCGCTAAGGAATCCCACATAGACATTGTCACATTCATCTTCTTCATATTTTCAATGATATTGAAAGTTGGAGTGAGACTTACCTTCTGATGTGATTTTGTAGCAGCCATATCAGCCTACAAATGAGGCAGCTCCCTGGCAGTTGCTTGAGTATTCCTTTGCAAAATATGGGGAATCTGGGATGTAGAAGGGTCAGCAAGTCCTTTTCCTTTATTTGTTGCTTGATCTATCTCATAACCCCTCTTTTTAGCTCTGGTATTTGCTGCAACTGAAATCATCTTTGTTTACGCCACAAAATTCATCTCCTTGCTAGTTTATAAAGGCAGTATCATTCTGGGGCTATTCTTATTGTTGTACAACCCCATCATTTGGGGTGTTTGGCTATGAGACTAAAACATTTGTACCATTAAAGCCTGATTTATCACTCCATTTGAATAGGCTACCTGACTGTGTGGCTGATTGCATGGAAAACACCATTCATACTTAGCTGCAAGATTATTCTGAACAAGGACAAGGTCCCTAAATGCATTAATGGGCATAGGATTGTAAGGCTAGAAAGGCCTCTGGTTCACATTCTGCCTGGTACCCTGGTAATTGCTTTGATATGGAGGCCTATTAGCTTGATATGGTTGGTTTTTCCCTTGATAAGGCAGACTTTGCCCTTGGCTGGGTGGTTGATAAGGCTGTCTATTCTAGGACTGCTTCTTTTTTATATTTACCAGCTCATTCCCAAAAGTTTGCAAGATATTTTCTATCTTCTGTTGGCTATTTTTTATCTCTTAACTCTTGTGATGAGCTAGAAGCAGCAGTTTCAGAATTGGTTGTACTTGGCAATGCTACTGTAGCAAGTAAAGGGGCAAAATATGGGATTGGCAAAGGCATCGAAGCTTGAATCTCGGGAAAAATGGGCACTAGTGGTCTAGGTGCTATTTTCCCAGCCTGAATCAAGTTGTTTTCTGCTCTAATAGCTATTTCGTATGCATCAGGTAAACTTGTACCTCCCAACGATTGGATCATTACTGAAATATCACTATTTAAAGCTTTCAAAAAGTACATAAATGCATACTCTGATGGAGGCCTTACCATAGCAGGAATTTTGTCCCATGTCTTCTGGAACCAGAAGTTAAAATCCATCATTTGCTCCTTGGGAGCTCTCTTTATTGTAGTCAGTTGTTCAACCAGTGATAAGTTATCTGACTTATCCTAAAATTGTTTGTTTAACTTATCACCTAGATCATCCCAGGTTCCTATGGTTTGTACTGGTAAACTCCTAAACCACTGTAATGCTTTTTCTTTAAACGAGGTAGCCAGCAGCCTAATGGCTACATTTTCTTGAGTTACATGATGAACACCACATAGAGAAGCTACGTCTCCAATGTGCTCAATTGGGGTAGTTTGATCCTTCTAGTGAAATAGGGTAGGCTCTTCAAAGTTGCCATGGGTATATTATCATGCACTATCAAATTCAATGGGTTGCCCCCATCAAAAGCCACAAATGGCTAATTTCTTGCCATTGGAACAACTAGAGGAAGGTTCGCTTGAACCAGTACAGGAACTATAGGTACTGTTGGCCTAAAGCTTGGTGGAGTTGATTATATTCTTTTAGAAACTAGAGTCCTTACCACAACTCTACTCTGCCTTCTAGGTAGAGATAGATGCAAGTAATCAAATGAACTCAAACTCTGAGTTTGAATTTTTCTCATAAAATGTGTGGTAGCAGCACTGATCTACTTGTCCTTACTCAGTATGATTCACCAGATATGCAAGTTTTAACCTCTTACAAGTTTGAAAATCACTGGCTACACATCAAGACCAGCAATAAAAGGTAGTATTTGATTGTTTTCTAATTCCACTGTCCCACCGGGCATGCCAAAGCTGTTATCACCCAGATTTGCACCTTTTCTGCAGTTATAAAACTTTAACAATCTGGAGAAACATGGGATCTTTCCTAGGGTCTGTGGGTCACCTATGTTTGGAAAGAACCTCTAAAGAAGGCCAGCTTCCTTAACTGGTTATCACCTAAAATCTACTAAATTTGTAGAGGAAAAGGGAGAAGGAATGCTTTTTAAATGAAAGATGGAATAGGAAAACTTGAAAATAAAGGGTGATTCACCAAGTTGAATAAAAGAATCTTCACAGAACTAAGAAAATGCACAACACAACTAGATATAGAAAGTAGATATACACAGATTTAGATGATTCTAGTAGAGGTAAGAAACAAAATGATTGAGAGGAACAAAAATGTTCATAGACAATCACATGCAAATTCACAGTAAACTAAAAATCAGTAAAAGAGGTAAAAATAACTTGCATATATTCAATAAGAAGGCATAGTTACAGTAGAGGAAAGTTCTATTTGGAAACAAAAAAGACAAAATGCTAAAAAAATTTCAACCTCTTTACATCTCATGCTTTTTTTATAAATAGTATTTTTAATTGACCTAAATCTGTTATAATAAATTCGCCCCATGGGCTGTATCAGGAAAATATCTGCCTCTGAAGGGAAGTCCACCTACAAGAAGTTATAGAATAAAAGATCTAGAATTGGGGCAGACATAAGATATTTTGAATCTTCAATGTGAGCTGTTGAATCATCGACTTGCACCCATAAATGCCACAAATATCTACATTTACATATGCAAAAATGGTCGCTGAAACATCCAGTCACTAAAGCATGCAAATCCAGATCCAAATTTTGAAAGTGAAAATATCTTGCTCAAAGCTAGCCAAATGAAAGAGGAGGCAAAAACAAGCACTTTTGTCTTTTGAAGCATGTTGAAATTTGCCAAGATACTCAAGATATTCACGGTCAAATTTATGGTCAAACTACATCTGTATCTGCATATGCAAACTGCTTTGTATGCATTGGGTTATCGGGGCGACCTCCAGCTGAGCTACCGATAAGCATGGTCTTGCCAAAATGTTCATTGTATTTGCCTTTGCATCGGCATCTAAACGGTCTTTGAAATTGCCTTTGTATACTTCTTTTGTATATGCAATTGAATCACCCTAGACATGTGGCATCACCTGATTTGCTGTTGAGTTGAACCTAAGATCTATCACTTGAACATTTGCATGCTCCATCGGCCATCAAAAAGACTAAAAATAGAGTCACTGATACACTAAGTCTAGTCGAAATCTATTTGTATCTAACTCTTTGTATATCGATTGTATATGAGATACAATCGCATATACATACAATCGTCAGACCCCAACATTTTATGAAGCAAGTTGAAATTAACATCGGGTCCAGCCCTTATATCTTACCCCTTTTGTATATATACATATACATGTGCATCAACATACAAACTGTAAACTTAACACTAAATATGCCAAATTTGATTTTCAAGTCAGGTCCGCCTTGTATATCGCTGTTGTATCTAACCTTTGTATATTGCATATACAATATGAAATATATAAAGGAAAACTACATGCAATGTCTAAACATACAATGCGAACTTACAAACAAAAATACATACAACTACTTGTGCCTCCATCAACTAGAATGCATATAAATTTCTGGTCTAGGCCTTGTATATCAAAAATGCATATGCCGTTGTATATGCACTTGTATATGCAAATATACAATCGCATATACATGCAATTGGTGGACCCCACCTTTGTTTCTAACCCTTGCATAATTCCTTGCATGTGTGCTTTGTATATACCCCTTGCATACGCAAAAATCATCGGCTGTCAGGGAGACCTCGGAATGAGCCGTCGATAATCATGGTCTCGCCAAAAATCTTTATGTATCTTTTCTCTTTGGCACATCTCATTTACCATCGGAGGGACCTTGAGTTAAGCCGTCGATGGTCGTTGTCACACCGAAGACACTTCTGTATATCTGCCTTTGCATATTTGCCGATATACCTTCACCTTTGTATATGGCCCTTGTATGTCAACTTGCATCTACATCAGTCTATTAGAGTGATCTTTAGCTTGGCTACCGATGGTCATTGTCACACCAATAAAACCTTTGTATGTTTGTCTTTGCATATTCAAAATACATACAACAATACATACAAAGGACCCGATGTACATTCACCCTTGCACATGGCCAAGATATGACATACAATTGTATCTAAGATACAATTTGACCAAAAGACAGAAAACCTAAAGCAAGGATGACGTCATCATCATATACATGTAAAAATGGCTAAGTATAAAACTGAGAAATCTGTGTGATAGAAGGCACTTGAAGACAAAAGATTTCTGGGTTTTTCTAGGTTTTTTGCAAGGATTCTCAAGGTGAGATTTTGGGATTCTTTGCAAGGTATAGCATGAGTATTTGCAGGATTTAAGCCTTGTAGGGTTATTTTCTGAAGGATTTTCAAGGAAAATACAAGGTGAGCTATTTAACTCTGGACAGAGGAAAAATAGGTCAACAGTAATCTTGATCATGCATGAAGCATGTTCCTAAAGGTCTTAGTGTTAATAGGAATTTTATCTGACTTGGTTGTTTTCACTACTTATGATTATGCTTTGGAGTTTGTGATAGTGTGTTGTCATGTGGAAGATTGCATTTGAGTCTTAGGTAAGGCATGGTGTGGTCCGCATTCATTCTTTTCCTTCACAAATCTATTTAGGACTAGACCTATTCTAATGTATGTATGTATCCCGACCTTGGAGATTGTTCTAATGGTTGGTGATTGTAATGCCAACCTTGATGTACATTCCAAGGTTGATGAATTGTATAAATACATGTAATGAATTTATGAATGATTGATGGTGTTGCGAAGATACGAAGATAAGTGTGAAATGAAAAGGTAGAGCAGAGTAGAGGAAATATATTAGGCCTATATGGAACTAAACTCAGGCATAAAGTTGATGCTACTTAATTAGTTCAACCCTTGGCAGTGAGCCACCTCTTGTAGTGAGCACTCATTTTGAGCAGTGAGCCTTTGAGTTTTGGTATTGTTACTACATATTATATTGTGAGATAACACTCACCGTAGTTTTTCCTTATTTAGGGTTTTCCATGTAAAATCTAGTGTTCATGTGTGTATGGCATTGATGTGTTCATGTTTTGAATCTGCCTTTTATGTTTAATCTATAATACAACTCAAGAAGTTAAGAAAAGTAAAAGTGAGTGTGTTTTGATTAAAGAAGTTAAATTTTTTGACACAAATGATTCACCCCCCCTCTCAGGTGTGGTGTGCCTTTCAACAATTGGTATCAGAGCAAGGGTTCCTTTGAACAAAGCCTAATAGCTTAAGGTAGATATAGGATGGCACACATGGTTGAGCTTCCTCACAAGTGTTTCAAGTGTGATGAAATTGGTCACTATGCATCTAGATGCCCAAAAATAAACTTGAGAAGTAATGATAAAGAAGATAAAAGTAGAATGTCCAAAAGAACATTATATGATGTTGAAGATGATGAAGATGATGATTATTTTTTCACTGATCCAAAGGATGTCAATTGCAATAATGGAAAATGTCCTAATCCAGAGGTAAGTACTAATAGTGAAAAAATGCTTCAAGAAAAGAACTATTGGGTTATTGATAGTAGTTGCTCAAATCATATGACTGGTGATAAAAGTAAGTTTATTGATTTTGAGAAGTATGATGAAGGATTAGTCAGATTTGGAGATGACTGTACTGCTAAAATATGTGGAAAAGGATCAATCTGTCTTGATGGAAAGAAACATACTAATGATGTTCTTTATGTTGAAAGCTTAAGGAAAAATCTACTAAGTGTTGGACAGTTGTACAAAAAAGGATATAGTCTTGTATTTCAAAATGATGCTTTTGAAATTAGAGATAAATCTGGAACTGTAATAGCTAGTGGAAAAAGGACAAAAGGAAATCTTTATCATCTCAGAGAAGGTAACATTATTTGCACCATGACTCAGAATAGTGAAAGTTGGCTTTGGCATAGGAAACTGTGTCATATCAATCTTGATGATCTAGTAAGGATAAACTCAACTCAAATTGTAAAACATCTACTAGAAATTATATATTCTAACAATATCATCTGCAAGAAGTGTCAAGTTGAAAAGAAAGCAAGAGGAAACCTACAAGATGAAAAATCTTCAACTGAACTGTTAGAATTAGTTCATACAAACCTTTGTGGTCCCATAAGAATAAGAAGTTTTCATGATGACATGTATTTTATGTTCTTTATTGATGATTATTCTAGAATGACCTAGGTTAGTTTTCTTAAAAAATATCAGAAGCTCTAGATGCATTTAAATCTTTCAAAATAATGGTTGAAGATGAGTTGAATATGAAAATCAAATGTTTTAAATCTGACAAAGGAGAAGAGTTTACCTCTAATGAGTTCAACAAGTTCTGTGAGACTCATGGGATAAAGAGACATCTATCTAACTTTGGAAAGAATAGAGTGATAAAAATAAGGAGTAGGATTGCTCAAGAAGCTACAAAGACAATGATAGAGGAAGCTAACCTACCAAAAATGTATTGGAGAGAATCTATACATACTGTTGTCTACATTCAAAATAGAGTTCAATTCAAAGGTAATGGTACTAAAAATCCTTATGAATTATGGTATGGAAGAATTCCAAGAGTGAAATATTTCAAAGTTTTTGGAAGCAAATGTTATATCAGAAGAGAAGAAGAGCTAGGCAAGTTTGATACAAAGTGTGATGAAGGAATTTTTCTTGGATACTCTACTAAGAGTAAGGCCTACCGATGCTACAATAAGAGATTGATAAAGATCATTGAGAGTGCCAATGTCAATATTGATGAAGAAATACAGAAGTGTTCAATAGTCAATAAATATGCATCAGATTCAAATAGGTTCCCTTACAAAGAAGAGGAAAATACAAAAAAAGGGAAAGTATATACTAGAGAAAAAGATGAGACTAAATAAAAGGAATTGCAGCATAAAGTACAAGAAGATTGTTAGTGTGAAGTGAAAGAACATAGAGCTACTGAAGAACAAATAAATTTGTGCTTATTTGCCAATATTGAATCTAAATCAGTGACTAAGGCTTGCAATAATATAAAATCCTCAGAAGATGAATGTTTTTCCCCTAACAATGAAGAACCCAAAATTACTCTTGAAGACCTTGAGAAATCCAAAGAAGAAAACATGGACTTAAAGTAAAATATAATAGAAGCAAATGAAAACATCAAAGAGTTAAGAAAACAAATTAGGGAGCTTAAGCAAAGACTCAAAGAGGATAGTGAAGAATTGAAGTTAGCAAATGAAGAAAAAGCAAAAATTGAGGAATCTCTGAAAGACAAAACTATAGACTGCATAAAGCTTGAAGAAGAAGTTGTGGATTTGAAAGCTGATCTGAAACATGCATGGGCTCAACAAGACAAACTCAGTGTGAGTGCTACAAGATATGATAGATTAATGGCAATGGAAAGTCAGAAAAATCTAGATGACAAAGAAGGTGTGAAACTTAAGAAAGGTGAAAGTTCTAGAATAGGTCAAGGAGGACAAAGGAAAATAGATTTAGGATCAAAGGAATAGGTCAAGAAAACCACCAGTCAGACAACCAAATGCTCAAAGGTATCCATTTTCAATGGTTATTGTCATTCATGTAGTAAATTTGGCCACAAGGCTACTCAATGTAGGAGAAAAAAATGTTCCATCTTTCTCCGGTCAGTGCTTTACATGCAAAAAAATTGGTCATAGAAGTTAGATAAGGAATGGTTTTAATAATAGAAGGAATACTCAATCTTTTAATGGAAAATGTTGTACATGCAATAGATTTGGGCATATGGCTAACCAATGCAGATCAAGAATTAATCCAATCAATGGAAGGAACCTAGGACAGAGTAATGTTGTTTGCAATAATTGCAATAAACCTAGACACATTGTAAAATTCTATAGAAGCAAGAATGTGAAAAGAAATAATCCTATAATAAAGAGGAAAACAGAGCAAAGGGAAGATAAAAGAAAGAGCAAGGTTGATCCGACAGAAACCAAGAAGGAAATGAGCAAAATATGGATTAAGAATCATGTAAATGAGGTCAAGGATGGATCCACACCAGTCTCTGGTGCCTCCAAGAAGTAAATTGGGAGCTCTAACTCAGGGGGAGATTTTATTGAAAATCTTTTCTCCCCTGCCAAAGGATTGATGCCGATGCCTCAGCATGAAGAGACAAAGTGAAGGATTAATAACAAAGGTCTAAGAAGTACATCCCTGGATGAACTGATGTTGAAAGATAAATTTCAAGGGAAGAAAGTAGGGAGCTAATTGTTGCAGTCAGGGGGAGCAAGTAGATGTTGTTGATATGAGTTCCTGATAAAGAGCAGTAAGTGTTGTAGTGTTGTTGATAGGGGAGTAGTGCAATATTAATAAGATCTGAATTAAGCTTTGATAGATAAAGAAAGAGAAAAGGTCTAGCACACTTTGCCATTGATGTCATAAGGTTAGAGAAGTTCATGTGAAAAATTGATGCACTACAAGGTGGCAACAACTTGGTATTCTAGATTTGGCTTTACAAACTCTCACTATGACCCTTCAATGAACTAAGTTTCCAAGTCACCAACTAGCACTCAAGGGTTCAAACCTTCACATGGGGTTAAAGAGGCATCTAACAAGGTTAAATCCACTAACCAAACACACCTAAATCACTCTCAAGTCATTGAGATTCTTTCTTGACCACAAGTCTTCCCTAAGCCTTGATATTCTAGTAGCCCTACTTAAGGGTTTGTCAGGCCTTAACTCTCACCATGGGCATGATGCCAATGAAAAAATACTAGTTTAGAGTACCCATTATTAGGTTTGATGACATATCTAAAGATAGGTATAAGTTGTTTTGGACAAACGGCTCCAAATCCTATGACAGACCTACTTTGAACTAGGCCTATTAGGCCACTTTTACAAAGAAACTACTCTCAAAACATCAAATTAAACCCCAACACCCCAAAATAGTCTTTCAATAGGTCCCAAAACATCCAAAACCACAATCAAATTCAAGTGGCATGATCATTTACAAGGCAAACAAAGAAACCCTCACTTTTTAATGCAATTCCCAAAGGTTTATTGAAAATCATATAATCTGAAGTTCTCAGACCAAATCAATGCATCCAACACTTTTCAAATACCCTGCACAAACTTAAGAATCCATCACAAGACCAGTCCCATCAATATTTTGTCCAAACCCTACTTTGGTTCCTTCATTTCACCATGAAAACACTTCAAAACATACACGAGTATGCTACTAAAACCCTACCAACCACATTCTCTACATTGGAAACATAAAAGTAACCTATAACATGTCTAATGGGGGTCATTCCACATATAACAGTGATCACAGAGGGTTGAATGCCCTATTTTACCATTTAGGCCCTCAAAACCCTGTTTTGACAATTAACCAGGTAGTTTTTAGAAACACTAAGAGTTCTCACGTCAATTTCAATGGAAGAACCTCAAACCAACTACAAAAGAGAGTTAACTCATTCCTCCTTCAAATGTAAAAGGTTATAGAGCTTGACAGATCCGTACGAGTATGGGGTAAGACTCGAAACAACAATTTTGTAGTAAAACATAGGAAAAACAGAGTTTGTTTGTATTTCTCTTCA
Source organism: Cunninghamia lanceolata (assembly GCA_027924645.1). Classification (NCBI taxonomy): domain Eukaryota; kingdom Viridiplantae; phylum Streptophyta; class Pinopsida; order Cupressales; family Cupressaceae; genus Cunninghamia; species Cunninghamia lanceolata. Next base: position 6,846,979 of record BSBN01000458.1, read on the forward strand.
AAAACTTTCTTCCTCTATATCTCTTCGATGTGTGTCAAGGGATTTCATACACATTTGAATTGGTTATCAACTATCTTCAATAGTTTTCCAACTGAATGGTCGGTTTACACTCCAAATTACAAGGTTTGAAAAGTGACATGCTATGTTTGCCACTTTCATAACATTAGACCTTACATCATTTACACCTTATTTGACAAGAAAACTTAAAACATGACTCCAATACATATGAGATGGTCATCTTGACCTTATTACATGGAAAATTGGTCTATCATGACCTTATTAAACATTAAAAGACACAAAACCAACTAAATCTTGTCATTTATCCCTTTAGATCCATACCATGGGGTTGGTGCTCCTACACCATACAAACCCCCTGAAAAAGTTCTCATGCCACATGAGACATGTTTGTTCACACCACCACTTTGTCTTCCATGGGTTCCTTGGACTAGTAGACCTTCATGTTTGCTCCTTATGTACTATCCTATCCTTGTAAAATGTCCTCTATCATCTGAAATCTTTGAAGAACTTGCCCTCTAGCCTGCACACAACCTTCTATCATCTTCCATTTTGATTGTCCTTGCTCTACCCTTCATTACACTTTCAAACTTATTCATTTGTTCTGACTATGCTCCTACATTCACCTTGTCCATGCCCTGTGTCTCTGTCAATAGACCCTTGCCTTTCAAGTTCTCTGTACTTATAGACTTATGCACTTTAAAACAAGACTGCTCTCTCACCTTTACTACTACTAATGGACACAGAATTGTCCCTACCAGTATGCCCTCAAGTCCTTGTTTCCCTACATGGGTGTGACCATTTTTCCTCTTTATAACAAACTTTTGTGCAACTTCACCTTTTCCTTTTGGCACAAACTAGTTCCTTACTATCCTCATACTATTCTCATGTCTTTTTGCTATTGTCATGACATCTGCCATGGTTCTCATACCTGTAAACACTCTATTTTTGTTTTCTCCCAGCTTCATAGGCTCTCTTTTACCAAACATGATAATTTTGGTCTTACCTTTCCCTTTCTCATCCTCCTACAAAGATGTTAGCCTAATTTTTTTTCCATCTTTCTTGATAAGATAGGTGTTCTCCCAACCATAATACAATGACTTCCTATAAAATTTCCATGGTCTCCCCAATAGAAAATGGCAACAATCCATAGGTAAGACATCACATAGGACCCTATCTTTATATTCACCAATCTGAAAATCCACATATGCTTGTTCTTTTACTAAAATAGATTGACTATCATTTACCCAAGAGGCTTTATATGATGTTACATTAGGCACTATATCTAGTTTCAATTTCTCTACAATCCCCCTAGATACCATGTTATCTTGTGAACCTGAATCAATAACAACTTTGCATACTTTACTTCTACATTTGCACATGGTCTTGAACAAGCTCCTCCTTTGACTCATGTCTTCTTGCTTAGGTGTTTGGAACAATGTCCTTCTGATCATCAAACTTTCTCCTACCTTTGAAGTAACATTCACCATGGGTGAGGTCACACTCTCCTCATCCTCTTGCACAATTTGAACTCTCTTTTCACTTCTTCTCTCACCCCCACTTGAAGTAGCACCAAACGTTTCAAGGCACTTGAAGGATGGATGACCAAACTCACCAAAAGTATAGCACTTTATAGAAAACATATTAGAACCTTTTCCTTGGTCTGCATATCTGCCCCTAAAACTTGTTCTTCCACCTCTAGATTTAGCCAATTGTTCCTTACCTTTACCATCATCTTCTTGTTCTTGATTGAATCATTTTGGTATAGGAAAAGTCCCTCTACCTCTTGAAATATTACCTCTTCCCCTAATTGATTTCTCTTGTGTCCTTTTTAGTTTCTCTTCTACCTTAACAACCATTGAAAGCATTCTTCAATTGTTTTGGGTATAGTCATACTCATCTCATTTTGGATATTATACCTCAGTCCATTAAGATACCTTGCTACTTTTCCTTCCTCATCTTCCTCATGCCTTGTCCTTATACTTAGCCTATAAAACTCCTCATTGTATGCATGTACATCTAGGTCCTTTTGCTTAAGGTTTTGAATTTTTCTAAGCAATTGAACATTATAATCACTAGGAAGGAACTTACCTTTCAGTTTTGTCTTCATTCTCTCCCAAGAAGTAATCTTGGCCTTTCCCTATTTTTGCCTTTCCTCTTGTACAAAGTTCCACCATAGTAAAGCATGTCCTTTCAACTTGGCTTTAGCCTTCTTCACTTTGTGATCATCATCTATCTCTTCACTTTCAAAGTAGTTCTCCATGGCCCCTATCCAATCCAAGAGCTCCTCACCATCCAACTTGCCTCCATACATAGGCAAATCCATCTTGCTGTGTCCATCACTTCTCACAGCCTTCAAAAGCTTTTCCATCCTCAAATCCTCTAGATCTAACTCTTCTTAGTCACTAGAATAGTATTCCTCTTGGTCACTTTCTTCCTTGTTGACTCCAGTAGTAGACTTTAATGCAGCAATCTCTCTCTTCAAGGCTTCCAACTCTTTGGCCTGCTTGTCAATCTTTCTTGCAACTGCACTTCCCTTAGGAGGCATCTTGACTCCTTCATCCTACAACAAATATCAACCTTTCCCAAAACAAATTAGAATGCTAGCTCTGATACCACTTTGATGCACTACAAGGTGGCAACAACTTGGTAATCTAGATTTGGCTTTACAAACTCTCACTATGACCCTTCAATGAACTAAGTTTCTAAGTCACCAACTAGCACTCAAGGGTTCAAACCTTCACATGGGATTAAAGAGGCATCTAACAAGATTAAATCCACTAACCAAACACACCTAAATCACTCTCAAGTCACTGAGATTCCTTCTTGACCACAAGTCTGTCCTAAGCCTTGATATTCTAGTAGCCCTACTTAAGGGTCTGTCAGGCCTTAACTCTCACCATGGGCATGATGCCAATGAAACAAAACCAGTTTAGAGTACCCATTATCAGGTTTGATAACATATCTGAAGATAGGTATAGGTTGTTTTAGACAAAAGGCTTCAAATCCTATGATAGACCTACTTTGAACTAGGCCTATTAGGCCACTTTTACAAAGAAACTACTCTCAAAACATCAAATTAAACCCCAAAACCTGAAAAGAGTCTTTCAATAGGTCCCAAAACATCCAAAAGCACAATCAAATTCAAGTGGCATGATCATTTACAAGGCAAACAAAGAAACCCTCACTTTTCAATACAATTCCCAAGGGTTTATTGAAAATCATATAATCTAAACTTCTCAAACCAAATCAATGCATCCAACACTTTTCAAATACCTTGTACAAACTTAAGAATCCATCACAATACCAGTCCCATCAATATTTTGTCAAAACCCTACTTTGGTTCCTTCATTTCACCATGAAAATGCTTCAAAACATACATGAGTATGCTCCTAAAACCCTACCAACCACATTCTCTACATTGGAAACATGAAAGTAACCTATAACATGTCTAATGGAGGTCATTCCACCTAATAATAGTGATCACAGAGGGTGGAATGCCCTATTTTACCATTTTTGCCCTCAAAACCCTGTTTTGATAGTTAACTAGGCAGTTTTTAGAAAGACTAAGAGTTCTCACCAATTTTAATGGAAGAACCTCAAACCAAATAAAAAAGAGAGTTAACTCATTCCTCCTTCAAATGTAAAAGGTTGTAGAGCCTGACAGATCTGTACGAGTATGGGGTAAGATTGGAAACAACAATTTTGTAGTAAAAACATAGGAAAAATAGTTTGTTTGTATTTCTCTTCAAAAACTTTCTTCCTCTATATCTCTTTGATGTGTGTCAAGGGATTTCATGCACATTTGAATTAGTTATCAATTGTTCTCAATAGTTTTCCAACTGAGTGGTCAGTTGACACTCCAAATTACAAGGTTTGATAAGTGACATGCTATGTTTGCCACTTTCATAACATTAGACCTTACATCATTTAGACCTTATTTGAAAAGAAAACTTAAAACATGACTCCAATACATATGAGATGGTCATCTTGACCTTATTACATGGAAAATTGGTCTATAATGACCTTATTAAACATTAAAAGACACAAAACCAACTAAATCTTGTCATTTATCCCTTTAGAGCCATACCATGGGGTTGGTGCTCCTGCAGCAAAAACTTAAGGAGAAAGTTGCATGTAGAGAAAGCATAAAGTAAGGGGGAGCAAAGAAGCAAAGCAAGTTTGTTTGTCTTGATGGTTTTTCACATCATGTGCTTCCATCAATGACAAAGGGGGAGATTGTTGCAAGTATGAGTAGTAAGTGTTGTCATTAATGTCAACACCTAAGGTCAGCATCTAAGGAAATTATTTGAATGAGTCTGAGCAAGTGTCTAAGAAGAACAGTACAGTGTTTTGCTCTGCATATCTTGTAGATTGCATATCTTTGTCTATAGTTTGGAATTTATGTTAAGGGATGTTTGTAGTTGCTATGTTTCAAGTTTGAGCCTCCTGTGTGAAGATTTGAGTGAGTTCTGTTCACCAGAGTAAAAACTATTTTTCTGAGTATTCAATGATGACAGGGAGAATGTATTATGCTCCGCATTTCTCCGCATTTAAGTTTTATAGTCTGCAATTCTGGAATTAAATTTGTAATGATGTTATGTGCCTTTAGTTCAAATGGTTAATGATTTGGTGCTCCGTAAGTGATCTTTCCTTTATAATAGTGGTCGACAATAATGTTTAAGTCCTATTAGAAGAATCTTCTGGATAAAATGTTTGGGGGTTGTGTGGAAGTTCTTGGTGATTGCAATGTGCTTTTGGATGTCTCTAGATTGTGTTCCTGCCTTTTGATTGGTCTACAAAGTCAATCTAGATTGTGCATGAAGCATGTTTTTAAAGGTCTTAGTGTTAATACCAGTTTTGGCTGACTTGGTTGTTTTCACTACTTGTGATTATGCTTTGGAGTTTGTGATAGTGTGCTGTCATGTGGAAGATTGCATTTGAATCCCAGCTAAGGCATGGTGTGGTCCACATTCATTATTTTCCTTCACAAATCTATTTAGGTCCAGACCTATTCTAATGTATGTATGTATGCTAACCTTGGAGATTGTTCCAATGGTTGATGAATGTAATGTCGACCTTGATGTACATTCCAAGGTTGATGAATTGTATAAATACATGTAATGAAATCGTGAATGATTGATGGTGTTATGAAGATGCAAAGATAAGTGTGAAGTGAAAAGGTAGAGAAGAGCAAAGGAAATATATTATTCCTATATGGAACTGAACTCAGGCATAATGTAGATGCTACTTAATTAGTTCAACCCTTGATAGTGATCCACCTCTTGCAGTGAGCACTCATGTCGGGCAGTGAGCCTCTAGTTTTTGGTATTGTTACTACATATTAAATTTGTGAGCTAACACTCACCATGGTTTTTCCCTGTTTATGGTTTTCCACATAAAATATAGTGTTCATGTGTGTATAACATTGATGTGTTCATGTTTTGAATCTACCTTTTATGTTTAATCTACAATACAGCTCAAGAAATTAAGAAAAGTAAAAGTGAGTGTGTTTTGATTAAAGAAGTTAATGTTTTTGATGCAACTTATTCAACCCCCTCTCAATTGTGGTGTGCCTTTCAATAGTCCATATATGAAGATGGGATTGATATATATTACTGATGCTTGACTAGTAGAATCACTCTGTGTTGTGATTCGTATCGTGAAATTTGTTGTAACAAACCTTTGTAATACTCTAAATCTGCTTCTATGCACTTTGGATTGTTTTGTATCTCACCTTGTAGCTACACTCAGTTCTGAGATACCTGCAGTATAACCTCATGACTATACTCTGGAGCCCAAACCCACAAGTGTATCCCTGGTCTATCATGTGATATGTTTTTGTATAGCTTTCATGAATGGATTTGGTTATCTTAGAGCAAGATTTTCTAACCAAAGCTTATATCTTGTTGATTATGTTAGCAAATGATAATGGTGTTTTTGTGGGAACATTCGATGATCATGGTACATGTCACTTTGGTGCATGGGCTTTGTGAAGGCTCTTGTTCCCTTGCATGTTTTCACTTTACCTTAAATGTGCTTGATACTGGCAAGCGGGATCAACCACTTTAAGGTGGGGCCATATATCATGGATATTTTAGACATTGATAAAGCATGTTTGCATACACTTCCTTTTCACCGTAAGGCATCTCCATGATGCAAGTGGGGTTGTGTACTTTAATCTATTGCATATACCTCCTTTTCACTGTAAGGCATCTCTGTGATGCGAGTAGGGTTGAATACTTTGAGCACATGCTTCCTTCTCATTGTAAGGCATCTGTGAATGCGGGTGGGGTAGTATTTTAAAAGCCCTTCTACGAAAGGTGGGATGGTGTAACTCTTGAGCTAGTTGCACATCCTTTTAACAAATTCCTCATCATGAGGTGGGATTGGATCTTGATTTATTCACCCTTAAGCGTGTCTTTGGCAATTTTGGTAGTGTAGCTCAATCGTCAGGTGTGTTTGGCATGTTTTAGATAGTGGAGTGTAGTGATGAACTCCTCCCTATCGCCCATGTTTGTTGTGTATAAGATGTATAGTATGCTATGGCATACTCTATGATGCTCGTGTATTCCATGTGTCTTCCACATGTTTTCCCTATGTGTCTAGCATGTCTTGCATCTTTTATGTGTGTCTGTCTTCTCTATGTATTGCATGCTTCCTTATTGTATTCATTGTGTCTTATGTGACTATCAAGTGTTTTCTTATGTTTTCCTAAGCCTAGGGGCTAGAAATGGTCCTTTAAATGTAAGGTGTGTCTTCATTCTTGTGTTTGATGTTGTTATGTCAGAAAAAGTAACCTTGGGCACTTTTTCCTCTTAAGGTTTAGCTCTCGAGTCTTTTAGAATGCATTTAGAGCATCTTGCATGATTTTGATGACTCCCGACGAGAAAACCCTAAAGTTTCATGGCAATTGGGACTCAGGGGATGCACTTAACATAAATCCTATCTAAATTAGGGGGAAGTACTTAGGTGCCCACGCCCTAGTCTTGCCCTATTTTAAATTAGGACCAATTTCAAAGTGTCAGTTTATGACCATTATTTAGGTCCTATGCTGACATGGTAAGTTTGAATTATGAAATTCTTAGCGGGAATGTTTGTAGTTGCATATATAAGCATGATTAGGTTATCATTTGTAAACTAGATGGACATTTTGATTGACAAGCTTATGTTAAAGTGATTCAAGGCATTCATTGTGTTGCAGATCAGAATTTGTGTTGTTCTTGTGTTTGTATTTGCAGATTTAGCATCCATCTCCTCATGGCATGAGGAGAATCTTCCTTCCATGAGATCTTTACTACAAGGTGATATCAATTATGTTTTCTATCATTTATCATTTGGATTTTGCCTCTATCCCATTGGGATATGCACTCTTTATTTGACAACAGTGTTCAGAAGACTTGAATGTCTCATTGAGGCAGGCCTCTAAACACCACAACCCCCAACCCATTTTTCTGTGATTGTAGGTTACAGGTTGTGAAAGCGAAAGAAGTGGAGTTATAGGAGAGTAGTATAGACTATCAGAATTGCATATCAGAGAAGAAAATAGGGACCTGGACTCGGGCACCTGCTCATTAGTCCTCTAGATCTTCCAACTAAAAATCTTTGGAACAACAGGAATAGGTTACAGACAAGATTCCCAGATCCTAAAGAAAACTGTGGCACTAGACTAGGATGCCCGCTCATTAGTTCTTGACTTTTTCAGACAACAAACTTTGAAATCTGGTACGCATTTGATTGTCATTTAATATCTCTGTGTGTGATAATTTTCTGTAATTTGTCTATTTGTTCGTGAATTTATGCAATTAGGGTTTTGAGCATAATTGGGCTTAATTGAACAACAAATTCACACAATTCCAATCTTCCCCTATGTTCCAAGTGATAGGAGATCTGTACTAGAGTTCTCTACTCAGTTGAATGTCCTTGAATGTTTAGTGGTGAAAGGGGGATCAACACAAACCATTAAAAACAAATCCTCTTCACTTTTTACCCTAAACACTTTGGTGAACCCGTGTTCTTTTGAATTTTGTACATTGCTAAGTGTTGTGCTTCGAATTTACATTCATTTCATTTGAAAAAATTAGCATTTTTAGATTGCATTTTCAAATAATTTGAATTAGTTGGCATTTAATTTCAATAAATTTTTGGCATTATCATCAGATCTGATTTAAAATATAGAAATCTTTCATTCATCATTCATTTAGATTGCATTTTCATGATCAAATTGTTAAACATTGCTTGGAATTGTGCATTTTTTCATATAACCTAGTTTTGCATTAGCTAGGGTTTGTATTCAAAATCTTGTTTCATAATTTACTACCCTTTTAAAACACTCATTAGGAATAATTTCTAACATTAGTGTTGCATCATAGTGATTTGTTTGTAAAATTTCATGCCTAGGGTTTAAAAACTTTGCTTTTTCACTAGATTTTGGCCTTATCGTCTCTCTGGATTTGCATCATAGGTGTGTTGTAAATGATTTTTCTAAACTAATTGGTTGTTATCAGGGTTATTATCTTCTTCCCCTCCTCAAATTCTTTACAACACCCATTTTACTAGGCCTTTGCATTTAGATTTGGTGAAAAGTTGTATATTTTGCCTATATTTTCACTAGGGTTTGACTCAGATTTGCACTCCAAGCATGTTGTGATAGATTTTATGGTTTTATGTGACTGATATTACTATTATTATCTCCTGCATCTTCTAAAATTCTTTACAACACCCTTTTTATTGGATCTTTGCATTGAAAATTTGTGAAAAATTGCATATTTTAGTGTATTTTCACTAGGTTTTGACTTGTCATCACTCTAGATTTGCATCAAAAGTGTGTTGTGAAGGATATTCTTGATTTATTGGACTGATATTAGACATATTATGTGCTTCCCTTGATCAATTTCCTTACAACACCTTTTCTTTCACTTATTTGCATTGAAAAAACATTGAAAAATCAAGCATTTTGGATCTTAAACATATCTTTCTCTTCGGGTTTGTTCTATTAGTTTGTGCCTTAAGAATTGAATGCCTTTGTATGAGTATTATAGATTTCTATCCTAATATAAATATCCCTTTAATAATAAGTATAAGACTCATGGGATCTAGTGCTTTTGAATAATTGGACATTCCTATCTCTGAAAATCTATTGAATACCTTCTTTACAAAAGGAGAGACACAAATTTGCAAGATACTATACCTCATACAACCTCCATGGAAGACCAAGTGTTTCATGATGTTGAGGACACTATTGAGGTGATAGCACATGTACCTAATGAGAAAATAAACAAAAATGATAAAGACTTAGCTGATTTTCAAGAATTTGTTGGAAATGAAAGAATAGTAGAAGTTGTCCCTGTGATCCACCACATAAGAGAATTGATAAAAGAAGGACAATATGGAATTAATGTTATTCAAGGTTTAACACATATTGTACACAATAATGTCATGACGGAGATTGAATGTGTGGATGGTATTAAAAGCATATCGTCCCCGTCCCATATGCAAGTATGGGCACCTATACTGACCACTAGAATGTCTACATTTACATCAAACATTTTAACAACTAATGCAAATGCTTGTAGTAATGCTACCACTGGTATTGGAGTATCTAATGGGACTAGTTCACAAAATTACAAAGCTATGGGATTTAGTTATCAAAACTTGGTTTCTAAGGGGACCTCTTCTATGAATGCTTATTATCAACCACCTCTACATTCCACCTATTCTTAGCCACCTATTACATATAACTACTCGCAACCACCTTCCACCTATCACTATGTCCAACTAACACTAAACTATTCATAGCCTCTGCTTATCACTACTTAGGCTTAATCACCACCTCACTTTGGTTCTAATTCCTCCCAGCAAACTGCATCTCCCAATGATGCCATCTTGAACCAACTTTTGCAAGGCATGACTTCTTTACAACAAAAAGTGACAAATTTGACAAATTCTTCGCAGCCTAATATACCAGCTTATCATCCCCGTAATCCCCTAACTTATGCAATCTTGAGAACTCCAATGCTTGAAGGGTTCGAGACTCCTCGCTTCAAAAAATATGGTGGAAAGGGTGATCCTAATACTCGTGTGGCAGCATTCATGGCTATGCGTAGTGATTTCTATTTTCAAGAGGATTTGTTAGCAAAACATTTCCCACGATCTCTCAAAGATACTGCCTTAGAATGCTTTTGCTCTTTTCCTCTGAATTCAATACACACTTTTTCACAATTAGTTGATCAATTCTTATAGCATTTTCAAGCAAACATTGGACCTCAAGTCTCTTTGATCGATTAAGTTCATTGCAAGAAAGATCTGAAAGAGAAGTTAACTAAGTTTATTAGTTAGTATCAATCTCTCTATGCACAAATTCAATATCAGATGAAGGATGAGGATGTTCATAAGGTGTTTATTACAAATATACAACCTAACATCCGTGATAAAATTCTCTTGATGAAGTATAACTCGTTTCAACATTTATGTACTGCCCTTCATGATTATCAACTTTTGTCTAGTCAGTATGAAAATCAAAACTCATCTGCTCAAGTTGGTCAATCTACGGGTGGACCATCGCAAAACAACTTTAAGAGGAATAATAAGAGTTTCATCAAGGTTAATGGACCAAATTCAAATAACTTTTCCCAAGTATCTGTTATAACTAATCCAAAGAAGGCATCGTATCAGCAAAGAAAGTTTACTTTGATATCTAAGTCCTATCATTCTATCATGAATTAAGTTGTGAGTAATAATCTTATAAAACTTCCCCTGATTAAACCTTTGGATCCTAATAAAATACAAGGACCTTATTTTGATGCTAATGCCTTTTTTCATTTTCATTGACAACAAGGACATGATACTGAACGATGTATGCGTCTTAAACATGAAATACAAGACATCATTGACTCGACTGTTATAAAGGTAGTAGATGTGAATGATAATGGAAATAAGTTAGTTGCTCCATCAAATCTGAATTTGTGAATCTTTACTAATCTTTTTCCTAAGCATATAGGTAACAACATGTTAGAATAGAATATAGTGGAAGTAGAAGATGATTATTTGGATTATGATAACATCGTGGGTATAATAGAAGTGGATAGGGAAAATATGGAAGTATCACCTCATCCATGAGGGAATGGTATTTATGTTGAGGTTCCTCCTTCGTTATCTTCACAAGAATTGAGAGATAACCAAGATGTATCAGAAAAACAAATGGAACAATTGAAACAAGAGACTATAACAAATGAAATGATTTAAATAATAAAAGATAGTCCTTGTCACTATGGTAGATGAACTCAACAAACAAATCTAGCTAAAAATTGGAAAAGAGTATGAAGATTGTTATCAGTTGGAAATAATAGCAGTTCTCCTCCTCATAAGCAACAAAAGGTCTCACATACACAAGAATATGAGAAACAAGCATTACATGGATTTCACGACAACAAACAAGACTTTCATAAGAACCACTCAAGCTTCACACAAAACTTGATAGAGCATCTCTCCAAGATGCTCACAAGTTCCAAATTCTAGACTGTTTTTTCTCAATAGGTAAGTATCTCTAACCCTGGTTGTCACTTATGCGGTTTGCATGATTGGCTTGTGTATTTGACCTCCCCTTCATGCTGTGTTTCCCCTATGATGTGCTATGTGTTGTTTAGCCCTCCTAGGATGACCCTTGATTCTCTTGTAAGGTCTAGGATACTGGGAGACTGCCTCTGTTGTGATCCTTCTTCTATTTGTATCATCATTCTTCTATATTCCTTCTCCTCTATTTTCACTATTGTGTGTTGTGTCTTATGGACATAGCACTATGGTTGGTGACTTGGGGGCACCCTCCTACATGATTATCCCTAAGGCACTTGTTTATACTCTATTGATTTATTTTTTCCCTTCCTCTAGTATTTCTATCTAGTGGGCGGATGATGAAAAAAATATTATATTGATATGGACCTAGTGTCCCTTCAGCGAGAAATCAAAAAATGGACCAATTCCATACATGACAATGGGGTTGATATAAATTATCCGACGCTTGGCTAGTAGAATCACTTTGTGTGATCTTGATGTTATCTTATCGTACTTACAAACCATAACAATACTAGTGCTCCATGCACTTTATTTATCTTTGAATCTCACCTTGGTTACACTCAATTTTGAGATTCCTGTAGTATAGCCCCATGGTTATACTCAGTCTCCAAATCCATAGTATAACCTCAGCTCTTTGTGTGAATGATCATATGCATTGTTGTTTATCATGATTATATGGATGCTAACACTTTTCTTGCAGGAGTGTGCTTGTGGGAACATTTGGTGATCGTAAAGTACATGTCACCTCCAGGGGGCATGGGCTTTGTGAGAGCTCATCTTCCCTTGTGTGTTTTCTTCTTACCTTAACATGCTTGATATCGGTACATGATATCAACCACCTTAAGGTGGGGGCATAAATAAGGTAAGATGTCTATTTTAGATGCTAGCAAAGTGTGTTTATTCTCAGGTGCAGTTTAAATACTGGTGGCAATGAGTCCCTCTTGCACTCTGAGATTTTTTTGAAATCTATTGCAATCATTTAATCCCTCTGCGGAGATGGGATATCACGTATATCCTTTTTATCTTAAGCCATTTGTGGAGGTAGGATGGTGTATTTCTTGTGGAGAGTGCACATCCTGTCATTTTCAAAAGTCCTTTGTAGAGGCAAGGAGCAGTTCTGTGACTAACTTAACCCTTAAGCATGTCTTTGGTGATTGTTGTGGCGAAGCGCAATCGTCAATGTGTGCCTGTAATGTGCCTGAGATGGTGATGAGCCTAGAAATAGGTAACTCCATTACTTGTTTGCCATGTTTTCTCCATGTCTTCCATGTGTGTGTGTGTATTGCATGTTTGTTCTCAAGCATAGTTTAAAGACCAGTGGTGATGAGTCCCTCCTATGCTTTGGGATTTGTATGACATGCTTGTTTTGTATGGCGTGTTTGTTCTCAAGTGCAATCTTAAAGATTGGTGGTGATGAGTCCCTCTTGCACTTTGAGATTTGTTTGGCATGTGTGTAGCCCCATATGTAGTTTAAAGACCTGTGGCGATGAGTCCCTCTTGCATTATGGGTGGTGTGTTTACTTTCTTTGTACTTGCATCTACATTTCATATATGAGAAAAAGAAAAAAATAAAATCATCACTATCTTCACTGCATTCACTATATTCATTGTGTTTTGCGTGTCTTCAATACTGTCTTCTCCATGTTAAGCGTGACTTTAACTATCTTCTCTATGTTTTGTGTGCCTGTTGTGATTGATAATTTGAAACTATTGTAGGAACCTACTAAGATACCACAAATACTCTAGAATTTCTACTCAAATTCAATACATCAATGAAACTAAGAAAAATACAATAAACATGGATTATACCTTTGCAATCTAATTTAACCCGTGTGTTCCATTGTTTCTTATCTTCTCAATGATCTCGCAGATGATGATGTTTCTCTCAGAAGTATACTTCCTTGCTTTCCAAGATGAAAAAGAGAGGAATGGATTTTGTGGATAAAAAATGCAATGTGACAAGCCTAGAATACAAAGCTAAGATAATGATGATATGATTGATATGAAGTCATTGATAATACTATGGAGATTATGATACTAGATGATAATATGCAGCTATAGAGATTGTGATACTATGAGGATTATGATACTAATGCAAATGAGGGGGGGCCAAAGGCATGCTTCATTGCTTGATGGAAATTTTTGCAGCATGTACTTACTAAAGCTCTTGTGATTGTAAAATGGAGGTGAGAAGGTTGCTTTTATAGGCAAAAGAGGCTCAAATCCAAGTGTCATAAGATCCACAGTGGAGGAATGAGTCTTGTGATGTGTACGGTAGAGATTTGATTAGTTGGGATGAGAGAGATAAAAGGGGAATATGTTCCTCCTACGATGACAAGGTGGAGAGAAAGGTGTGAGCATGAGGCCACTTGTCACAATGCTCTCAAAGACCAAAGAACAAGGGTAAAAGAAGGAGTCCTTCTTTGTAGGGTTGTTGGAAGGAATCTAGGAACTATGAGACATGTGTCTCTAAGTGTCCTTTGACTATGATGACATGGAAAGATCAAGCTCTTAAGAATAGGGATGGTTAGAGGATAAATAGGACATGTGAGTGAGGATAATTATATAATTAAATATTAAAAATATTCAATTATGTGTGCAACATGATGAGGTGGAAATGATGTGGATTTATAGAATTAAGACTTTAGGATAGATGATTAATTAAATAATTTGGAATTATTCAATTAATAATGATTTAGAGGAATTTGGATGATTTAATTAAATAAATTGATTTTTATTTAATTTTTGGAAGATTAATGTGAATGTGATTCAGATAAATAAATTAGAATATTTATTTATTGATAGAAGAATAGGAATAAAATAAATATTAAAATATTTATTTAATTTGACTCAAGCCATTTTTAGGTGTATACATTTTGCCCCTCTTTGAGACAATGCATTTTATCATGTTGTTTCAAAGAATTTTTTTTTTTGAATATGATACATGCCCTAGTTTGCCCCTGGTACAGGTTTAATAATGCTAGGATGCCCCCTCGGGAGATTGGTTGGGTTGAATTTGGCAAAAGGATGACGAACAATCTCATGATGAACAAGAATGATAAAAGATGGCTAAGAAAATAGAGGATGCAAGATAAGGGATGGATGAAAGAGTTGAATTATATGTTATGCAAGATAAAATGATAACACACACAAGCAAGCAAGCAAGTATGCACAAATGATACAAAAACAAACAAGGTATTGTCCCTGTCAAGTTGTAAACCAATGATTACTTGATAATGATTGATGAAGGTAGTGTTCTCATTGCGGGGAACGATATATCCATAGATCAACACAAAGATGCGGGAAAGACATATCCCATTGTTGATGATGATTAATTGATTGATTGATTTGATTTCCGAAAAGATTAGGATCAATACCATTGATTGCAATTGGATAATTTGACCAGATTGATTGACTCGATTAGTATGGATTAAGGATGAATTGCATTTGGATCATTGCTTGATTTGATAGATTGATTTGATGATTGGATTGATAATTGAATTAATAATTGGATTGATGATTGGATTGATGCTCCAATCACTCAAGAGCAAGGGTGACAAGGAAAGATAATGGTAAGTTAATGAACAAGATGAATGATGATGAATGGTGATGAAGATGCCCCCTCGAGAGGATGGTTGGTGTGCTCTCGAAATGAAAGGAGAGAAAAGGGTGAGTAGATAAAGAGATGTAGATAAAGGAAGGACTTGGATCTTAAGTCACTTGGAAAAAATGGTAATTATGGAATGCTTATAAATGAAATGGAATGCAACCCTAATATGTACAAATGAGATTTAGTCATCTTGTATATAAGTATTTGAAGTACTTTTTTCATCATTTAGATTTTAAAATGTTGTAATAAAATACAAGAATCTAGGTATAATTAAACCATGATTACTTGAGTGTCCCTTACATGGATTTTGATTTAGCAAGTTAATACAAGCATCTAGGCAAAATTAAACCTAAATGACTTAAGTATTTCTTTCTTATATCAATAGACAAGGATTGTACTCTTTCATGCTAAGACCCATAGCATCCTCAATTATCTTTTGCTAATCATGTCATTAGACAAGTCATCACATTACTAAAGATTAATCCACAAACAACAAACAAATGAAAATAATCATGCCCCATCATAGCTTCTCTAGTCTTGGACACCCTTGAGTAGGATAGGAAACATGATAACAAAAATCAAGACCTAAAACTTAAACCTGTAACAACCATCAAATCTTCTTGCCATAGATATGTTTTCTTGCCTTGATAATAGATATAATCATCTTGATAGTTTAGGCTCATTTATGTCTGATATACGTTAATGTCTTATGTCAAGATTTTTGTTAAAAAGGTTTGTTTATAGTGCTTCATGTTATCTAGAGATAGTATCGCGATCCAGTTTGATATCCTCTAAGATTGTGACATTCAAGAATCCAACTCCTTAACTAGGTCGAGGATTTTGCCCCTAGTCAAGTAAAAGGATTGACTTATTATGGATGAAACATATGGATGAAATGATGGTAGACTCGATGTGACCATCCATAAGTCTTGGTGCAAGGAATTAGGTAGGATTGGATGGATAAAAGGATGGGTGATAAGGGATGGAATGGATGTACGCGTAAGATAGGGTGGATGTGATCTCCAAAGACTATGTCGCATAGGAATAACTTACCCTATTCTAGGTGTAAGGCTTGGATTTGACATGACAAATCTTATGATGAAGGAGGATGATAGGATTGGTTTGAAAGGGATGAGGTATGTCAAGAGATATCCAAAACATTTGTCAACATTGAACCCCTGATCTTTATCAAGATCAAAAGGAGGAAGAGATGATGAAAGGATAACAATATGATAGGTACATGTAGGATAAGGATGATAGGATGGAAAATGATAGGATCGATGATACAATGTGCTCCCAAGGGTAAGTGACATAGAAGATCAACCTACACATGATGTCTGTTTTCTAGGTTTTCATCATGGTACTTATCCAAGGCACCACCAAGGGTGGTTTTCACCGTCGAACGAAGGGATTTTTCTTTACTTTTTTTTAATAAATTTTTTATGGGATATTTGGATAGGATAGGTGGATATGGATAAGAGGGACTCAAGTGTCTAGTGCCATGAAAAGTGATATTGTCCCACTAGAGAGGGATGTTATCGCACATAGACTGTGTCAAGTCTCATCATGCTCATAGATGGTTGTAAGGGGTTTCATGAGAGGGAGATGGATAAGGTAGATAGTGCATTATGAAAGGTTCATGCAAGGATGGATGGGGGATAGTGGATTTTGATGTGGGTTATGTATGGAAGGATAGTGGATTATGAGGTTTATGGTAGGATAGGCTAGTGGATTATGAAGTTTATGGTAGGATAGGCTAGTGGATTTTGATATGGATTATGTAAGGTTTATGGGAAAGAATGGATAAAAGGCTTATGCAAAAGCATGGACTATAGGAAAGTGATGAGGAAGATATGTAGGATAGTAGATGAAAGGTGGGGAGATAGAGGTATGTGGGAATGTTGTGGAATGGAAAGGAATCAAGACCAATGGTTGCACACACTGTGATAAACATTGAGGAAGCAATGGCAATGTTGGCTTAGGAGATGGGTGACGTAGTAACTTAGGTACCCACATAGACTTAGTATTTTTATGATTTTTGTTTTGCTTGTGGGATTTTTGGAATTTTTGAATGGAATGGGAATTTTGGATGGAAGGAGATTGTTGGGATTTTTGAGATGTGGATGCTTCATTTGAATTTCTTTCTTTTTTCTTAGATACCCAAACCATTTTAGTTTTGGACTTTTCTTGTGGAGGTATGGGATTAGGTAGATTTGTGGATGGATTTTGCTTTGACTCTTTGCATTGATGTCCTAAGGCATGAGGATCCTTAGGATTTTTAGCTTTATGAAAGGAAGCATCCAAATTTTTACTTTTGAATCCCATGGATCTAGTGGAAGATTCTTGATTAGATGATGTGTGCATTTGTTGATCATGATTGGGAATTTTAGGGTATTTATAAATGGAGGATTTATGGATAAATGGATAAGGGAATTGGATGATTGGGACATTAGAAGTTGGGAGAAGTGGTGGTAAAGTGGATGGTGGGATATTAGGAGTTGGAAGTAGTGGAGGTAAATTGGATGGTGGAAGGTGTATGGTCACATGCTTTTGGGATTTGTATGATAATGCAGGTGGAATGACAACATATATCTTTGGTACGTGATAAGATGCATGGGATTTGGGATGAAAAGAGGTGGATTTAGGAGGCATGGAGGAAGTACTAACATCTTGAGATTATTTACCTTGGGGTGTATATCCAAAGCCATATGAGCATGGATGGACTTTGACCTGGATGGGCTCCAAAATACATTGTTCATAAAGGCCTAAGCCTTTACCTTGATAATTCATTTTTTGGAGTATGCGGTGGACAATGGGACTATGTATGTTTTGGACACTAGACTTGAGCTCTTTATTTGATGGAGTAGGTGAGGTGATGGATAGTGGTTGTTTCTCTCCTAAGGAAGAACATTCTTGGATGAAGGTGGTGAGACTAAGGGGATATGATGGGGGATTTGCAACATGGTCAATAATGGGTGAGGGAGGATCATTAGGATCTTGGTTATCATTATGCTCACTAAGATCCATGGTATTGGTTTGATCATATATGTGTACTTGGGAGCCAAGTGTCTCATTGATAGGAATGAATGTTTGTGGATCATGGGTAGGGCTAGATGAAGAAGAAGTTTCTTTGCTTTGAAGGAAGGTCATGAAATAGGGTGAATGGTCAAGTAGGTCAACAAGATTTTTATTAAATGGAGTATGTAGGTCTTGGGTATCTTGTTTATGGATGGTTGTAGGGGTATGAATAAGATCAATGTTTTCATGGATAAGTTCTTCATCATGGATATCATCTTGATCATGGAAAAGATATATGTTACGGATAGGTTGGATTTGGATTTATTGCTCATGGATAGGTATAGGATCAAGTTTCTCATGGATAGCTTCTTCATGAGTAATATCTTGATCATGGAAAAGATAAATGTTATGGATGGGTGGAATGAAATGGATTTGATCTTGATTTGGATAAAGGGTTGATGTTTCTACATGCTTTAGATTAGACCCTTGACATAGCTCTTGGTTTTGAATGGAAGTGGAAGTCATATACTCTTGGATAGGCTTGAGAGGATCTAGATGATCAGCAACATGAGAGTATAATATATCTTGACTTAGACTCATGATGGGAGATTCTTCAATAGGTTCAATGGATTGTGAACTACATGATGGGATTGGAGAAATAGACATGACATTTGAAATTTCTTGGATAGTTTCAAGGATAGGGATTTGATGGCATGCGGGTGGTTTACTCCTTGGTAATAGCCATTGGATCACATCCTTCATGAGTATATGGGTGGATGGACAATATAATGGATAGAGAATAATTGTAGATGGTGTAGGCTTATGATTGAGGTTAGGATTGCTTGTGCTAGATGGGGATGAAATTGGATGAGTGGGTTTAGATTTCTCCATAGATTTTCTTTTGCTTTTATATTTTGCAAAGAGTCTTTGGAGAAAATCGTTAAAGGATTCATTGGTTGATGGATTAGTGTTAGGGTTAGCCGGCAGAAGATATCAATTAAATGCAAATAAAGAATAAACAGAGAAATGGAAATACACAGAAATAATAATAGTGAGAGACAATTTTTAACTTGGTTCACCCAAACTCGGGCTACATCCACCAAACAGAGAGTCCAATATTATTATCCAGTAAATCAAACCGATTACAATCAGCAATCCCTGCAACTCAATACCGCTGCAAAATGCTACAATACAATATCAAAACCCTAACCCTTAGCCGCTTTTTATCAAGCTTTTTGTTGGTTACAAAATAGGGTTTTCTTATGTCGGTCAATGAAAAAATTAACTCCCAGTGCATTATAAAATAATAAAAACCATGTGAGGTTTTGGGGGCGTTGCCCCCGAGCCCCCACAGGGGCGCTGCCCCTCGACCCCGCCCTGTATCGCGACAGGGAACGCACCAGGGGCGCTGCCCTTGGACCCTGCAAGGGGCACTGCCCCTTGACCCCGTCTTGGGGGCGCTGCCCCCAAACCCCGCAAGGGGCGCTGCCCCCAAACCCTGTAGGAATTTGGGGGGAAACCGCGTCGATAAAAGTGGGGTAAATATAACCTCCGAGTCTGATTAGGCTCCATATAACAACAATTAGAACTTGGAGTGTTTGATGGTGGTGTTGCTGTAAGACTAATAGGCTTTGGTATAGGCATTCTATTAGATGGTGATGTAGGGATGATAGGATTGGACTTAGGTGGAAGTTTTGATGGTTTAGGCTTTAAGTGTGTTAAGGATTTTCTTAATGAATTAGGACTATATGATATAGGTTCCATATCAATGGATGGATGAGGGCAGCTAGTAGATGGATTGGTGGATGATTCCAAACTTGAGGTGGGATTTCCATTGTCTAGAGTATCATAAAGATGACCTAAGGATTTGACAAAGTTCTCATCATCATTAGGATCAAATTTTGGGCCACCTCAGAGTATGTATGGTTTTGGATTTGGCCTAGATTTGTTGATGATCACAACCATTTTGACGAATGAGGATTGGACTAGGTTAAAGGATGTGAATATGAGTAATTATATGGGAAATGGATGGATTGGATGAGAAACTTGTGGATACAAGTGATGTTTTTGGTGGGTGTAGTTTGGGTGAAAGATTGGATTGAAATGAGTTGATGATAAGGTTTTCTTAAGGTTTGTTTTTGATCTTTTGTTCAAACAAGGGTCTTGAGCTATGATGAATAGAAATCAAAGTGTTGATCCAAGGTAAGTCAAAATAGAGATTATAGGAATCACTATTGTTATAGACAAACCTTGTCAAGATGTTTAGTGTAGTCTCTAGATG
Organism: Cunninghamia lanceolata; assembly: GCA_027924645.1. Lineage (NCBI taxonomy): Eukaryota > Viridiplantae > Streptophyta > Pinopsida > Cupressales > Cupressaceae > Cunninghamia > Cunninghamia lanceolata. Next base: position 6,867,474 of record BSBN01000458.1, read on the forward strand.
ATTGATTCTGATAGGGAAACTAACCAATTTGTTTTGTTTTAAAAAAGATCTCAATGACACCTTTGGGAAAATTTAATTTTGTTTGATTTTTGGGATGGCTAAGTATGATATGGTGAGTGAAATGTTTGAAAAAATGGGTATGGGATGAATGTTTATGGTTAAAATGACTTCACCAATAGATTCTAGGCTGAAATGGGTATTAAAAGCTGATGTTGTTTTTTTCTCAACACCTTGGGAATAGGTCACTATTTTGCATGCACAAGTTTATATGTGTAGAAACTAAGTTTAAATGTACAGTTCTATGGATTAGATGCGCCGTTCTGTATGTACAACAAGATGTATGTGCATAAACAAATGGCAAATGTGTAGCATAAGCACATGTGCAATAAAATTTGTCAAATGTGCAACAAAAAGTCTCAAATGAGTAGTTCTGCTCAATGACTGGTTTTTGTTCAAGTTTGATGATTTTTGGAACATTTTTCAAGATAATCTAATGTTTTTCTTGTGATGATTTTCTCTATTCTTGGGCAAGAAAACACAACAAACAGTACAATATGATGTTTGTTTGTGGCATTTAGTGTTTGTCACAATTTTTTGAAAACATGTACAATCCTAGGTGAGAAACGATACTACTTATTGAATCCCAACTTGGATTTCTCCAGCCACTTAAATCAAGGTGGACAGCTAGAAACTTGGTAGCACTGGTTCCCCCTTACATGGCACATGCTTCTCAGGCATACCAAGTTTCATTCCCCATAAAGAGTTGAATTTTCTATCTCTACACTTGATTAGTGAAAATGTTGGGCGGCTTCAGAGGTCTATATTCTGACCTCTTGCATCAACAAGTAAAAGGGTTCTGGTCTCTAAAAAAATGTTTCTTAATAACTTTGAGGGGCCAACGCCTTGTAAGCATGCAGCAAGCTACTAAAAGCTTTGACCAATCTTTATAAGAGTTTCAAATACTTCACATAATGTGAAAATTGTTTCTGCAAAGTGCTAGTACACCTCTTTTTAGTTTGGCACTGAAAGCCAAGGCTGACGTTGGTTAGAACTTGGCTTTCACCTTATTCCATTTATAGAGTGGATCAAAGGAAAGCTCTACTTAAGGACATCCCTCTTGGATGAATCACAATCCAAGAGCAGGCCTTGCTAAGGGTAAACAAGAAATGGGGAAGTGAGTCTGGCTTTTTGATCACCCAAGATGTTGCAAGGGGAGAGCATATGCTTATCACTTTTGCAAGCACATCAAACACTTGTTTATTGACCACCTAGATTAAGCTAAATGTGACTAAACTAACAGCACAAGATAGCATTTTTGCATGATAATAGAAAAGGAAATATAATCAAGTTACTTCCCCCTATTTATGCTAAGTTTGGATTGTATGCAAGTTTGTTATGCAAGATTTGTCCAATTTAAACCTCCTAGTTAGACTAGGTGAATGATTTGTATGCAAGATGAAATGCAAGATTATCAATTTTATCCTCCTAGTTTGCACTATGTGAAGATTGTAGACAAGTTGTATGCAAAATGATATGATTACTCCTAATTTAAACTAGATGAAGATTGTATGCAAAATGATATGATTACTCCTAATTAGAAACTAAGGAAGATTGTATGCAAGTTGTATGCAAAATTATATGATTACTCTTCCTAATTAGAAACTAAGTGAAGATTGCATGCAAGTTGTGAAATGATGCTTAAATCAAGTCATAAAACCTGCAAAAACCCATTGTCAATAGTTTGAATATATTTCTTTTATGATTGATGATACCTGCAACCAAAGTTAGCATAAAAAATTATCAAAAAGACATGCTAAAAACTGACAAATTTCATATGCATAGAAAGAAGTATCAGATGCATAGAAAGATGAGTTATATGTGTAGAAAGAAGTATCAGATGTGTAGAAAGATGAGTTATATGCATAGAAAGGCAAATGCATAGAAAGAAGTATCAGATGCGTAGAAAGAAGTTTTAAATGTGCAAGATAGGTATTTTTCTTCATGGATGTGTAGAACTGGAAATTGAATGCGCAGGAATGACCTATTACAACTATAAGGACACCAAAAACTCAAATTTGGAAATTAAAAACAAGGCAAGGCCCCATGGTGGGTGCCAAAATGTGATTGATAATTTGAAACTATTGCAAGAACCTACTAAGATACCACAAATACTCTAGAATTCCTACTCAAATTCAATACATCAGTGAAACTAAGAAAAATGCAATAAACATGGATTATACCTTTGTAAACTAATTTAACCCATGCATTCCATTGTTTCCTATATTCTCAATGATCTTGCAGATGATGATGTTGCTCTCAAAAGTATACTTCCTTGTTTTCCAAGATGACAAAAAGAGGAATGGATTTTGTGGATAAAAAATGCAATGTGACAAGCCTACAATGTAAAGCTAAGATAATTATGATATGATTGATATGAAGACATTGATAATGCTATGGTGATTATGATACTAGATGATAATATACAGCTATGGAGATTGTGATACTATGAGGATTATGATACTAATGCAAATGAGGGGGGACCAAAGGCACGCTTGATGGAAATTTCTATAGCATGTACTTACTAAAGCTCTTGTGATTGTAAAATGGAGGTGAGAAGGTTTCTTTTATAGGTAAAAGAGGCTCAAATCCAAGTGTCATAAGATCTAGGTGGAGGAATGAGTCTTGTAGTGTGTACGGTACTGTTGTGATGTTCACAACACACCCCATTTTACCCCTTAGCAAAATGAGGACCCCTGCTATGGTTTTTTGCTTTTGCTTGTGTGTGTTGTTTTGCTCGGTGGTAAAAGGGAAAAGGAGAGTGAAAATTGCAAACTTTGTTAAAACTAGAGAAAAAATGCATTCTCAGTACTAAGGCATGATATGGTTGGATTCCTTGTGAAAAATGAGCTAGGGTTTCTTTTTGAACCATCTTAAAATTTGCCATATTTTGTAAGTTATGATCATTTTGGTAAATGTACATTCAGGTTTGTATGTAGCATATATAATCCCTTTGTATATCGCTTTTGATATACAAGGTCCTTTGTATGTGCAGGGTCATTTTATACTTAGTCGCGTGGGCAGTCAGGTTTACTGTTGCATATACATTGTCTTTTGTATAATCAAGTTGCATATACAAGGCTCTTTGCATACAAATTCACTTGTATGCAAAGTCCTTTGTATATCACTTTCCATATGCAAAGTTGTTTGTATATGCAAAAGTTGATTGTGTATCTTTTTAGCTTGTATGCATTTGGTAGAGTTTATGCATATATACAAGGTGGACATGAAATGGTTTTAGGGTTAGAATGAATGAATGTTTAAATTCTGTTGCATGTATCTCACGTCTATATGTTTGGGTAGGTTGAAATATGCAATGACTTATAGAAAGCTGAACCTGAAGAATTATTTAAATAAGGTTGAATGATTATATCCAACACCAACATGGGAAGTTTCAGGAATGTGGGACTTGCTACCTGAAACAACCTCCAAATTTTAAATAAGCTGGCTCTTCTCTCTCTAAAATGGGTTTTAGGGAAAAGGGGAGAAACTTAACAGAATTAAAGATACATTAAAGCAAATCTATCTATGGCGATGCGCCTGAATAAAGTGTTTCTCTCAACTAAGCACAGTGAAGTTATCCTTATAATTCAGTTACATCAAAGAGCAGATACTGCATGATTAACATAAATAGATGAAATGAATAAACTCAAAGGCTCACAATCAGACAATTTGCAATGACATAGAAAATATCAACCAAGACACAGAACTCAGTTTTTCTCATTAATTTTCTAGCAACATAAGAGGCATAGATACATGCACAGTTACATTTACTTTCTGAATCAAGAATAACAAAATAAAGGCAAATGATATTCCTTAGACACAACAAAAGTCTCAAACTTCTCTTCTTAAATCTCTGATAGAAAACTCTATAGCAAAACTATCTCTGAATGAATCTAGAATTCTAACTTCAAAAACTAACTCTCGATCATTACAAATGTTACATATTTATAGCACAAGATCAATTCTAGATTGTCTGCACAATCGAATCCCAACGGCCTAACTGAACTGGAGCTAATTGGAAGTCTCTGACACTTAAGATCTTTCGGATCCACAAATAGTTACATTTTTTGTAAGTCCATTGGTTGTGACAAAATATGTATGGCGCATCTCCTTCTATAAGGAACAGACACTTGGCAGCTTCCGTACTCTTTAAACAATGAATTCTGAGACACATGGCAGCATCCGCATGCATATAACTTGAAACTTCTTCGTTTCTCAGGAGAAACAAGAAACTGACACACGACGGCTTCTGCACCAACTAGAAACAATATGTGTCTTAATTCGTACCTCTTTACTAAACTGTGTCTTTTATGCTCAGGTGGCCTTCGCTTATGACAACTGTTGTGATCTGCTGCTCTGAAGCTTAAAGACATACTTTAAAATGGGGCCCACAACTCTTTACTTGCTAGAATTTAAATAGGGATAGGTGGCAGCTTCCGCAGCACTACTGACTGGTACGTGGCGGTTTCCGCACTCTTCTTCAAACATTAGAAACCTTTTTGAGACTCACACAGAGGTCGACACATGTCAAGCTCCACATCACTGAAGAAACATTTAGTATTACCAGAGATAAGGGGTAAAGGCTTTTATCATTACCGTTGCATTCACCACGTGGCACATTCTGCATCACTGAAACTTTAAGAGCTAGGCCCACCACCATCCTTTACATAGCAACAAAATATCGAAATAGATATGCGAAAACTGACACTTGGCAAGCTCCATAGCTAGCACAAAAGACACATGGTGCCTTTTGTGCTCCTGCTGAAACATTTAGGGAGTGCCTTCCCGTATGACACATGGTGCCTTCCGCAGTTTGTAAGTTAAAACACAATAGAAATGTCCTCCACTACATGGCACGCTCCGTGTTAAAGTTATAACTTAGAAAAAAAATGCGGCTTGAAATAGGGGCTCGACACTTGGTGGGCTCCCTGACTCTGGTAAAATGAAAGCCTCGTAACAACTTAGAAACATTCAGAGCTTGACACTAAAACCTGCAAGTGCGCTGCTAAAACAAAATGTAGAGTTTTATACTCTACAGTTCTTGGTGACCAGTAGGACTTTTGAGCCTGCTTAAAAAGAACCCAAAAACTTGGCAAATGTAGTATTTAAAATACAACGCAGGGTCACAGATTCTGCAAAGCTATCTGGTAAATAGACCATTCCGAATCAGAAAGTCCCTGTTTATTCTACAAATCTTGGAATGCAAAATCAAGGTTTATAATATCCTTGTGGGAGAAAGTCAGCAAAATTTGAACTACGGCCTTTAATTGAAACTCTAATTAGGCCATTGGTATCAAGACAACCTCCACCTCCTGTACTGATGAGGAATCACTTAAACCTTGAAAAATAGTTTGATCATTTTGTTTGGTTAGAAGCAGGGTCTTGATATCATCAATCATCAGTACAGTGTTATTATCTAGAAATGGTGATGGAAGACCCAACTGCACTAAATCCTCTATGTGTCTCTTCATGTCTTTGACTCCTTCTTTGACAACATCTAGGAGTTCCTGGCAGTTTGTGGCAGCTGATCCTTGCTGCTAACAATATTTCATCTGTTGTGTCATATAGCTTCTTCAGCAACAGTTGAGAGTCAGAAACCCTCAAGGAAATAGTAGACAGAGTGGCCTAAATTGAAGTTTCCACTTTTTCACATAACTGTTGTGCATTTAATAAGAAGTTTAATGAGGGCCTTAGCTGGATAATCTCCTCAGAGATTCTTTTCCACACTGACACATATAGCTCCTTGACTAGATTTAGAACTCTAGCATTCTAAGGCCTATTAGCTAACTCAAGTGTTATCTATTTTGTCATTTGTTGCTCAACTAGGAGTTGTGCCTATATTGTAGCAGTAGCATTCTGCTCATTCAGCAACTTTTGTTGAGACACTATGGCTTGTTGTAGCTTATCCTGATATTTTTTTCTCTAAGGTAGCTTTCTCTTGCCTCAAAACATTTACTGTAGCTTTTTCCTAAGCCAGCTCAACCTTTAGGGAAGCATTTTGTGCCTGTGTTGCTTGATGAATCTGATAGGAAACAGTATTTTGCAATTGTTTAGTCAGATTCTCAATTTCATCTTTCTTTGACTTCAGCTCTTCAGCAAGGTTGCCACTATTGATCTTCTCTTGAGCGAGGTCATTTTCAACTTTCTGCAACTTCCTGGACACTTTCAAGTAATCAGTTGCAGCAACAAAAGTGGTCTCATTGAGCAGTTCGACCCTATCTTGTGGTCTGAAAAGTGACATGTCCATGGCTACTGCATTCTTTGCAAAGTCCTGAGGTTGCATTTGCTCATTTGGCTTTATCACATTTGGGGACAAATGTGTGACAGTCAACTGCTGTTGAATAGGGTCAAAGAGTGACCTCATGTGTGGCATAGCCAAACTTTTATTTTCTTTCTTTCTTTTCTTATCCATCCTGGCTTCTCTAGCCTTCTTAGCAGTATCTGCTTGAGCCTGGAAAGTGGGAGCAGATGCAATATATCCCCTAGGAAAGGGATGACCCTAAGGTAAGCCATAAGGTATAGCCAATGATTGTTGGCTAGGGGAAATTTGGGGAGGCGCTCTTTTTGGAATAGAGGGGGAAAAAAGAGGCAATGAGGTGGCCTATGAAGATATGGCCTAAGGACTAGTAATTGGGGCAAGGGATGATGTAGGCACAACAGAAGTGGCAGGGGATATTAATGTTTGGCCAATTGGGATTGCCACCCCTAAGGTAGAAGAAAGAGACTGAGAGGAAAAAGGAGAAGAAACACTTACCTGAGGAGCAGTGGATGTGACTGGTATTTGCTGTTTCTGGGGTTCTGCTTCTTCATCTGACTCTGGCGGCAGGTTCAAATTTCTATTCTTCCTTGGCCTTTCTCCTGTCTCTCATTCTAATTCCTTTTCCTCTACATTTACCACTACTAAGGGTGGCAAGGGTACAAAACTGGAAGCCCCAGTAGCTAAAACTAATGGAGTCCCTCTAGGTGGTGATGACACCACACCCTTTTGTTTCTCTAGAGTACTGAGAGATTGGGGCCAAGAAAATACATGGGCAGTTGACGAGGCTTGTCTTGTTGCTTGCATTGTATGAGTTGACTCAACCTCCTCTTCAGACTCCTCACCCTTCTTGTGGATTCTACTTGTATCAGGGCTAGAAACTGGAGAGGAATGCCACTCATCCCAGATAGATTCCCATCTTTTATCAGTATCAACATTTCTGAATGAATGGGTGATCTCTGAGATCTCCTACCTATACTTCCAATAGGCCTCAATCTTCTCTGGCTTCCATTCTTTATTTTTTAATGCCCTTCTCAGTCCAGTGGTCATTCTTAACTTAGGGTCAAAGGCCTTCTATTTAACATAAAAGATCTCCCATGGCTTGGGCCCCTCAAAGGGCAAGTCTGCCAGTTCCACATACAGGTTAGGGGTATCTTCCTTAGGGTTTCTTCTATCCTCCCAAAAGGACCAACCCTCATGTACTACTTTAGCCCCAACCTTGTTGGTTCTAACCCAGGAGGTTATAAAACTATTTGGGTCATACCTCCACTTGTCTTCAATGATGAAGAATCCCAAGATAGCTAACTTCCTTAGCAATAGGTGCTTGGCATCTCTAACTTCTAGGGCCATGTTCTTTCTGACCTAGGGAATATCATACATTTTCTTCTTCTTCTTCTTCTTGCTGCCAAACTCATTGTCAACCACGGACACTTGTCAGGTTACTTCTAGAAACGCTACCCTAGGGGTCAAAATTTTAGGTAGCAGCATTGGTTCCTCATTGAAACCATGGACCCTAATGATAGTGTTTTGGGACCCAAAGAAATAGTCACATGGGATTGGGCAATTTGTTATGAAACCCTTAATGCTCTATGTCAACCTATGTTCTACAGGCTCAGGGCTCAAATGTCAAAAGGTAGGGGCAACAAAGAGTCCCCAAAACTCATAAGGGTCTGATGCCTCAGATAGTACATGTGTTCATGCGGACACAGGAATAGTTCTATTTTGCCCAAAATCTGGGTCATATTTACTCAATTGCATACTTTTTGCAAAAAGGTTGTGGTTCTGATATAACATTAAATGAAATAGATAAGCAGAATACCTGAAAACTCCCTTGGCTTTGAAATTGACAAGTTGATCGACCATGGAGTAGGCAATCTGTTCTGAAAAGTCCAATTGGTATTCCTGTGACTTATCCATAGTATTTAACCTGAAGAAGATGGTAATTTGCCAGTCGTAGACCATGCTATCTTCTTTCATACCAAAAATGAAAGCCATCATTGACAGTGCCTCCTGGCTAGCCTAACTAAATTGTGGCCTTCCTGTAGGCAATGTGGGCATCTGGATGTTCTCTTCTTCCAACTACATTTCTGAGTTGAGGAACCTAATCTGATTATTGACATTTGACCATGTCTTTTGCATTTTAGCAATAGTGGGGAAAGTGGCCGTTCGATCATGATAAAGGGCCAGCATGTCCCTTATAGCTTTGGGTGTAATGTGTACTATAAAGGGACCCTGTTGTATGGTGCTTGAGGGTGCATGAAACAACTCTACACATATATCAATTAGGTCTGGACATAGATGCACATTTGGGACCATGAACTGTGCCAACTGTGAGGTCCAAATCCTCATTCCAAAAGTCTCAGATTGTCCACTCTTTTCCTTTTGAATGCATCTCTGGTGTGCCCCTTCATGGAGAGCCTTGGTAGATTTTTGAAGGGCTGGGTCAAAGATACCATCTGCAAAATCTTTTACTTTCATCGGGTCGACAGAGTAACCTACTTTGGGAACCCTCATTCTTGGATAAGTTCTCTTAGGCTACGCAGGCGCTGAGGCATATGATTTGCTTTTCAAAAGCCTGTCCATTGAGTTGTAAATTCCAAGTCCCTCCTGAGAAGACTGTGCTTCGGCCATATCTATATCTGTAGGGAGAATATGAGAGGCTTTGACACAGCAAGGTTAGAAATTGTGAAACAGAAAAGACACTTAGCTAGGAAGCGCTTGCTAGGGATTGGATTGCAGACAACAGTGATTTGCAATAGAGAGATGGAAGCAAATGAGAGCCACAGTTAAGATTTAACTCTAATTTAATGAGGCTTTTAATGACACATCTAGTCGTATAAATGGCATTAACGCTGAAAAACCGTAAGTGTATCTTTTGAAATCTGCATGGAAAGGAGTGTCAGAAACATTATGAGAGGGACTGTGAAAGTGGTACTTTCAAGGATTTTGGGGATTGCAGATAACCTTAATGAATGTGAGACTTTCAAAAAGAGAAGAGGCTTGTGCTGATGACACATGTTCACTGAACACTTATTGAAAGGAAAGCAGGAAAAGAAAGTGGGAAAATAGAAAACAAGAAAGGGAAACTAACTAACTATAGTACATAAGAGTCCTTGCTTAGTTAAAATGTTTCAAATAGATCCCATTAACAGGAATCTCTTCAGGCTCGCCATCCATAGTTTCCAGTTCAAAAGAATTTTGCTACTTACATGAACGAATCTTGTAAGGACCAGTCCACAGTGATTCAAATTTGCTGTCTACCAGGCTTGGTAGCTCTTTCATCCCACTTCAAAACTATGGAGCCAACTTCAAAATGGGGATTTAAAGTCTTCTTGTCAAAATAGTCCTTGATTATTTTCTGGTGTTTCATTAGTGACTCATGTGCTTTTTCTCTTTTCTCTTGTACTTCCAAGAGCTCAGCAAGTCTAACTTGCATGGGGCCATTCTCTTCAATCTCTATCTATTTCAATAACTACAAAGTTGGGATCTCTAACCTTAGTGGCATTACTGCTGGTTTACCATAAACTAAATTTTGTTTGTGACCCATGAATTTTGATCAACCTCTTGGATTCTCAACACATTTTCACTTTCTGATTCTTGTGTCATCATTTTCTCCATGTCCTGAGCCATATATAAGCACAATCCTTTGCCTCTGACTAACTTAGTGGGTCTGACCTCCACATCATATTCAAGGATCTTTGTTATCCAGATAGCTCTCTTCTCAGTGATCTCACCCTCCATGATATATTCTCTTACACTGGGATGAGCCACTAATATCAAATCTTTATTCCCTGTTACCATGTGTCTGAATTTCTTAAGGGCTTTGACCATGGCATATGCCTATTTCTCCACAAAATTGTATCTGGCCTCATATTCCCTAAGAGTCCTAGAGAAAAAGGCTATTAGGTGTTCTCCTTTTTGTTGTTCATCTTTCTGAGTCAAAATAGCAGCAACACTGAACTCACCTCCATACACATACATTATAAAAGACTTAGAAAAGTCTAGGTTTCTAAGCACTGGGCTATTGAAATGGCTTTCTTGATATCCTCAAAAGCCTGTCTCCCTTCTGCAGTCCATTTGAAAACTAGGTCTTTCTTTAGCAACAGTGTCATTGATCTAATTAGACCTACAAATTCAGATATGAATCAGCTGACAAAATTGATCTTCCCCAGAAAGGATTGAATTGCTTTCTTATTGACTGGCAGAGATAAGTTCATAATGGCAGTGACTCTCTTTGGATCAATAGAGACTCCTTCCTTTAACACTATATGCCCCAACAGTTTACCCTGAGGTACTGCAAAGATACACTTCTTGGGGTTCAGGGATATTCTAAACTCTTGACACCTCTTAAAAATAGCCTCTAAATGATACACTTCTTGGGGTTTAGGGATATTCTGAACTCTTGACACCTCTTAAAAATAGCCTCTAAATGATCAAAATGATCAAAAACATTTTTAGAGAAAATAGTGAGGTCATCTAGATAAATCAGGATGATTTTGTTTATAAGCTCCCCAAATGCTACATCCATTACTCTTTGAAAAGTGGCTCTAGCATTTGAAAGGCCAAAAGGCATCTTAGCATATGCAAATGTTCCCCATTTGGTAGTGAATGCAGTCTTATGCTGATCCTCATCAGCCAACCAAATCTGATTGTATCCAGAGAAGCTGTCCAGCAAGGAAAATCTCTCTGATCTAGCCACAGTCTGTAAAATTTGTTCCATAGAGGGCAAGGGATAATGATCTTTTAAGGACACTCTGTTCAGGTCCCTGAAATCTACACAGAGTCTTATGTCACCATTCTTTTTTCTTACAGGCACTAGGTTTGATACCCAGGTTGAGTGCTTGATTGGAAAAATAATCTTTGATTCTAAGAGCTTCTGCAACTCATCCACCATTAGAGGTTCAATCCTTGGATTCACTAGCCTTTGCTTCTATCTGACTGGTTTAGATCCTTCAGTCAGCTCTATAGTGTGCTGAATGATATCTCTATTATAGCCATGGAGGTCTTCATAGGTCCAAGCAATCACCCTATCATATCTTTCACACAAATCAATCAGCCTTTCTCTTTCTTGCTAGGTTGTAGAATTGCCAACCTTTAATTTTCTCCCTTCACTAACTTGAATTTTAGAATAGTCTTCTTTCTTTTCTTGAAACCTCTTCTTCTCCAAGCTTACGTCCTCTGGGTCAAATAAGTTTTCTAAGGTAATTAGTCCTTTAGGGAGCTTATTTGACTTTAGTTGAATAATTTGGTCACCATAGGCTTCTTCAATTTTAGGGTGCAACTGATCATTAAATTCTCCTAATTGTTGCAAAAATGAGAGGACTTGGAAATCATTTTCAAAAACTTGCCAATTTTGGTCACTGTCTAGGATAGTTGGTCTTACTATAACTTTGACTGACTCATTATTGACTAGTAAATCAATTGCTGGGTCAAACTGTGAACCAATTTGTGGCATTCTACCTACCTCAGAATTTTGGGTTCTAGGAACTACTTCAATGTTGAAAGCTTCAAAATCATCTATTAGGTCCCAAATTCTATGCTTATAGGATCTCATCCTTATATTTTTGGCTACTGCCTTTTCTCTGATTTGTTTCACCACTGGTTTCGAATCTCCTCTTACTATCAGATTCTTTACTCCCTTTTTCTTTGCCAACATGAGTCCATGCACCAAGGATTCGTACTCAACATCATTATTGGTACAGGCAAACTGAAAGTGAATGGCTCTTAAAATTTTCTCACCATTTGGGGCAGTAAGGCAAATTCCTACACTAGCACCATTTTTACTTCTAGCCCCATCAAAATTTAGAGTCCAGATCTCTGAGTCCTTTTCAGATCATTGAGTTTGTGATGTTTCTTTCCTTAAAACATTTGGGATCTCTTGGTCTTCTTCAAATATCACATACGTGCCTAAACCAGTAGAGTCATAATTTCCATAGGGGTCACTTTGCATCATAGTCAACAACTAATTATTCTCTTCCTCCTATTGGTCAAGTTCAGTCCAGTCACCTATCTCTTCAACAAAGATTCTCTCCTCTTTATTTAGCATAGCATGGGCTGCCTCTAATTTTGGGGTTGGTTCATTTGTGATATGGTCTTTTGATAATGGCTCAGACAGTATTTTCATCTTTGTCCCATATTTGGTTCTCAGAATGAGGTGCGACCAATCTAATGACATGTAACCTCTTATCTTGGTTGTGAAATCCCTGGATAAGCATAGACCAAATATAGGGGGAATAGCTATGACTACCACATCTTGATTTACAATTATATTGGGGCAAGTATACAATTGCAATGGGAGTTGTTTAATTCTCCCTATTGTTTGCATAGATTTCCCATCCAATTCCATAACTCCTCTTATAAGTGGCTCATACTTTATTTTCAAAGCATTTGCTATTTGCTTTGGCATTACTGTAGTACTAGCTCCAGAGTCTATCATTGCATTGTGCAACAGTTTCTTCCCAACTATTAAAGTCAAATAAAAGGGCTTTGGTTTGGATTTACCTACCTCAGGTGCATCATTCAGCAGGGCTGCTATCTGCAGAGGTACAATACCTTTGAGCTGAAGCTTTTCTTTATCAGCAGATCCTCCTCTAGCACCAGTATGTTTAGGAACTTCTTGGCCCTGCAGAGCCTCTTGCAATAGCGTCTTCTACTCTGGAATAGCTAGCATGTCCCAAATTGATACATGTGCTGGCATCCTTTTTAGCTGATCCACCACATTCACAGGTCCTAATGCTTGGGCCTTTGAGTAATAAGGGTACCTTGCCTTTTCTTGAACTTGACCTGAGGCTACTTGATTCTGCATAGGCTGGGGCATTTCTTGTCTAGCAACTATGTTCTAATGACCCTAAAAGGGGGGAGCTCCCATGATCTCATTATTAGTGACTTCAGGTTGTTCCATCATTCTCCTCTTTGCTCTGGTATAGTAATCTGATTGCACCAATGGCTTCTTGGAAGTAGATGCTTCATTCAAGAACACTGACTCTTCATCTTCAATCCATGAAAATAAAGCATGCTCAGGGGCTATTTCCTCTTCTTGTTGTAAGGACATTCCTTGCATTTGGGCCATCAAGACTGCATTTTGTACACTGGGAGACTGATATTGTGAAGTGTTAGAAGTTGCAAATTGTCCTTCTAATCCTCTCTGTTCTGCTATCTTTTGCTGTAAATTTCCTCTGGGGTAGTCTCTGGGTATATGAGCATTGTTGCAAGGAAAACACCAAGCATTTGTGACATCTGCAAAATTATTTTGCCCTGGAACAATTTCTCTATTGGGATTAGGAGGAACTGTCTATAAGGGTGTAGGGACTATGACTAACTGGTTGGATGGCTGAGGATTAACTTGCCTTTGAGGGCCCTGATATTGATTTGGCTGAAAGGGAGGTCTATTTCCTTGATAACCTTGATAAGGGGGTTTTGGATAAGGATTTTGTTGTCTCTTTAGATTAATTATCTCATTTGAGAAGGTCCTTAAAATGTTCTTGACATCATCCATTTCAGATGATTGAACAGGGGCAATTACTTTAGCACATTGCTGAGGAAATGAATACATAAACACAGGTGGGGTTCAAGGATTAGGTGCTTCTTGAGGCAATGGCAAGGTAATTTCTGGGAACATGGGCATAGGAGGCCTTGGGGGTAGTTTTCTAGCATCTATTAAGTTATTTTCAGCCTTTACTACCAACTCATAAGCTTCTGGTAGTGTCTGACCTCCAAGGGATTGGATCATCACTAATATATCTAAGTTTAAAGCTTTAAGGTAAAACACAATAGCCATACCTGGTAATGGTCTTGCCATAGCAGGAATTCTCTCCCAAGTCTTTTGAAATCTTGAATTAAAATTAGTCATAGCATCTTGTGGTGCCCTTTTGATGGTGATCAATTGTTGCAGCAAAGAAGATTTATCACCCTTTTCTTTAAATCTTTCAAAGAAAGCATCACCAAGTTGATCCCATGTAGAGATTGTGTTTGGGGTTAAAGATCTATACCAGTCCAAAGCCTTTCCTTTCAAAGAAGCTGCCAACAGTCTTATAGCCACATTTTGTTGAGTGATCACATGCACTGCACAGACATCAGATACATCTTGCAGATGTTCCTCAGGTGTCTTGAAATCTTCCCCACTGAACTTAGGCAGAGCCTTCAGAGAATTGGCTGGGATAGCATCCCAAGTGGCTGGTGGTATTGGGAGAATTAGAGGACTACTAGTGTTCCAATTTGCATAGTTCCTTGGGGATACAGGTGCTCCCATATTTGTTCTTGGTGCTGCTGCAAACTGATTTACTCTTCTCCTTGGATTAGCTATCAGTGGTGGCAAAAGAATGCCTGGGTTAGCAGTAGATTGAGCTCTTGTTATAGGTCCACAGCTCTAACTTCCTATGGCTTTCTGGCTCATACAATCTTGACAGTAATTTCAAGAAATGGTCCCACCAAGTGTGCCAAAAACTATTGATGTGTAAAATTGTGTAGGTTCCAACACCAACATGGGAAGTTTCAGGAATGTGGGACTTGCTACCTAAAACAACCTCCAAATTTTAAAGAAGCTAGCTCTTCTCTCTCTAAAATAGGTTTTAGGGAAAAGGGGAGAAACTTAACAAAATTAAAGATACATTAAAGTAAATCTATCTATGGTGATGTGCCAAAATAAAGTGTTTCTCTCAACTAAGCATAGTGAAACTATCCTTATAATTTAGTTACATCAAAGAGCAGATACTACATGATTAACATAAATAGATGAAATGAATAAACTCAAAGGCTCACAATCAGACAATTTGCAATGACACAGAAAATATCAATCAAGGCACAGAACTTAGTTTTTCTCATTAATTTTCCAACAACATAAGAGACACAGATACATGCACAGTTACATTTACTTTCTGAATCAAGAATAACAAAATAAAGGCAAATGATATTCCCTGGTCACAACAAAAGTCTCAAACTTCTCTTCTTAAATCTCTAATAGAAAACTCTGTAGCAAAACTATCTCTGAATGAATCTAGAATTCTAACTTCAAAAACTAACTCTCGATCATTACAAATGTTACATATTTATAGCACAAGATTGATTCTACATTGTCTGCATAATTGAATCCCAACGGCCTAACTGAACTGGAGCTAACTAGAAGTCTCTGACACTTAAGATCTTTCGGATCCACAAACAGTTACATTTTCTGTAAGTCCATTGGTTGTGACAAAATATGTATGGCGCATCTCCTTCTATAACGAATAGACACTTGGTGGCTTCCGTACTCTTTAAACAATGAATTTTGAGACACATGGCAGCGTCCGCACGCATATAACTTGAAACTTCTTCATTTCTCAGGAGAAATAGGAAACTGACACACGACAGCTTCTGCACCAATTAGAAACAATACGTGTCTTAGTCCGCACCTCTTTACTAAACTATGTCTTTTATGCTCGGGTGGCCTCCACTTATGACAACTGTCGTGATCCGCTCCTCTAAAGCTTAAAGACATACTTAAAAATGGGGCCCACAACTCTTTGCTTGCTAGCTTTTAAACAGGGACAGGTGGCAACTTCTGTAGCACTGCTGACTGGTACATGGCAGCTTCTGTACTCTTCTTCAAACATTAGAAACCTTTTTGAGACTCACGTGGAGGTCGACACATGTCAGGCTCTGCATCATTGAAGAAACATTTAGTATTACTAGAGAAAAGGGGCAAAGGCTTTTATCATTAGCACTGCATTCACCACATGGCACATTCTGCATCACTGAAACTTTAAGAGCTGGGCCCACCACCATCCTTTACATACCAACAAAATATCAAAACAGATATATAGAAACTGACACTTGGCAAGCTCTGCAGCTACCACAAAAGACACATGGTGCCTTCCGCGCTCCTGCTAAAACATTTAGGGAGTGCCTCCGTGTATGACACGTGGCGCCTTCTATAATTTGTAAGTTAAAACACAATAGAAACATCCTCTGCTACATGGCACTCTTCGTGTTAGAGTTATAACTTAGAAACAAAATGCGGCTCAAAACAGGGGCTCGACACTTGGTGGGCTCCGCGGCTCTAGTAAAATGAAACCCTCGCAGCAACTTAGAAACATTCAGGGCTCGACACTAAAACCTGCAGGTGCACTACTAAAACAAAATGTAGAGTTTTATACTCTATAGTATGTTTTGGGACATACAAAGCAAAAGATACAAGGGCTATATACATCATAGACTTGAAAGGGCTTTTAAGCAATGATAAGTCAATGTATGTTTCGCGCAATGTATATATCAAACATACATTGTGATATACAATAGTTTATACAAGCTAGAACTCAAACAAGTTTAAAATACGATTAATACAATGCGTTACGCCCGAATTGTATATTAAAGGTTACATATAATGCTTTATACATTGCTTTACATGGTGGAACATACAAGGGCAGAATCTAAAAGGGGATAGGCATGGAATATTCTTTGTATGTACATGCTTGTATGTAGGTGATATACAAGCCGGATTTGAAATGGAAATTAAAAATAGAGAATTTCTTGCATATTTTGGTGCTTGTACATTAAAATATACAAGCCTGATATACAAGAGGGACATGCACTTGCAATATACAAAGATTTGAATAGGAAAAGGGCTGGAAGGTGAAGCGATAAGATTTTTGAGGCCATTTCGGAGCCTGAATGCATGTTCCTGGTCAATGATGGTTGACCCGACTGGTTTTAACGATGAGTGTGCATTTTGACATGTGATTT
Organism: Cunninghamia lanceolata; assembly: GCA_027924645.1. Classification (NCBI taxonomy): domain Eukaryota; kingdom Viridiplantae; phylum Streptophyta; class Pinopsida; order Cupressales; family Cupressaceae; genus Cunninghamia; species Cunninghamia lanceolata. The sequence continues at coordinate 6,884,506 of BSBN01000458.1, forward strand.
TCACATATTTAGGGCCCGATACTTGTGTTTGCATGGTCATAGCTGGATTTAATAACTGTTTATCTTCCTGCAAGTTTATTAGGTGAAATGGTATTTATTGCTGGTCTGTTTTTGCAGGTTTGCAGTTGAGGAAGAAGCTGAAGCTTAATGGTGATGACGTCATGGAAGGGAGATCCGATCTCAGGAGTAGAGGAAGATAAGGATGAAGGGTGAGGAAGTCAAGGCCTTCAATGATGAAGACAAAATGCAGATGGAAACATTATTACAGCAGACAACAGAACTTATTTTTGAGCCGCTAAGGTTTCCAGAAGGACTATTTCGCCCAGATTTGATGTATGCTTAGAGATTTTTTTTGAGAGACGGGTTCTCCACCATTTAATGCTGTAACTGGAGGTTTGAACCATTGTTTAACTAGGGTTTTGAGTGGTATTGTGGACAATCAAGTCTATATATTGTGCCTCTCTAGATTGTAATAAGGTTACATAGGGATTTTTTAGAAAATAGCTAGCAGTTGTAGTTTATCTCAACTTTTAGAATAGAGGGACCTTTTAGTTTAGAAGTAGAAGGAGGTCGCCTGTGTCTACAACAAGGAGCGTGTGGAACATCCTGCCTCCTTGTTGTATCTGTAAAGCTTGTAAGTTTTCTATAATTTGACCAATGAAGCTAAGAGTCATTCAGACATTGTAAATCTTATATGACTGTCTATTTCTAATACAATTGAATCTAGAATTCTGCATCTATCTTCTGAGTGTTTTCTGGCTCTTCATTATGTTTGAAACATTTTCTCTTAGAGCTTGCAATTTTAAGTGTATGTTTGTGAAAATGCTCAGAATTTACACTTAAGGTTTTGTCTGTGGATTCGATCAATTTGCTGCATTATTTACAAAGTGCATAATAGAACAATTAGATCCTTTGATAGAATGAATGAAGTTTAGATTAGATCTTTCTAACTTTTCCCAACCCATCTGACAATACTTAGCTTAAAAAGCGGGAATTTAAAGGAAATTGTCTTATATTTGAAAAGTATGCATAACCAAGTTGAAAGTAGACAGTTTTCATAATATTGAAGAGGAGAAAGCTGTAATAATTGAAGAAAATGCTTTAAAGCTTTGCAGCATAGTGACACTTTTATGCAAGAGAATGAATAACATGCTGATTTTTTATGATCTTTTGCATAGTTTGAGTCCAGTAAACCAACAAGAAACCCTAAATCATGTAAGGCCCCTTGAACATTATAGCTTCACATCAACCAACTAAATTTGCCCAATAGGGCAAGACCTGACCATATTAAACTTGGGATTAAGCAAATCTTAACCGGCTTCTTCATATCTTTCAAGTCAGTCAGGTTTATTTTATGTGAATTTTAACTACTGTTATGACTGTGTTAAAAAAATCATCAATATTTTTCTACCGCTAGAAGGAGGGCCCTACTTGAGTTAGGATTTGTTTCAAGTAGAACTGGCTCATAACAGTGGTAGAGTGACTAGGTCTAGATCCAGTTCTGGGGATATATTTGTGCAATTACTTGATATAAGGTGAAGTAAGAGTCCTTTGATCTAGAACCCTAAAATAACTCACCCAGGAGGCTCATCTAACACACCCCCTGGATTACGTTATACTATCCATAACTTTGTGAGTCCTGACATTTCTTCATTTAGATCTTTAAATCTTGGTTCAGGTACTCCTAGAGGTCCTAGCCCTCCTAGAAATCCTATACCACCAGTAAATCTAGGTATTTCTATAGGTCTAGGTTAGGCACAAGCACCTGCAATGGCTTATTTCAATGTTCATTCTCCAATAGCATTTCCTGATTATCATGAGACGCCCAAAAATCCTAAGAAGATATGTCCTAAATACCAGTTACATCAGGATTCAGAAGATCATATTAGAATATTCAAGGAGGCATGATTTAGGGCCAGATTAGAGCATGAGGATGTTGTGTGCAAATTGTTTCCCTACACCTTCAATGAAAAAGCATCTAACTGGTATGTAAATTTATCCAATGGTTATATTTCTTCTTGGGCACTTATGGAAGAAGCATTCCTGTCTAGATTTAGAGGACCCATTGATCCTTGCATCTTGTATCATAAATTGGCTACCATAAAAAGAGGTGAGGCAGAGTTGATTGATAATCTCAATGACAGATTTCAAAAGGCCTACTCTAGGTTGGTAGACCCTTACACCGTGGATGATGATACCTTGTTAGCTATGTACTATGCTGCCTTGGATCCTTTAACTACCATGTTTTTCAAAAGAAAACCTGACATAGATTCAATATCCAAAGCCTATAAAGAGGTAGCCTCAGTAAACCAAGAGATGAGGCATACAACTTATAGTCCATTTGTTAATGGAGGAAATTTTGGGGTGCAAAATCAGGCACAACCTTGGAATGGAGTCCCTATGCATCACACCCCATTATTAAATCCAGTTCCTACATACACACCTATGTATAGTCCTACCCCAATCCAAGCCATAGCTCCTTACATGGGTAACACTGCTAATAACAGTCAGAATAGTGGTCAGCCTTTTTTCCGACCTCCTAGAGATACAACTGTGGCAAAGGCACAAGAGGAAAGGGAAAAAATCAAAGAGATCACTACACACTTGAAAAGATTAACCACCAAAGTGACACAACTAAGAAATGAGAATCTCTATGGAAGGGGCAACCAAGGATACAATCAAAATTAGAATTATAACCAAGGCCAAAATCAGAACTATAATTCAAATCAAAATTAGCACTACAATCAGAGCCATATCCAAAATAATAGCCAAGGCCAATGTTCAAATTAGAGCCAAAACTATAATCAGCACCAAGGTCATAACCAAGGGCAACCAATGCAAAATAGAGGGCCAGTGATAGATAATAGGGCCTGGGGTAATAATAACAAAAATTAGAATCAACCTAGGCCACCCAAAGCATGGAACACTAGACCAAACAATGGTAGTCTAGCTTCTCCTTTTGAGAATATAGATAATCATGATGCAAAACAAACAACTGGCATCCAAATGGCCAATACATCACTAAAGAATTGGTGTAGGTTTGACAATACCAATGCCCATGCTGAGCTTGACTGTCCACAGTTCCATTTGGCAGCTAGCATTTTTAACATAGATGTGCAGCCTCCTACTTCTGAATTTATCATTCCCAAGGGTAATGAGGTAGTACCCTCAGGGTATGATACAACTTTAGTTTTAGAAACATTTACCTTTGCAACTACAAAAGAGAGAAGATCAATTGTTAGAGGATGAACCATACTTCTATGAAAATCTTTATCCTAAATCAACCTTTGTATTAAATGCTTTTCAGTTTCCCTTTGAAACTGAAAATGAAGTACTGACTGAAACATAAGAGGTGCAGACCTTTCAACAGACAAATAAAAACCGCACCTACAATTTAAGGAACAACATTAGGCCAAGAGGACCTTTCACCACTTGCATTCCTCCTAACAACTTCAATACACCCCCAGATCAGAATGCTAGCAACAATCCCACCATACTTAAAGCTAATCATCATACAAACAGTGGAACAATAGTACAAAAGGTCAAAATGAGTATAATTGAAACCATAGAGACAATAAGATTAATGAGTTAATTGTTAGAGGAAATAAAGAAAATTAAGGTCAGTATACCTCTGAATGAATTATTGAAAACCCCAAGGATCAGAAATACTTTTATAAAATCTCTAGATACATCCATGACAGATGAGGTTGCTGTTGATATAGTTGTTCCTAATAGAGATTCACTGCCTAAAGAGAAAAGTAAGAAAGTTGAGCACCCTTCCAATACAAATGTAGTAATGTATGCTGATAAGAAGGATGCTCCTCCTTTCTTCTTAACTGTTAGATTGTGTGGGAAGAACATACACAATTGCATGGTAGACTCTGGTGCATCAGCCAATGTAGTACCCTTAGGGATATGTAAAACTCTAGGGCTGACCCCCACCAAATCTGCCAAGGTTGTCACACAGTTAGATAAAATTGAGGTTAGTGTGATAGGAGAACTGATGAACATTCAGATGCAATTGGCTTCAGACCCTAGGGTAAGCCAATTCATTGACATTCAAATAGTGGATATACCTATGAATTATGGAATGTTGCTAAGTAGGGATTGGTCCAAAACATTAAACGGATATATGGCCACTAATTTTTTGCATATGTGGCTACCTTGGAGAGGTGTCCCAAACCAGATTAGAATAGAGGTAGAACCCAGGATGAAACACATGATAATAGAGTATAATCAAACTAATGAAATATTATATGTTTCTGTTGAACCTGGTGTTTATAGGATTACTAACAATGGGGTACAAATTGAAGAGATCATGATGTTAAACTTTAGAGAAAAACATGTCAGCAGTGAGATAGCATTATTCATTGAGTCTGATGGAAATTCTTCGGATGAAGAAAATAGTGCAATGAACAACTTTGGTCATGCCATTAGGCAAGAGATGGAAGAGTGCATTAAACAAAATCTGCCAGCCTAATGTAAACTGTATAAGGATAGATGTAGAGTTTACGATAGGCCACATTCTAAGAAAAGTTGTGGAATGTGCAAAGACATCATTGAATATGAATACAAAAAATGCACGAGGAAGGTAGGGCTACAAGAGGGAAATGTGAATCCTAATCAACCATAGAGATACTTTTAGAGTAATGTAGATGCTCTGATTTTAGATTTAGAAAAGGAAAGAGTAAAGGACAAGGGTAGTTGTCTTTCTAATTTACAAGCTGAAAATACACATATGCAAGTTGACCAAACAGAAATACCCATGAATAAATAGGCCAGCACCTCACAAGTAATAGAAGGGACAGGGCATGCCAAGGTAAAAGGTCAGAAAAGTAAAGATGGCATGTGGACAATCAAATGTGACAGGTCCAAATCAAAACAAGGCGCAGGTGTAGGTGTTGAACTCATAGATCCTTAGGGTAAATCATATCTAGCGGCATATAGACTACAATTTTCCTATACTAACAATATTGCTGAATATGAAGCCTTAATTTTGGGACTTGTCATGGGAGTCAAGAAAAAAATGAAAATGATTAAGGTATTTTTAGATTCTGAGGTAGTGGTCAGACAAGTAAGGAAACTATATGCTTGCAATTACAAGAAAATGATTTGTTATAGACATAGGGTATGGGGTTTAATAGATTCATTTGATGCTTTCAACTTAGAGCATATCCCTAGAGAACTGAACCATAGGCCTGATGCACTAGCAGTTGCTACTAGGACACTAGAACCCTCGACACTGTCAGGATTGAGGTGATTTGCTATTGAATTAGTTAATGTTCCTTGTATCCCAGACAATGTTACACATTTTCAGGTATTTGGGGGGATTAACAAATTATTGATTTTCTAACTTGTAATGAGGTATTTGAGGCTCAAATCATTAATGAACAAGAAAGGCCTGAGATAACATGGGATGAAGAAGATATAATCAACTTGAAGAGCAACTTCTTACCCAAAGGGGTAATTGAATTAGAGCATATTTTTGACTTTGATGGGGTAGTAAAACATAAAGACTTGCCCAAAATAGAAGGGGGTAAGTGTGATTCACACAACTTAGGGACAAATCAAAGTCCACAAAACGTGCTAATTGGAAAGGCTTGCTCTAAGAAAATAAGAAAATAAATTTTAGATGTCCTGAGAGAATACAAACACGTCATAGCATGGACATATGAAGAATTGAAAACATATGATACGTCCATCATAACCCACGTGATACCTTTGAGACCAGATCTTAAACCATTTAGGCAGAAGCAAAGGCCTGTGAACGCCATTTTAGAGCCTTTAATCTTCGAAGAAGTAAAGAAGTTATTGTCTGATAGAATAATTTTTCCAATCAGACATTCAGCCTAGGTAGCTAACCTAGTACCAGTAAGGAAGAAAAACAGAGACATCAGGTTATGCATAGACTTTAGAAATTTGAACAAAGCATCTGAAAAGGGTAATTATCCCCTACCTCCAATAGACGAAGTGTTGCAAGTAGTGAATGGGGCAAAGATGATGTCTTTCTTAGATGGTTTCTCGGGCTATAACCAGGTCTTAATAGATAGAGATGATAGATTAAAAACCACCTTCACTTGTAAATGGGGAAATTATGCATATAGAAGAATGCCTTTTGGTCTGATCAATGCAGGTGCCACTTTTTAGAGAGCCATGGACATTGCATTCTATGGGTTATCAGGTAAGTGCATTGTTGTGTATATGGACGATTTGACTGTGTATTCCAAGGATCCATCCACTCATGCTGAAGATCTTAGGAAAATACTTAAATGATGTGAGAGGTACGAAATTTCCCTTAACCCTAAGAAATGTTCATTTGGAGTAACTAAAGGTAAATTACTAGAGCATGTCATTTCTGAAACTGGAATATCGATTGACCCAGATAGAATAGAATCAATAAAAAATTTACAAATACCAAACAGTAGGAAAGAGTTGAAATCATTTTTTGGTAATATTAACTTTGTTCAAAAGTTCATCATGGGTTTTGCAGAAATCGTGTAGCCATTAAATGCCATGTTGAAGAAAGATGCACAAATGGAGTGGACACCTGTAGCTAGGGCTGCATTTGAAGATATCAAGTGGGTCATTTCTGATGCCCTTGTATTGACAAGTCTAGACTACATAAAGCCATTTTACATATATTCCTTTGCATCCTCCCATTTAGTTGCAGCTGCCTTAACGCAGAAGGGTGTAGACAATGAAGAAAAACCCATAGCTTTTATGAGCGCGCCATTGAAGGATGCACAACTGAGATATCTAGATACCAAAAGACAAGCATTCGCACTAATGAGGGCCGTGAAGAAATTCAAGCATTATATTTTGCGCAGCCAGGTCAAAGCCATAGTGCCAGACGCAACAGTAAAGATGCTGCTAATGCAGAATAAACCTGGGGAAAAGAGGGCCAAATGGATCACCACACTGCAAGAGTTTGACATGGAAATCATTCCCATGAAGCTAGTCAGAGGGTAGGTGTTGGTGCAAACAATAGCAAACACAAACCTAGATTTGCTAAAATACCAGTATGTACTGAATTCCCAGGACGCATCAGACTGGTATGGCAATTTAAATGCTTTTCTAATAGCTAGAAAGTACCCAAATAAGATGAAAGCTTCTCAGAAGAGAGCTTTGAAGATTAAAGCACAAAAGTATATGGTGCAGGGAGGTCTTCTATTCAGGAAGAACCATGATGGAATCTATTTAAGATGTCTAAACAGAGCTAAGGCGGATAAAGTGTTGATAGAACTGCATGACAAGTACGGAACTGGCCATGGTTCCCATCTAGCTACAACACATAAAATATTGAGGATAGGCTACTATTGGCCTATGATGTTCAAAGATATAGAGAGTCACATTAAGAGTTGCCACACCTATCAGACTGCAGCAGATAAGGGAAGAAATCAAGCCAATCCATTACAGCCTGTGATTGAATCAAGACCATTTGCACAATGGGGCCTAGATTTTATTGGAGTCATCAATCCTCCATCTTCTACAGGACACAAGTTTATACTGACGGTGATGGACTATTGTACAAGGTGAACTGAGGCCACATGCTGCAAGTTCTTCATGACTGAGGTAGTTATCAAGTTTCTTGAAGAAAACATCATAACCAAGTTTGGAACTCTCTATTCATTGGTATGTGACAACGGCCCTGCTTTCTCTTCTTTAAAGTTTTCTAAATGGGAATTTGAATATGGGATTGTTTTAAAGTTTTCTTCAAATTATTACCCTCAAGGTAATGGATTAGCTGAGTCTACAAATAAGATTTTGTTAGACATAATCAAGAAGCTAATTATAAAGAGTCCTAGAAAGTGGAATACCTTGTTAAAATATGCATTATGCATAGATAGGACCAAGTTTAAAACAACTTTAGCTAGTGCACCTTATCATTTAGTTTATGGGACTGATCCCATACTTCTAATAAATCTGAGAATACCAATCTGGAAGTTTTCCAATGAGTATTTGGGCTTTGATAATCGTAGGGAAGCCAGGATAGTACAAATGCTACAACTAGATGAGAAAAGAGGTCAAGCCATTGAGAAATTTGCCAAACACCAAGCAGTAATTAAGAGGTGGTTTGATAAGAGGGCAAGAGTCAAAACATTTAGGATATCAGACTTAGTGCTGTGCTGGGATAAAGCACATGAAAAGAAGGGGAGTCATGAAAAATTTGACAAACTATGGTTAGGTCCATTGCAAGTCTCAGAAATAATAGGAGACAACACGTTTAGACTCAAGACCTTGATTGGGGAAGATGTGCCATTACCAGTTAATGGCCAACATTTGAAACACTACTTCCAGGCTTGAGGTAAAGGGTGGTCCTTTTTTTTGTGTAATATAGTGTAAGTAGTGTACAATTTTCTTTTGCTGTTTGCTGTTGTAGGTTAGTTGTTTGTACAATTTTGTTTTTGTTTCTTTCTGTTTTGTTGTTTTGTTTCTGTTTTGTTGTTTGTACAGTTTTCATTTGCTTTGTTTTTATTTTTCTTGTATAGTTTGTTGTTGTCTCCTTAGCAGGGATCTTTGTTTTTCTTTAGAGTATTAAGGAGCAAGCTAACAACCATTGAAAATAGTATGAAATTTAGAATATTCAAGTTAATCATTTGCAATTTATGGATAACTTGTTGTGACTGTCATGAATGTAGAGAGTTGTTTAGCTTCTGAAATTTCATGTTCATTAATAGTGATTGAGAATTCAAGGGATGTTTCTCATGATGACACACCTAAAATACTTGGGTTTGTTGAACCTACCAGTGTAGATATTAGGTGAAAAATCTGAGGTTACCCTTGCTACCATTACAATTCTTAGCTTAATTTTAGCAAGTGACCATTCCTTGCATCATGAAGTTACAATTGCATCATCTTATGAAAAAATTTCTATCAAATATCAATAAAATAAAATAAAAATAATGAATAAATAAATAAAGTGGATTATACTAAAAATCCAAATTAAACCATCTAAGTAACTCTACCGGGGCTATGGATGCTCGTTGACAGTGGGGCTCTACTTAGGAGAATTGTAATGATAACCTTGTCAAGGCTATAGACGCTCACTGGTAGCAAGGCTCTATCCGGTCGGCTATGAGGGAATATCCTCAACTACATAGGCTAATATCAATCACTGGTTTGTTCAGCCGATCTTCAAGATGAGGATAATTAATCATGTGCACACACTTAAACTGAAAGTGAAAATTCATGCACCTTATTGAATACCTTAGGTCTCAAGTTGAATAACGATTTGCAGAAAAGATAGTTGGTAGTTATGGATTTTATTTCATTTAGTTTTCTTTAATGCTTTGAATTTAATTGTTTTGTTTGGTTGCTAGTTGTTGTGATGTTCACAATATGCCCCATTTTACCCCTTAGCAAAATGAGGACCCCTGCTATGGTTTTTTGCTTTTTGCTTGTGTGTGTTGTTTTGCTTGGTGCTAAAAGGGAAAAGGAGAGTGAAAATTGCAAACTTTATTAAAACTAGAGAAAAAAATGCATTTTCAGTACTATGGCATGATATGGTTGGATTCCTTGTGAAAAATGAGCTATGGTTGCTTTTTGAACCATCTTAAAATTCACCGTATTTTGCAAGTTATGATCATTTTGGTAAATGTACATTCAGGTTTGTATGTAGCATATACAATCCCTTTGTATATCGCTTTTGATATACAAGGTCCTTTGTATGTGCAGGGTCATTTTATACTTAGTCGCGTGGGCAGTCAGGTTTGCTATTGCATATACATTGTCTTTTGTATAATTGGGTTGCATATACAAGGCTCTTTACATACAAGTTCGCTTGTATGCAAAGTCCTTTGTATATCGCTTTCCATATGCAAAGTCGTTTGTATATGCAAAAGTTGATTATGTATCTTTTGACCTTGTATGCATTTGGTAGAGTTTATGCATACATACAAGGTGGACCTGAAATGGTTTTAGGGTTAGAATGAATGAATGTTTAAATTCCGTTGCATGTATCTCAAGTTTGTATGTTTGGGCAGGTCGAAATATGCAATGACTTATATAAGGCCGGACTTGAAGAATTATTTAAATAAGGTTGAATGATTGTATGTTTTGGGACATACAAAGCAAAAGATACAAGGGCTATATACATCACAGACTTGAAAGGGCTTTTAAGCAATGACAAGTCAATGTATGTTTCGCACAATGTATATATCAAACATACATTGCGATATACAACAGTTTATACAAGCCGGAACTCAAACAAGTTTAAAATACGATTAATACAATGCGTTACGCCCGAATTGTATATCAAAGGTTACATACAACGCTTTGTACATTACTTTACATGGTGGAACATACAAGGGCGGAATCTAAAAGGGGATAGGCACAGAATATTCTTTGTATGTACATGCTTGTATGTAGGCGATATACAAGCCAATGTGCAGGGTAAAATGAACAAGCTGGATTTGAAATGGAAATTAAAAATAGAGAATTTCTTGCATATTTTGGTGCTTGTACATTAAAATATACAAGCCCGATATACAAGAGGGACATGCACTCGCCATATACAAAGATTTGAATAGGAAAAGGGCGGGAAGGCGAAGCGATAAGATTTTTGAGGCCATTTTGGAGCCTGAATGCATGTTCCTGGTCAACGATGGTTGACTCGATTGGTTTTAATGATGAGTGTGCATTTTGAGCGTGATTTTCATAGATTTGGGGCCTGATACTTGCGTTTGCACGGTCACGACTGGATTTATTAACTGTTTATCTTCCTGCAGGTTTATTAGGTGAAATGGTATTTATTACTGGTCTATTTTTGCAGGTTTGCAGTTGAGGAAGGAGCTGAAGCTTAATGGCAATGACGTCATGGAAGGGAGATCTAATCTCAAGAGCAGAGGAAGATAAGGATGAGGGGCGAGGAAGTCAAGGCCTTCAATGATGAAGACAAAATGCATATGGAAACATTATTACAATAGACAACAGAAGTTATTTTTGAGCCGCTAGGGTTTCCAGAAGGACTATTTTGCCCAGATTTGATGTATGCTTAGAGATTGTTTTTGAGAGATGGGTTCTCCACCATTTAATGCTGTAACTGGAGGTTTGAACCATTGTTTAACTAGGGTTTTGAGTGGTATTGAGGACAATCAAGTCTATATATTATGCCTCTCTACATTGTAATAAGGTTACATAGGGATTTTTTAGAAAATAGCTAGCAGTTGTAGTTTATCTTAGCTTTTAGAATAGTGGGACATTTTAGTTTAGAAGTAGAAGGAGGTCACCTGTGTCTGCAACAAGGAGCGTGTGGAACATCCTGCCTCCTTGCTATATCTGTAAAGCTTGTAAGTTTTCTGTAATTTGACCAATGAAGCTAAGAGTCATTCAAACATTGTAAATCTTATATGACTATCTGTTTCTAATACAATTGAATCTAGAATTCTGCATCTATCTTCTGAGTGTTCTCTGGCTCTTCATTATGTTTGAAACATTTTCTCTTAGAGCTTGCAATTTTAAGTGTATGTTTGTGAAAATGCTCAGAATTTACACTTAAGGTTTTGTCTATGGATTTGATCAATTTGCTACATTATTTACAAAGTGCATAACAGAACGTTTGATCCTTTGATAGAATGAATGAAGTTTAGTTTAGATCTTTCTAACTTTTCCCAACCCATCTGAGAATACTTAGCTTAGGAATTTAAAGGAAATTGTCTTATATTTGAAAAGTATGCATAACCAAGTTGAAAGTAGACAGTTTTCATAATATTGAAGAGGAGAAAGCTACAATAATTCAAGAAAACCCTTTAAACATTTGCAGCATAGTAACACTTTTATGCAAGAGAATGAACAACATGCTGATTTTTTTATGATCTTTTGCATAGTTTGAGTCTAGTAAACCAACAAGAAACCCTAAATCACATAAGGCCCCTTGAACATTACAGCTTCACATCAACCAATTGAATTTGCCCAACAGGTCAAGACCTAACCATATTAAACTTGGGATTAAGCGAATCTTAACCGATTTCTTCATATCTTTTAAGTCAGTTAGATTCATTTTATGTGAATTTTAACTACTGTTATGACCGTGTTAAAACAATCATGAATAGGTACATATTTGATTAGTTGGGATGAGAGAGATAAAAGGGCAAGATGTTCCTCCTATGTTGACAATGTGGAGAGAAAGGTGTGAGCATGAGGCCACTTGTCACAATACTCTCAAAGACCAAAGAACAAGGATCAAAGAAGGAGTCCTTCTTTGTAGGGTTGTTGGAAGGAATCTAGGAACTATGAGACATGTGTCTCTAAGTGTCCTTTGACTATGATGGCATGGAAAGACCAAACTCTTAAGAATAGGAATGGCTAGAGGATAAATAGGACATGTGGATGAGGATAATTATATAATTAAATATTAAAAATATTCAATTATGTGTGCAACATGATGAGGTGTAAAGTGAGGTGGAAATGATGTAGATTTATAGAATTATGACTTTAGTATAGATGATTAATTAAATAATTTGGATTTATTCAATTAAGAATGGTTTAGAGGAATTTGGATGATTTAATTAAATAAATTACTTTTTATTTAATTTTTGGAAGATTAATGTGAATGTGAATCAGATAAATAAATTAGAATATTTATTATTGATAGAGGAATAGGAATAAACTAAATATTAAAATATTTATTTAATTCAACTCGAGCCATTTTTTAGGTGTATACACCTGTTACTATCTTCACTATGATTGGCGAGTCTTCTCCGTGCTTGGCATGTTTATTGTGGTTGTTGACCTTACTTTAATGCATGTATTGGCCTTGCATTTATACATACATTAAAGTGGGGGCTAAATGTTATGTCAGAAAAAGTAACCTTGGGGGCTTTTTCCTCTTAAGGTTTAGCTCCCAGGTCCTTTAGAATGCATTTAGAGCATCTTGCATGATTTTGATGACTCCTGATGAGAAAACCCTGAAGTTTCATGGTAATTGGCACTCAAGGGATGCACTTAACATAAGTCCTACCTGAATTTTTTTGGGGGGGAGGACTTGGGCACCCGCGCCCTAGTCCTGCCCTATTTTAGATTAGGACTAATTTCAAAGTGTCAGTTTATGACCATTATTTAGGTCCTATACCAACACAGTAAGTTTAAATTACAAAATTCTTAGCAGGAATGTTTGTAGTTACATATATAAGCATGATTAGGTTATCATTTGTAAACTAGATGGACAGTTTGATCGATAAGCTTATGTTAAAGTGATTCAAGGCATTCATTGTGTTGCAGATTAGAATTTGTGTTGTTCTTGTGTTTGTATTTGTAGATTTGGCATCCATCTCCTCATGGTATGAAGAGCATCTTCCTTCCATGAGATCTTTACTACAAGGTGATATCAATTGTGTTTTCTATCATTTATAATTTGGATTTTGCCTCTATCCCGCAAAGATATGCACTCTTTATCTGACAATGGTGTTTGGACAACTTAAATGTCTCTTCGGGGCTTGACTGAGGCAAGCCTCTAAACACCACAACCCCCAACCCATTTTTCCATGATTACAGGTTACAAGTTGCAAAAGTGAAAGAAGTGGAGTTACAGGAGAGCAGTGCAAATTGTTGGAATTGATGATTAGAGAAGAAAATAAGGACTTGGACTCAGGCACCTACTCATTAGTCCTCTAGATCCTGCATCTAAAAAATCTTTGGAACAATAGGAACATGTTACAGACAAGATTCCTAGATTCTGAAGAAAACTGTGGCACTAGACTAGGGCACCCACCCATTAGTCCATGACTTTTCCAGACACTGAACTTTGAAATCTAATATGCATTTGATTTTCATTTAATATCTTTATGTGTGATCATTTTCTGTAATTTGTCCATTTGATCATGAATTTATGAAATTAGGGTTTTGAGCATAATTGGGCTTAATTTAACAACAAATTCACACAATTCCAATCTTCCCATACGTTCTAAGTAACAGAAGATCTGTAGTAGAGTTTTGTACTCGGTTGAATGTCCTTGAATGTTTAGTGGTGAAAGGAGGATCAACACAAACCATTAAAAACAAACCCTCTTCACTTTTTACCCTAAACAGATGTGTTTTGATATGCTTCGACCATACTTTAATGCATGTACCGAATCATAAGATCACACACACATTAAAGTGGGGGTAAATGTTATGGAGGAAAAAGTGGATGCATGTCTTTTTACATCCTAGTTTAGCTCCTAGGCCCCCATGTTAACACTCTACATGCAAAATATGTTGAAAATAAGGAACACTAAGAGGGGGGGTGAATCAGTGTTCTGCAAAGCTTATTATTATGTTCCTTTATAAATTTACCACATATGTTCAAAAGAGAGAAATAAGAACATAAGAACAGTAACAACAAGATCATCACACATGAACACGAAGATTTTTACGTGGAAACCTGATTAAGGGAAAAAATATAGTGGGGTTAACCCACAAGATTTTATACTCTATTAAAAGTATTACAAATGGGAAGACACATGCCTTCGAGCACACTGCCCAGGGCTCATTGCTCAAAGGAGGCTCATTGCCTACAAGATCAATTACAAGAGTTTACTAAAATATTTGAACTAAAGAATAGAATCTAACAATGCAAGTTTACAATTTTGATTAGGCTCAATATATTGTCTTCACACACTTCATCTCTTACTATCTTATTTCACTGTTCTGCCATGATCTGAACCCTAGATCTCTTTTCTTCACATTTGTTGCTACTTCACTTTGCACCTCTCACTTCATATTCACACTCTCACACACAAAAATTCTCAAACTCATTGATTATATATATCCACAACATGGGATTGATGGTGATAGGTTGTCATTGATGTCAAAAGTGTGTTCAGTTGATGTTGCAAAGTTGCCATAGTTGTTGCAAGACATCAGGAGGAGATAGTTGTTCATTGCTTGGTCAGTTCACAGAGATGTGGAGTTGGTTTGGTATAATGTAGTATTGATGCTTTGCTTTGAAGGAGCTCAGTTGATTAAGGTAATGTTTAGTTCATAATGTTCATTTTGTGTGTCATGCTTCCTCAATCCACATGCCTCATTCTTCATGGTGAGCTATTAAGGTCTATTGGTATGATGTTGTAGACTTCATATCTTCCTCGTCAGGTCTATTGGTATGAAGTTGTATTGGTTTTGTAAAGAATGTTTGGTAAAGCATGGTTGATCAATTGAGTATCAATTTGGAGTTTATATGTGATGGTTTTTATGTCTTGCTAAGTTGAGTTGAGTTGTGTTGGCCAGAAGATCTATGTTGTGTAGAGTTGGATATGATCTTGCTTCATGTTATGATCAGCTTCTTGCTTCACATGAAAGGGTTCAAATGCATGGAAGATATCATTTATGATTGATAGGTTTGTAGGGCTTGTTTGTTCATTCATGACTTACTTAGCACAAGGACATAAAGAGGATAGATCACAACATCAAGAGTGATCACATCAGGAGGGTAGATCAGGAAGGCTTTTAGCATTCAATGCTATTTTAAGTTTGGTGTGGTGATGAAGAAACACACATTGTTCGTTCAATATAAGTAATTTTCTTTATAGTACTTATTGTTCATACTGCTGCAAGATGAGTGATATGATTTGATACATATTGTGTTTGTAGTGCTTACAAGATTTTGATATGGTGGTGTTTGAAGTATAAGTTATTTAGGGTTCATTTCACAAAGAGTTTTTGATGAATCTCTTGTTGACACTTTAATAGGTTTGATTTGTTGGTTTTCTTGGGATTGTCAAGTGTTGACAAATGTTCATCATTCATGGTCTGGACTATATAGAGGCATCACTTTTCATTCTCTGATGTTTTTTTTTGGAGGCATCTCCTATTTAGGATGTGAGCATAAGAGAACAAAAATAAGTCCTAAGTCTTAATGACTATCTCACTAAGTGCACTTTATGTCATATTTTTGGAGTGACATAGCATTGCAGGTAAATTCACTTAAACTAACCACCTAGAGGGTTCTTAAGACATGGTGGTGACCAACCCTCTTCCAAGCGAGACTTATGGCATCGGTCATCATATGATACATTAGGTGCTAATAAACAATCTAAGGTTGTTTTCAAAAGTTGTTTGAGCATGCATTGAAATATCAATGGACATAATTTAAATTGTCTCCCTCCCCCGTGCATTCAATTTGACGTGGTTGTGAGTGTCTTTTGTT
Source organism: Cunninghamia lanceolata (assembly GCA_027924645.1). Taxonomy (NCBI): domain Eukaryota; kingdom Viridiplantae; phylum Streptophyta; class Pinopsida; order Cupressales; family Cupressaceae; genus Cunninghamia; species Cunninghamia lanceolata. Next base: position 6,900,629 of record BSBN01000458.1, read on the forward strand.
ATGTGCAACTGCAGAAAGAAGGCTATTTTTAGCCAGTCTCAAGGGCAGATTTTTTGTGAGAATTAAAAGCATTTTTGTTTGAAGATTTCTTACTATTTTTAAGATTTCAACCATATGACTTAAGGCATCAAAAATAATAATGGAGGAAGTTTTCTATTTTTTATAATAAGCATTTTTTTAGTGGAGTCTTAATCCTTTATGAAGATAAGGATGCTTTTATTTTTTTTCTGATAGGGATGAAAAAAATCTATTCGAGGAGAAGAATTTTTTTTACAAGAACAGAGTGATGAATGTATTGAAAGTTTTTATTGATGATTTTTTTTAAGATATTATTTTTGTGAGAAATCTTGAAAAACAAATGGTAAATTATCTAGTGAGGAAATTGAATAGAAATATATATGAAAGTTCAATTCATTTTTATTGAAGGGTCACTGTGATATTTTTCTTATGGAAAAAATTTTGCAGATTGAAGGGAATTCCAAAATGAATGATTTTTTCATGTCAATACAATTTGATATTATTTTGCAGATAGAGGAAGATGAATATTCATTCAAAGAGGAGGGATATGTTTTTAGAATGGAAATTGATGGATGTTGTTTTGCAAAGAAGAGGAACATTAAGAGTCTTTTCATTCACAATAATTTTTTAGGTGCATTGATGCAACTTCATAAATTGACAGAGATGAAACATACAGAAGATAAAAAATATAGAGGTTGTATATATATATATAGTGTGAGATAAAACATTTAGCACGAGCTTTATTTTCAAAGAAAAGATGAGAGGATTTATGTGTATATACAAAGATGATTTAAATTATTTTGCAGATTTGTGTTAATATTTGCAGAGACACATGTTTGTACAAAGAAGCCAAATAAATTTGCAGAGATATCATTAAATTTGTGTAGAGATTTTAGTGTAAGGATACAGTTGTAATGAATATGAATTTATATGAAGACAAATTGTATGACATAGTTTGAAATTGAATGTGCAGAGATAATTATTTGCAGAGATTTGTAAAAGGAGTTTGTTTTCAGAAGTGTGAAAAAGAAGATGGTCTTGATTTGAAAATCAAACAGGAAGTATAAGAATGTGTGATGAAACACAGAGTATACATTGGTGCAAATCAGATTGAGTGGCAATCACTTCTTGCACACTTTGTAGGTTGTTCTGTATTAGGGGTTGGTGCTCCTTGAAGTTGGTGCTTCTAAAATATTAGGGGTTGGTGCTTCTAAACATTGTAACCAGTGAGGTTTTTGATAAAGCTAGTGAGGCAGTTTTGGAGTGGTTTTTCTACCCCTGGAGGGTTTTTCACTTGTGCAAATCTTGTGTCATGATCTTCTCTGTGTGTGTATGATTTTCTCATGAGGTTTTGTTCTCTTTCTTCATTCTTAGTCATGTGCATATGTGTTTGACAAATCAATGATATCTTTCTCTGTGTATTGAAAGTTAAAGTTTGCAAAAAGATTTAAAAATTTACACAACACTGATTCACCCCCCCTCTCAGTGTTGTCTTGGACTCCTACAATTGGTATCAGAGCCAGGTTCCCTTTTTGAAGTCTAATAGGCTCGGGTAGGTCCTGTGTGTGGAGTTCAATGGGTAAGTGCAGAAGAAATAAGAGCAAGAAAATTGTCAAGTCTCAGACTAGTCAAAACTCTTCATCTTTATCAAATTCAAAGGTTGATATAGAAATTGTTGATATAAATGTTCCTCAAGTTGAATTTGATATTGTATTAGAAGAAAAAGTTCCAGGAGTTCCTCAGTTTGATGGTTCAAATTTTTTAGTTTGGTATGTTAGAATGCAAATTTATTTATCCTCTTTAGGATATGATGTTTTAATGTCAGTTGAGAATGGAAATGACAAAGAAGCCCTTGAATGTAATCATATTGCAAAGAATGTCATATTGTCTACTCTGTCTAATGATGTTTCTTGTAAAGTTATGGATTGTGTTACAACTTAGGATATGTGGAGGAGATTGAAAAGAATTTATCAAGATAATGATAAAGAAGAGGACACTCTGGGGTGTGAAGAAAGTGGCAATGAAAGGAGACTTTCGAATGAAGGAGTTGAGGTTCAAACCCAATCAAATTAAGAAGAAGCTAACATCACAAGTGATGGTGATTAGGAATATGATGAACATGATTGTGAGATTGATATGGAAGGAGAGCTCATATATGCTCTAACTGAACTCAAGAAATATAAGAGAGAGAATCAGAAACTAAAATTGCAGCTGCAACAAGAAAGAGAATCTAAAGACAAAACACTTTTAGACCTTAAAAGTGTATCTTTAGACCTTGAAGAGGCCAGATGTCAGATTATAAGTTTAAAGACATATATTGATGATTCAGATAAATTAATTGCTAGATTAAAGACTGAAATTGAGGAAGCCAAGAGGATAGCAGATGTTTCGAAATCTGACCTTGAAGTTAGAAGGATTGAGAATATGAAATTAGAGGGTGATATTATCAATCTGAGAAAAGAGTTTGATGGTCTCAAGGCTTTATCTAAGAAATATCAAGTGTTTGAAGATAGCTCAAACAAGTTGCATGAGATGTTGGGCAAACAGAAGCATCATAAGGAGACTACTAGTCTAGGATTTGAAGGGGAATGTTCCAAAGCTAGAGAGACTCCTAGAAGGAAAATTGATTTAAGTCATCATGTTATTGCCACAGAAGGTAAAAGGAAGAGTGAAGCTGAACAGAAAACCAGAGATAAATTTGTACACAGTCAAAGAAGGAATTTCAGAAAACCTGCTGCTATAAGACAAGCATACATGTACAGGTATAACTATTCATTTAATGGTTATTGTTATACTTGTAATCAATTTGGACACAAATCAGTTAATTGCAGAAGGAATACTGATATTGTTTGTTACAAGTGCAATAATGTTGGACACATTCAAAGAAATTGTAAAGTATATAGAAGGTACGATCTTGTTTGGAAGCTTAATATGAGTGCTCAAAGGTACTATCAGTCAATTGATTATGATTGTAACATAGTTTGTTATAATTGCAACACTCAAAGCACACAATTACAGAATGTATGCTTCACATGATTTGAAAAAGCTGAAAAGAAAAGAAGGCATAAAGGTTTGGACAAAGAAAGAACCTGTAAAAGTGTGGAAGCAAAAATAGAGTCATGAGAAGGCAAATCCTAAACTTGTTCATCCTACACAAGTTACATCATCAGTTGAATAATAGATAGCAAGAAGTTAGGGGGAGTTGTTCTTGTTATATCATTTATCCCCAAGAAGTTACAGGAGGAGATCAGTTGATGTTTATCAATGTGATGATCTTGTTTTATTTATCATGCTTGCTTGATAATGTTTGAAATGAAGTTTCTAATGTTTTTGATTTTCAGTGTATGTCAGTAATACAGGTGTTCATGATCAGTGACATGTTTAGTGGTTCATGGTGCATATAAGGTGTTCAAAAGCTCTCTGCACAAAGAGTTTGATGATATTAAATAACTTGGTTGAGTTGGTATGATGTTGCAGTTCAATGAAATCCTGATTTGGTGAAGTGTTTGTTTTCATGCCAAAGAGATTAAGATATTTCCAAAATCTCTTATTAGATATTAGCATGTGTTGGCTAAGATGGCTAAAAATGAAAAATTCAAATCATAGCACTTATCTCTGCATTTGGTTTTGCAAAGTGTTGTGCAAGAAGAACTTGTTGTGCAGTCTTGATGGGCTGATTTGAATTACAAGGTTAAAAAGGGATTAGTTCTTATGTTGTGAAAACTGTCTTGTGCAGAATAGGAGGGTGATAGTTCATGTTGGAAGCCTTGGCAAGGACATCTCTTGTGTGTTATTCATGTCATCATGGATTGTGATTCATACTAATTTTTATTGGTGAAAAGTGTAGTCTTTGCATGAAATTCAAGTTCATATAATTCATATCAAGGAGTCAAGTTTGATGATCATATCTATTACTTTGTTGAGTTATGTTTTATGACATGTGTCTTGGAGCTTTCAGGTGTTTTGAAGATAGTGTCAAAAGAAGATGATAACCTAGAGATATTAAGGAGTTTCTGGTGTGATAATTTCACATGTTTCATTGATGGTCTTCCTCACTAATATGTTTCAGACAGAGTTCTTCAAGCTATGACATTGATGGTGATATCTTGTATTTCATCAGAGGAAGTTAAAGGTATGTCTTGAATCTGCAATAGCAAATGATAATGTTCAACAAAGTTTGTCATATGTTAGCTTCAAGATTGTTATCATCATAAACCATTACTTGTTCAAAGGTTAACAGGAGTTTATGTCTTCAAAGTGCTCATAATTCAATGTGATTATAATTGTTATGATCATGCTATAACATCTTTCAGTGGAGTTGTTCTCAGGGGGAGTTAATTGAGTCTTTGTCATCAATGTCCAAAAGGGGGAAAAAGATAAATTACATCATAAAGTTTTGCCATCAATGACAAAGGGGGAGATTGATGGTGATAGGTTGTCATTGATGTCAAAAGTGTCTTCAGTTGATGTTGCAAAGTTGCCATAGTTGTTGCAGGACATCAGGAGGAGATAGTTGTTCATTGCTTGGTCAGTTCATAGAGATGTGGAGTTGGTTTGGTATAATATAGTATTGATGCTTTGCTTTGAAGGAACTCAATTGATTAAGGTAATGTTTGGTTCATAATGTTCATTTTGTGTGTCATGCTTCATTAGTCCACATGCCTCATTCTTCATGGTGAGCTATTAAGGTCTATTGGTATGATGTTGTAGACTTCATATCTTCCTCATCAGGTCTATTGGTATGAAGTTGTATTGGTTTGGTAAAGAATGTTTGGTAAAGCATGGTTGATCAATTCAACATCAATTTGGAGTTTATATGTGATGGTTTTTATGTCTTGCTAAGATGAGTTGAGTTGTGTTGGCTAGAGGATCTATGTTGTGTAGAGTTGGATATGATCTTGCTTCATGTTATGATCAGCTTCTTGCTTCACATGAAAGGGTTCAGATGCATGGAAGATATCATTTATGATTGACAGGTTTGCAGGGCTTGTTTGTTCATTCATGACTTACTTAGCACAAGGACATAAAGAGGATAGATCACAACATCAAGAGTGATCACATCAGGAGGGTGGATCAAGAAGGCTTTTAGCATTCAATGGTATTTTAAGTTTGGTGTGGTGATGAAGAAACACACATTGTTCATTCAATATAAGTAATTTTCTTGATAGTACTTATTATTCATACTACTACAAGATGAGTGATATGATTTGATACATATTGTGTTTGCAGTGCTTACAAGATTTTGATATGGTGGTGTTTGAAGTATAAGTGATTTAGGGTTCATTTCACAAAGAGTTTTTGATGAATCTCTTGTTGACACTTTAATAGGTTCGAGTTGTTAGTTTTCTTGGGATTGTCAAGTGTTGACAAATGTTCATCATTCATGGTCTGGACTGTGTAGAGGCATCAATTTTCATTCTCTGATGTTTTTTTTTGGAGGCATCTCCTATTTAGGATGTGATCATAAGAGAACAAAAATAAGTCCTAAGTCTTAATGACTATCTCACAACCGTCACTCACTAAGTGCACTTTATGTCATATTTTTGGAGTGACTTAGCATTGCAGGTAAATTCACTTAAACTGACCACCTAGAGGGTTCTTAAGACATGGTGATCATCCCTCTTCCAAGCAAGACTTATGGCATCAGTCATCATATGATACATTAGGCGCCAATAAAGAATCTAAGGTTTTTTTTAAAGTTGTTTGAATGCGCATTGAAATATCAATGGACATAATTTAAATTGTCCCCATCCCCCATGCATTCAATTTGACATGCTTCCGAGTGTCTTTTGTTATGTGCAACTGCAAAAAGAAGGCTATTTTTAGCCAGTCTCAAGGGCAAATTTTTTGTGAGAAATAAAAGCATTTTTGTTCAAAGATTTCTTACTATTTTTAAGATTTCAACCGTATGACTTAAGGCATCAAAAATAATAATGGAGGAAGTTTTCTATTTTTTATAATAAGCATCCTTTTTAGTGGAGTCTTAATCCTTTATGAAGATAAGGATGCTTTTATTTTTTTTCTGATAGGGATGAAAAAAAATCTATTTGAGGAGAAGAATTTTTTTTACAAGAACAGAGTGATGAATGTATTGAAAGTTTTTATTTATGATTTTTTTTAAGATATTATTTTTGTGAGAAATCTTGAAAAACAAATGGTAAATTATCTAGTGAGGAAATTGAAGAGAAATATATATGAAAGGTCAATTCATTTTTATTGAAGGGTCATTGTGATATTTTTCTTAAGGAAAAAATTTTGCAGATTGAAGGGAATTCCAAAATGAAATGATTTTTTCATGTCAATACAATTTGATATTATTTTGCAGATAGAGGAAGATGAATATTCATTCAAAGAGGAGGGATATGTTTTTAGAATGGAAATTGATGGATGTTGTTTTGCAAAGAAGAGGAACATCAAGAGTCTTTTCATTTACAATAATTTTTCAGGTGCATTGATGCAACTTCATAAATTGACAGAGATGAAACATACAGAAGATAAAAAATATAGAGGTTGTATATATATATAGTGTGAGATGAAACATTTAGCACGAGCTTTATTTTCAAAGAAAAGATGAGAGGATTTATGTGTATATACGAAGATTATTTAAATTGTTTTGCAGATTTGTGTTAATATTTGCAGAGACACATGTTTGTGCAAAGAAGCCAAATAAATTTGCAGAGATATCATTGAATTTGTGCAGAGATTTTAGTGTAAGCATACAGTTGTAATGAATATGAATTTATATGAAGACAAATTGTATGACACAGTTTGAAATTGAATGTGTAGAGATAATTGTTTGCAAAGATTTGTAAAAGGAGTTTGTTTTCAGAAGTGTGAAAAAGAAGATGGTCTTGATTTGAAAATCAAACAGGAAGTATAAGAATGTGTGATGAAACACAGAGTATACATTGGTCCAAATCAGATTGAGTGGCAATCACTTATTGCACACTTTTTAGGTTGTTTTGTATTAGGGGTTGCTGCTCCTTGAAGTTGGTGCTTCTAAACATTGTAACCAATGATGTTTTTGATAAAGCTAGTGAGGCAGTTTTGGAGTGGTTTATCTACCCCTGGAGGGTTTTCCACTTGTGCAAATTTTGTGTCATGATCTTCTCTATGTGTGTATGATTTTCTCATGAAGTTTTGTTCTCTTTCTTCATTCTCAATCATGTGCATATGTGTTTGACAAATCAATGATATCTTTCTCTTTGTGTCTTGAAAGTTAAAGTTTGCAAAAGGATTTGAAGATTTACACAACACTGATTCACCCCCCCTCTCAGTGTTGTCTTGGACTCCTACAGGGATTTCATCAACTACAGTCAGCCTCAAGAAAACTTAGAAACTTTTTCAGGATCACTGTTCTGTCGGCTAAATCCATACACAAACATCAATACAGACCAAAACCTATGTATTCAAGTCATCACACATGTCGGCCAATACCACTAGATCTCACAAATTACTCAACCAACAACTTCTCTTGATTTGCACAAGGATCAAACCCCAAGTCAACCTATTCTTCACTGGACTGAACTATCTAACCAAAACCTGATACTCAGATGCTTGTAACTTTCAATCACTTCATCACTGAAGGCTAAAAATTTGGATTTAGGTGGCCCTGACATCCCTTATCATTCCCTCAGATCCACAACATAATATGATTAACTTTGGAGAAATGCGGACCAAAGTGTTGAACCTTGTCATATGCTCTGTTCCTATCTATCTGGACTTAGACAAATCTACAATCTGACTTCTGGTATGATCAAATGATGCAATGTGGATGTGTAGGATAGATTCACTTTCCATCAATGACAACACCTGACATGCCTAGTAGTGTCTCTTGCCAACAATCTCCCCCTTTGGCATTGATGGCAACACTTAGTGAAAAATGACTAAGTGTTAGAACAACCCCTCCTTACTATGTACACTTGTGATTTCCAATGCTCCCCCTTAGTTGAATTCCTCATTTTCCACTGCTTTCCACTCCCCCTTTGACATCAATGGCAAAGGTTGGGATCCGCATATCAAAATTCATGCAAAAACTCTATTTACATGGGAATACAAACAATCCTTATGTATTATCTACATGAACTTAAACACACCACCAAAAATGTTTTTCAATAGTGCCAACTCACTATCCCAACTTTTATTTGTGCTACCCAAAACTGAAATATGACCACTGAATAAGAATGCCTATGATTCTACCTTCTGTAGATCAGTGGGATCACTTGAGAGAGCAACAACTTGAGCTTCTGTCAATGCATTGAACATTGTTTTTAACTTAGGGGAAATCAGTCCCCAGAGCTCATCCAATCTACTCATAACTTTAACCTTTTCCTTCTGCAAATTACTCAATTCATCAAGTAAACTTACTACTTAACATTCTTTAGTTATTATAGGCTCAATTAAAGGACTATAGGACTGAGAGATGTTAGACATTTTAAGCTCTAAGTCCTCCGTATTCTTCTCAATATCCTCAACAACTTTAGACCCAAATAAACAAAATTTTTACACATCTCCTCCTTCAGTGAGGGCATTTTGAATACTCTTTACACTAGTATCCAACATAATTCTATCATTGTCAATTATTCTTTTCAGTTCACTAAATCTTTTACCATTGAATTAATTATGGACTTTAACTTCTACTGACTTCTCAAAAGACTCAAAGTGAGTACTTACAGAATTTATCAGACTCTTCAATTGACCAAAGGGGGATGCTGATGAATCCTTCTAAAATGAGGGCATGATTTTCTCTAGAATGCTAGATGCAAGACCAAGCAACTCACTGTCTTCTATATGGAGCTTCAAGATTTCCTCTCTAGCCTTAGCTTGAGAGAAAGAGGCCAACTTCATCATCTATACCAGTGATAGATTATCAAAATTGATTGGACCTTGTATTATATCTGAATCTTTTGCAACTTGTTTGTCTTTCTCCAAAATTTCTTTCACTGCTTTTGTAGTGTCTCTTGCCCAATGTGATGTTTCAATTTTATGCTCATTAGGGCCTACATCTTTTCCCTTTCCAGAGTCAACCACATTTTCTTGCTTATCATTTTCACTCTTTTTCTCTGCTTCTACTCTCTCTGCATCATCAGCAATGTGTTGGGTGAATATTTTGTCGTCAACTCACTAACGACAAAATGGTTATATCAACCACAATGTGATGAGATAAATCTCTCCTCTCAATAAGGGGAGGTTCCCTTCTTACTGTTTATTGAAACAAAATAAAACTACTTTAAAATAAAAGTATTTACACTAGCTCTAACCATGTAGGGGGTGTGTTACATTCATCCTTTTCTCTTCTTTTAGAAAAGATGTTTAAAATGTTTCACAGTAATATTCAATAATGCTTCTACACTTCTAATATTAACCTAAACAGTAATCACCAATATTCTTGTGAGTTGAAGCACAAAGTCTTTCAACTCACTTCACAAAAAGATTCATGAACCAAATGAATAATCTCAAGCACAAAGTCTTCAAATTATTCCCAGAAAGATTTTATGAGTAACCATATCACTAGTTGGAGCACAAAGTCTATCAACTAACAATACCATTGATCCATGTGAATGTGATGAAAATAATAGCACGAAGTCTACAAATTCTCAACATGATTCATGTACAAAGTGAACAACTACAAGCTCAAAGTCTTTATAATCCTCCACCGAGAAACACTTTCAACACAGATAGATTCAAGGAAATAATATAACACAAAGTTTATATAACTTATCTTTAATTTTCTCCAATCGTAATAACCAAACACCACTTTCTCCAATCAATCAATAAAAGAAATAAGCAAAAGTTCCATATGTACATCCTCACTCATACAAATTCGATTCAACACAAAGTTTGATATCAAAATTTTCCTTCTTTATTGATTGGAATTAATCATACAATTTGAACACAAAGTCTCAAAGTTGAGTCTCAATTTAGGCAGCACTTTGTTGCATAGGATCCAAGATCAAAATTACAATAGAGGCCCTCTTTATTTATAGGGAGAAGCCTTGAGTTAATCTAAGCCTTGAGCTAATCTAGGAAAAAGTCTAACTACTTTGACTTATTCAGCAAAAGAGTCCTTTTTGACTTAGGACTTACTTTGTTCACACATGTAATTACATTTTGAAAAAATACATGTGGAAATGTCCAAAACAAAATATAAATTGCATATACAAAAATGAAAATAAACTAAGGCACGAAGAAGAATATCAGTTGCTGCCATCATTCTTCTTCAGGAAATTTTGGTACATGATCTGTACTACCGACATCTCATATACATAAGGTCCAGCCGTATTTTTCCTGAAATGGTATGAACCCTAAGAACTGCATCCTTGACTGCCTTTATCACCTTCTCATGCTTTTTGAAGGCATTGACCATCTTTTTTTGCAGAAAGAAACTTGTGATTTTTAGCTGTTGCTTGCAAAAACTACAAAAGTCATAATCTCACAGCTAGGGGAAAAATTGGTATTTTGGGAAAACTGTGTAATGTTGACCATGTTCACAGGGACGAGCTTGAAAGGGATAAAGAATGAGTGAGGCAAAGAAATGGACGAAAGTGGGATAAAGATAACAACTTGGAAAATTTTCTAAAGTTAGAAAATTTTCAGTGAGTGAGTGCATGAGCGGCAAAAATTGCCTCCCTTGCATGTAAAGGGAATTACAAGTGTCAGGGCAGCAAAAATTGCCACTCCTGCATGTAAGATAGAACTTTTGCAAGGAAAAATGTATAAGCAGTAAATTTTGCCACCAATGCATTTGGAGGTTAAGCAAAGGTTTTTTGTGTTGGAGTGGTGATTTCCACCACTATTGTATGAAATTCCAAATTCATCAAACTTGTGTAGGGGTGGTAAATTTGGCTGCCCTTACACTTAGGGTAAATCACACATAAGAAGAAAAACACAGGTGGCAATTTTTGCCGCCATCACATTTGGGTATTATTGCTAACACATGTATAAGAGGTAATATCATCCACTCGTACTTGTAAAGTGGCCTAAGACCAAAACCTAAGTTTAAACATATGCGATGGAAGTAGAACCACCGATCATAGATAAGAATCAGCAAAGAAAACAAAACTCATACTACTATTAGGATTTACATGTCAAATGGTGAAAATCACCACCCACAACAAAAACACATAAGGATTGAGGTAAAAACTAAAATAAAAACCCTTAAACGAAAATGAAATTTAAGAGTGAAAGAAAATGTAGAGAATAACGGGAAACAAGATGAAGAACAATGCCTCATTAAAAGTAAAAAGTGATTTGGGAAAAAGAGAAACATAAAATGAAACCATAGAGAAAAACCTACCTAATGATAACGAACAAAAGTTGATCTTTGCGCCAATCCTCAAATCTAAAAATCACACACCCAAAATGCAAATGGTGATCACTAGGGTTTTAACCAAACTCACGTGAGTGGCAGGAACATGTAAGATTAAAATAAGAAATAAAAAGTAAATAATAAAACATATAAATGTCTTTACAATCGCTCACACGGAGTGCATTAATTGCACTTAACATAACTCAAAGTTGGATGTTGGACATGCACTAGCGGTGAAATTTACCACTTTTACACTTAGCACAAGCAATATGCATGGGTGACAATATTCGCCGCCCCTACACTTTAACACAGAAAAAAATATGCTTGGGTTGCATATTTCAAGGACTAAAACATGCTTTGGTGGAAAAATTTGCCACCCAAGCATGAAAACAAAAATTTCTCTAACTCCTTAAAATTGCAAAAACTAGTTCAACAAATTGTGTGAATTTTGAGAAACCAAAATGAGAAGATACTCGAATGGATACTCAGGGGCGAGATGACTATGCACGAGGACAAGATGAATTGCCTCGATTTGCGAACTTAGAGTGTAGGCTACGAAATGGACAAGTTTCATAGGGGTCATCCTACAAAATGAGAACATCTAATTTTGAGGACAACACGATGTCTTCTGCATTCTTTTCAAGAGGATTTTGTGTATCCTCAGCAACAACATTATCAAATTCCTCAACATCTAGAATGGAGGAATCAACTCCATCATTAGTTTCTTCTTCTTGATCTTCCTTTTCCTTAACCTCTTCTACTTTCTGCCCTTTATTCTTCTTAGAATCACCTTCAGTAGAAGCATTCATTTTTGTATTTTCTTCACCAGATTGGTCCAGAGGAATTTAATTATCCTCTACACCATCAACCATCTCTTCATTTTCTTTCTTCAATATTTCCTCTTTCGGAACAGAGAAGTCATCTGCCTCAGCTTGTTGCTCATTTTCCTTCAACTCTTCATCATTTGGAATGGATGTGTTAGCATGAATAGGTTCTTTAGTGACCACATAGAACTTATTCTTGTCCAGGGATTTCTTCAAAATTTGTTTTTTTTCTTTGACAACTTCATCAATGTCTCCAATCATTAGCTTATTCATCCTAATTTTGCTTCTGAATTCATCTTTAACTTCTTTGCAAATTTTATTTGCTTCCTTCCTAGAGATCACCAGACATAGACTAGACAACACATGTTCTCTTAGCTCCAAATCCTTTGCTTTGGTACCTTCTTTTCTCATCTCCAAAATGTCACTTAGACTCTTAGGGATTTTTGACAAAATTTCCACAAGTGCTCTGTTGAAAGTATTCAAGTATTTGACAGTAGCATCCTCTAAAATTTTCTTGTTGATATTATCAAATTTGTCATAATATTTTGTTATGGGCTTCAAATTCCCATGAATAGTTATTGCCTTCACAATTTCTTCAATTGACAGGGTGGATTTTTCAACATGATTTTTAGTCTTTAGTTTTTTTCTTACCCTTATACTTCTGGAAGGCTTGTCTTTGGAAACCTTTGATACTTCTTCTTTCTCTGACTTTATGCTTCTGGAGGGCTTCTCCTTAGACACTTTAGTAGCCTTGGTGCCTAAGGCCTTCAACTCTTTAACCTCACCATCTGACTCAGTCTCTTCTTCATCCTCCTCTACACTGACATATGACCTTTTGTCCTTTACTTTTGTCATTTTTCCTTCCTTATCAGTAGGTTTTTCTTTGAATTTCTCTGCAATAGGAGAGGGTGATGCACCAGAGGTTGTACTAGAACTCCTAGTAGTCCTTGATTTGGGAGAGGATTCCACTAGAACACTTCCCTGTTCCCTGTCCTACTTCTCCTTCTCAGCTTTCTCTATTCTTTTCCTATTTTTTCTCACAACTTCTTTTGTTATGCCAATACTTTCTTCATACATTTCAACTTGCCTTTGGATCTTTCTCTTAGATTCAGGTTTTCATAGCTCAACATGCAGTTTCACACTAAGTTCACTATATGTACTAAATCTCTCAACTGAGGTATCTTTTGGTTTTCTCAGAAGGTGTTGAGCATACATTTCTAGTATTTGTCCATCAAATTCATACCACATGGGCATGATCCATATAGTCCTTGGTTCAACTATTTCCATCAAGCATTAATCTATTTCCACCATGAAACAAATTGTATCCTTGTACTTTTCTACCACAGATGTAGGGATTCTTTCCCTTGATTGCATCATGTTCTAAAAATTCTTGAAATATCCCAAAGAGTAGTCCTTTGGGCATTGGAGTCACCAATATTGTGCAAGTGCTCTCTTATTTGTATGGCAACAGGCTTATCACTGGTCCAACACAGGCTTTTCTTCTTGGGTAGCTCATTCATGAAATAGAAGAACAAACACAATACCAACATACCATACTTGAATGTATTCTTCTTGTCCTTCTTGATCTTGTTTAGATTCTCCATTAACTGGTTTTGCAGCAATTCACACAGGCCATAGTCAACATTTTCTCTTCACATCTAATAGGTAGCATAAATGGCTATACCAGATATAGAGTTTTCCCTGCTAGAGTGGTGTATCTTATACCCAATCACCATAGATGTAAATTTGACATTTGGATCAGTTATATCATTTACTATCATTGCCCTCTTATCAAATTTTGATCCAATAGCTTCATTTACAGTCTAATTCTTCACTGATTTTAGCATCGGCAGTCCATTGGATGAGTTCAAACCTGTTATAGCCTTGATGGCATCATTGGTGATCTTAAAAGGTTTCATCAACCATATGAATTCAGCATGCATCCAACTCAGTACATACCGGAGCCACTCATCTTCATCAAAGGATGGGAACCCAATAACCTGAATGAAATGTTTGTCTTACAGTGCCTTATACTCAGGTTTAAGACCATAAATTTCACCCCTCAAATGATTCTTGAACAAATCTACTAACTTCAAATCCCCAAACTCATCTATGCTAGCATGAATGTAAGCCCTAACATCTTCAACATGCAACACACCATGCAGAACATTTGAAAAGGCACCTAACGGATCAACCTCTACAGATTTGTGTGGATGCTTTTTGAATTTAGGTTGGGGCCTTTTGGTGATGTCAACAACCAATGGAGTAGCCATATCCATAGATTGCAAATTTAGAGAGTTTTACAGAGAATGCCTTGTTTTACCGGTTAGGGTTAGCTGTCGAATTCACTTTTCACACTTTGAATCTTTGAATTCTTAGCTCAGGTGCTCTTCTCCTTGTTCTCTTTGAATGCAAAGTGATTCAAATGTTGAGTAAATGACCTTTTATACTCTGCAAAACCTAATTCACCATTGTAATAAATGCTTTACCCTAATTCATCCAGTTACACTATTTTTGCATACAGTCAATCTTTAATTGCTCTATAATCAATTGCATTAGCTTCTTTTCTTCTGGAATTTGCTTCAATAGATTTACAATAAGCTTATTTATCTTCATTCATTGTGCCAGATTCAGGCACCCACTTACTGGTAGGGGGAATTAGATTTTCAATGCAGCTCCCCCTGAGCCAAAGCTCCTGTTTCAATTCCCAAGGGAATTATCAGCACCGAATTCCAGTGTGGACCCATCACCATCATTCATTTCACCTTTCTTCACCCATGTTTTGTTCATTTCATTATGGATCTCATTCACATCTACTTTACCCTTGCCTTTATCTTGTCTCTGCATGTTTTAGTTTCTATCTACCAGACCTTTTCTATCATCATTCCTGCTTCTGTAGAATATTGCAATATGACTAGATCTATTGCAATTAAAGAACACAACATTCCCTTTCTCATTTACTTGATTTCCTCTTGATCTACACTGATTAGCCATGTGTCCAAATCTATTGCATGAAAAATAATTTCCATTGAAATAATTGACATTTCTTCTATTTTTAGAGTAGTTCATCATCATACTTCTACATTCATTAGATCTATGACCATACCTTTTACAATTGAAGCATTGACTGGAGAGAGATGGACCACTTTGATTTACTCTACTTCTACACTGAGTAGCTCTATGACTAAATTTATTGCAATTGAAACAATTTCCATTGAAAGATAGATACCTTTAAGCATTAGGTTGCCTTACCGGAGGCCTTCTAGGATTCCTTCTTAGATTTCTTTGACTGGATATAGAGCTTTCACCTTTCTCATATCCCAGACCATGCTTATCATCTTCCTTATTCTGACTATCAAGCAGCACCTCAAGTTTTTCTGAGCTTATCTTGAATTTTTCTTTGTATTCATTTGCAGCTTCTAGGTCATGTTTGAGAATGACAATTTGCTTTTCAAGTTGTTCCTCATTATACCTGGTTTCTTGTAGATCAAACTCTAGATGGCCATTTATTCTATCCAATCTGCAGTACTATTCGATTCTTTCTTTCAGAGACTGATTTAGGTTTTCTTCATTCTTCTTCCTTTCCTCTATTTCCTTGGTTAGCCTCATCACTCCGGATTCCATCTCATGTTTTATTACAACAGCTTCTTTTTCCAGCTTCTCACATTCCTTTGACTTTACCTTCAGAGCCTCATCCATGTCATTGTCTTCATTCTAATTTGGTAACCACTAAAGTAACTCCTTCCTCTTTTCCATAGATTTACTTAGTTGCCCTTTTAAAGTCTAAATGAAATCCTCAGCATCTTTAAGGTTCTCTTTCATTTATTTGACTTCTGTTCTAGATTGATCAAGATCTTCTAAAGCAACTTGAATTTGTTCATTGATGCCATCAGAATACCTAAATGAGCCCATTAAAATACCTTCCTAGATCTTCCTTAAGCTCTTAAACTTCTTCCAAGGAACCAAGCTCTGATACCAATTGTTGAAAATAAGGAACACTGAGAGGGGGGGTGAATCAGTGTTCTACAAAGCTTATTAGTATGTTCCTTTATAAATTTACCACATATGTTCAAAAGAAGGAAATAAGAACATAAGAATAGCAACAACAAGATCATCACACATGAACACTAGGATTTTTACATGGAAACTTGGTTAAGGGAAAAACCACGGTGGGGGTTAACCCACAAGATTTTATACTATGTTAAAACTATTACAAATGGTAAGACACGTGCTTTCGGGCACATTGCCCAAAACTCACTACTCAAAGGAGGCTCACTACCTACAAGATCAATTACAAGAGTTCACTAAAATGTTTGAACTAAAGAATAACATCTAACAATGCAAGATTATAGTTCCAGTTAGGCTTAATATACTGACTTCACACACTTCATCTCTTACTGTCCTATTTCATTGTTCTTCCATGATCTAAACCCTAGATCTCTTTGCTTCGCATTTGTTGCTGCTTCACTTTGCACCTCTCACTTCATATTCACACTCTCACGCACCAAAATGCTCAAACTCATCGATTATATATATCCACAACATGGGATTTCATCAACTACAGTCAGCCTCAAGAAAACTTAGAAACTTTTTCAAGATCACTGTTTTGTCAACTGAATCCATACACAAACATCAATGCAGACCAAAACATGTGTATTCAAGTCATCACACATGTCATCCAATACCACTGGATCTCACAAATTACTCAACCAACAACTTCTCCTAATCCGCACAAGGTTCAAACACCAAGTCAACCTGGTCTTCACTAGACTGAACTGTCTAACCAAAACATGATACTCAGATGCTTCTAACTTTCAATCCCTTCATCACCAGAGGCTAAAAATTTGGATTTAGGTGGCCTTGACATCTCTTATCATTCCCTCAGATACATAGCACAATATGATTACCTATGGAGAAATGTGGACCAAAGTCCTAAACCCTATCATATGCTCTCACACACCAAAATGCTCAAACTCATCGATTATATATATCCACAACATGGGATTTCATCAACTACAGTCAGCCTCAAAAAAACTTAGAAACTTTTTCAAGATCACTGTTTTGTCAGCTGAATCCATACACAAACATCAATGCAGACCAAAACATGTGTATTCAAGTCATCACACATGTCATCCAATACCATTGGATCTCACAAATTACTCAACCAACAACTTCTTCTAATCCGCACAAGGTTCAAACACCAAGTTGACCTGGTCTTCACTGGACTGAACTGTCTAACCAAAACTTGATACTCAGATGCTTCTAACTTTCAATCCCTTCATCACTAGAGGCTAAAAATTTGGATTTAGGTGGCCCTGACATCCCTTATCATTCCCTCAGATACATAGCACAATATGATTACCTATGGAGAAATGCGGACCAAAGTCCTAAACCCTATCATATGCTCTGTTCCTGTCTATCTGGACTTAGACAAATCTGCAATCTGACTTTCAGTATGATCAAATGATACAATGTAGATGTGTAGGATAGATTTAGTTGCCATCAATGACAACACCTGACATGCCTAGCAATGTCTCTTACTAATAAAATATTCATCCCAATGCAAAATCCCCTAAAACCCATGTCAAATGGGAACTAGGGGTCCATTTAATGCCTTAGCCCAGACCAAAAAGGTTCCGTGGGACTTGGGCACCTGCACCCAAGTCCTCCCTGATTGGTTGGGGTGGAATTTAATTCATGTCAGCATAAGACCTTTAAATAGGTCTCTCCTTGTCAGGTCTTTCAATTAATTTATGAATGTTTATTGGGAAAGCATATATATATGTGAGTGTTTGAATTCATTTTGAGACAAGTTGATGATAGCAAACTTATGACATTGGAGCAAAGAGCATTCAATGCATTTGTTGTGTTATTGTTGTAGATTTACGTTTGTATTTGTGTGTTTGTCACAGATTTGGAATCATCATCAACATCCTTATGAGTTGAAGGATCTTCATTCTCCTAAGGACTTCACCTCTAAGGTGACATTATCATTGTTTGAATCATTTCATCATTTGGATTGTCTTTAGCCTTTGTCCTGCAAGGACATGCTCTCTCTAGCAATGGTGTTGGGAAAGCTTGAATTCTAACCCGAGATTTGACTAAGGTAAATCCCTAAACACCACAACCCCCAAACCCCTTTTCTTCAAGTGTGTATAGGTTATAGGTGTGAGGACTAAAGAAGTGAAGGTATAGGGAGGTTGTTCAAGAAAAAGGGTTTCGAGATCCAAAAATAGATTGCAAAAATTCCTCTGCGAAAGACTTGGGTACCCGCCCCAGCATCCTCCTACTAAAATAGACACTGGAACTGACATCTAGACACCTTCTATGATATCTTTTCAGTTCTAAGTTTCCAGAGATCCCAACTTTTAGGACTTGGGTGCCTATCCTAGAGTCCTCCAACATTTTATCTTCCATGGAATAGGTTATGACATCTCATTGATTATCTTAGTACTTTCAGATCTTGAGTTTCTGTTGTTGTTTGTCTGTTATAAGCTGATTATCTCATGACTAGGGTTTTGCTCATACTTAACCTAGATTTTGATAAAAAGCTTGGTTGAATCACATCTTTCCATAGCACTCTTGAGAACAAAATTAGTAAGTTGACTTCTCTTGCATCTTGTAGTGGCTTAGCTCGATTTTGTCCTTGAATGTTATAGTGAAAGAGGGTTTGATCTAGTGTACTTACATGCTTGCATCCATCCCTTTTTCCCTACTTAATAATTATTAAAGCACATGATAGGTCTATCCTTCCAACTCTTGGTGCCTTGACCCTCAATGTCAAGGTTGGGCCAAGAACCTTGGATGTTACTTTTGTCATCATTTCTACATCAGACTTATTTCATGTGAAGTTGGGTCACCCATGGCTTTGTTGGCAACTTGGCAAACATCATTAAGAAGGAGACACTGCTGGTATGATAATGAATGATTGAGCATGATGTTTGAAGGTGATATCATTGATGGAAACAAGAAAAGAAACAATATTAGAACAAATATTTTGGTCCAGTGAAGAAGACTTAGTCAATTTGGCTAAGTGTTGGCAGTATACAAGAGACAGTGACAGAGAGATTGTGTAAGGGATGGAATTAGTCCACAGTTGAAGATCAAACCATGCAATTCTACTATGTTGTTTACAATCCTTAAGTGATCGTATATCCAAGATTTTAGCTCCTGATAAGTACCGAAAGCATATCTTCAAACAACCTAAGTCCGGCAGAGCAGAACACAGTGTTATTTAGAGCAGAACACTCATTTGATTTGGTTCGCATTCCTCCGGTGTTGCATATCTTGTTATGCAGTTTTGAGGTGTTGTAAACACTTGTATGAAGTGTCTATATCTAGAGTTACACGTTCTGAGATCCACTAGAAAGATAGCTATTAGTGTTTAGGTATCGCTACTTGGTTTGGCAAAACCTGATTGTGACAGGGCATGTGTTCTCATGGTCTGCATTTCTCCACAAAAGAATATTTTTCTTTGTGGTTTGATGTAGAGCAAGGAAAAAATTATTTTCAAGTCCCAACCAAGCAAATTTACAAGTCTCAAACCACTAAGATGAATGGTTTCCTTCACTAGCCCTTCATATTCCTTATAGCCCTACTAATTGAATTTTTTCAACATAACTTTCAAATTTGGCCACAAACCCACAACTCATTTACATTTTTAAGTACCCTTTATGCCCTTCTTCAACATATTAGAAACTTGGATAAGGTTGTTTCAAACCAACCTACTCAACAATTCACTATTGTTGCTGCTCATATGCCTAATTAGGACATCAAAAGTGGTAATTTTGACATAAATTTTAGAAAACAGATCAAACCCACAAAAGAATCATCATTTTGGATACCCTTTATGCCATTATTTAACATATCTAATTAGTGTATACACATGTTTCAGAACATCTTCCTCAAAATTGGACTGTTACACTATCTTACAAAGCAACCCCTCTCCAAACACTTCTCTAACCTCAAATTTCAAATGGAAAAGCTTGACCAGACCACACACACCCTAAATAAACAAACTTTCTTACAAAATTGGCTCACCAAGTCCCCAAACCATGAAACCCTCACTTTTAGCAAATTACAAGGGGGTTTATTGAAAATCTATGTTCCCAAACCAATCTCACCTCAACAAAGCCTCAAACACCTTCAATTATGTCTACACATGCTTAATAAATCATTTCCCACACTCATTCCATGCTATTTCATCAAACTACTACTCATAACCTCCATTTTATCAAACCCTTGTTTTAGGCCTTTCTAGGCTAGTTGCAAGGAGGGTTTATTGAAAATATGCATTCCACTTATCTTTAGACTTTCCCAATACCTCATACATGTCTTATTATGTCTTCCTATGTTATACCAACCTTCACAAGTCTCTTACCAATGTCTTTTATGCAAACTCACACTTTTAACCCTCACTTTTCAAGCCAAAACTCACAAAATTTGCCCTATGGCTTCACACACAAAACCTCACAACTCACCTCCCCTATTCTTATCACTTTGAAGAATTGAAATCCATGCTATTACATTATATTTCACCAAATTTGAGAACTTTTCACTAGAGGAAATGGTCACAAATTCATGTTTTCTCCCCACAACCCTCAAAACAGGGTTTCCAGGCAGTTTGCAATCAAAATGCTATAAAATGCTTCAAAATTAATAAAAAATGATGCAACCACTTGGAATAGAAAGGAGATTCAATATTCTTCCAATTCCAATATGTCTTAGACTCTGACATGTCTGTACAGGGCCATACTATTCATGGGAACAACAAAACAAAAAGTAAAAAACTTAGAAAAATAGAGAATTTACTATGTAGAACAGGGGTATCCTGTTAGACTTAGGGCATACAACTGAGAGGGGGGGTGAATCAGTTGTACGAAACTTTCTTAATTTAAACACTTGAATCTTCTTTAGTGATTAGTATAATATTAATCATGAACCACGGGGTGATTAACCCAAGAATGTATTCTCTGTTAGAAGAATAGAAAGAACAAAATGGCACATGCCAATTAGGGCTCACTGCTTGAGCACACTACTCACAAGAGGCTCACTGCCTACAAGAGACACACTATCTACAAAAGAATAAGTATCACCTTTATGAACTGGAGAATAGCATCTTCAGCATGCTTGAATCAGTTCCATTTAAGCCCAAAACTTCTGCTTTGCCTTTCGCACTTCTCTTCGCTACCACACACTCATCACCACAAGACACCCTACAAAATGACTTCATAATCCCTTATTTATACAAGGCATCAACTTAGGAACAATCATCTAAGTCAGCAAACACCTATAAGAACATCCGCAAGACATGTAATACATCCAGTTGGCCAGTCTCAAGAAGAACACCAATATCTGTGGTTATTCTTCAAATGCAAACTCTAACTTTAATGCGGACCACCAACATGAACTGGACATGATCCAACAATCATCATAACCTTCCCTGAGTCACCAAGAACATCCACACTTCATCATCCTACTGGAATTCTTCTCTCCTTCATCTGGAGCTTCAAGAACATAGTTTGTCATCACTATCACAAATGAATAGGCTCTTCTGGACCTTCAACCCATGAACCAATCTAGTTGATTCTTCATAGGAATGTCCTCAACACTCCATCAAATCCACAGAATGGGATAATGAAATTCTGGATCTCACCGGACCTATCTGTAGCACTCTATCACCTCTGAACACCTGCCAGAACTAGTTCTACTTGAGCGACCATAACTTCTTCAAATCTTCATGCAGACCTTTGAAAAATTGATTGGAGCATCTCAAGACTTATATCTACAAACCCTTTAAACTGCATCCTCTGATCCTCAACCTATTGAGGACTTTTACCTTCTTGTCATCACTATTCTTCACTATTTCTGATTGAGACTAATTTTCTTAATATCCTCAGCACACAGCTCATCTAATCCTTTTCATTAATGCAAATGAGTATGTTGACATCAATGACAACACCGGTTAGGCCCATACTTGCAACAATCTCCCCCTTTGTCATTGATGGCAACATATGATGTGAAAAACCATCAAGACAAGAACTTCTCCTTGCTGTCACAACTCCTCCTAACAGCAACAACTATTCACATGTCTTCTCTTCCTTTATTGCTCCCCCTTTGATCAGCAACCACTTGTTTTTCACATGTCTTCTCTCCCCCTTTGACATCAATGGAAAATGGCTCATACTTGCAACTCCATTACTTCACAACATACCAGCTGCTCCCCCTGAGTAGCAGCTCCCTTATCATCAATCCAGATCACAAGATATGACTATGATATCCACCAGATTGATGCACATCATTGCATCCTAGTTCATCACAGCAGGGGCAATAACCCCTAACTTCTCCCTGAGATAATCAAAAGAATCCTTGGGAAGAGGTTTAGTAAAGATATCTGTAATCTGATCCTTGGAGGGCACATACTCCAATCTGACTTCATCCTTGTTCACTTGCTCTCTCAGAAAGTGAACCTTGATAGATATATGCTTAGTCTTAGAATGTAACACCAGATTCTTAGAAATATTTATTTCACTTGAATTATCACAGAAAATTATGATAGGCTCCTCATATTCTACTTTAATATCTCTTAGCATCTACTTCATCCATAAAACTTGAGTACAACTACCTACTGCTGTAATGTATTCTGCTTTAGTTGTAGACAGGGATATTGCCTCTTGTTTCTTGCTTAGCCAAGAAACCAATCTTTTCCCCAAAAAGAATGCTCCTCCACTGGTACTCTTCCTGTCATCCACATCTCCTACCCAATCTGAATCTGTATATGCATGAAGAGAAAAATTATGATCTCTAGGATACCACAAACCATACTCAACTGTTCCTTTTAGGTACCTAAAATTCCTTTCGATTGCCATGACATGAGATTCTCTGGGATCAGCCTGGAATCTCGCCATAAGACCAACAGCTTGCATTAGATCTAGTCTAGTTTGAGTGAGATACAATAATCCTCCAATCATTGATCTGTACTTTGTCTGATTTGCATTAGGAGAGTCATCATCTTTTCTCAACTTACATCCAGTTGCCATGGGAGTATTCATTGGCTTTGAATCTTCCATTTCAAATTTCCTCAACAATTATTTCACATATTTGTTCTGAGAAATAAAGATTCCTTTCTTGGTCTGAGTAATTTGCAGACCCAAGAAGAAATTCATTTCACCGAGCATTGACATCTCAAATTCACTTTTCATTTGATTTGCAAAGGTTTTACACATTCTGTCTCTTCCTCCAAAGATGATATCATCAACAAATACTTCAATAATCAAGATGTTTTCATGATCAATTTTGAAATATAGGTTACTATCAGCAGTACCTTTGTTGAAACCAATCTTTAAAGGATGTTTGCCCAGTCTTTCATACCAAGCTCTTGGGGCTTGCTTTAGTCCATACAGTGCCTTCTTCAATTTACAGACCATATCATCATGCTCAGATAATTGAAAACCATATGGTTGTTCAATGTACACTTCTTCTTCTAATTCACCATTCAAGAAGGCAGACTTGACATCCATCTGATACACCTTGAAATCCTTGAAGGGAGCAAATGCAAGAAATAATCTAACTGCTTCAATTCTTGCCACCGGAGCAAAGGTTTCTTCAAAATCAATGCCTTCTA
This sequence comes from Cunninghamia lanceolata, assembly GCA_027924645.1. NCBI lineage: Eukaryota > Viridiplantae > Streptophyta > Pinopsida > Cupressales > Cupressaceae > Cunninghamia > Cunninghamia lanceolata. The sequence goes on from BSBN01000458.1 coordinate 6,924,402, forward strand.
TTTTAGAGTAGCCTTTGCAAACCAATCTGGCTTTATTTCTGATTACTTCACCAACTTCATTTAGTTTGTTCTGGAAGACCCATTTGGTTCCAATCACATTCTTGTTTCTAGGTCTGGGAACAAGATCCCAGGTGTGATTTTTCTCAATTTGCATCAACTCTTCCTCCATTGCTTTGGTCCAGTTTTCATCATTGTAGGCTTCATTTATTGTCTTAGGTTCAATCTTTGAAATCAGATAATATTCGTCTGAATTTTGAGAAATTTTCCTTCTAGTTTGCACACCTTTGCTCTTGTCACCTATGATCTAATCTTCAGAGTGGTTCAATCTTACATACCTTGGAACTTTGGGAGTTTCTTGCACTTCTGTTTCTTGATCAGGCTCATTCAGACCTATCTCTTCTTCTTGATTTACTGGATCAGTCTAAATCTAACTTTCAGAATAGGATTGAGCTCCTTGAACCAGAACACCATTCTGATCATCTTCATCATATTCATAAAACCTTGAGGGTTTCTCTATTCCCTCATCAACCTTCACATTTGTACTTTCTATTATCTTTCTTAGTCTCTTGTTATAACACTAGTATGCTTTGTTTTGAGTAGAATAACCCAAGAATATTCTTTCATCACTTCTAGCATCAAACTTACCTAAATATTCATCTCTTTTGATGTAACATTTACTACCAAAGACTCTGAAATATCTTACAGTAGGAGTAATGCTAAACCAGAGTTCATAAGGGGTCTTACCGATATTGCTTTTGATTTGAACTTGATTAAGAGTATAGACTGCAGTGCTAATAGCTTCTCTCCAATAGATCTAAGGAACATTTGCTTCCATCATCATAGTCCTAGATGCTTCTTGGATGGTCCAGTTCTTTCTCTCCACTACTCCATTTTGCTGTGGAGTCCTCGGAGCAGACAACTGTCTCTTAATTCCATGTTTCTCACAGAATTCTATGAACTCACCAGATGTGAATTATCCACCTCTATCAGACATTTCAACTTTATTCCTATTTCATTCTCTACCATAGCCTTGAATATTTTGAATTTTTCAAGAGCTTCTGATTTCTCCTTTAGAAAGGTTACCCACATCATCCGGGAATAGTCATCTATTAGCAGCATGAAGTATCTATCACCTTGAATACTTCTGGTTCTTGCCGGACCACAAAGATCAGTGTGAACTAAGTCCAATAATCTGGTAGAAGACAGTTCCTTTCTTTTGAATGTGACTCTGCTTAGCTTACCCAACTGACATTCCTTGCACAAGTTGTTAGTAGGTTTCACCAATTTTGGAAGATCTCTTATAGCCTGAGTATTGCTTATCTTGATGATATTGTCAAAATTCACATGACACATCCTTCTATGCCATAACCAACTCTGATCAACTTGAACAAATAAGCAGATTTTATTAGTACCAACCAAGTGGAAGATGTTACCTTTAGTTTGAGTACCAGATGCAATCTTTGTTCTGAATCTTTCAAAGATTTTGCATTTTCCATCCTTGAATAGGAGATCATAGCCTTTGTCCACCAACTGTCTGACACTGAGAAGATTGTGCTTCAAACCTTCAACATACAGTACATTACCAGTTTTGTTTCTTCCATTAAAAGAAATAGTTCCTCTTCCTCTGATTCTACCAGCAGAATTATCACCAAACTTCACCACTCCTACTTCATACCTTTCCAAATCTATGAACTTATTCTTGTCACCTGTCATGTGGTGAGAGCAACCACTGTCAATGACCCAATCATTCTTTTCTTCGACTTGGGCAGCCAGAGCTCTTTCTACAACTTTATGATTGATAGATACAGAGGATATTGGTTCTTCTTCCTTGATTGTAATAAACACCCATTCACTTCCGGATTTGTTTCCTGTCTCTGATTCATCATCTGTTACTCCTTCATTATCATCTTCTTCATGAACATAGTAACAATTCTTTTGGAACCTTGAACTATTAGGATTTGGCTTTGAAAATCTTTCTGGACATCTTGAGGCAAAATGACCAATCTTATTGCAGTTAAAACACTTAAAAGGCAATTTTCCTTCATACTTACCGGATCCTCTTGGCAGTCTTTTTGCAATGAGGGCTTCAAGTTGAGCAGTTTCTACTTCTTCTTCCAGGTCTTTTCTTGCTTTTTCATACCATGATAATTTCCTTGATGAGTTCTCTCCTGGATCAAATCCTTGTTTACCCTTCACAGAGGCACTGGATTTGAATGCAGATTTAGTTTTGGGGGGATCATCTCTAAATTCGGTCATTTCAAAAGTAGCCAGTTTGCCAGCCAATTGGTCTCTTGTGACAGTTGTATGAGATCTGAATTCATCAATGGTAGCAACCTTGATTTTGTAAGAGGCAGGAAGGGATCTGAGAATCTTACCAACAATCTCATTTTCATCCAAGACTCCACCAAAATTTCTAATTCCACAAACCAGCTCATTCACTCTTGGCATAAAAGTGGTAATATTTTCATCATCTCTCATCTTTAGTTTTTCAAATTTCCCTTTTAGACTCTGTAACCTTACATATTTAACATACTCATATCCTTCATGTAGAAGTTCCAGTTTAATCCAGATCTCATAGGCAGTTGGTAGGTCAATAACATTTGAGAGCTTTGAGTTAGTTAATGTGCTTAGAAGAGCCTCTTTGGTCCGCAGATTATTTTCAGTATCTGTGATTTCATTTAGGGTTGTCAGACCACCCTGTGGAGGTACATACGCTTTTGTGACCATGGACTAGTATGCCATTCCCATACACTACAAGTGACATTTCATGCAACCTTTCCAAAGAGAAAAGTTGGTTCCATCAAACTTTAGACTATCCTTCTTGTATGATGACATCCTGGATCTCCTCAAGCGGTTAAGCTCCTTTTAGAGGAACTTAGCTCTGATACTAATTGTTAGACTTAGGGCATACAACTGAGAGGGGGGTAAATCAGTTGTATGAAACTTTCTTAATTTAAACACTTGAATCTTCTTTAGTGATTAGTATAATATTAATCATGAACCATAATGCATTCAAATCAAAAGCAGAAACTTATCAACACATAAGACACCAAGATTTTGATGTGGAAAACCTGGTTAAGGGAAAAACCACGGGGTGATTAACCCAAGAATGTATTCTTTGTTAGAAGAATAGAAAGAACAAAATGGCACATGCCAATTAGGGCTCACTGCCTGAGCACACTACTCACAAGAGGCTCACTGCCTACAAGAGACACACTATCTACAAAAGAATAAGTATCACCTTTATGAACTAGAGAATAGCATCTTTAGCATGCTTGAATCAGTTCCATTTAAGCCCAAAACTTTAGCTTTGCCTTTCGCCCTTCTCTTCGCTACCACACACTCATCACCACAAGACACCCTACAAAATGACTTCATAATCCCTTATTTATACAAGGCACGACTTAGGAACAATCATCTAAGTTAGCAAACACCTATAAGAACATCTACAAGACGTGTAATACATCTAGTCGGCCAGTCTCAAGAAGAACACCAATATCCATGGTTATTCTTCAAATACAAACTCTAACTTCAATGCGGACCACCAACATGAACTGGACATGGTCCAACAATCATCATAACCTTCCCTGAATCACCAAGAACATCCGCACTTCATCATCCTACTGGAATTCTTCTCTCCTTCATCCGGAGCTTCAAGAACACAGTCTGTCATCATTGTCACAAATGAATAGGCTCTTCTGGACCTTCAACCCACAAACCAATCTAGTTGATTCTTCACAGGAACGTCCTCAACACTCCTTCAAATCCGCAGAATGGGATAATGAAATTCTGGATCTCACCAGACCTATCTGTAGCACTCTGTCACCTCTGAACACCTGCCGAAACTGGTTCTACTTGAGTGACCATAACTTCTTTAGATCTTCATGCGGACCTCTGAAAACTTGACTGGAGCATCTCAAGACTTATATCTACAAACCCTTTAAACCGCATCCTGTGATCCTCAACCTATTGAGGACTTTTACCTTCTTGTCATCATTGTTCTTCACTGTTTCTAATTGAGACTAATTTTCTCAATATCCTCTGCACACAGCTCATCTAATCCTTCTCATTAATGCAACATGAGTATGTTGACATCAATGACAACACCGGTTAGGCCCATACTTGCAACATATCCTTCTTGATATTGACTTCAAAACCATTCTAAATCTTTTACAACGAGTTCACCTTCATATTTACATGCTTTTACCTCCTAAAACAATGACCTCCAACTAACTTTTAAACTACTAACCTTTGGCATTCCACCATTTAGCAATTTTGTATCTTCTTACATAGCATTTTTGACAACATTACAAATATGACACTTTCTTTGTAATAATGAAACCCCATGACTCAAATTACATTTGAAGTGGTCTATTATGAACTTATTCAATGACAAAAGACTCCAACATACCTATATCCTAACAAAGACCAACATTAAGACATTATTTACAAACTTTACAAGAGGTATGATCTATGATGTCTAAAGAGTCTTTGATATGATTTTGAGCAAGTATTGTGATCCGTAGTGAAAAATGTAGTCTGACAAATAGACTAAGTTAGTAATAGTTTGTGTTGGAGGTGTTAGGATGAAGATGCCATCAAACTTGTAAATCCTATGTAATTAATTACTCCTAATATTGTTTGTAAATCACCCATAAGGGATGAAAGGTTTCACCAGTAGTGGTCTTGTTTTAGCTACATGTTTATATCTGGTCCTTAATGCTTATTTTATTATTGTGAATCTAGACCGTTCGTCATTAGGTCACATATTTGATGGTCGATATTTTCTTGGTTACCTTGCCCTAGAATGTAACCCCCTTTTATAAGGATATTTGTACTACGTTTTTATCAGAGTTGAGAGTAACAGGCGCCACTGGATTGAAGAATGAAGGAGAGAGGAAGTGCATGTATTTTAATCTCATATATTTAAAGATAATACAACTTGGAGCCTCTTTTCTTGGTGGATTTTTTTACTGAAAGATTTTTCTCCAGGTTACATACTATGTTATGTGTTATGTTCTTAATGCTTGTTACTTTTGTGTAGTGGGTTTTAATTTCTGCTGCAATCTCCATTGATTCTACATTGTTTAGAGGATAATAAGGTTTGAATCAAATTTATGTTGTGTGGTTTGCACCTTCATTTCTAATAGGAGGCCGACATGATAAGTTTAATTTGTATGTGGTAAGTTCTATTGTTCAGAACTTAATTCTAAGTGGTGGAATAGTTAAGGCTGACATATGTGAATGTGATTCAAGTGTTGTTTGGGTCTGTTGTGAATTTTGGTGAATGAATTTGGCCAACAAGTTATATAAGGCATGACTACACACTACATTTTATTAGGCTGACCTAATATGAAGATTTTAAGTGTTGCAGATATATATATATATGGGATCAAATTTTGTGTTTGAGTGAGGAGATGCAAATGTGAATACATGTATTTATGGAGGTGAGAAGAGCAGAAGAAGAAAGATCTTGTTCCCATGTAAAAGCAGAGCAGTGAAACAAATCATTCAAAGATGAAGAGTTTTGAGACAATATTTTGATGGAGATTGATTGTCATTGATGTTAAAAAGGTGTTGAGTTGATGATGATGCAGCTATGGCAGGATGTATGGAAGCTTCACATAAAGAAGATGGTTTGAGGACAATGTCAAAGGTTGAGCTGTTAGGACATCAAGGAGTTGGTATTGTCTTGGTATTGGTTCTCATCATATTGATATTCTTCATACCTCACTTAAGGAAGCTCATGTGCCAGGAGATTGTTCATAATGTACAAATGATCTTAGTTGATCATCATCAGATTATCAGGATCATACAGTGATGACAAGAAGGATGCCTTATTGCTCAGAAGCTTCATTGATCATTGATTACATTGATGTTTGGTAATGGTATGGTATCTTCACAGTTGGTGTTCATGTGTAGTTGGTAGGCATATTTCATGTGGTTTATATCAAGAGTTCATAATGCTCTTCTTACTTCATGTCTTCCTTCTCTGATCAGAGTTATAGATATTTTGAAGTCAATGAGATTCAAACATGTGATGTTTACAAGGTTCAATGTTACATGGTTTACAAGGTTTACATGTGATGTTTACAAGGTTAAATGTTCAACCACTAATTTATTCTCTACTCGTAGCATGTAAATTCACTTTATGTTATAAAGTGATGTTGACCTACAAGAGCAGGTTATACCACTTAGTGTTACCTTCTAGAGGGTTCTTAAGACATGGTGGTTGTTGGGACAGTAAAAATTTAAAATTTTTACTATATTCTCAGTTCATTATATCTGAGCAAATCATAAAATATCCCAAAACCATAATAAAAAATTGATACATCCTACAAGATGTCCATGGCTAAGCAATGCAAAATTACCTAAATTTCAATCTATCAGCAAGACTTTGTGTTGCTTATGCCGATACATAAGAGATCAATGAAAATGACTATCGGCGTGAGAGTAAAGATCAGAGAGAGATTTGTATTAGTTTCTAATGGAAGAAGTAATACCGATGGCCTTTTATCGATAAGACAATCAAGCAATCACATCAATTGGTATGACTAATTATCATCGGGTGGTGCTTTGAAAATTACCCTGATGGTATATATCATACCGATGAAGCATTTCGGCAAAAGTCTCACCAAACATCCTATGGGGACAAGGGAAATGATAGCCATTGGCAAGAAATAAACATTGGGATAAAAAATTATTGAGTCTTCAATGCTCCAGTGTCTGGGTGAAACAATAAAAAGTGCTTTTGGTATGAGTCACACCGATACACATATCCATCAGCATAACTCAACATATCAAAATGAAGTACTTATGTCTTGCCGACTCACAAGTCACAGTGATAAAAGGTGTCAGTGACACTTTGAGAGGGTCTCTCTGATAAAGAATATAAAGTGGCCATCGGGGAGATAATTGTGATTCAATGATTTGAAAAGGATTACTCCAATGGTATATCTCACTCTGATGGAAATAAGATCACACCCATTGATAAGAAATTTAACCAACAACCATATTGGTGAGACATTAAGATAGTCCTTCCGATCCAGAATATAGAAGATTATTGGGAAGACGACGAAGCTCAAGGAAACATAAATGTGTTATCCCGATGGTATTGATCACCTTGATAACAAATTGTTGTCACACATATCAGTGAGACTTTCACCGATAGTTGTATCGGTAACACTCACTATATCAGAAGGAAATTTAAATCACACGGCGATGAAAGAAGTCATGTCGATGGTTGCACCCGCTTTGATATGCTTCAACATAGTATCGGGAAGACAATTGAGAGGTTATGTCGATTGATTATTCATGCCATGAGGAAATATTAAGGTCACCCAGACATTTTGAAAATCATGCCGATGACAGGAGTTATGGTGATGTGACATCTCACAGCGATGAATGACATTGAATTGCTTAGACAATTAAATGTAGATAGTGATGAAATCCTCTAAGATCATTGTAATTATAGGGTTGCTTGAGAAAGGGGATAGAAGAATATTGAAGTGCAAATAGGGGATTTCGATTGTAGCCAGAGACGACAGGTACATACATACAAACCATTGTGTTATAGCCTGTGTTTGGATTTTCTGTCAAAAATTTGAAAATGGAGACTCTGGGAAAGGGAAAAAGTAGAAAATCACAAGGGGAAACAAGTAAATCTAAGAAACAAAAAATGATAAATACCCCTGAGGAAAAGATAAAAGATAGAAAGCTAAATCAGGATTTAATTGATCAGTTGCTGGGGTCAACTCCCAAGGCAAGAGATCTGCTCAACTTAGGGCAGAAATGGAAAAATTAGAAGACAAATGTAAACGCTTAGGAAATATTTGGACCCCGATCAGAGGATATGAACTCTTTAGATTTCACTATAACAGAAGATTCAGGAATGCTCCAGTGTCAAACCCATGGCACTTGAATTTGGAAAAATTAGTTGTCCCTGACGTATTCCTGAATGTTGAACTCCTCCAACTACTTGCCAAACAATATAATCCAAGTCTGAAAGCTATATGCAACCCACAAGGGGAGCCAATTGTACATTTGTCAAAAAATGCCATTTGTGAAGTGTTCAACTTAGATGATTTATGCACCGTCCCTATTATTTATGAGGACCTGGAGAAGGAATACTGGGGAATGGACACAACCTACAATGGATGGAGGTTGCCCATTCATAGGCCCAGAGTTGAAGGAGAATTGATGCCCCTAACTGAGAATGATGGTCCTCCTTTTCATGTAGCAATATTTGAACCATATATACAACACACTTATTATTCTGTGGGCCAAGTCTTGGGATTAGAAGTCCCAGATTTCATGACGATCCCTTTGATGGTTATTGCTACTGATATCCAGTGTCATAATGCAAGGCAGTTTGACTATGCTACTTATGTTGTTAATAGAATAGATTCTGGCTTGATTGCAATCAAAAACAGTTCCCCATCATGCTCTTTTGAGCATTATTCACTGCTTATGCACATGGTGTTGTATTTCATCCAGGAAGTAGGGTTATGGCCAAATGAATTTAAAGTTGTTCTTGTAGACTAGAGGGGGCAAAAGTTACCAATACAAATGTGGACTAGAATATGGGACAACATATATGCCCATTCTAACTATGCCCAATTTGAAGAACACTGTGTAAAAGTACTGTACAGATATTTCAGCCACCCTTGTGAATATTCGATCTCAACTGAGATAAAAAGATTCCTCAGACTGAAAGATTTTGGTGGCCCTCCCACTGTTATTCATAATTGGGGAGATTGGTATTGCTTTGAGGATGCCACCATGGTTAGAGTGTATGGTTTTGAAGACACTCCATTCATCTTGCCCAAAACTGTCTAGGCTGACAGAATTGCTTATTTAGAAATAATTCGGCAGATGCACTGCTCGAATGTAATGCATCTGAGCTCACATGATAAGCAATATTTTATGCCAAGAACTTTATGTTTTGGAGTTTTACTGTGGTGTCCAAAGAAGGTTACAATCCCATTATGGATAAATTGATGCATTATAACATGAGGAGTGCTGACATAAGGAAAGGGTTTGACCTTGAAGGTTTTATTGACTCTGCTAGAAGGAAACAAAACCTTAGTGGATATATACACATCCCTTATCCACATGATGATGTTATTAGAAATCTAGAAGAGGATGAGGTAGCATTAGTGGTAGAAAAATATAACAGGGATCTAAGTGAGAAAAGAAAACAGTTGGCAGAGATTGAAGTTGTATCTTCAGATGAAGAACCTACAGGGCAAGAAGAGTCACAGGACAGAACAATACAGATGTCCAAGAGAAAAATGCAACAATATCAGCCTCCTATTATGAAACATGATGAGGAGGGGTCTACTGATGAGGATCCATGTCCAATAGCTTATGATTCTTTCATTTCTAATGATAAATTTATTCATTCAAAAAAGTTTAAGTCATTTTTGTATAAATACAAAGGGAAAGAAATTAGAGAATCAGTGGATGATGTCTCTACTGATAATGAAAAACAATTGTTAGGTATGCTAAAAGTAACAGTAGATAAAGAGGTATAGGATATGACCCCTAGCAGGGGTAGACAATTGCTTAAAGATGTAGGGGTTATGATTTTTCTTGGTCTTGATTTGAATTCTACTTTAGTTTTTGACAGTTTTCAAAATAGTACAGACGATAAATATAAACTCACTCCAGAGGGAGTTAATGAAGTTTATATGGGCACAAAATATAATAATGATGAAAATTCATTGATGATATGGGCACTAAATCCTCCCCATAAGAAGACAGCCATCATAGATACTAAAAAAACTTTTGGCCTTGTCATGACTTTAAAGGCAGGGGAAACTGACCCTCTGATTATAGCAGACATTGGCATCAATGTTGCGAAGCTAAACAAAGCACAAGCTCAAATGTTGATTAAGGAAAGAGATGCATATAAATTGAGCTGTGAGAGACTAACAAAAGAAAATGACTACTTGAAGGATGCTATTAAGGGTACTTTTGGCCAATCAACAAGGAGATTAACTCAGGGTGAAAGCTCACAAGGCACTCAATCATTATCCCCTGATCAGGCAGCATAGATTCAAATAGATACACTTGTCACAGTGCTACAGACCAGACATGCAAACATGATACATTGGTTAAACCTATTCTGGGATAATTACTCTCAGAATTAAAAAGTAATTAGAGAACATGAAAGGCTCGAACAGAGAGTACATGAGAAATTGAATGAAATACAAAGAAAAGGTGCTTCTAATATTGCAGGTGTTTCCAATGCAAAAGAATTGATTGAGCAACATCAGAAATACTACGATCAACTTAAAACTGATGCTAAGGAAGGTGTTGAAGCTTCAAATGCAGGAGTTCCTATGTTATTTAAAAGTGATGGAGAACTAAAAAGCAAAGAAGAGTGGAGCATTGATTGTCAAGCTATATTACACAAGGCTATGGGAGCTATTAAAGACAAAGATTCTGCATCTGGAGAAGCTTACAAACACCTAGAAAAGATGGTCACAATTGATGTGATTACAAGAAATGCTATTGAGCTTACTGATTTCCATCGTGATCAAGAGTACTTAGACCATATGGCTAAAATTTACTTATGGTTGAATAGAGCCTAATTGTGGTTAGGTAATGATTGTTAATCTTGTTAATTTCCCAAAAGACTTATTGAAGAGTTATGTCTCTTCATAAAATATCTATATAAGTTCAAACAATTGGTGCTGAAAGACATGAGCAGTAGAATATAATATATACAGTTCACAATGTTCTCAAAAGACCATGTTGCAAGATTATTATTAAAGAAGTAAATTGAAGTTTTTTGATCTTGTGGTTTTATTCTGGCATCGATTGTTTGTTAAACTTATTCAATTGTGTGGTTGTCTCCAGTTCTATATTTCCTTGTTATTCAGATTAATATATCAAGTATATATTTAATTTGTCAATACACATTTGTTGCAGTTGTGAGGTTTGATTAACTGGTTTCCATAATAGGAATTAAAATCCTCCTAATCAATCACAGTAACCTGGAAGTGTTAGTTTGGATCACTAAGAAGAGCCATATAATTAGGATTGCCATTCTGTCTCCAAGTTAATATTATCTATTATTCTTACATATTCCACTCAATTGGTTCCTTCAAGAAAGGATTAAAATACCTTCTAGTGAATTATAAGATATTTGATTATATTGGTTGGATCAATAAGAAGAGTTTGTCAATCATTTCCCTGCACATTTATACAAGTTATAAACTAAAATTGTGCCAAACAGTTAGAACTATTGCCCATTATAAGCCACTAGTCTTAATCCTTCATTTGACTCTATTACCCAACAAGGCACTGGTCTTATTTCTATTCATTATTTAAATCCTTTTTTATACAATTTACACCAACCACTAGCCAGATATAAGAATTAATTAGCAAGCTTTCATCTATCTTGCACCATATGCCATTATAGATAGATTTAATTAGTCACTACATTTACATTTAGTCTACCTTAATTCCCAAGGTTCACCCACCTAGGTGTAGCAGGACCTAAAGTGTAGGAAATCATCAAACCCTAAAGGTTGATTTTGTTAAGTTAGTTCAAAAACATTGCTAATCTAAACATAGAGCCTGGCATCCTCGTAGGATTAGCAACCTGCATTTTTGAGACCTAACAAATTGGCGACTCTACTGGGGACTTAAATAAAAGACCTTATAAACTAGTCATTACTTTTATAGAGTCATTTTAGAAACTTTGATTTGGTAACTCTGCTAGAAACAAGAACCCCTAAAGATAAAATTACAAACTTTTCCTATTTACAAAATAGGTGGCGACTCTAGTTACAGTTATAACATAAGAATTTAATACCAAGTGGACAGTAGGAGATCCAAGATGGAAGGCAAGAAATTGCAGTCATCCCCACCACCTAGAAACATTTCTAAAAGAAATGGAACTTCAAATTATTCTCACCAAGATAATAACCAGGATACCCAAGAGAATAATACAGAGCAAACTATTTCAATTCACAACAAGTTCACACCTCTGCATAATTCAAATGAGAATCTCAATGGAGTAACTGATGATATTTTGGCAAGATACAAACTGGATCCTCAAGAATAGTGTGAGTATGAAGCACAGGTCATGAGGGATATTGATAAAAAACAAGATGAATATAATTTCAAGATGTCATTACATCAGGGAGGAGGGATAGGATATGGATTCTCAAATCAAGGAATGAATGACAATTCAGAGAACCTAGGAGGCATGAGTGAAGAGTAGCAGGAGGTGCTCAAGCTCCAGGAGAAACTCGAAAGGTTCAAGATACAGGAAAATAAAAGGTTGTTGCAGCAAGAGACTCAACAGATGAGAAATAAAGCTGAAACAACCCCCCCAAAATATGTACCTCCATATAGAGGAAACAATTATAGAATTCCACAGCAAAATGTGGGTGGAATTTCAAATTCACATGCATCTAGAAATCATCAAAATACCATACCCCAAAACCCTAGACCACCTCCCATACATAATGCATCTCAACATATGGCAAATACTTACCCACCCCCTGGCCAACAATATTATAGACTGTAAAATCCCTACATGAATCCTCACATGAACCAACAACAACAATATGCCTATCATCAGCCACTAGGTGGATATAATTACTATCCTAATCCACCACCCATGAACTTTCCACCTCAAAACCTTACAAACATATGTAGCCAGTTTAATTTAATTGGATATCAGTTGTATCCATATCTTATGGATAGTACTTGGAGAAATATGGTTCCCAAGTTTACTGGGAATAATGCAATATCAGCTGAAGATCATATCAGAAGTTTCAATGCTTTCGTGCAAGATATTGGTATGGACTGGGAAGATATTAGAATGAGGCTATTCATGATGTCCCTCACTGAAGATGCCAGAGATTGGTTTAACAGCCTGCCAGACACCTCAATCAGTTCAATAACTGATTTCCATAATCAGTTTAAGGAGCAGTATGGCAACCAATATGCCCCTGAATTTGCATTACATGAATTGATAAGTATACAGAAGTATCAAAATGAATCAGTATATGATTTCAACCTAAAATTTTCCAAATTACATAACAACGTACCACATGGAGCCAAGTTATCTGATCCAACAGCATTGAGTATTTATATGAAAGCATTTGACCCCAAAATAGGATACGAGCTTAGAAATTGGTGTCCTGTAACCCTGGCTGAAGCACAGAAAGTGGCCCTAACCATTGAAAACAATAGGAAGGTTGTAGGAATGGTTAGTAAGAGAGACAACCATAGGAATTCTCAGAACCCGAGTGCTCAACAGACTAAACCAGAGGGTCAACATAGGCATGAAAGGCCTAGGTTGCACGATATGCCCTACAATACAAATTGGAAGGATGGGAGACCCATTGACAACAGCAAAAAGCAACCATATGGCAAGGATACTCCTGACCCTCTAAAAAGAAACATGACACATATGGTAGAAAATAAACCTTCGTGTTTGGTATGTAATTTACCACATTTACCTGAATACTGTGAGGTGGCTAAATCAGTACAACAAGAGGAGATGTTATACAATTATAATAGAGATAACCACACCATAAATATGATGCAGGATACACCATGTGTGGTAATTGAAGATTACTCTTCTACAGAGGATGAGGGATATGAATATGACGTAGGAAACTAGAGGCATCATGTCAACATGGGAGAACATGAGGTGTTCTTAGATTAGGAAGGTGGTTATGATGAACCTACTTACTATGCCAATCAGCCATATGAACAATGGAGAAAACCTACTGATGATGAAAGAGAAGCTCTTACTATAGCTGCAATAGCTCAAGCTAAAAATGCTTATAACTTGAGGAATAGGACAATAAACATTGAACAAGGGACACTAGGGAGTGTATTCATAAAAGATCAAAATAACAAGAAGAATAATGCAAAGTCATCATTTTTTAAGAAAAGGGTAGTAAGGATAAAACAAAAGAAAAATTACAAAATAAAGAAAAAGAAAATATGAAGACAAAAAAGAGTGATCAGGCTGTAGCTCACTCTTTTGATATTGCTCATGCAGTATCTTAGGTAAAAATATCAGATCCACTTTTAGAAATGATGAAGATTGATAAATACAGGAATACAGTCGTTAAGCTGATTTTTGATACACCAAGTCAAAAACATAAAGGACATGAAAATAGAACCAATAATGTTCATCAAGAAACATTCCAAATGCCTGAGGTATACCTTGGTGATACATTGACAAAGAATCCCTCACAGGTAGACCCTTTCTATACTACATTATTGATCAAAAATAGGATAGTGAGAAATTGCATGATTGATTCAGGTGCTGCTATGAACATCATGCCTATAGTAGTTATGAAAGAATTAGGAATGTGGGTTGATACTACATTTGGCTAGTGTTATGCAATGGATAATAGATCTATCCCAGTAGTTGGTATTATGAGAGATGTGGAGATAAAACTTGCCTCACACCCTAAAGCAACTTATAACATTGATATTACTGTGGTTGACATCCCACCGTATTATGGAATGCTTCTATCAAGGCAATGGGCTGCAATGGTAGGAGGGAATGTCTAATTGGACTTATCATATGCCACCATACCAGTGGGAGGCAAAGAAATCAAGCTGTGCAGAGAGCCAAGGTATGAGAATATTATAGAAAGATTGGATTGGCATCAAATAAATTTCTTCTGTGATACAGATTTGGGAGCTTTCAAAGTTGGAGAAAGTATGCCAAAGTTACATAATACTGATCCAATACATACTGAATCTATGAAAGAAAAAAATGTTGTATGGAAGATGTATTTCGATGGTGCATACAACAAAATAGGAAATGGAGCTGGAATAGTTTTTATTTCACCAAGAGGTAAAACTTTCAAATATTCTTTTCTCTTAACATTTGAATGCACAAACAATGTGGCAAAGTATGAAGCCTTTCTCATTGGTTTGAACATAGCCACTAAGTACAAAATAAAAAATTTAGCCGTATACGGTGATTCTGAATTAGTCACTTCCCAAGTAAGAGAAAAGTACCTATCAAAAAACAAGAGGTTGAAACAATACAGAAATGCAGTCTGGGATAGCATTGAATTATTTGATGCCTTTTCAATCAACTGGATTGATAGGTCTAAAAACATTATGGTAGATTTTTTAGCAAACATTGCATTGAAAAGGGATGATGCCACATTGGGAGGAATTACAGAGGTTGAATTCAAAACCAGACCCACCATCCCAGACAATATACATAACTGGCAAGTGTTTGATAATGATGCTGATATAATCAATTTCTTACATTGTGCTGATTATTATGAAAATCAAGAGATTGATTTCAATGCATTTGTAGAAGAACATGATGGGAAGGAAACCCTTTTTGGTCAAGAAATAGTTCAGTTAAAAACAAATAAGATACCCAAGGGACTTATAGCATTGGAAAAGGCATTCAATGGACATGACAGATCTAAAATAAAAGATACACCAGTGGCGCTGAATGACCTTGAAGAGATCAATTTGGGGACACAAGCAGCCCCAAAGAATGTGTATATTGGAAGAAATCTTAACCCAAAAATTAGGAGCCGAATCATCAATTTACTCAGGAAGTTCAGGCATGTATTTGCTTGGTCATATGATGATTTAAAAGCATATAGAGAGGATCTATTTCAACATGAAATACCACTAAAACTAGATGCTAAACCATTCAGGAAAAAATAGAGGCCAATCAATCCTACCTTAGCTCCTAAAATGTTAGAAGAACTTACAAAATTAAGGGATGGTACTATCATTAAACCTATTAGACATTCCTCCTGGGTATCTAATTTAGTTCTTGTCAGGAAAAGGAACGGTGATATCAGATTATGTGTGGATTTCAGGAATTTAAACATGTCTTCTCTTAAAGATAACTATCCCCTCCCCAATATGGAAGCAGTATTACAAAAGGTTACTAGATGTGAATTGTTGTCAATGATGGATGGCTTCTCAGGTTACAATCAGGTGAAAGTCAAAGAATTAGAGCAATTTAAGACTGCATTCACCACTCCATGGGGAACATATGTATAGTTGAGAATGCCATTTGGGCTCACTAATGCTGGAGCAACCTTCTAAAGAGCAATGGATGTGGCTTTTTCTAAGTTGATAAATAAAATCATGATAGTATATCAAGATGACTTGACAACATATTCTAAAAAGGCAGAGGATCATTGCACACACTTGGAGCAAATATTTATCAGAGCCCTAGAATATGAGATCTCATTGAATCCTAAAAAGTGCCATTTTGCAGTGACAGAAGGGAAATTACTTGGCCACATAGTTTCTAAGGATGGAGTGAAAATAGATCCACAGAGGGTAAAAGCAATTGACCAAGTCCCTATTCCTAAGAATGTGAAAGCCATACAGTCATTTTTTGGACAAATTAATTTTGTTAGGAGGTTTATATCTAATTTTGCCGAAATTGTTTGCCCTATATCAAGGATGCTAAAGAAAAATTCAGAAGTAAAATGGACAACAGAAACAATAGAAGCATTTCCTACTATTAAGAAAGCAATCAAAGAAGCTCCTATCTTGATATCCCCAGATTTCAATAAACCATTCCAATTGTTTTCATTTGCCTCTTACCATACAGTTGCAGCAGTGCTATTGCAGAAAAATAATGATGGATATGAACAACCCATTTTATTTTTTAGCAAATCCCTTCAGAATCCAGAGTTAAAGTATGACATTGTTGAAAAACAGGCATATGCATTGGTAAAAGTAGTAAAAAACTTTAGACCATACTTGGTGGGAGCCAAAATCATAGCATATGTAGCTAATGCTGCAGTCAAGGATGTATTGGTCCAGACTGAAGTCACTGGTAGAAGATGCAGGTGGATCAATAGAATTTAGGAATTCAATATTCAAATCCAGATCACTAAACTAGTGAGAGGACAAGGCCTTGCTAGGTTGATGGCTGAAAGTAATCTCGAGGCTTCCCAGATATGTGGTGCTAATGATGTTGATAATGCAAGTTCTAGTATTGAGCATACTCTATGGTATTCTGACATTCTATATTATCTAAAACATATGAAGTTTCCTAAGAGGTATGATGATAATAAAAGGAGGACACTTAAATTACAAGCCTCAAAATATGTATTTGTTGATGGGGATCTTTACTGGAAAAATAGAGATGGAGTTTTACTGCTATGCTTAGATGAGCATCAGTCAAAACATGTCATGAAGGAATTGCATGAAGGCATGTGCGGAGGACATTTTTCAGCTAAGACTACAACCCACAAGATTTTAAGGGCTAGATACTATTGGCCTAAAGTTTTTAATGATTCATATCATTACACTAGGAAATGTGAAG
Organism: Cunninghamia lanceolata; assembly: GCA_027924645.1. Classification (NCBI taxonomy): domain Eukaryota; kingdom Viridiplantae; phylum Streptophyta; class Pinopsida; order Cupressales; family Cupressaceae; genus Cunninghamia; species Cunninghamia lanceolata. The sequence goes on from BSBN01000458.1 coordinate 6,941,719, forward strand.
CATGTCAGAAGTTTTCAGGGAAATTGAAGTATCAGGGAGCATTGCCTTTGAAACTCATGCAAGTCGAGGCTCCATTCTATCAGTGGGGTATTGATTTCATAGGTGAAATTACGGAGAAATCAAGTGGTGGACATAAATGGATTTTAGTAGCAACTGATTATTTCACAAAATGGGTGGAAGCAATTCCAACCAAACAGGCAACCAGTAAGGTGGTGATTAACTTTCTAATGGAAAATTTTATGTTCAGGTTCGGTACTCCAGTAAGGTTAATTACAGATAATGGAATGTGTTTTAGATTCGAGGAATTTAAAAACTTTTGTAATACACATGGCATCATTGTGTCATATGCTGCCCCCTATCACCCACAAGCAAATGAACAAGCAGAATCAAGTAACAAAAGTCTCCTAAAAATCATAAAAAGAATGTTGGATAGAAACAAAAAAGCATGGGATTTAAAATTAAGAATGGCAGTATGCGCTGACAGGATCACTGTAAAAAGAGCAATTGGGAGATCTCCTTTTGAACTAGTGTATGGAACACAAGCAAGAATACCATTAGAAAATCTCATGCCAGTTTACAAGTTCATCCTTCAAGAAGATTTGAACATTCCTGAACCAATGGAGGAAAGGTTGGAACATCTTGCAGAGCTTGATGAAATAAGGAGACTAGCTCAAAAGTAGAATATTAAGCTACAATCACAAGTCAAATACCTCTTTGATAAAAAAGCCAAAGATAGGAAGTTTGAAATAAATGATCTAGTACTAATGTGGAATGCAAGGTGTCAGGACAAAGGAAAGCATGGAAAATTTGAAGCCCTATGGTTAGGTCCTTTTGTTATCACTAGCAAAGGAGGTGATGACTCTTATTACTTGCAAAATATGTCTGGAGAAGAGCAAGAATTGCTTATGCATGGGCAATATTTAAAGCTGTTCTTTTCATAAACATGTACAAGGAGGATTGAGTGTTGCCAGTGCATGGACAATCCTCAAACAATTCTCAAAATATTTTATTCCATGCACAATAGTTTAGGAATCATTCCCGTTCCCCATCATTTGTCACTCTCCTTTTCCATTTTCATAAAATCATCACCCCAAGTAAATAAAACATGTGGTCTACTTCCCCAGGAGATCTGGATCCTTGTTATACTCACAAGGAGTATACATCCCAGATAGAGCCACTGTTGGGATAGTAAAATTTTAAAATTTTTACTATATTCTTAGTTCATTATATCTGAGCAAATCATAAAATATCCCAAAACCATAATAAAAAATTGATACATCCTACAAGATGTCCATGGCTAAGCAATGCAAAATTACCTAAATTTCAATCTATCAGCAAGACATTGTGTTGCTTATGCCGATACATAAGAGATCAATGAAAATGACTATTGGCATGAGAGTAAAGATCAGAGAGAGATTTGTATTAGTTGCCGATGGAAGAAGTAAAACCGATGGCCTTTTATTGATAAGACAATCAAGCAGTCACACTGATCAGTATGACTAATTATCATTGGATGGTGCTTTCAAAATTACCCCGATGGTATATATCATACCGATGAAGCATTTTGGCAAAAGTCTCACCGAACATCCTATGGGGACAAAGGAAATGATATCCATTGGCAAGAAATAAACATCAGGATGAAAAATTAATGAGTCTCCGATGCTCCAGTGTCTGGGTGAAACAATAAAAAGTGTTTTTGGTATGAGTCACACCGATACACATATCCATCGGCATAACTCAACATATCGGAATGAAGTACTTATGTCTTGCCGACTCACAAGTCACAACGATAAAAGGTGTCAGTGACACTTTGAAAGGGTCTCTCCGATAAAGAATATAAAGTGGCCATCGGGGAGATAATTGTGATCTGATGATTTGAAAAGGATTACTCCGATGGTATATCTCACTCCAATGGAAATAAGATCACACCCATTGATAATAAATTTAACCAACAACCATATCAGTGAGACATTAAGATAGTCCTTCCAATCCAGAATATAGAAGATTATCAGGAAGACAACGAAGCTCGAGGAAACATAAATGTGTTATCCTGATGGTATTGATGACCCTGATAACAAATAATTGTCACACATATCGGTGAGACTCTCACTGATAGTTGTATCGGTAACACTCACTATATCGGAAGGAAATTTAAATCACACGGCGATGAAAGAAGTCATGCTGATGGTTGCACCCGCTTTGATATGATTCAACATAGTATCGAGAAGACAATTGAGGGGTTACGCTGATTGATTATTCACACCATGAGGAAATATTAAGGTCACCTAGATATTTTGAAAATCGTGCTAATGACAGGAGTTATGGCGATGTGACATCTCACAGCGATGAATGACATTGAATTGCTCAGATGATTAAATGCAGACAGCAATGAAATCCTCTAAGATCATTGTAATTACAGGGTTGCTTGAGAAAGGGGATAGAAGAATATTGAAGTCCAAATAGGGAATTTCGATCGTAGCCACAGATGACAGGTACATACATACGAACCATTATGTTATAGCCTGTGTTTGGATTTTCTGTCCAAAATTTGAAAATGGAGACTCCGGGAAAGGGAAAAAGTAGAAAATCACAAGGTGAAACAAGTAAATCTAAGAAACAAAAAACTGATAAAACCCCTGAGGAAAAGATAAAAGACAGAAAGCTAAATCAGGATTTAATTAATCAGTTGCTGGGATCAACTCCCAAGGCCAAGAGATCTACTCAACTTAGGGTAGAAATGGAAAAATTAGAAGACAAATGTAAACACTTAGGAAATATTTGGACCCCGATCAGAGGATATGAACTCTTCAGATTTCACTATAATAGAAGATTCAGGAATGCTCCAGTGTCAAACCGATGGCACTTGAATTTGGGAAAATTAGTTGTCCCTGACGTATTCCTAAATGTTGAACTCCTCCAACAACTTGCCAAACAATATAATCCAAGTCTGAAAGCTATATGCAACCCACAAGGGGAGCCAATTGTACATTTGTCAAAAAATGCCATTTGTGAAGTGTTCAACTTAGATGATTTATGCACTGTCCCTATTATTTGTGAGGACCTCGAGAAGGAATACTGGAGAATGGACACAACCTACAATGGATGGAGGTTGCCCATTCATAGGCCCAGAGTTGAAGGAGAATTGATGCCCCTAACTAAGAATGATGGTCCTCCTTTTCATGTAGCAATATTTGAACCATATATACAACACACTTATTATTCTGTGGGCCAAGTCTTGGGATCAGATGTCCCTGAGTTCATGACGATCCCTTTGTGATAGGTGAAAGTCAGGTGTGGAAGATCAGACATAGTCATGAAACCCTAACCCTACCATCATCAAGGAATCTAACCTAAATGAAATCAAAGGATAATGCAATTCAAGCATAACATCACCTAGACCATGCGATTCCTTGTTTGAGAGAGAGATGTGGACTGCTTCTTCAACAATAAGCAATTACAAAGCTGAAAGCTACCATGATGGATGATAAAAGCTCAAATGCTCAAGATGCTCAAGATGATAATGTAGGTGCTATATGATTGCTGGATTACTGGATTGCTGGATGTCTCATATGGAATGAGAGGGTGTTTATATAGAACTCAACCAAGATCAATCAACGGTGGAGATTCAGAGGCTATGTGAATGGCTAGGATTGAAAGTTACTAAATTTAGGTCCAATTAGTTGTGCATGTGAAGGATTTTAAATGAAAGTTGTCTTACAACACATGATGAATGGGAAATGGACAAGTGTTGAAATGTGATAAATGATGAGGGCTTAATTCAAATAAAATATTTGAATTAGTTGGGATATGAGTTGGAAATTAATTAAATAAATAAAATTTATTTAATTAATAGGATAAATGCATAAAATGAGATAAGACATGATGTGGAATTAATTAAATAAATACAATTTATTTAATTAATTGGCTAAGTGGATGACAATGGGATTTTAATAAAATTTATTTAATTAATTGGCTAATGGATTAGTGATTTAACAAGGTGTCGCTAGACATGGACAAATTTGGGTGTCTACATTTTGCCCCTCTTTGATACAATGTTCGATAGAACGTTGTGTCAAAGAAGATGTGAGATGCGTTCGATAAACAAGTTATGCCCCAGTGTAACTGGCAGGTGATGCCCCCTCGAGAGGTAAGCCAGGCGAACCATGAAGGGCTGGGTTGGCTCACGATAGAAGAAAAGGCTGATAATTGAAGACAGACGCGAAGGAAAGAGGGGTTGCATGGAAGAAAATAGGCGGTGGCATAGAAGAATTAGGGTTTGGAGAAGGGCTATAAGTAGGTGCTTCAAGGGCAAATAGGCTCATTTGTGCTTAGAAACTTAGAGAAATCCAGAGCTCCTGAGAGTGAGAGTGACAGAGCGAGCAGGATGGTAATTCCACGCAGAGATCATCGTGCGGAGTGAGTGAGGACACATGGACGACCAGAGGGAGCAGGCGCACCGGTATGTTTCAAAACTTTTCCCAAAAGCGTGTATTTAATAGCCTAAAAGCGTAATTAATTCACACACGTCACCAAAAGCGACTAGGTTAGGACATGGCACATTTAGGTCGCGTATATAGGAATAGAGATCGCTTAAAGTAGTTCAGCTCGCATATGGGCGCGGGTAGGTCGCGTATGGAAAATGAGGTCGCATCCTGTCGGCGGGAAAATATCGGCGAAAATGTGCATATAGACGAAAACTAGTCGCTTATGAGCAAATAGTAGTCGCATAGGCCAATACAGCGCACATATGAAGGTAAGTAGCTCACATAGGGTAGATAGCGTGCTTATAGAGCTAGAATAGGCGCATATGGTTAGGTAGCTCGCTAAGAGGGAAAAGCTAGGCGCATATAAAATAGAGCTCGCTTTTAGGGTAAATAGAGTCGCACATAGGATATGACTCGCATATGAAGGAATAATGAGCGCATAGGGAAGTTTAGGTCGCCTATAGACAAAACAGGTGCGCATGTGTAAAATAGCTCGCATATAGGCAAAACAGAGGCGCATATTGTAAAGTGGGTCGCTAATGAGCAGGAAAACATCGCATGTAGTAAAATGGACCGCTTATAGTAGGTGTAGGATAAAATAGCAGATAAATAGGTAGATTTTGATATGGATGGCTAATGGAATGGACTGACAAGGGTAAATGGGTGATGCAGGATGTACTACCGCCATTGCTATCACGGGAGCCGCATCTGAGAGATTTACGGCTGGTGAGACGATTGGATGCAGAGGAGCTACTGGTGTTGGAGGTCCTAGGCTTGGAGCATGTATCTCGGTTAGAGCCAGTTTAGGCACATCGAGGGCTAATGACAGCGATGGTGGAGCGATGGATGAGCGAGCACAGTTCGTTCTTATTACCGACAGGAGAGGCGACCATTACCTTAGAGGATGTGTTCTGGATTTTGAGGATTCCGATAGATGGGGATCATGTAGATTATGATCCGGAGATGGGTCCAGCTGCATTCAGGAGATTGTTTGGGACACCAGACATCAGAGTAGAGGGTTCAGAGATTCCGATGGGGAGGATGGAGGAGCTCTGTGACAGATTACAGCGGGTGGTAGTGGCTATCATTAGATGGCTAGTGGGTGATAGGAGAGCCAGAGGTTTTCCTATAGGATGGGGGACAGTGATGGAGGGCATGTTCTCCTATGGTACAAGATATGCATGGGCAGAGTGCGTGTTGGGACAGCTCTATCATTACCTGCATGATTGTGCGTACATGTTTGGAGCCAGTATGTCAGCAGGAGTGACAGTTTTGCATGTATGGGCATATGAGCACATTCCGGTGACGAGACCAGAGGGATGGGTTGCTAGAGCAGCAAGAGAGCCATTTGCACGGATGTATAGAGGAGCCTTGACTTATCGACAACGCCGAGGGGTGGTATATTGGCGGCGGAGATTAGATGAGATAGACAGATTTGTATGGAGGCCATGGCTGGGATGTGAGCAGTGGGAGGAGGAGGATGCAGAGCTTGCCTATGCTAGACAGGCGAGGTACATTTTTGGACGCGGCGTGTACATTATAGAGCGCTATTTGCCAGAGAGAGCCCTGAGACAGTTTGGAGAGGCACAGGCAGTACCTGTAGGGGATGCTGTTTTTGGGAGGACGAGGCAGGAGGTGTTCGATTGGGGTCCAAAGGTTGTGGTGGACACAGCCTTGGCAGAGAGAGATGGACTGCAGCCAGTAGCATGGCAGTGGAGACAGGGTCCTATAGATCCAGGCACATTGCCAGAGTATGATGTATACTGGGCGACAGCTAGGCCGACTCGGTTGACACGAGATGGGGAGATTGGGGAGATTGGGATGGAGAGACCAGTGCGGAGGCGATGACGACGGGCTCCACCAGCACAGGCAGTAGTGCCAACTGCACCAGGGATATAGATGCCAGGGCAGGTGCCAGGTTAGCCTGCGATATTAGCACAGCCACAGGCACAGATCGGAGCAGGAGATGATGTGGGCATTCAGCAGCTGCGGAGATGGATCAGAGAGGAGAGGAGATGGAGGTAGTGGGCATAGATGAGGCTGAGGAGAGTGGAGATGGATAGGCATCAGGCTGTGATTAGTCTGCGGCATGCTAGAGCACAGGCACAGACTTATCAGGCTCAGCTACAGTTGGGAGCACAGAGAGGAGATGGACAGGATGATGGTGCTCTTGCTAGAGTGACAAGAGAGAGAGATACAGCTAGGCAGCATGAGTAGATGATGAGGCTTGAGCGAGATACTGCAGTACAGTAGGAGCAGGCTATGACAGCAGAGAGAGATGGTCTGCGAGCTGAGAGAGATAGCGCCGTGTAGCAGCTGTAGGGGATGACTAGCGAGCGAGAGAGAGCAGTGGCTGCCTTGGGGACTGATGGAGCTACCATGTACTTGGCCACACAGTTGACAGCGGTACAGGCCGAGCTTTGGAGAGTGCAGGGTGAGGCTGAGTATTACAGAGGCTTATATTATGGAGCTATGCCAGCAGAGCAGAGACAGCCTAGCTTCAGGAGTAGGTCAGGGGCTTCGAGCTCACAGAGGTCAGGTGGATCTCGATCAGTAGCTTCAAAGAGATTTTTGGTTATGTTTAGTAAAGCATTGATTGAAGTTATAGATGATTTACTAGATAGTTTAGCCAGCATCATGACAACGAGAAAAGGAGCTATGGCAAAAGATGCTGAGTTAAAGGAATATTTTCTATTAAAACTGTGCCCAAATATTACCAGCAAAGAGAAAGTCAAAGTCACTAAGATACTTGGTGAAGAGTTTATAACAAAGAGAAGGGTCAACATTCTAATGTTCAGTGACACTAAAAATCTAGTCAAGGAAAATGAGATAACACTAAATGTGTTACATGAGTTGCAAATCCCAACTATTGTTGATACAAATGAAGAGGAGCAGAATGTTGATACTGACAATGCAATTCTAGAGTTAATCCTCTGGTGAGAAGAGGGAATGAAGAGGAGGTGAATATAGAATAAAGTGGGGATCAAAGTGGAATAGTTCCTCTGGTAAGTTCTAGACAAGATGAAGAAATAAAGAACCTGAGGGAGAAAAGAATTATGAAGAAGCAAAGGTAGCTCCAGAAGAGAACATACCTGAGAGACAAGAAGAGCATAGAGAAGAGATAAATGAACAGATGATAGACAATCATACTCCAAAACCAGAAATAAATGAAAAAGAGCACATTCAAGAACCCCCTCCAGAGAGACAAGATATTGAGATGTCTCATGATGAAGACAAAAGAGACTACTGACTCTTTGAGAGAGTTTTGGGAGAAGTAGAAGGAAGCTTAGATTTTGACTGTACCTGAGCTATTGCAAGGACCTATTTGATGGAGTCAGGTTGTCATTGATGTCAAAAAGGTGTACTCAGTTTGTTTGATATCATCAAGACTTGGTTGATCAGGTTTGGCCTTCAATGTGTCTTCTTATGTTCTTTGGTAAGTGAAGTCACAAGGTGATTTGTTTAGGGTTGTCAAGTGTTGACAAATGTTTATCATTCATGTTTGGACAAATGTTCATCATTCATGTGTGCTCATCTATGTTTGGACAGAGTTTACTTAAGAAGTTGTGATTCATTTCATACTTGATGAAGTGCATATCATGTTTGGTTATGCAGTGTAGAGATACATACTTGTTAAAGGATCAGGAGTTGTGTTCATTGCACAGAGATGTGGACTTGGTTTGATGTAATGTAGTATTGATGACAAAAAGTGTTCTGCATGGATTTGAGAGAGGTTGCTTCATCTCATGGTGATAAGATGGATTGGTGTTATTCATTCTTTGGTAGTATCCATGTGATCTTTGGTTTATTTCAATCATCTCTAGTCTCATGTCTTTTCATGGCAGTTGATATGCTCTTAATGTTATCCTGCATTAGTTTGATATCATGATCCCCTGAAAATGGTATTGTATACAATGGCATCATGTTTTTTTAGAAGGATACAAATGACAATGGTTTGGTGGAATGATCTTCATAATGACAGTGGCTTGGTTATTTGATATCAGTGAAACACAGTGGCATAGTCTTCAGTAACATGATCTAGTCTTCAATGGTATACTAGTCTTCATTGTCCCAAGGTTGTAACAGGTTGATTGCTTTATTCTGATGGTAGTTTTGGTGGTTCAGAATATTCACTGATGTATTCAGATGATGGTCCTTGTTCATATTATGATCAAGTTAATGCGTTAGGAGTTCTCAATTTACCTCATTGCTTTCAGTTGATTTATACTTCAATGTGTTGTCAAGGTATTTGGAATTTGCAAAGAGTATACATAAAAGACAAAAAGTGGCAGAAAATTGTCATTTTAAAGATGTTCAATGAGGTCATATTCTTCAAGGTTTAAATATGACTTAAATGGTAATTGCCACTTAAGTGACCTGCAGAAGGATATAAGCAACATTGGAGGACCGGCCCCCTTAAATTTCTTACCACCTTCACCGGTTGTCTCCTATGCGATGGACATTGTTTATGAAATGGTTCTTGGGCACGCATAAAGCCTTTTAATTTGCCTTGAAATGTGGAGCGGGATTTCCTCAAGGATTTTTAAGAGTTTGAAAAGCATTTGAAAATGCTTTATGCATTATGAAAAGCCCGAAATGCATTTAAAAGGAAAATTTTTTAAAAGATAGAAACTTTGGTGGTGTTTATACTTATGTCATATTTTATGACATTTAAGAATATGTTTTATAAAAGATTTTTTTTGGGGAAACCTTTTAAAATTTCTATTTTATTTAAAAGGCTTGAGATCCATTATAGAATGCATAGGAGTTTTTCAAGGAGTTGGTGGATTTTTTAAAAGGAAATTTTTTAAGAAAATCCATTCTAGTTTTAGTGAAGAATTTAGTGAATTTTTTTTGAGAAGATTTTTATCAAAGAAGACAAAAGAGATTTTTTTTAAGATGAACAAAATTTTGAAGAAGATGAAAGAAATTTTTGTTTTAAAAGATATATTATGATTTTGTTTGGAGATGGATTTTTCTGTGAGATGTTTACAGGTGCTTTGTTGAGGTAAATTGATTTATTGAAAAATAAATTATTGAAGACATTCAATCTAAAAATTGAAAAGAAGATGAAAGGTTTTGAAAAGAAGATTGGAGAGAATTTTTTTTGCAGGAATATGAATCAAAATTGAAGAGTTTATTTGCAGGAGAAAAGGAAATGTGTTTTGCAGAGAAGTGAAATTTCAAAAGTCTTGTTGTTTATAATTGCAAAATTTGTGTGATCAGATGCAGGAGAAATTTATGAAGGAATGTGAAAGGTTCCAAGGCAGTGAAAAGACATTCAACTTGTATAAATTTGTTTTTCAGGTGTATTGATGTAAGAATTAAGAAGGATAGAGATGAAACATACAGTGTTGTGAAGTGTTGTTGAAAATCAAGCAGTGTTGTTGAAAATCAAGCAGTGTTGTTGAGAATCAAGTGGTGTTGGTGTTGTAGAGTGGATCATGATACATAATTGAAATATCTGAGTTTGTATATGATTTGGGAATGATCATTTGACAGATACATGAGAGAGAATAAATGTTATGTATTGAAACAGAGAAACCCTCTGAATTTGTGTTTTCAGTTTGTTCTGTAATAGGGGTTGGTGCTCCTTGAAGCTGGTGCTTCTAAACAGTATGCCAGTGAGGCTTGTAGGTCAGTGAGACCTTAACATTTGTCAGTGAGACACTTTGTAGCCAGTAAGGTTTCTTTGTAGCTAGTGAGGCATGTTTGATCAGTTAAGCTAGTGAGGCAGTTTAGAGTGGTTTTTCTACCTCTGGAGGGTTTTCCACTCATGCAATTCTTGTGTCATAATCTTCTTTGTGTGTTTATGATTTACTTATGAAGTTTTGTTCTCTTTCTATATTCACAGTCATGTGCATATGTATTTGACAGATCAATGCTATCTTTCTCTCCTTGTGCTCTGAAAGTTAAAGTGTGTAAAAAGATTTGAAAATTCACACAACACTGATTCACCCCCCCTCTTAGTGTTGATTGTACTCCTACACTATTAACCTTGCTACAATGTTCCCATTGTAGAAACTAAAACTTGGGACATTTTTTCAAGCTACAGTGTAAGAAGAAGTTTTGAAGTCCCATATGGAGGACAATGAGCTGATACAAGATTCATCAGCAATTTTTGAAAAATTAATGCCTAGAATAAGGAGAGATACATCATTGGCCCCTGCTACACAAATGAAAAAGTTAATGGAATCAATCAATTCTCATTTTGAGTCCCTTGAAAGAGAAGTGGAGAAAAAGGTAAGGATAGAGATTGATGATAAAAGGTTAGTGGAGCTAAATGACAAATTTTCTCAAGATAAAATCTTGTTAGATAAGAGCATACAATATGTACAAATGACAATTAAAGAACCTAGTGAATTATATCAATTTTGTCTAGCATGGCCTGATAAGACTAAGGACATAAAAGAGAAAATAAATGGATGGGAAACTCAAATAATGAAAATTTCCATAAATTATGACTCGACAAAAGATGCTATTAGCAATCAAAGGGCACAAGTTGAGACCATTCATTCTATACATAAGTTGTAGACTTAGAGGGAAGTTATAAAGCATAGAATGAGCCATCTTCGGGAAATAGCAAGCTTCAAGATTGCATCCCTAACTAGGCTAGTAGCAGCAATAGATAAGACAAGGCAAATCACTAAGGCCCCTGCTACTGTGAAGAAAGTAGAAGAAGTGGTGTCCTAGGTCAATGGGCATATACCAATTTTAAGTGATGTTAGGGTCAATTGGGATGAAAAAGTGGTGCAACTAAAGAAGATCTACAAAGATGTTCTCCCTAAACAACAGTAAGATAGTTTGATTTCACTTGTATATATGTGGAAAGTAGAAAAATAGTTTTGAAGTTTTGGCAACTTGTACATATCCTTGTTGTTGGAATTAGACTAGACAACTAAGAGGGGAGCTGAATCAGTTGTCACACAAAATAAACTTTTTCTTCTTTTAACCTTCTTTATTAACTTACTATCAGATTAATGATGTAAACATAGATTAACAACATATGAGCAAAACATAAGCAACACACTTGACACCGAGAGTTTAACGTGGAAACCCGGTTAAGGGAAAAACCATGGTGGGGGTTAACCCACAAAGATTTGTACCCTATTAAAAGTACTTTAGAAAAGTAGAAGGCACATGCCTTCTAGTGCACTATCCAGAGCTCACTACTCAAAAGAGAGGCTCACTGCCTACAAAATTTATTTAGAATAGAAAGAATTAATTGAGAAATAGCATCTACTTCATGCCTGGTTCAGTTTCAATGAATGCTCACAAAACTTCTGCTTTGCCCCAAATTCTTCTTCATTGACTTTTTGCTCTATACTGCTCTCACTCCTTTTCTTCTCTGCTCTATTGTTGATCCTTTATTCGTATTTAATCCATTTTTCTCAAGGATGATTTTTAACAACTCTTCAACAAGTATTTATACACTTCATCAACCTTGGAATGATCAACAAGGTCAACTAAACTAAAAATGGATCTTTACACTGTTGGGCAAACATAGATGAGACTTGAATCTTCCTCTACTAACATGCCATGCTTCATAAAATACTCTTTAGATCATCTGCAACATGCTAGGAACATCCAGTCGGCTAAGACTGGGAAGAACATCAACTTCAAAGAGGAAATCTTCAACAATAAGCTCAAACTTCAATGTGGACCTCCAACACAGTAGCCACACGATCCAAAGAACTCCACAAGCACATTGAATTCACCAATAACATCCACTCGAAACTAAATTACTAGAATCATTTGTATCTTCCTCCAAAACCTCAAGAACACTGTCTGGCATGACTATCAAATTAGAAAGATAGCTTGCAAACCTCTAAACCACGAAGCAATAGATTTGATGATACACACTGACTTCCCAAACATGCCTTCAGACCTACAGACCATAATATTTCACTATGGAGCAATCCAGACCAACTTACTGTCACTCTATCTCTTTTGAACACAACAAAATCTAGTTCTACTCATATGGCTATAACTTCTTCAAATCTTCATGCGGACTTCTCAATTCTTAACTGGAACAACCTCTGACAATCCTCTACACAACCATATGACAACAAGAATATGTTGACATCAATAACAACACCGCTTGGGCACATATTTGCAACAATCTCCCTCTATCATTGTTGGCAACATATGATGTGAAAAACTAATTCAACCATCACGACAAGAACTTCTCCCCCTAACTTTTGTAACCACTTTCTTCAATGCTCCCCTTGTCATCAACAATTTGTTTTTCACATGTATTCTCTCCCCCTTTGACATCAATGGTAAAGGACACATATTTGCAATCTTTACTCCCCCTTTTTATTTCAGACCGATCTCCAACATTTGCATACTGACTATTCCTTAGAGTAGTATCTTCTCAACATCAATCTAGATCTCAAGATATGACTTAGAAATCCACTAGACTAATGCACAAAAGTGCATCTTAGTTCTGATTAGGAGGGGTAATAACCCCTAGCTTCTCTCTGAGATACTCAAAAGTATCTTTGGCAAGAGGCTTAGTGAAGATATCTGCAATCTGATCTTTGGAAGACACAAACTCTAACTTGACTTCATTCTCATTAACCTTCTCTCTCAAGAAATGAAACTTGATAGATATATGTTTTGTCTTTGAATGCAACACCGGATTCTTTGAGATGCTTATTGTTCTAGAATTATCACATAAGATTGTGACTGTCTCTTCAAACACAATTTTGATGTCCTTCAACATTTGCTTCATCCACAGAACATGAGTACAATTATTTGCTGTTGCTATATATTCTGCTTCTGCAGTAGACAGAGATATTGCCTCATTCTTTTTACTCATTCAAGAGACCAATCTTCTTCCCATGAAAAATGCACCACCACATCTCCTGCCCAATCAGCATCTGTATATGCATGAAGAGTGAAGTCATTGTCCTTTGGATACCATAATCCATAATCAATTGTCCCCTTGAGATATCTAAAAATTCTTTTGACTGCCACAACATGGGATTCTTTTGGATCAACTTGAAATCTAGCAACAAGCCCAATGGCATTCATGATTTCAAGTCTGGTCTGAGTCAGATATAGCAATCCTCCAATCATTGATCTATACCTTTTCTGATTTGCCTTGGGGGAGTCATCATCTTTACTTAACTTGCATTCGATTACCATAGGTGTACCTACTGGCTTTGAGTCTTCCATTCCAAACTTCTTCAATAATTCTTTCACATACTTGGACTGAGATATGAAGATACCTTTATCTAACTGAACAATCTGCAAACCTAGAAAGAAACTCATCTCTCCAAACATTGACATCTCAAATTCAATTTTCATTTGATCAACAAATGCTTTGCACATACATTCATTTCCACCAAAAATGATATCATCAACAAGGACCTTAACAATTAGGATGTCCTCATGATTAATCTTGAAGTAAAGATTACTATCAGCAATACCTTTACTAAAACCTATCTTAAGCAAATATTTATCCAATCTTGCATACCAGGCTCTTGGAGCTTGCTTGAGTCTATACAAGGCTTTTCTCGGTCTACAAACCATATCTCCCTAATCAAACAACTGAAATCCTTCCGGTTGCTCAATGTAGACTTCTTCCTCTAAATCTCCATTCAAGAATGCTAATTTGACATCCATCTGATACACTTTAAATTTTCTGAAAGCAGCAAATGCAAGAAATAATCTAACTGCCTCTATCCTTGCCACCAGAGCAAAAGTTTCTTCAAAGTCAATTCCTTCCACTTGATAATAGCCTTTGCATACCAACCTTTCTTCATTTCTTGCAACTTTAACATTTTCATTTAGTTTATTCTAGAAGGCCCATTTGGTTCCAATCACATTTGTGTCCTTAGGTCTAGGAACAAGATCCCAAGTGTGGTTCTTTTCAATTTGCATCAATTCTTCTTCCATTGCTTTTACCTAGTTTTCATTATTGTAGGCTTCACTTATTGATTTAGGTTCAATCTTTGAAATCAAACAAATCTCTTCTTGAGCTTCAACAACTCTTCTCCTAGTTTGAACACCTTTATTTCTATCTCCTATGATTTGATCTTCAGGATGATTCATTCCTACATACTTGGGGGTTTTGGGAATTGGTTGAGCTTTTGTTTCTTGAGCTTGTTCCTCATCATCTACACTAACCTCTTGAGTTATTGGAGTTACCAGATCAATCTAGATCCAAGTCTAAGTTTGGGCTTGCCTTTCTTGACTTTGAGACTTTCATCTTGATCATCTGAATCATACCCGTAATGCCTGGAATGTCCTTCTTTTCTCTCATCAACTCTAACATTAGCACTTTCAACAATCTTTTTCAATCTCTTGTTGAAGCACCAGTAAGCATTACTTTGAGTATAGTATCCCAAAAATATTCTTTCATCACTTCTTGCATCAAATTTTCCTAAATCCTCATCTCTTTTGATATAGCATGTACTACCAAAAACTCTGAAATATCTCACAGTAGGAGCATGACCAAACCATAGTTCATAAGGGGTCTTACCAGAGTTGCCTTTGATCTGTACCCGATTAAAAGTGTAGACAGCAGTACTCACAACTTCCCTCCAATAAACTTGAAGAACATTTGTTTCCATCATCATGGTCCTGGTAGCTTCTTGAATGGTCTGGTTCTTTCTTTCCACAACTCCATTTTGTTGGGGAGTCCTAGGAGCAGATAAATGTATTTTTATGCCATGCTTTTCATAGAAAGCATCAAACTCACCGAAAGTAAATTCTCCACCTTTGTCGGATCTCAGACATTTCAATTTTTCACCAATCTCATTTTTCACCATCACTTTGAACACCTTAAATTTCTCAAGAGCTTCTAATTTTCTTTTAGGAAAGTTACCCACATCATCCTGGAGTAATCATCAATTAGCAACATGAAATATCTATCTCCTTGCACACTCCTAATTTTAGCAGGACCACAGAGATCAGTATGTACTAGTTCCAATTGTCCACTTGAAGCTTGTTCCTTACTTTTGAATGAAGTTTTATTCTATTTTCCCAATTGACATTCTCTACACATGCTATTAGGTTTCACAAGTTTTGGAAGATCTCTTACAGCCTGAGTGGAACTTATTTTGACAATGTTATCCAAATTCACATGACACATCCTCCTATGCCATAATCAACTTTGATCTATCTGAGCAATCAAATAACTTTTGCCATAACTAATTAAATGAAAAATGTTACCTATAGTTTGAGTACTGGATGCAATTTCAGTTCCAGAGCTCTCCAAGATTCTGCATTTGCCATCCTTGAATCAAAGATCATAACCTTTGTCAACCAACTGTCCAACACTGAGAAGATTATGTTTCAGTCCTTCCACATATAGAACATCATTGGTGCTATTCTTACCATCAAAAGAGATGGATCCTCTGCTACAGATTCTACCAGCTGAGTTGTCTCCAAATTTCACAAGCCCTCCTTCATAATTTTTAAAATTCACAAACTTACTCTTGTCTCTAGTCATATGATGAGAACATCCACTATCAATCACCCATTCATCTTTATCAGTAACCTAAGAAGTCAAGGCACTTTCCATATTTGCATAGTTAGCAGATTCAGTAGACACCGGATCTTCTTCTTCTATAGTAATGAACACCCAATCATTTTTAGAGGAACCTCCATGATCAGATTCATCATCTGTGACTCCTTCTTCTCCAACTTCTTGGACATAGTAACAATTGTTCTAATTTTTGTATTTGTTAGGGTTTGGTTTTGAAAACCTCTTTGGACATCTTGAGGCAAAATGACCAATCTTATTACAAGCAAAACATTTGAGTGACAATTTTCCTTCATACTTATCGGATCCTTTTGGCAATCTTTTGGCAAGAAGAGCTTCAAGATCAATAGTTTCAATTTCAACATCTTTAAGATCCTTCCTTGTCTTCACGAATCTATTTGATCTTGCAGAAGAGCTTTCACCTAGATCATATCTTTGTTTTCCATATACATTGGCCTTAAATGCATATTCAGACTTGGGAAGAGAATCACCAAACTCACTTAATTCAAAAGCTGAAATTTTGCCAACTAGTTGATCTCTTGTAACTTCTGATATAGTTCTAATCTCCTCTATAGTAGCAACCTTATGTTTGCATGAATTAGGTAAATATCTGAGCACTTTTGATACAATATCTAATTCTTCCAAAGTTTCACTAGCACACCTGATACCACACACAAGTTCATTTATCTTTTGCATGTAGATTGTGATGTTTTTATCTTCACTCATCCTTAGACTTTCAAATTTTCCTCTCAAACTTTGCAGCTTGGCATATTTGACAAATTCATCACCTTCATATAGATACTCCAACTTTTTCTAGATTTCATGAGTAGTTTTTAGACCAAAGACATTTATCATTTCTAAATCAGTCAGGGCACTCAACAAGGCTTCTTTAGCTCAAAGGTTATTTTTGGCATCTTTGAGTTGATCTAGAGTTGAAGGACCTTTCTTTGGAGGTTTATACTCAACACTGGTTATCACCCAATTGGAATCGCCCATACATTACAAATGGCACTCCATGCGATTCTTCCAAATAGAATAATTTGTTCCATCAAATCTCAGACTATCCTTCTTGTAGGTTGACATCCTGGATCTCCTCCAGTGGTCAATCTTTTATAAGAGGGTCTGGCTCTGATACCAATTGTTGGAATTAGACCAGACAACTGAGAGGGGGGGTGAATCAGTTGTCACACAAAATAAACTTTTTCTACTTTTAACCTTCTTTATTAACTTACTATCAGATTAATTATGTAAACATCAATTAACAACATATGAGCAAAAAAATAAGCAACACACTTGACACCAAGATCTTGACGTGGAAACCCGGTTAAGGGAAAAACCATGGTGGGGGTTAACCCACAAAGATTTGTACCCTATTAAAAGTACTTTAGAAAAGTAGAAGGCACATGCCTTCGAGCGCACTGCCCAGAGCTCACTACTCAAAAGAGAGGCTCACTGCCTACAAACTTTATTTAGAATAGAAAGAATTAAATGAGAAATAACATCTACTTCATGCCTGGTTTAGTTCCAATGAATGCTCACAAAACTTCTTCTTTTCCCCAAATTCTTCTTCACTGACTTTTCACTCTATACTACTCTTGCTCCTTTTCTTCTCTGCTCTGCTTCTGATCCTTTATTCGGATTTAATCCATTTTTCTGAAGGATGATTTTTAACAACTCTTCAACAAGTATTTATACGCTTCATCAACCTTGGAATGATCAACAAGGTCGGCTAAACTTAATGTGGATCTTTACACTATCATCCAAACATAGATGAGACTTGAATCTTCCTCTACTAACATGCCACACTTCATAAAATGCTCTTTAGATCATCCGCAACATGCTAGGAACATCTAGTCAGCTAAGACTAGGAAGAACATCAACTTCAAAGAGGAAATTTCCAACAACAAGCTCAAACTTCAATGTGAACCTCCAACATAGTAGCCACATGATCTAGAGACCTCCACAAGCACATTGAATTCACCAATAACATCCACTCTAAACCAAATTACCAGAATCATTTGTATCTTCCTCTGGAACCTCAAGAACATTATCTGTCATGACTGTCAAACTAGAAAGATAGCTTGCGAACCTCCAAACCATGAACCACTAGAGTTGATGATACACACTAACTTCCCAAACATGCCTTCAGACCCGCAGACTATAATATTTCACTACAGAGTAATCCAGACCAACTTACTGCACTCTGTCTCTTCTGAACACAGTAAAATCTAGTTCTACTCAAATGACTATAACTTCTTCAAATCTTCATGCGGACTTCTCAATTCTTAACTAGAACAACCTCTGACAATCCTCTACATAGCCATATAGTCCATGAACATTGAGTCTTCATTAATTTTCTCAATATCCTCAACATTCCAGTCTCTTGAACAAGCAACAAAATAAAGCACAGTTGACACTAATGACAAGAATATGTTGACATCAATGACAACACTACTTAGGCACATATTTGGAACACTTGTATCATACACCTTTGCAATTGATGTCAAAGGGGGAGAATAAAGCATGTGAAAAAAATTTGAAAAGTAAGAAGAGAAGCATGAAGTTAGGGCAGTAGTGTGCAAAGAAAAAGGGGGAGTTGTAACAATTTTTCACATCAAGTGTTCCCATCAATGCCAAAGGGGGAGATTGCTGGCAACTTGACAAACATCATTAAGAGAGAGACATTGTTCGTATGATGATGAATGATTGAGCATGATGTCTGAATTTGTTTTCATTGATGGAAATAAGAAAATAAACAATATTAGAACAAAGATTTTGGTCCGATGAAGAAGACTTAGTCAGTTTGGCTAAGTGTTGGCAGTATATAAGAGACATCGATAAAGAGATAGTGTAAGGGCTGGCATTGGTCTGCATTTGAAGATTAGATCATGTTGTTCTGATATGTTTTTTACAATCCTTAATTGATCTTATATCCAATATTTTAGCTCTTGATAAGTAATGGAAGAATATCTTCAAATAGCCTAAGTCCGGCAGAGTAGAACACAGTACTATTTAGAGCAGAACACTCTGTTGATTTGGTCTGCATTCCTTTGGTGTTGTATATCTTGTTATGTGGTTTTGAGGTGTTATAAAAACTTGCATGAAGTATCTAAATCTAGAGTTGTAGGTTCTAAGATCCACTAGAAAGATAGTTATGATTGTCTAAGTATCGTTACTTGGTTTGGCAGAACCTGACCATGATAGGGCATGTGTTCTTGTGGTCCGCATTTTGCCGCAAACGAATATTTTGCTTTGTGGTTCTGGAGTTTTTATCTATGATATCTAAAGAGTCTCTAATATTATTTTAAGCAATATTGTGATCTGTAGTGAAATATGTAGTCTGACAGATATACTGAGTTAGTAATAGTATGTGTTGGAGGATGACATGATAAGTTTAATTTGTATGTGTTAGGGTAAAATGTGGTTTAATCCAATGAACTATATCAAACCCAAACATCAATAGAATAATGAAAACAAGAAAGATTGAATGAAATAAGGCAATGAACAATACAGTGCAAACCTTCCCTATTTCAAAGCTTCTGTTGTTCGCCTATTACAACTGTCCTTTGCTGATGAAGTAGGCCCTCAGTGAGTGCACTCTTTTAGCTGTGTTGTAGGATGTCAGTAGTAAATGGCTGTGTTGATAAATAATTCTGTGAAGTAGAGCTTCAAAGCAAATGGTGATCTCAAGTAGATTGTATTAGGGGTGCCAAAGGCGCACTGGTGGATTTCTGTAGAGTAATAATACAAATAACCTGGATGAATAGAATGGAGGGATGAAGCTTCTTTTATAGACTCAGAAGAATGAGAGTCAATGGTTGAGAAGAAGTGTGATGATCAACGGTTGAGAATGGTTGAGGAATGTGCAACTAGTGGAAATAAGACAAGTGTCTTAGCTCCATCATGAAAGAGGGGATGTGACAACATTGATTGGAGAGTTAACTCCTTTAACTGATCAGTTAACAGACTTGATTAGTCAGTTGGAAGAATGAATTATGGAATTGACTGAATTGATTGAGGGATTAACTCAATTGACTAGTTAGTTAACACTTTTGATTGATTAGTTAACTAACTTTTGATTTGAGAAGAAATAGGACATGTGGGTGAGGGGGAAAATAGGTAATTAAATATTTAACATATTTAATTACATGTGCAACCCGATGAGGTGGACAAGGTGAGGTGGAAAAGTGAGGTGTAAGTGTGAGGTGGATTTTTGGAATTAGAACTTAGGATAGAGGAATTTAGATTAATTAAATAATTAGGATTATTTAATTATGTGAGATACTAGAAGAATTAAGGGAATTTAATTAAATAAATTGAATTTATTTAAATATGAATAGTGAACCGATTAAATAAATTTAGAATATTTATTTAATTGATAGAAGAATGGAATAAATATTTTGAATATTTATTTAGAATGAATCGTGTCATTTTTAAGCGTATACATTTTGCCCCTCTTTGATGCAACGCAGTTTACAGTGTTGCTTCAAAGAATAAATAGTCTGATAGTGATACATGCCCCAGTTTGCCTCTGGTACAAGTTTAATGATGATAGGATACCCCCTCGGGAGATTGGATTGGAAGAAGGCAGGAGGCGTGAGATGAACAATCTCATGAAGAAGAAGGGAAGCTAGGTTAGAATGAATAAATTGGTTGAAGAAAGAGTCAAATGATACGCAATGCAAGATGAAATGATGACACACACAAGCAAGCAAGCAAGTATGCACAAATGACACAAGAACAAACAAGGTATTGCCCCTGTCAAGCGGTAAACCAACGATATACTAATAATGATATATGATAGTGTTGTCATGGCGGGGAACGATATATCCCTAGACCAACACGGTAGGCGTGTTGTCATGGTAGGGAATGATAGATCCCTAGAGTAAACACAAAGGATAATGTCTGGTTTTAGGAAATGAAGCATGTCATGTAAGCTGCGTGTGTTGGTCTGATTTTGACAATGCCACATCTTGTATAAGACAATTGATTGATTATAATTGATTGAGTTGGCTTACGACCAGACAAAGATCAAGACCCTTGATTATGATTGGATCATTTGAGCAAGATTGAATTGACTTGATTGGTATGGATTAAGGATGGACCTTGCATTTTGATCATTGCTCAGACTAACTGGACAAGGATGAAAGATATGATGATAGATAGAAATCTGATTGATAGAAGAAAGACTTGATAGAAGGACTCACAAGCTTTTATTTGTATTGATACTCTGCATTGGTGGATCTTTATTGCATGGGGTATGGTATAGATGTATAAATGGATATAGGATGGATGTTTTGCTATTGGAGTGCTTTATTTCATCATTGGGCAATTTTTTTGGTACATTTTCTGAAATGTTGTAAGTGAATACACGCATCTAGGTATAATTGAACCGAGATGACCTTAGTACTGCTTACATGGATTTTGATTTGGGAAGTAAATACAAGCATCTAGTCAAAATTGAATCTAGATGACCTGAGTACTTCTTGCGTGTCAACAAACAAGGATTGCCCTCCATTCATGTTAGACCTTTGATATCCTCTATGATCTTTTGCCAATCATGTCCTTAGACAAGGTGTCACATTACTAAGGTGGAATCCACAGATAGCAAACAAAGAAAAGAATCATGCCCCCATCATAGCATCTCTAGCTTTTGGCATTCTTGAGTAGCATAGGAAGGCATGATAGCAAAAATTAAGACTCTGTATGTTACCCATATTTCTAATCCACAAAACATTTTTGCATTTAGATGTGTTTGTTTCTTGCCATAATCTGGGTAAAATCATTTAAAAGGCCTTAGGAGTTTGCCTCTAGGTTGGATAGGTTAATGTCTTGCATCAGGACTTCTGCTTGAAAGCGGGTTTTGCTTGCGCTTGCTTGCCTGGTGAGAAGATTTTCACAATCCTTATTGGTGAGACAGTCCCTAAGGGACTGACCTAGTGCCTTGGGGGTGCATGGAAATATGGCCTTGCCTACGTGACGACACAGAGGCAACGTAGTTCATGGACTTGGACTTTGATGGACCTAAGATATGGATCAGATGAGACATGATATGGAATAGATATGGATCAGACATGAAATAGATATGGATCGGATAAGACATGATATGGAATAGATATGGATCAGACAAGACATACTATGGAACAGACATGGATCAAACATGGAACAGATATGGATTAGACAAGACATGATATGGGATAGACATGGATCAAATATGGAACATATGATACTAATGACAAGAAAACACCACGGATAGGTAGATGTACGGGTGATAAAGGTATGTATGGGGATGGGCAATTGTGGATAGAAGGAATGAAGTGTTGGTAAGAGACACTATATGGATTCATGATTGTTATCATTGATGGCAACAAAGTTCATCCCACACATCTGCAAAACATGGTGTGTCTCTACCGGAAGTCAGAGTGAAGAATGTTGTGGTCCGGTAAACAAGAATAGAGCATATGGCAAGGTCCGACAGACAGGTCTGGATCTCTCAAAGGAAGTATATTGGTAAAGTGTGGATTTGGGGAAGTAAAGAGTACTACCTTGAGTGATAGATTTTAAGGTTTTAGCCTCTAGTGATAGATGAGGCAAAAGATAGGAATACTTGAGTACCAGATTCCTGAGTAACAGTGTGAACAGAGGAAGAACTGACTGATAGAACATCAGACTACTTTCTGGATGTGTTACTAATGGTGTTAAAGGTTATGAAGGCATGAATCATGTTTGGCCAACATGATTAATGATTTCTACAAGTATATGCTTGATCCGCATTACTTGATGTGTAAGGATTCAGCTGACAAAACAGAGTTTGTGAGAAAATTAACTGTTTCGGGTGCCGACTAGAAAGATAATGAAATCACTTGTGTGGATATATATATAGGATGGATTTAGTTGTGAGAAGAGTTGTGGTGATATGTGGTATGCGAATAAAAGTAGAGCAGAGCAGAAGCAATAAGGAAGGTCTGGTATGTGAAAGGAAAGCCGCATAAGAGAAGAGGAAAGATGAAGTGCAGCAGATCAGTGTACTGAGCCTAACCAGAACTGAACTCCAGCATATGTGGATGCTTCCAATCAGTTCAAGTATTGTATAACATACTTTTGTAGACAGTGTGTCTCTGTGTAGGCAGTGTGCCTCCTTTGTGAGCAGTGTGCTCAGGCAGTGAGCCCTAATTGGCAAGTGCCATTTTGTATTTCCTTATTCTTCTAACAGAGAATAATCTTTGGGTTAATCACCCTGTGGTTTTCTCCCTTAACAGGGTTTCCACATCAAAAATATTGTGTCATGTGTTTTTCCTTTTCATGGTAATGTTTGCTTATTTGAATTAATGTTGTATTGATTAATAAGAAAGTTTAGAAAGAAGAAATAATTAGGATAACTGATTCACCCCCCCTCTCAGTTATCAACAATTGGTATCAGAGCTAAGTTCCTCCTAACAGAGTCTAATAGCTCAAGGAAGATCTGGGAGTCCAAATGGATGCATATGGTTTAAGGGAGCAACTTAAGACTACCCTTAAGGATCTTGAATAGTCAAACTCTGAAGTCAATAAATTAAAGGAAAGACTCAAACAGGCTGATGATTTCATTAGAGAACTAAAAGACAAATTAAGTCTCTCTCTGAAAAAGAGAAAGGAGTTGCTTTAGCAATTGGCAAGACAAGGTGAAGAAAATAATGCAAATGAAGAACTGACTAAGAAAACCAAGTTATGTGAAAAGTTATCAAAAGAAATCATTATGGTAAGACATGAAATGGAATCAGGAGTTATAAAGTTTACCCAAGAAATTGAAGAGAAAAGAAAAACTGAAGATAATCTAAGACAATCTCTCAAGGAGAAATCAGAAGATTGCCACCAGATGGATAGAATTATCAGACATCTTGAATCTGATCTTGAAGATGCTAAAGATAATGAAGAAAAACTTGAGGATCAAATTGTCTCTCTAAAAAGGGATCTTCAAACAGCAAATGAGTATAAAGAGAAATTCAAGATAAGTTCTGCTCAACTTGAAGTTCTTCTTGGAAGTCAAAAGAAGGTAGATGACAAATGTGGTTTGGGATATAAGAAAGGAGAAAGCTCCGGATCCGGTCAGAAGAATTTTGGATCAGAAAATCCAAGGAACAAGCCTAGAAGACCTCCGGTAAGACAACCCAATGCTCAAAGATATCCATCCTTCAAAAGATACTGCCACAGCTGCAATCACTTTGGTCACAAAGCTAATCAGTGTAGAAAGAGAATGAATCAGACTAATTCATCCTTCTCCGGACAGTGTTTTAACTGCAAAAGGTATGGTCACAAGTCTCATGAATGTAGAAATATGCAAATGAACAAATCATTCAATGGTAGATGCTTTGCATGCAATAGAGTAGGTCATATGGCTAATCAATGCAGATCAAGAGGATATCAATCAAATATGCAAAGAAATGTTGTTTGCCAAATCTGTAATAGGTCCGATCATAATGCAAAATTCTGTAGAAGCAAGAATCAGGAGAAAAGAGGTCCGGTATATCATAATCAGAATCAAGATAAGGGTAAACAAAAGGTGAATGCGGATGAAGTTAGGAATGAGATGAACAAGATTTGGGTGAAGAAAAGTTCAAAGAATGTAGAGGTTGGATCCACACCAGACTCTGGTGCTGATATTCCTTCCGAAAACTAAAAGGTGAGCTCTGGCTCAGGGGGAGACACAAAGAAAACCTTGTTCCCCCAGCCAGTTAAGTGGTGCCTGAAATTGGCACATGAGAAGCTGCGGATCAAAGGGTTTCTAGAGAAATATGTAAAGAAGGTTAGGTAAAGATCTGAGAGATCCGCAAGAAAATTTAAAAGGTTTAATTCCTTCATAATTGGTCCGATTAAGCAAGTCTTTTGGTAAAACAAGTTTCTCACAAGATTGGCCCGGTATGAATCCAAATTGATATAGCTTGATCTGCAGATATAAGATGATCAGAGGGACAAGTGGATATGATGATTCATCACTAACATCGATCACAAGGGAATCATAATGATTCGGATGAGTTTCTTCCTCCTTGAACAAGGAAAACTAGGCAAACCGGAATGAATTAGGTTGCGCATTTATTACAGGGTGAAAATTAGGGCTTCTTGGAATAAAAGAGTTCATTTGTCTATCATTTACACACTTGTACACTCACATGCAAAGAAGAAAGAAAAGGAGCTCTGCAAACAACTTCTCCGAAAAGATCAAGGCAACTCTTCATATAGCTCTATTCAGATTTCTTCATGTGCCCTAACCTATGTAAAAGGTATTTATCATTCTTGATATCCTTCAGTAAGATTGTTTGATGATGGCTACTCTGAATATAGTAAAGATATCTGATAGACCTCGGCCCTCATTTAAGAAACATCCATATAAATCCTTGGAGGTAGATCCGCATGGTGTATTGCACACTGAAGATATTAGGGTTTATATACATGCAAATGTTGAAGAGTTTGGGGAATTCAAACTAAGAGATATCTATCACAAACAACTGTTAGATGATTCATTTGAGCTCAAACCCCAATACATAGGCCTCCGGAACAAGCACTTTGCACAATACATACATTTCCCCTATTTTACGGAGGATGAATGGGTTAGGTACATTCTGAGTAGAATACATGACAACTTCATGTGGTTGAATGGACCATTCAAGATCACTAAGGATGCCATCAGGGTAGTACCAGATTACACTCATCCAATGGGATTCCTGTTCTTAAATCTGTAAAGAACCAAATTGTGAGTGATGCTACCAGATCTAAGTTTGATAAAAGAGCAATGACAGTAGATGACATCACTGATCCGGATGTCAAGTTTGCTTCTATGATCATTGGATATATGATATATCATTCTAGTAGAGAAAATTCTGTACCTGGAACTGCCATCTATACCACTTATGAAATGTTAAGAAAGGATGCAGACTATGATCTTTATCAGCTTCTCTTGAACCAACTCTTGGAGAATCTGCAGAAAATCAAGAAAGACAAAAAGAATTCATTCAAGTATGGAGGATTGATATTGTGCTTATTCTTCTACTTTATGAATGAGCTTCCCGAATCTAATGGCTGGGTATGGGAGAATGATAGACTGGTAGCTATCCAAATTAGAGATTATTTACATGGACTTGGTGACAACGAAGCACAAAATATAGCTCTGTGGGGGTATTTCAAGAACTTTCAGAACATGATGCAAGCAAGAGAAAGGATTCCCCAGTCTCTTGTTGAGAAATACAAAGACACAATCTGCTTTATGGTAGAGATTGATCAGTGCCTAATGGAGGCAGTAGAACCAAGGACAGTCTAGATCATGCCCATGGGGTATGAAGTTAATGAACAGATTGTGGAGCTGCATGTTCAACACATGCTAAGCCAGCCTAAAGATCCAAAAGCAGAAAGGTTTGGAACCTTTCAGGAGCTGAGTATAAAAATCCCTGTTGAACTTAGAGAACCAGAGATCAAGAGGAAGGTGAGAAAAGAAGTAGAAAATATTGCCCAAGGCCTTGGCATCTCAAAGGAGGCACTTGATGCCCACAAGAAAAGGATGGAAAGGGCTGAGGAAGAGAAGAAAGAGGTAGAAAAGAAAAGCAAGGAAAGTGCTCTGATAGAAACCTCAACCCGGACCAGATCATCAAAAAGATCTACACCTGTCACAGCCAAAAGCTCAAAACTGGAAGTCCAAGCATCCGGTAAAAGAGAGAAAAGATCAAAGACAAAAGCCACAAGGGCTTACGCAAGTCAAAAGGATGAAGAGGAAACCGAATTAGATGAGGAGATCAGGAAACTAAAGAAGAAGAAGAAATCATCCGGTCAAGGAGAAGAAGAGAAGGAAGAGGAATTTGTTGAAAAACCTACTCTCTCCTTAGATGATGTAGTAAAAGCAGTCACTGTGGATGGCAACCTACAACCCTTAATAGAATTCTATGATTATTATAATGAAGCAGATAAAAAGATTCTGGAGGAAGCCACAGTTAAGTTTTTGAACATTTACAATAAAGCTTTTATTGAAATTATCTCTCTAATTCCTAAGAGTCTAGAGAAGGAGTTGGAAATGAGAAAGATCAATGCCATGGCAAAAGACCTTGAGATCCAGGAATAGATAGCTATTCATCTATACCCTTCAATTGATCCCAAGACAATGAACATGGTATTCAAAGACTGCAAGGATGAATTTAGGAGCAAAGCAAGGATGAATCAGCTTATGCTTGGTGAGACTGACAAGGTAGCCAAGGACACTGAAGAGATTCTCAGGAAAACCTTCAAAAGATTTAATCTTCCTATTATAGAGGACTTGGGTACTGATCCCTCCACTACAAATGTTGCAGAAGAAACTCCTAAGAAAATGTCAGAAGAGGTGGGCCTCGAACAGACTAACATTTCTCCTTCGGTTTCCCCTATAGTCTCCGGATCTAAAGGAGAAGAAAAATTACAGGAGAAAGAAGCAGAGGTGAAGGAAAAAGAAGATGACAGTGCTAAGGTTGTAGAAGGAGAGAAGACTTCAGTAGAGAAAACCACAACTGCTAGTGGTGAAGGAGAGAAAACTCCTAAGGACAACTCCAAGACTACAGAAGAGAAGAAACATCTATCTCTGGCAAGAGACACTACACAAACTATCCAAGAATTCCTGAACAAAGAAACAATGGAGATTGATGAACCAGAACTTCTACAAGGTCCATTCAATTTTGATTCTCTTTCTCTGGTATAGACAATGAAGATAGCTTCATTTGTAAATGCTTAGGCTAATGAAAAACTCCTAAAGTCTCATATGGAAGACTGTGAGTTGATAGAAGCTACTTCTAGAGTGCTTGAAAAGATTATGCCATCGGTTCAGAAAGATCCCACAGCCTCCACTTCTGGCAATCTCAAAACTCTAGTCAGCAATGTCAATACACATTTTGATTCACTAGAGAAGTCAGTAGAAGATAAGGTCCGGAAGGAATTTCTTGCAAAAAGATTATCAGAGGTACAAGGTCTGATAAGTAATGATAGGAGAAACATGAACATTGGGATAAAGAGCTTAGAAAATGCTCTTAAGGATGGCGGTGAAATATACAAATTTTGTATCTCCTAGTCCAAGGTAATAGTGGAGATTGAGAAGAAAATAAAAGAGCAAGAGAACAAACTACTAAGCTTGTCTCAAAGTTTTGATCCTCTTTCATCCTCTATAACAAATCAAGAATGTCAGACTATCGCAGTCTTGAGTGAAATCAAGAAATTGGAGAAGGAAAGGAAAAATAGAATAAGCAGGTTAAGTGAGCTCAGGGGGTTAATTGTCCCTAAGCTAGAGGCCATGCATGAGGCTATAATAGAAGCCCAAATTATAGCCCAGACCAATGATCTGACAGATCTAAAAAGGACAGATGCATTTGCATTCCTATTGAGTGGGCATATCTCAATTTTGGACAGGATGAAGTAGAGTTGGGCGACATAAGTTGTACAATTGAAGAACACTTTTGCGGACATACTTAAGTATATGTAAGTACAACTTGTATATATATACTTATGCGGCTAAGTATAGTAAAATTTTTGAAAATTTTGGTGTGCGGACCCTACCCTTTGCCATTGATGTCAAAGGGGGAGTGAGGAGTAGTGAAAAATGAGGAATCCAACTAAGGGAGAGCTCCAAAAAATATATATAAAGACAGAGCATCAGCCAAGGGGGAGCCTAGTGTAAACACTTAGTCATTTTTCACTAAGTGTTGCCATCAATGCCAAAGGGGGAGATTGTTGGCAAGAGACACTATATGGATTCATGATTGTTTTCATTGATGGCAACAAAGTTCATCCCACACATCCATAGGACATGGTGTCTCTCTACTAGAAGTCAGAGTGAAGAATATTGTGGTCCGGTAAACAAGAACAGAGCATATGGCAAGGTCCAACAGATAGGTCTGGATCTCTCAGAGGAAGTATCTTGGTAAAGTACAGATTTGGGGAAGTAAAGAGTACTACCTTAAGTGATAGATTCCAAGGTTTTAGCCTCCGGTGATAGATGAGGCAAAAGATATGAATACTTAAGTATTGAATTCCTAAGTAATAGTGTGAACAGAGGAAGAACTGACTGACAGAACATCAGACTACTTTTCGGATGTGTTACTGATGGTGTTAATGGTTATGAAGGCATGAATCATGTTTGGCTGACATGATTAATGATTTCTACAAGTATATGCTTGATCTGCATTACTTGATGTGTAAGGATTCAGCCGACAGAATAGAGTTTGTGAGAAAATTGACTGTTCCGGGTGTCGACTAGAAAGATAATGAAATCACTTGTACGGATATATATATAGGATGGATTTAGTTGTGAGAAGTGTTGTGGTGATATGTGGTATGCGAATAAAAGTAGAGCAGAGCAGAAGTAGTAAGGAAGGTCCGGTATGTGAAAGGAAAGCAGCATAAGAGAAGAGGAAAGATGAAGTGTAGCAGATTCATGTACTGAGCCTAATCGGAACTAAACTCCAGCATATGTGGATGCTTCCAATCAATTCAAGTATTGTATAACATTCTTTTGTAGATAGTGTGTCTCCGTGTAGGCAGTGTGCCTCCTTTGTGAGCAGTGTGCTTGGGTAGTGAGCCCTAATTGGCAAGTGCCATTTTGTATTTCCTTATTCTTCTAACAGAGAATAATCTTTGGGTTAATCACCCCATGGTTTTCTCCCTTAACAGGGTTTCCACGTCAAAAATACTATGTCATGTGTTTTTCCTTTTCATGGTAATGTTTGCTTATTTGAATTAATGTTGCATTGATTAATAAGAAAGTTTAGAAAGAAGAAATAATTAGGATAACTGATTCACCCCCCCCCCCCCTCTCAGTTATCAACATGAAGGATGTGATCTCCAAGGACTATTTTGCATAGGAATAACATGCCCCATTGTAGGTAGAGTACGTAGGATTTTTCATGACAATGCTTAAGACAAAGGAGGAGGATGAGAGGATAATGAAGGATTTGTGTGGTTTTGGAGGGATAAGGTATGTCAAGAGACATCTAGAACATTTGTCAACATTGTGCCCCTAATCTTTATCAAGATCAAGAAAAATAGAGGAATGGAAGATTAGGATGGATGGACTGGACCGTATAGACATGTAATGGATAGAGGAATAGGATAGGAAATGGTATGAAGGAAACTAGTAGGAGAAAAGTGATATGTTGATGAGATAAGGTGCCCCCAAGTGTAGGTGACATAGAAGATCAACTTACACATGACGCCTGTTTGCCAGGTTTTCATCATGGTACTTATCCAAGGTGCCTATTTGCCAGGTTTTCACCATTGGATGAAGGGATTTTTCTTTACTTTTTTCTTTTTTTTTCTTTTTTTTTTGAAACATTTGGGTAGGAGAAGGTGGATATGGAAAGGAGAAACTCAAGCATCTAGCTCCCTGAAAGGTGAGAGTCCCGCTAGATGGATGTTGTCGCATGGACTATGTCAAGTGTGCTCATAGATGTTGGTAAAGGAGTGCATGAAAGTGATATGGCGTAGGTAGATAGTGGATTATGATGCAGAATATGGAGGGAAGGCTTATGCAAAAGCATGGACCATAGGAATAGGATGAGGAAGATATGTAGGATAATAGTGGAAGGAAGGGGAGATGGAGGTATATGAAAATGTTGTGGAATGGAAGGGAATCATGACCAACGGTTGCACATACCATGGTAAACATTAAAACTGGTGATGGGAAAGTAGTGTAGGAAGCAACGAAGACTTTTTCTTGTGGATGAATGACTTAGGCCTGTAGGGATCCACATAGATTGAGTATTTTGTTGGTTTTTGCTTGTCATGTGGGATGGAAGAATTTGAGACTTTTGGATGGAATGGGAGAAAGTGGATGGTTGAGATTCTTGAGAGGTAGATACCTCATGTAACTTGAGGGCTTTTTGCTTAGGTACCCAAACCATTTTATTTTTAGATAGTACCTGTGAAGGTATGGGTTTGGGTGTATGCGGCTTTTGTGCAGCTTTTGGAGTAATCATTTATTGGATGCGGACCCACACCTTTTTCAGCTTGGCGTATAGGTGTGTGGGTGTATGCAGCTCTTGAGAAGGACACTTCTTTGATTCTTGGATTTTGTATCCTAGGTCATGATGACTCTTAGGATTTTTGGCTTTATAGGTAGAGGCATCCAGATTTTTATTGTTGAATTCCCGTGAGATGGTGGAAGTGGAGTTGGAGGATGTTCTTTGTTTAGACAACATGTGCATTTGTTGGCCATGATTGGGACTGTTAGAAGATTCATAGATGGATGAATAAGGTGTTGGAAGAAGTGGTGGTAAAATGTATGGAGGGATATTAGGAGTTGAAAGTAGTGGAGGTAGATTGGATGGTGGAAGGTGTATGGTCACATGCTTTTGACAATTATAGGATGATGGAGGTGGAATGGCGACATACGTTTTGGGGATATGATAGGGTTTGTGATGGAAAGTCTTGGACTTTAGAGGAGTGGAGGAAGTACCAACATCTTGAGATTGTTCACCTTGGGGTATGTATCCAAGGCCATATGAAGGAGGAGGAACATTGACATGGACGGGCTCCAAAATACCTTGTTCGTGAAGGCCTAAGCCTTTACCTTGATAGTTCATATGTTGGAGTATGCGGTGGATAGTGGGATTATGTGTAGGTATAACACTAGACACATGTTCTTTATTGGATGGAGAAGATGAGATAGAGGATAATGGTTGCTTGTGTTCTAAGGAGGAACACTCATGAATGAAGGTGGTAAGACCAAGGATA
This sequence comes from Cunninghamia lanceolata, assembly GCA_027924645.1. Taxonomy (NCBI): domain Eukaryota; kingdom Viridiplantae; phylum Streptophyta; class Pinopsida; order Cupressales; family Cupressaceae; genus Cunninghamia; species Cunninghamia lanceolata. Next base: position 6,973,411 of record BSBN01000458.1, read on the forward strand.
TATGGTGGAAGATTTGCAGCATGGTCGATAACGGATGGTAGAGGAGTATTACTAGTTTGATCTTCTATGCTTGCTTGGGAGGCAAGTGTCTCATCAAGGGAAGTGGAAGTTGTTGGAACTTGGATAGGACTAGATGGGGTTATAAGCTTAGGACCATGGAACGCATAAAGTGGGCTTAGAGGATCATCATGGTTTGCTTGATCATAGATAGGCTTGTCATCATAGATGGGATCTTGATCATAGATAGGATTTAGCGTGATGTATAGGTTCTTCATCAACGATAATATCTTGATCATGGAAAGGATATAGGTTATGCATGGGATGGAATTGGATTTCCTTCTCATGTATAGGTGTTGGGAGATGGATAGGATCAAGTGGCTCATGGAGAGGTTCATTATTATGGATATCATCTTGATCATGGAAAAGATACATGTTATGGATAGGTTGCAAGAAAGTGATTTGATCTAGACTTAGACTAGGGATTAATGTTTCCTCATGCGTAGGATTAGACTCTTGACATACCTCTTAGGTTGCTGGAATGGAAGTGGATAGCTCTTGGATAGCTTCGTGGTTGACAACATAGATGTTTGATGGACCGTGACTTTGGTTCATGGTAGGAGGTTCTTCGATAAGCTCAAGGGGTTGTGAATGACATGAAGGATTTTTGGTAAGGTCAAGGACTAGAATTTGGGGACATGGTTGACTCTCTACTAGTAGCCCTTGGATCACATCATTGGTAGGCGTATGGATAGGTGAATGAGTGGATTTAGCTTTCTCTCTAGCTTTTCTCTAGTTGTATAAATTTGGAAAAACTCTTTCCCACCACTCATCTGATTCTTTTTTGGTCATCCATTTAGAGTTTGAGGAACTAGATGGTGGTGTTGGTGTAGAACTGGTATGCTTTGGGATATGGGTCTTAAAAGATGGTGAAGGAGGACTAGTAGATGAACTGGTATAGGATTTCCAACTTAAGGTGGTGCTTGCCTTGTCATGAGCATCATTAAGATGGGAAACAGATGTATGAGTTCGAGGCAAGGCGTAGCTAGTACTGGCATGTTCAACTTGCAAGATTGCCATTTCTTGTTGTAAGACTTGGATTTGTTGAGAAATTGCTATACACTCTTGGGGTGAGGGACCTGAGTTTATTTGCAATTGTAGATATTAGATTTTTTGAGCAAATGCTTCTAACTGGTTTGTCATCTTGACAGAAACTGGTAGAAGGCCGAAAAAGCCTAATGTTTTGGATATGCAGCTTCAGAGGCACAATTTTAGAAGCTAAATACACAACAAGTCGAGGTAAATGCACAATTCTGGCAGAGGATAAATGCACAACTCTGGTTTCTTCGAATGATTTTGCAAATTTTTTGACACATTTTTCAGTGCTTTTTGGTTTCTTGGTTGCAAGTCAGTTTTTTGATCTGATTTTTCTCTATTATGGCAAGAAGACACAACAAACACAAAGATATTTTTATGGTTTTTGCTTGTTTTTGTGGTTTTTTTTTTTACTCTATTTTGGACTAAATTGAACAAAAGTAAGCACAAATATCCTAGGCTAGAAATGGATTACAAGGGATTTTGGCCACTAGAACAAGAGGTATTTAATGCGGGCAACCATTCAAGTGGTTACACATGCGGCAGCACTACTCTCCATTGTGGAGTCTCCCAGCCTCAAAGGGTTGTGCCTAAGAGGGTTTTGGAGGAGGTTGGCCGTCGGTGTAACATAACAACACTTGTTGCAGGAAGTTTTCACCTCAAGCAAAATTTATTTTAAGTGGCTTGGTAGGGCTTGGCTTTAGCCTGTTACCACTTAGGGTCATTCCCACTTGGACAAGCGTGCATCCAAGGGCAGGCCCCTCCTAAAGGTTAAACAAAGAAAATGACAAGTCTGGCACTTTGATCACCCAGAAAAGGGGAGAGCATAAGCCTATTGTCATTCGTCAAGCACAGAAGACACTGATTAATCCAACCTAGTTAATAAGTAGAAAAACTAAATGGGCTAATCTACTTGGGAAAGCACAGAACTTTGAAGTGATTTTAGCAAGATAGCATTGGTTCAGTTTTAACCCCAGAAATCAATGGTGAGTTCAGTTTTAATCCACGTAGCACGAAATAGTTAACTTTGAAGTTTTGGTCCAACGAGATAGTAGTAGTTCAATTTTAACCCAAAAATCAATGATGAGTTTAGTTTTAATCCTCGTAGTATGAAATAGTTAACTTTGAGGTTTTGGTCCAACGAGATAGTAGTAGTTCAATTTTAATCCAGAAATCAATGGTGAGTTCAGTTTTAATCCCAGATAGCAATAACTTGGAAAGTGTTGCAATGCAAGAAACAAATGATCCAGTTACTTCTTTCCTAATTAGAACTAGATGAAAGTTGTATGCAAGTTGCACGAACAATGGGTTACTCCTTCCTAATTAGAACTAGATGAAATTTGTATGCAAGTTGAACAAACAATGGGTTACTCCTTCCTAATTAGAACTAGATGGAAATTGTATTCAAGTTGTTTTACTTTCCCCCTAGTTAATCTATGATGTGTGTGTTAAGGAAAATAAAACTATCTAGCTCTCAACACTATAGAAGATATATCAAAAGTTTCTTTTCTCCATTCTTTGACAAGTGTTTAAGTCAAGCTGCATAGATAAATCATTAGTTTTCAAGAAAAAATGCTAGATTTAAGCTTGGAAAGATAGCTGAACTTTGACTGTAAAAATAGCTAACAAAATGATAAAATCACTTGATCAAACCTACTCCATTGTGAAGTTCACAGAATTACCTTTCCAACGAGTGTTTATTTGTGCGATTACGAGTTCGTATGCTCCTGTTATGGTAAAAAGAAAAAGATACCACCCTTATGGCATGTAGAAGAAGGCAGGATGGAGGATTGTTGGATAAAACAATGCATCCTACGGAAGCACCCTTTAGACCGCTGGATAAAATGATGCACCTTGTGGGAGCACCCTTCGAACCGCTGGATAAAAGGATGCACCCTGCGAAAAAGCTATTAGGATAGTTGGATAAAAGGATGCGGGAGCACCCTTCAGACCACTGGATAAAGTGATGCACCCTACGGAAGCACCCTTTGGACCGCTGGATAAAGTGATGCACCCTGCAGAAGCACCCTTTGGACCACTGGATAAAGTGATGCACCCTAAGTTGATGGTAAGTTCTATTGTTTAGAACTTAATTCTAAGTGGTGGAATAGTTAAGGCTAACATATGTGAATGTTATTCAATTTTTTTGGGGTCCACTATGAAATTTGGAGAATGAATTTGTCCGACGAGTTATATAAGGCATGACTACATGCTACATCTTATTAGGCCAACCTAATATGAAGATTTTAAGTGTTACGGATATATATATGGGATCAAATTTTGTGTTTGAGTGAGGAGATGCGAATATGAATACATGCATTTGTGGAGGTGATAAGAGAAGAAGAAGAGAGATCTTGTTCTCTTGTTCCCATGTAAAAGTAGAGTAGTGAAACATAGCAGTCAGAAATGAAGAGTTTTGAGACAGTATTTTTGTGCTTCATTGGAGCTGTAACCATGCATGTGTAGATGCAATCTGAGTAGTTTAACCTAGCAGTGAGCCATTCTTCTTTCTTCTTTCATTCTCTAGGTAGTGACCCTATTTTGGTAGTGAGCCTTTCATGTAGTGAGCATTTGTTTGGGCAGTGAGCCTTCTTGTAATTCAGTATTGTTATTACATAATTATTGTGATCTAACACTCACCGTGGTTTATCCATGTTTAGGGTTTCCCACATATAAAATCCTAGTGTTTATGTGTGATGCTTTGTGGTTGCTTCTTTTGTGTTTAATTTGCTTTGTTATTATCAAATGTGGCAAATGAGTTAATGGTTTAATAAGTTTAAGTGGTTTAATAGAATACTGATTCACCCCCCTCTTAGTATTCTAGGTGTTCAATAGGCTCCACTCCATGAAGGCGGTCCCCTCTATGATTCATAAGTGTCTAATATTTTCATTTGAGGGACATTTTCATGTTGTACATCACAATCAGTACCAACCTATTCCTCGACATGGACACTTTACACTTGACTACTTCTGGCCAAAACCAGTTGGAATCTCTCAAGCTAGAGAGGATTTATTCTTGTTGTCATATCAAAAAATTAAAGCATAGAAAATAACATAGTTGCCACTTAGTAACATACCTCCTTGTGATGTCCTTGAACCTCCTCAATCTTCAAAGGCTACGATAGTAGTTTCCCTTGTCCCTCAGGTGGTGAATAAAGTTAAGCTTGAATTAAAGGTTCTTCCTTGTCCTTGAGCATTTGGTAGATATGTTGAGGTTCCCCTTCTCCAACCTTTCAAGGACAATGAGGCAACCATCAAGCACAAAATAGACCTCCCTGTAATCACAATATCACCTTTGTCCCACCTACCTCTGCAGAGACTAGTGGAAATCAATCGATTGTGTATGTTTTATTTCTCGAGGTTTCTCAACTGCTTGTGAATGCTCAAGTACTTCTACCTATTTCACAAGTTGAGAAGAAAGAGCAACCCACGTTGAGGAACCCTTCCCCATGGTCTCCTAGCCTTTGTTGGTTCCTCTTATTTCTTATAATATTCTTTAAGAAAAGGAATAAAAGGAACCCATGTTGGAATATACTACGGTTCCCTTAACAAACATTAGAAATAAATCTAAGAGAAATAAAATTGTGAGAGAAAGAAAGAAGTGTCATCATTCTATGGCTCACCTTACTGCAGGAGAGGAGAATCTCCCTCCTTGCAAGTGTTTATCATTGACAAATGCAAAAGGGACATCTACGAGTGTTATGTTTCCACTAGAGAAGGATAAAGCTTCACAGCCTGCTATGGAACCTATCGTGCTATATTCCAATAGTGAATCTGAAGATAATAATGATATAGATATGGCTCTTGTTCCTTATACCACACTTTCTATAGTTCCTCTTGCATCTTGTCCACCTATCCATATTGGTGATGGGAAAGATTGGGAGGAGGATGAGTTGCTTTAGGTTGACTTACAAGTGTTGCCCTTATTTTTATTATGTTATAAGTGTATGTGATTGTTTTCCCCGTAACGTGTTTATTGATGCTTTATTTGTTTCTTATTGTCAGTAATCTCTCTTTGGATGACCCTTGACACCCTTGTAGGTGCAAGGATACAAAGGGATTAAAATTCATTGTGACATTGTCTTTATTTGTATCATCATTCTTCTATATGTTGTAAGTTGCATTGTTGTTGTTGCCTTTGGAGACGATGCAAGGCATAGGATGTTCTGGCATTCTCCCTTGTTGACCCAAGGGGTTTTTATTTGATTTCATGTGTTATTTCTTCCTTTGCCTTTGTAGTTCTGCAAACTAGTGGATGATGACAATTCTAAATATATATATTCTTGAGATATCTCCTATTATAGAACCATTCATATAATTACACTAGTTAGGTAGATTCCTTTGTGTTATTACTTAGTATAACTTGTTGGTTCTTTGATGTTTTGATTTATGTGGCATGTTATTGCTATGCTTGGTGTCATACCATGACTACACAAGCCATTGTGTATCATGCTTTAAGCATCACCTTGGTTTTCCTTTTATGGGGACAACACCTTGTTGCGATGTAGTTTTTAGGAACACATATCTTATGCCAGGCATGTACTTTCAAAAAGATCTCATGCCTGTCTCATGGTTTCTTCTACCTTAAAGAAATTCCTCCCTGATAGGACTTAGCAATCACTTTAAGGTGGGGTCATACATCGTGCTATGCTCTTTTTGTTACATACTTGTTTATTATAGTTGGCATGGAACTCAACTAGCGATTCAACAGTCCTCACTAGCCCATGATGTTTACTTTTGGTCCATGAGCCACCTAGTACAACAAAGTTTTCTAGCTTGTGTGCTTCATGTGACTTGTCATGCTCACCTAGTAATTCGGTGGTCCTTACTAGTGTGTGATCCATGAAGGCACTTCTCTTCACATGACTCCTAGCTACAGAGCAACCTAGTGTCAGAGTCATGTGCCTTATGTGTTCATTTCTATGTTTATTTGTTTGATGTATTGTTTGAACTAGTATTCTCTTAATGATTCCACGTCTCTTATGTGTCTTCATAATATTTTCCATGTGTTTTTCCATGTATAGTTTATGCCTTATTTGTATGCTTCATGTCAAGCATGTATGCATTGTGTATGGCATGTATTACCTTTGTGTATTACGTGTCTCTTGCATGTATTCCTATGTATGCTTTTATTACTCCATGTATGTGAATTATGTTGCAATGTCATGCATGTTTGAAAATTTGTTTGCTTATGTGTTTGCAACCTTAGAATCCTAAGCTTGGGTGCTACGTATAGTCCATAACTTGACAGAATTATTTGGTCTTCTATGTTTTCATGTTTGAAATTTGTCTTCTCCTTCCTTTAGTCTAAGTTTGAACATAAGTTTGTACCCATGCTAAAGTGGGGGATAAATGTTATAGAGTAAAATGTGTACACCTATCAATCAAGACCTATTTTAACACCTTTTTAAACATTAAATGATTAAATCTCAATCCCAATGAATAAACCTAACAAAATAAGGTTAGGACTGGTCTAAGCCCACTTAAATGGACACTCTTAGGGACTTTGTGGGGCTAAAGGACCAAGGTGCCTAGCGCCCTGGTCCCGGATATTAGCTCTGGTCCTATTTTGTGGTGCCATCTTAGAACACCTCCTTAAATTTTACTTGTCAACCCCATTTGGTTTTATTTGTCTTTGGTGAGTGGGAATGCACATATAAAGGATTTTTACAATTCATTTTCATAACTAGGCATCAAGAGAAGAATTAGAATTGATTACAAGTTTGATCTCTTATGCTCAAGTGCTCTTCATGCTTGGATGTGCTACATGCTTGTGGATGTTATGATGCTCATTTACAGGTTTTGAAGGAAGTTCAAGCTATCTTTATCTATCTCCTTGTCAATGCATGATCTTGAGTTATCTACATCAACTAGGGTTTCATATCTAGTGGTAATCTTTATCACTTTCACTCATATTTTCATCATATATTGTTGATCTTGCCTCTGCCCTCCTAGGGCACACACTCTTGGATCACTAATCATTCTTGTAGTGGAGGTGGAAACACCAACATGGGATTTGACTAAGGCAAGCCCTAAACACAACACAACCTTTTCCCTCTTTTCTTGTGTGCAGGTTGAAGATACAAGTTTTTGAGGACAAGATCCAAAAGAAGAAAGGGTTTGTAGGTACAAGTCTGGTGAAACTTAGAGATTCTATAAAACCCTAAATTTGGTCTAGGATGCCTAGCACCTTGGTCTTTTGGTGATCTTGAACTTAGATCTAGGTTCTAAACTATTTCCTGATCTCTGCTATACTTTCTATTTTTTTGTTTCCATTTCTAACTATCACATATCTGTTGATCTTTGTCAATTAGGGTTTCATCTTTTGCCCTAGTTTAGTTGGTTAGTTTTGTTTGAATCTGGTTGATTCTCCTCTATACAAAAAAAGGGTAGAACCCCTGTAGTTTGGCTCTCCTTCATGGGTAGAATACAAGCTTGATTTGTGATGCAGAGGCATCGAGGATTCACCCAAACTCACAAACTTCTACTATGCTTTGATGAGAGCAGCAAATAAGGGAAACTTGACATAATTTTCAGAATACAACTCAAACCCATGATCTAAAAATGGATTTGGATACCCTTTTTCCTCTTACACAATATATTTCACATGCAACAGAGGTTGTTTTTGGACATATGCCTCAAAAGGTGCCTATTCTACTCTTCCCTAGGTTTTGAAATGGAGCGCCAAATAGGGTTTTCTTGGCCATAATTTTCTACCTAAAACTGATCTCCAACAACTAAAACCCAATTCAAATACCCATTTTTCCCTTGTTTAACATAGATCAAAATGGGCAGGGGTTACTTTTGAATGTATGCTTCCATTTCCTGTCCTCACCAAAAATGGCATAACTCACTCAATTCTTAATGAAAATTTCCCAAACTAAAAGAATATGAAACTAGAACAATATATCCATATTTTTCCATTAGTTTTAGACCTATAAGTGATCCATACAATTCGTACCATTCCAAACAAGATGACTGTTACAGTAAAAAAAACTAGAAGTGTCAATCACTAAATTCATCATAACTTTCACACAACATAATAAAAATTGATGCAACCAACATGAAAAGAAATAATACTCAGAGAAATTTCCAAAAAATCAAATTTTATTCCATTTGAATTCCATACAAGGCCATACCAGCCTCGGGAACAGTGAAAAAATAGTAAAAAATGTAGAAAACTAAACTTTTATTTCATTTCTCTTTCTAAACTTCAACCAAATCTCCAAATTCGAATATCCTCCTTCTACAATGCCTTTTCCAATTGTTTTTGTATCCTCCTACAAGATTCCCATCATGGGAATAAGGCTCAAAATAGCCTAAACTTCTAATTTTTCATAAAAAACTATTTTTACTAATAATAGACTGTCACTATTTTTATGACTACAGACCCACTAGAAGAAACTAACTATTTTCAAACTCCACTAACATAAAATGACTAAAATCATCCTCTTATGCCTTTTTAAGGCTCTATTAATTTTTTTTTTTTTTGAAACTCATTTTGCCTTTTGACACTAAATTTTAAAAATTTGAATTAAATGCTTAAACTAGGTGCACTGCACCATACAGCCTAACTTGAAACTTTTCCAAGTCCCTTGGAAATATTCTTGCAAATTGTCCTTCATTGCTCCATACTTATCTTCATCATGTCCATCTTCATTGTCCATGGCATGCTTTCCAACAATTCTTGTTGTTTGACCGTATGCACTCTTTGTGGATTGTCCCACTCTTGGTCCTCTGACCTTGTCATCTTCATCAGAAACTATGCTTCTCTCTACTGTCCTTTCACTTAACTCCTTACCTTCTTGTTTACACCATGGTTTAATACTCTCCTTTCCACTATTCACTGTCATCTTACCTTTACCAACATCTGTCAGGTCTTTATCCAACTTGCTTACTTTGCAAACTGCCGCACTAGCTTCTCTTGGCTGTCTACTCATCACTACAGGGCACATGATTGTCCCTACCAAGACTCCTTCACTCACTTCTTGCCTTACCACAGGCTCTACACTCTTGCACTTCACATTTTCAGTCACTTCCTTCTTCCACATGAAGATATTTCTCTTCTCAACAGGCTGTAAATCAGCTCCACACTCACTCTTTGTTGTTTCAACAATTTCATGCCTTGAAAAGGCTGCACACTCCTTGTTTTTACTCTCCTCAAACATCATTGTCTCCTTCTTGCCAAAAATAATCATATTCACTGCTCTTGACTGCTCCTCTAATGACAGTAGCACAAAAGTCTTCTCATCCTTCTTGATAGTGAAGGTATTAGCTCTTCCATCATAGACTGCAAACCTATCAAATTGCCAGGGTCTTCTAAGTATCACATGACAACAATCCATTGGTAGGATGTCACAAAGTACTCTATCCTCATATGCTCCAATCTTGAACTCAACTAATGCTTGCTCAGTCACTAAAATGGACTGATGATCACTCACCCAAGAAATTTTGTAGGGAACTTCCCTAGGAACTTTCTTTAACTTTAGTTTGTCCACCATCTCACTTGACACCATATTGTCAGTACAACCAGAGTCCACTATAACTTTACATACCTTGTTCTTGCTTTGCAATTTGTTCTAAACAATGCTCTCCTCTGAATCAGCTCCTTCTCCCTGGAGGTCTTTAGTAGTTCTCTTTCTCTCATCATCAATGTTTCTCTTGACTCAGCATCACACTTGGTGTAACTAGAACTGCCACACTCCTCTTCTTGGACCAATTAAGTCCTTCTCTCACTCTTCCTTTCACCATCACCAGAAAAATTTTGCTTCTCAGGACACTTATATATTAGGTACCCAAACTCTTGACAATTATAACACTTACCTACAAAGGTATTTGCACTTCTTCCACCACCAAATCTGCCTCTACCTCTACCTCTAAAATCTGCACTCTATCCTTGTTTGAAATCAACACCTTGTCCTTGTGCCTTGTTCATGTCTTCTTGACTCTCATTAACTTGTTTTGTGTTAAAAGATCCTCTGCCTCTAGAGCTATTGCCTCTACCTCTGGCTGACTTGTCTTGTCTTCTTTTTAGCTTCTCTTCCACTCTAATTGCCATCTAGTAACAGTCTTCAACACTCCTTGGATTTGCCAACAATAACTCATCATGCATGTTAAACCTCAAACCACCAATATACCTAGCAACTTTTTGCACTTCAGTTTCATTTTGACCAGACCTTTTACTCAGCTTATAAAACTCTTCAGTGTATGTCTTAACATCCATTTCTTTTTGCCTTAAACCTTGAAGCTTCTTAAAAATTTGAACTTCATAATCTTTAGACAAGAATTTACCTTTGATTTTTGCTACCATCTTGTCCCATGAGACAATCTTTGCCTTTCCTTGCTTTCTCCTCTCTGTTTGCTAATAATCCCACCATAACAGAGCATGACCAGTCAGCTTGGTCTTTGCAATCTTCACTTTTTGATCCTCAGGAACTTCTTCACACTCAAAATTATTGTCTAATGCTGCAATCCAATCTAGCAACTCTTCATCATTCAGGTTTCCTCCATACTTTGGCACATCTATCTTCATCTTGTGCTTGTCTTCTTTCACTGCCCTCAGCAACTTTACCATCCTCTAATCCTCGGGGTCTAACTCTTCTTCCACATCTTCATACTCAACTTCTTCTTCTTCCTCAAACTCAAGTTCTTCACCTAGAGCCACTCCTCTTCTCTGATTTTGTTCTAGGGTAGCCATTCTTTCCTTCAGCTCCCTTAACTCTCTAGCATGCTTCTCTTTCAGCTCATTCAGCTCTTGAGCCATGTTTCTTTCTCTTGGAGGCATATTGATAAACTACCTCTTCAACTCAATACTTAACAGACCTACTAACTATACTCTGATACCAATTTGGTGCAGAGGCATGGAGGATTCACCCAAACTCACAAACTTCCACTATGCTTTGATGAGAGCAGCAAATAAGGTAAATTTGACATAATTTTTAGAATACAACTCAAACCCATGATCTAAAAACTTATTTGGATACCCTTTTTCCTCTTACACAACATATCTCACATGAAACATAGGTTGGTTTTGGACATATGCCTCAAAAGGTGACTATTCTACTCTTCCCTAGGTTTTGAAATGGAGCGCCAAATAAGGTTTTCTTGGCCATAATTTTCTACCTAGAACTGACCTCCAACAAATAAAACCTGATTCAAATACCCATTTGGTCCTTGTTTAACATATCTCAAAATGGGTAAGGGTTACTTTTGAAAGTATGCTTCAAAAATAGACTGTTACAGATATGGAAACCCTTGTAGATAGCAGACCTGTCCTCACCAAAAATGGCATAACTCACTCAATTATTAAAAAATATTTCCCAAAATAAAAGAATATGAAACTAGACTCATATATCCATCTTTTTCCATTTTTTTTAGACCTTTAAGTGATCTATACAATTCGTACCATTCCAAACAAGATGACTGTTACAGTGAAAAAAACTAGAAGTGTCAATCACTAAATTCATCATAACTTTCACACAACATAATAAAAATTGATGCAACCAATGCCAAAAGAAAGAAGACTCAGAGATATTTCCAAAAAATTTAATTTTATGTGATTTTGATTCCATATAGGGCCATACTATCCTTGGGAACAGTGAAAAAATAGTAAAAAAATGTAGAAAACTAAACTTTTATTTCATTTCTCTTCTCTAAACTTCAACTAAATCTCCAAATTCGACCATCCTCCTTCTACAATTCTTTTTCTAATTGTTTTTGTATCCTCCTACAAGATTCCCATCATGGGAATAAGGCTCAAAATAGCCTAAACTTCTAATTTTTCATAAAAAACTATTTTTTACTAATAATAGACTGTCACTGTATTTATGACTGCAGACCCACTAGAAGAAACTAACTATTTTCAAACTCCACTAACATAAAATGATTAAAATCATCCTCATATGCATTTTTAAGGATCTATTACACACACACACACACACACAAATATATTTTGAAACTCGTTTTGCCTTTTGACACTAAATTTTAAAAATTTGATTAAATGCTTAAACTAGGTGCACTGCACCAATTTGTGTCCTAAAGTTTATGGAAGAGGGTTTGACCTAGTTTAACCTCTTAGGCTAGATCCCCCTTTTCTATTAAAAAAATTTATAATAACTCTCTTATCTCCTATGATTGTATATCTTACAATGATAATTAATTGAATATATTGTTGGATGATAGAGATAGGTGAGATTTATTCTAAAATAAAATGAAATGTCTTCCATGGAATCGACTATAGATGTATTTTTTGTCAACTGCATAGAGGGTTGCATATAATGTTTTTTTGAATCTTGTTGAAGAATATCTATATGGATGGGATCTAAGTTTTTAATAAGTCCCATAGGGATATACTTTCTTGTGTTGCATGTAGTTATTCAAGGAATTCATAGTCTTTAGCAGCTCTAGTAGGAATATGTAGTAAAGGGGAAGATTTATGGTGTTGGAAGGATGAAATGTGTCGTGCCTTGCACAAATGCTCCATTTCACAAAATAGGGATCCCCTCTTGCAAATTTTGGTTTAGAGTATCAATTGGGTTTTTCATCTCCTAAGTTGTCAAAAATGGTCAAAATGCATTTCTAGCCATGTTAGAAAATTTGATGTTAATAGGTCATTCCAAAATCTACTAGGTCTAAGTGTTTGCATTCAATAAAACTAAGTTTGAATGTCTTTTGCCCTGAAAATGCTTCCATCTAACCTTTGCACTAAAAGGCCCTTCATTTGACCTTTATGCTAAAACTGCCTACATCCGACTTCGTGCTGAAATGCCTATCCACTAACTAAGTCAGAGACCGGTGAAACTTCCACAGGTCCGAGGATCCCCAAACCCCTACAAGATGCTTAAAATGTGTTCGATCAACCATGCACTAAAAATCCTATCCACTGACTAAGTCGGTAACACACCAAAGTCCCACCGAGTCAGTAGCGTTGAGTTTCCTTACAAACCCTAAAAAATCTTTGTTGAGTGCCACGACTAACAAACCATACGCTCCGCATTAATGGCCATCAATAAAGGGGAATAAAATGGGTTTTGGTCCATTTCTGAGCTCATTTCACATTTCAACATTGGATCAAAGATCTCTAAGAGAAGGATTTTGGATTCGACTAGTTGCAAATCACCCTCAAACTTCAAACGAAATTATTGTTGCCTAATCAGTTCATCACATCTTCATCTTCATGAACCAGGTAGGTGCCCCTCTTGCTTGTTTAGGGTTTGAATTCACTAGTTAGGGTTTCCATTAAACATAAATGTAATTTCTTCAAAGTACATTGCAAGTATGATTTGCTATGATAGATTGAGTTTAAGAAATGGAAATTAGGGTTTCTTTGTCTAGTTATTGTAAAAACCCTAGTTTTAAACCAAGTCGAAGGATAAACTACTAAACATGTTTTCCCTCAAATCCCTATGTCTGAAGTCTAAATTCGTCAGATTGCAACTGAAAAACCCTACTTCTACACATTTAATTGGCAAACAAATGAGTAAAACATTGAAGGAAATTTGCTAAAATCAACCCTTTGGAGATTGCGTTAAAAATGTATTCGACTGACCTAAGCTTTGCATTGAAGTCAGTTGGCGACCTTAGAAACCCCCACCAAGACTTTGAGTGCTTCTTGCACTAAAAACCTTGTTCTCTGACCTTGCACCATTTATCACTTCAACCAACTTGGTCGGAGGACCCTTAAAATCCTGCAAAACTCTGAAACTTACTTTGCGCTTAATTCTAAGTACTCTAACTTAGCGCTAAAAAGTAACTTCTCTGACTTAGGTCAAACACCTCAAAATTCTCTGCAAGTCTGTGAGACCTAAAACTTCCGTAAGACGTGGTAAAATCACTAAGTGTTAGAATTAACCTTCTCTGACCTTACGTCAAAATGCCCCTTCACTGACTTAGTTGGTCACCTTCAAAATCTCCACAAGGTCAGGTGACATCAAAACCTATGCAAAGGTAATAAAGTTGTTTTAGTGTTGAAGATCATCCGCATTGACTTGCACTGGAAACTCAACTGACCGACCTCAACGATTGATTCAAGTCGGTCACATCCAAAACCCTCGCAAGTTGGTTGATCATGAAATCCCCACGAAATGTTGCAGTGACCAAATGACCTAAATACAAATTGATCAGTGGGTTAGACAACCCCAATTTCCCCACCAGGTTGGTGGACCTCCAAATCCCCGCTTTACCTTCTGCAGGTTAGTTGACCCCAAAATTAGCACAAAATGGGTAAAATACCTATTTTAAGGGAAATTTCAAAAGGAGAAAGGTCTGTTAAGATAAAATAATTGCTGCATTGGTGAAATCATGATGTTTTACATGTTTTAATTAGGATTTTGTAGCATTTAAGCATTTATTACATGTATTAGAGTAAGAAGGCAATATTGTTTTATCAATTGATCATGTGATAAATGTAATGGTTGGTGAAATTCAGACTCGTGTGCTTCATAGATATTGAATGGTAACTTAGTAGATGTATATTAGACTCATTTAGCATAGCATGGCTTAGTAATCATTGGTTTTAAACTTAGGAGTTGGGAAAACCATCTTAGAGGCATCAAGACTTATAGGGTCTAGTCATGCAGGTTAAATGACTGCGAGAGCCCAAGCCATGAGGTACGAGTTCAAAGGTATCCCTCCGAAAATGAAGATTTCTACTAGGTGAAAGATTGTGGGAGACACAGACCTAGGTCATATTGACCTAGATGATTTCAGACTTAGAGTGTTTGGCCCAAATCCAACCCCAAGAGCCAAGAAATTGAAAGATAGTGGGATTGCAGAAGCTGCTGCCTTCCCTACATCTACTCAATGTGCAGAATTGATAGTTGCTTGTGCAGATAGGTATGACATCATGACTAGAACAATACAAACTGCCAGTGCAGAAGTGCTAGCTAACCTAAGCCCACCCTCCTTGGCTAAAATCTTTGGGGGTCCCATGGCATCCAGGGATGACCATGCCAAATAAGGCAAATTCAGAGGCCACATACAAGAAAGATGTAGATGAATGTAGGAAACACGTGAATGACCAATGGGTAAAGAGTAAGACATCTGCCCTTGTCAAATTTCCTCAGGTTTTGTATAGGAGTGACATTCATGAGGAGATAGGAGATTTAGTAACTTTGTTGAGCAGAATATATGGGTTGCCTACAACATCAACCTTTGAAGGATGGATGTTCTTTATAATTGAGGAGATACTAAAGGATACCAAGTTCCATTGGGCACAGATACTGAGTGATAACATCCATAAAGCATTTAGCAACTTTAAAGAGAAACGATTCTTTAGGTGGACATCCTATGTAGTATATACATTGGCAAGGAAGAATCAATATGCTGGACTGTCCAAGGTGGGAGAAGTGGGAAATGATGAGAAAACTCATATTAAGGTCTATGAGTGCTACACATAGCCAACATTGTCACAATATCTTATACATTTTAAGAGAGTAAATGATGCCTTTACTATGTATATAACCAGATTACTACAAGGAAACACACCTCTCAAGATATCCACCAAAGCCATGAATGAAGTCACCAAGTATGGAAGGTGGTATATACAGTTTGAGAAGTTCACATATTTGAGAGTATAAGGCTTCACTGGAGCAGCTTATAGACTACATAGATATCGCACAGATAAGGTAGTTCTTATGGAATTGTCTAGACAATTGATAACTTGTGTTGAAAAACTCAAGCATCTGCATAAAACAAATGTTCAATTCCCCATTCTATTAGGTAGAGGAAACTATGCATGTGCTTCATTGGGACTAGCTGAGCATTCTAATACAGAGCTCCAATTGCTCAACCTCCACTACTATAATAAATGAAATCATTTTTACCCGAATAGGGTAAAGGAGAGGTTTTTAAGTAAGAGATTGTTCCATAGAATGCACATAGAAGATTTTTGGGCTAATTGCCTGGATGACTATGAAGTTATCAAAAGAGCCCACTATAGATTATAATTGGATTTCATAAGAAAGTTCCATTTTATTGCAGTCCCTAATTAGTTGGAAGATGATGAAAATGTAATGCATAGAGGAGCTTGGGAAGTATAGTACCATCAACCAATCCCCTTACCCAATTGGGCTAATGCTGAAGAAAGCTCCCTAGATGTTGTGATGAAGGAACCAATCACAGACTAAGTAAAGCTTGGGTAAGAGGCTAGATTACTGCCTTGGAAAGATAGGGGATATAGCTCACATACACTAAGCTTGAATTTGAGAAAGACTTTGGAGAAGAGGATGAACCCATAGAGATAACTGATTAAGTTGAGCTAGCCCAAGGACCTACAATGAGATCAGACAGTGAAGATCGCATACCCTTGGCAAAAAAGGCCAAAGCACAAAAGAGTAAGAAGGCTGCTCCAAAGACACAGAAGAAGGGTGTGCCTCCCTCTACTAGGACAAGAGCATCAAAGAAGAGAGACATGCCTAGTGGGCTAGGAGAGGGATCGAAAACAAAGAAAGTTAGAGTAAAGGATACTAGAAAAATGGTAGAAGCTGCTACTGTTGCCACTGCTGATATCACAAACTTGCCAGCTTCTCCACCTCCTGCTACCCAAGTGTAAGTACTGCTGTACTTTCTCCAATTGCTTCCACTGCTACATCTTCCCCTATTGTTTCTACTATTGCCCCTACTACTCCAGTAACTATTGTTTAGGAAGATACCCCTTCTGCTTCCTCGCCCGCAATTGCCATTTCAATGGCCTCATGTCCATTGACAGTAAGCTCAAGCATTCATAGCTGCCCCATTTCCTCCATTGCTGCCTCCTTATATTCTTCCATCAATACCACATCCTTGCCTTCCATATCTTCTATTTCACTCTCCACTTCCCTTGCATTGCCTCATATTTCTAGTATTCTTTTACCTTCTCTCACTTTGCCTACCCTGTCCTGTTGATGATGATTATCAGTCATAACAACATGCATAAAAATTTGCACAACAAACTTTTATTATCTTGTAAAGTATGATCAACTTAGGATAAGTTGATGACTCCAAGTCTCCATTGTTCAGATCATGATCATCTGACGTTACTCAAAGGTTGATGTGACATGTTTTCCATTTCAAGGGGTCTTATATTTGTCTAGATGATTAGTATTGTACTGTTTACTGTAAATTTACTCCATAGAGAGGTTAACTCTACTCTATTTCCAAAGATAACTGATATATTTGCAAGTTTGATCAATTCTTCTGATCATTGATCACTGTGAACTTGTTCTTTCTTCGACACTACAATTTTATTTAAATGATGTGTCTATAAGTGGATATTTACATGTATTCCATGGATATTTGTCTAAATTTGTATGATATTTGTCAATTTGACATGCTTTTACTCTAACTATGCTCTGTATTTTCAATTATCTACAGGATATCTGCATATTTCATGTTATTTTCTTTTGATTCTCTATTATTTGCAATTATGGAGATGATCTATTATGAAATTGAAAGAGATTTAAAATAATACTTCTTCTTTAGTGAATCTTTAGTCATTGGGTCACATACATATAAGATACATTCATGAGGAGAAGAAATCAAACCATAGGTCACCAGGGTGTTCCATAGCTAGATATGGTTCATGCTAACTTCAAAGGAATTAGGAATGAAAACAACACATGCAGACTAAAAAGCACTCCAAGGGATACAACTGATCAATGCATGTATCTAGATTTCAAACACAGATTACTCAAGATTTATGATGATTTGTAATCAAAATATGATTCTCTTTCATTCAGTATGCATAACATGTACATTTACAACAACTTTGAAATGAGTCCTAAAATTTCTCAGTAATCAAATTTCAATTAAGTTTTGAATGCCTAGAAGATTGCACCCTTGTACCTTTTATAGAATAAGGTGAGGAGGTTGTTACAATTGACCAGTGGTTAAGATTTATCTATTAAGATCAACAGTTGACAATTACCCTATGACTTAGTCAACTCTTCCTCGTGGCACAGGTTGCCAGCTACCAACCATCTGGATGACTCATTATTGATGAGTACCTTATGCATATGTTCTCTTGATGATGCATCTTCATTAATTGCTCAATTTCCTCCTCTTCATTTTCTTCTTCTTCATCATGATCATCATCTTCATTACTTTCAATATCACTGTCACTTTGATATACATCCTCCTATATGTGGACCTTCATCACTGTCTTGATGTGCTCATATGCCTGTACTATTTTATACACCTCTCCCCCATCTTGGATTCTAGTTTTTGTTATGGCATGCTTATGAGACTAGAACTTAGCCTTGAGCGCTTCTAGTTTACCTTTTCTACTATTCAAAGTCTCATTCTATGTTTCTACCTTGACTTTTATCCTCATGATTCTATCCATCACTTACTCTATTAGGTGGGTGAGGGGGTCATCTGCTACAAACTTGAAATTATCATGCAGAGCTTTGATAGCAAAATTTACATCCTGATTTTTGATCTTTCCCTCTATTTTACCTTCTAGGGCTTCAAGGATTTCTACTTCATATGCCATCATGTCATGCAACTTTATACTTATATCCCTGAGCTTGCCACTACATTTCTTCAAGATATCACATTCAAACCTGATATCCTCATACCATATGCTTATCAGCAGTATTATTATTCAACACTTGATTTCTTATCAAGAATTGTGGATCAATTCTTTTGATTTCATTCAGAATAGTTAGGTCCTTTTCCAATTGGAATGACCATTTTCCTGTTTCATTTTGCATTTTATCTACCTTTCTTTTCAAATTTCTCAAAGAATTCTACCTCTATAGGGAGGTTCTCAAAACATCTTCAGCTCCAGTGAGAGCTGAAAGCATCCATTTCTCCATGATCATTGCCTCATGTCTCATTAGGTCTAACTTGGTGACCTCTTCCTGGGATATGACAGTCAATGAGACTGCCGGATCAACTAGTGTATTATTAGGGTTAATCAACCCTTTTATGTAGGAATGTAACTGAGCAATGTGCTACTTATGCATTTTATTTTTCTCTTTCTCCTTCTTTACCCTTTGGGTCAAAGAATCAATAATGTCCTTCCCTTCTTGACCTTCCTAGTCCTCATTTGCAAAACCCAAATCAACAGTTGTGATTTGGAATTCCTCTAGGGTGATCTTCACCTTCTCTTTCTCAACCATGGGACGTGCTAACTGTGTAGTCCTTTTGCCTGTAGCAGGATCTCTCTTTATGGCCGATGTTAATCTAGCCTTCCTCTTTGGCTTCATCATTGTTTCAGCAAACAAGGTGAAAACATCAAATTCCTAAATTTTAGACCCTTGTTCCATGCCTATTTCTCTCTCTAGCCATTGAGGTACATCACCTCTAGACCCTTGATGTTCTTTGTCAACATAACTTCTGCCCTGTTCTCCAGTATCTGCTTCTATTCTTGGTGGAGAAGGCACTTTCTTAAATTCTTCCTTATGTAGTTCTTCATGAGGGGGATCTTGTTGCATTTCTTCTTGCTGAGAGGCTTCCTTCAGTAGAGGAGGATCTTATTGATTGTCCACACTCTAATCCTATGTTTGATCTTGTACCCCCTCTTTTTGACTTTCATCTACTTTATTTTCCTCTTCATCCTGAGGCATATTGACATCTAGGGATGTCTATGTATTTTGGCCTTGTGCATCACCCTGATCAAGGGTCATTTCTTGTTCTGCACCTGATGTACTGATATCTTGTGGCTTAGGGTCCTCATGACCTGATTTATCTTTTCCTCCTAAGGCACCTCCTAGATCTTTTTGAGTTTGAGCACCACTAGCACCTGATATATCTTTATCACCTCCACTCTTATGTTGAACATCTACTATTTTTAGCTCTGCGGGTATCTCATGTTGTTACTGACCCATATTAGGAGCAGTGCCTTCTTTTTCTACCTACTTGGCCATTTCAATCTTCTCTATTTCATCAGGTACACCTACTTTATCATTAGGGCTTGCATCACCCCTATATGTTAAATCTATAACTGCATGGCTAGTCACATGATCAACTAATTTAACAAGCCCTATCTGGGCTACCTTGTTTTACTTCTTTTATTTGCTCTATTTCCTCTAACACTGCCATCTGTGCTAATGGGGTCCCATGAGGGGTCATGTGAGTGTTGGAAGCAAGAGTCTCCATTTGTTGAGAAGCCACACTTTGAATGACTTCATCATTAGATAAGTCCACGGTGTCCTCCAAAGAAAAAGGACCACCCTGACTTGCTTTGAACACCTCTCTTGTTTGTTCCTCTGCCTTCTCAATTTTGAACTTTATTATGGTGGGAAGTAGAACATCATGTTGTAGTTCCTTTCTAAATGCTTCACCACCAGCTCCTCTCAATACAATAGGGTCATCCCTGATATCCCTACACATGGATGTTCTTTGCTTCTTGGGTGGTGACGTTAGTGGCATCACCCTCCTTTTCTTACTTGCCATTATCAAGTCATCACTTATAGGTTCCTTATTTACCTTCTCTTCTTCCGAAGGGATGTCCTCTCCCACTTCCTGCTACAAGGCCTAGCCCTCTACCTGCACTTCAATAATTTCAATAGTTGGCCTCAAAATCCTCTTTGTCTTTGGCTTTTCAAGAGGAGGCTGTGCAGATGATGCAGATGCCTAAGCTAATGTAGGTGCACATGCAACTGACATCACAATCCTTTCAATTATCACCCCCTTTGGTTCATCTTCACTTTTCTTACCTCTAGGGGGACCCTTCCTTTGTTTCTGTGTGGGTAGTCTCTCCCCATTGGATTTTCTCTTCTCATTGAGGAAATCATCATACTCCTCATAAGCTATCTCTTACCTCTTCTTTTTCACATCAACTGTAAGGGTAACACCCCTTTTCTTCAATCTATTTATCTCCTTATCCACCCACACTTGGGTTAACTATATCACCCCACTTGTGAACTGATCTAGGGATATATCTTCTGGTTGTGTAAGATCAGGGGCTGATATGGTGTCATTGTACACCTTTTTGTCCTCATATTCATTTGACATAATCTTTCCATCATCTTTCCTCAGTTGCACTAGCATCGAGATGTAGTCAAAGGTCTTTATTTGGTTCAAGGTGAGCCTCTAGTACTTCCTTCTCCTCACCTTAGCTTCATCCTCACAGTCAGTCCAAAAATCTTCCAGATGCTTTTGATGTATCAGTTTTCCTAATATTTTCTGCATCCTACCATAGGGATGATAAGATCTGGCTAAGGGAAATAGCTATAGATACATCAATTTCAGCCCTCACATGACATGTTTTATGCTTTCTAAGTCTGGGCACATATACCAACCCATAGATACTAGAAATAACACTGGAGGTATCTTCTTTTGTGCCTTATAGGCTTCAACTATGGTAGACAACTGTCTGACAAATTCCATCAAGACAACCCCATCAGTAGGGTATCTTGGCAGCATAAGAGGTTGTCCTTCAAATCCTTCTATCCTAATGTATGAAAATGTGGTGAACTGGATAAATCAGGCTCCATGTCTATAAACAACTTCCTGAGCTTCCATGCTCAGCCTCTTGGTTTTGTCCTCCTCCATGGTTCTGACCAGATTTATAGAGAATGCATCATTTTCTAGTTTGTTGTCTAGGAGATAATCTTTTCTCTATAGCTAAGGATAGTGATCCCATATGTGGGCATCATCTGCATCACCACCAGCCTTACCCACTATCTTCAAGGAATCAAAGGTTCCCTTATAAGCACATGAATATACCACATATGAGGTCATATAGAATAAGCATGTCTGTCCTCCTAGGTTCCTCATCCCTTCATCTAGTGCGTCACTAATGATCTTGGCCCATAATGGCTTGTTGTCTGCATATAAGACCATCTGGGTGATTCCAAACATCTAGTTCTCAAAATTTCTAGCATGAGGCTTACTTGTCATACTGCTCAGCAAGGAAATCATATATTGATACTCATGATCAAAATCAAATTTGTATAAATGTATGGGCAATTTGGCTGAGGCAGTGTAGGTGCTGCTCTTCGACCTCCATTGATACATCCTCTTCCTTGCATTGTTCTTATTATTATTGTATTCTATTTCTAGCCTGCGTAGGTCCACACTGACCTCCTTCTTCCCAACTGGTAGATTAAAAGTGGCAGTGATGCCCTTGATCGAGAAGTCTACGTATATTCTTCCATGTTTTTCCACCCATCTGGTTTCAGGGTTGTAATTTCTAGCACATTCCACTATCAGCTTTGGGGTGTCCATGGCATACAGAAAACTAGCTGCATGCCACATTCCTAAAACATATACCCCATCCAAAATAGAATTATCCTTATCATGATCTATTCTTGTCAAACATGCCTCTAGGTCTGTATCTCCTTGGTGAGTATCACTAATAACCCCGTATTTAAACTATACCCCCTCGAGCTGGACAAACATAGGCTTGAGAAACTCTAAGTCAAACCTATTCCTTCTAAGATCTGCCATGGATTCCTACAACAAACATGATTTGTCTTACCTTACAATGTCCACATGCTTTCATACAACATTATATACTTCTACCGCATCATGGATATCCTATCTATTACTCTTTACCTCATCATGATATGTATTCTCACAAAGCGAAACCATAGGAAAGAACATATACCCTACCTGAACATGCAGAAAATGACAATAGGAGGGTTTTCAGTTACTTACCTAATAGTGCTTTCCTCTTAGATTAGATGACCAATTACAAAAAAGGGCTGTGAATACTGAAGATCACCCATTCCATTATGCTGAAGGGTCCAATCCGTTAACTGGTAGCTATATGAGGATTTGACTTCACTGCTCTGTAATTTCTCATTTTTTTGCAAGGTAATTGAAAATAACCTTCAAAAGTTACCTTTAAATGCATCCACGGGACAAATTAGGGTAAAACTGCATTGTTATGATTAAATCAATTGATCTTCTGCAGGGAATCCATGGATGATGCCAAGTTTTTGATTTGTATTCGTAATCGGTAGGAATTCACCTACCACATTTAAGTGTATTTAATGTCAAGAAACAAGAGGGGGGTGATCTTTGAAAGATTGGGGGATATTCAAAATATGACTCTCCTCTGGATAAATTGACCCTCCACCTTTGAGCGGCAAAACTGAATGCAAAAGAATTAGGTGATGTGGTCAATGTTGACCACATGTATATCGGGTCATGAAATTAAGATCAGGGGATGTTCAAAATATGACCCCCGCAAATAAAATGACCCCCACGAAAAAGATCAGGGTGATGTCACCGTGTCAGTGACTTTGTTTAAGCGTTATGTTTTAATGACGTCATCGTCATTTTAAAGAATATGATGGGCATCAAATATATACCTCAGTGGGGTAGAATGGAACAATGATGTCATCATCAGCATGACTTCCTTCATTCGTTGGACTTAAATGACATCACCATCATATTGGCATAGGGTGATATTTGCAAAGAGGGTGATATTCGTAAGATGACAGATATTAAAAATATGACCCCCCGCAGGATAAATGAAGTCGCTTGACGGGTAGATATCAGCCCTTACATAAAGTTAATGTCCGTACTTCCCTGATCAATTGATTATCAGGTGATAATACAATATCGGGGTGATCTTGTTTAAGATGACTAATGTTTGAAATATGACCCCCCTTTTGAAATATCAAGTTTGACCAAACTTTTGACTCATCCTAACTCTCTTCCCTTAGACAATTTTTGGGTGATCTAAAAGGCAAACCTGCTTGGAATTCTACGTACTTTCCAACCAGGAGGTTAATAATATGAAATATTGACTTTGACAACTGACCTTATCATGGGGATGAATCTACCCTCCTGTAAGGCTACATGCATGACTAATTTTACCAAACTGTCTAAAGCAGAAAACAACAAGCCAAAGCAGCAAGTAAAAAGTTGGGTCCCTGTTTTGTCAAGGCAAAATGGGGTGTGTTGTGTAACTACACAACAACTTGCCACCAAAGAACATAACCAAATTTCAATGATTCAAGTGATGTGATCACGTTCTAACATAGTATTTTAACTCTTTCTAAATATAAGTATTATAATCTTTCTAAATGATAAGGTTTTCATCATGGCAACAATGCTAGCAAAGGTTCACGTGTGTGCAGATGATTAATTATCCTCATCTTGAAAGTAAGTTGAAAACATGAGGAACTGATGTTAAGCTACATAGTTTGGGAGCATCCCTCATAGCCAACTTGGATAGACCCTTGCTACCAATGGGGGTCTATAGCCCCGGTAAGGTTATCTATACAATCCCCCTAAGTAGAGCCCCACTGCCAGCAGGTGTTCATAGCCTTGGTAGAGTTACTTAGATGGCCTAATTTTATTCTTTTTTAGATTTTCAATATTTATCTTTCTATTCATATGATGTCATCATGTAAACTTAATGTGCAAGGCATGGTCACTTGCTGATTTAGGTTGGAAATTGCATTGGTAGCAAGGGAGTCCCTTTAGATTTTTCACTTAACACCTATACTTATGCGTTCCACAAACTCAAGGCTATTAGGTGAGTCATTGTGAAAAATCACTTTAGTTAAGAAAAGGCACCCTAATGAAAAAGATATCATAGACCTGATCACCAATATTCCTCAAAATGAGTCATAACCTATATAGGAATCTATTTTCATCACTTGAATCTTAACAATTTAGTTATTTTCTTAGGGTGATGAGCCACATCATCTTGACTAACCAAAATAGAACTTAACAAGCAAACAAGAAAAACAAAACAAAACTGTACAAACAACTATACAATATGCACACTATGATACACATGACTTACATGACACTATTTTAGGCTTGAAAATAATGCTTAAGGAACTATCCATTAATTGGTAATGGGACATCCTCATCAGTTAAAGTCTTAAGCCTATAGGTGTTGTCTCCTAAAATTTCTAAAACTTGGAAGGGACCTATCCAAAGTTTATCAAATTTACCATGATCTCCTTTCCTTTCATGTGCTTTGTCCCACATAAGGACTAAATCTAAAATTTTGAAAGCCTTAACTATGGCTCTTTTGTCAAACCAACACTTGAAAATAGCTTGATGTTTAGCAAATTGGTCAATTGCCCTATTCCGTTTTTCTTCTAGGTGCATCAACTGCAGCAACCTGACTTCTTGTTTGTTATCTATATCCAGATATTCTTGTGCAAACTGCAATGTGGGGATCTTTAGGTTAACAAGGAGGATAGGATCCACCCCATATACTAGGTGAAAAGGAGAATTTCCTAATGCAGACTTCATCCTGGTTCTATCTACCCATAGTGCATACTTCAACAAGGTGTTCCACTCCCTTGGGTTCTTTTCTATCAATTTCTTTATGATGTTCAACAAATTCTTGTTTGCGGATTCTGCTAATCCATTCCCTTGAGGATAGTAATTTAAAGAAAACTTCAAAACAATTCCATGATCAAAAGCCCAACTTGATAATCTTATTAATGCAAAGGCAAACCCATTGTCACATACTAAAGCATAAGGAACCCCATACCTGGTTACTATGTTGCTTTCCAAGAACTTGATTACATCCTCAGCATTGTATGTCTTACTACTGACAACTTTAGTCCACCTGGTACAATAATCAGTAAAGTCAACACATACCTATGGCCTGAAGAAGATGGAGGGTTGATAGGTCCTGTGAAATCCATCCCCCATTAAGCAAATGGGGGCATCTCCATCACTGGTTGTAAGGGCTAAGCAACATACCTTTCTCTATTTGCAATAACCTAACACATATGACAATATTTGATGCGTTCAGTAGTATTTTTAAAAATAGTGGGCCAATAATACCTTGCTTTGAGGATGGCATGAGTGGTAGCTAAGTATGATCCATGTGCGGTTCCAAACTTGTCATGTAATTCTATTAGCACTTTCTTTGCTTCTTGCCTTTCTAGGCATCTAAGGTATATTCCCTCATAATTCTTCTTGAAAAAGATTCCTCCTTTTATCATGTATTTTTGTGATCTTATTTTCAAGGCTCTTCTCTATGAGGCCTGCAACCTTGAAGGGCATCTTCCAGTAATCAAGATATGCATGATGTATGAATACCATTCTCCAGTTTCCTTTGTATTTATGACATATTGTTGGCTCATGATGTTGGGATCAATTTTAGATATCATCTAACTCAAGGCTAGTCCTCTCACTAATTTCATGGGTGTTATGTCCATATCATACTCTTGGAGGATAGTTATCCATTTGGCTCTCTTCTCACCTAGTTCACTTTGCATTAAAACCATCTTTACTGTTGCATCTGGTACAACAACGATCACTTTACTTCTCAAGATGTAATGTCTAAACTTCTTGACTACTCAGACTAGAGCAAGTGCTTGTCTTTCAACATCCATGTATCTAAGTTTTGCATCCCTAATAGGACAACTCATGAAGTCTATAGGCTTTTCTTCTTTAGCCTCACTTCTTTGTGTTAATACTATTGCAGACATATGCTCTGAAGCAAATGAGTAAATGTAAAAATGTTTGGTATAATCTAGACTAATTAGAACAGGAGCATTAGATATGGCTTTCTTGATATCTTCAAAAGCTACTCTAGCTTTAGGTGTCCACTCAATTTTGGCATCCTTCTTGAGCATGGCATTCAATGGTCTAACAATTTTTGTAAAACCAGTAATGAACTTTCTAACAAAATTGATCTTACCAAAATAAGATTTGAGCTCTTTCTTACTCCCAGGAAGCTGTATCTTCATGATTGATTCTACTCTCTTAGGGTCAATGATGATCCCATTCTCTGTTATCAGGTGACCTAATCACTTCCCTGTGGTTACCCTAAATATGCACTTCTTAGGGTTTAGGGATATTCCATAATGTTCACATTTCTTTAGTACCTTCCTAAGGTCCTCCACATGATTCCCTTTCTCTTTAGAGGAAACTGTCAAGTCATCCATGTATATGATAATGCATTTACCAATTAGTCCTCTGAAGGATATATCCATTGCTCACTAAAATGTGGCTCCAACATTTATCAATCCAAAAGGCATGCGCCTGTAGGTGAATATTCCCCACTTAGTAGTGAATGCAGTCTTCAATCTATCTATCTTGTCTACCATAACTTGGTTGTAACCTAAAAAACCATCCAAAAATGACATCATCTTTGCACCATTTACAATCTACAAGACCTGATCTAGAGAAGGCAAAGGATAATTATCCTTTTTAGAAGATCTATTTAAATTTTTGAAGTCTACACACAACCTAATGTCACCATTTTCTTCCTTACTGGGACCAAGTTAGCCACCCATGTGGAATGTCTCATAGGATATATGACCCTGGCATTAAGCAATTTATTCATTTCTTCAAAAATGATGGGCTCTAGCAAAGCATTAACAGGTCTTTGTTTCTGTCTAAAGGGCTTGACATCTGGCTTTAAAGGTATAGTATGAGTGATGATTGATGTATCATAAGTTTTCAACTCATCATATGTCCAGGTGATAAAATGAATATAATCTTTAAGTGCTTGGGTTATCCCTTCCATTTCTTCCTCTGTACACACTTTTCCAATTAGGACATTCCTTTTTTCTTCATCATGTCTTATGTTAACTTGTGAATACTCTCCTCCATCTGCTTTAGGGAGATCTTTCTATTTTAGCATGATATCTAAATCAAATGCTCTTTCCAATTCTATCATCCCTTTAGGAATCTTGTTACTGGGCAACTCTATAATCTCTTCTTTGTCCCAGATATGGCCTTCCACATTTCTTTCATCTATGATCTATCTATCAAACACGGCTTTATTGGATATGAAGTCTAAAATGTTCTGGTCATCATCAAACACTTGAAGATTAACTACGTTGTCTGGTATAGAGGGTGCTGACACTAATTCAACTAAAAATCTCTTCAAACCAAATATGGATAATGGTTCTAGAGTACTTGCGGCTTGGGCCAAGGCATCTGCCCTGTGATTTTGTTCTCTAGGCACATGGGTGATGTTAAATGCATCAAAATCTTCTATCAGATCCCATACCCTATGTCTGTAATTAGACAACTTCTTGTAATTACAAGAATATATGCTTCTTACTTGTCTTACTACCAATTCTGAGTCTCCATAGACATGCAAAATCTTTACTTTCTTTCTGAGTGCAAACAATATCCCATGAATCAAGGCTTCATATTATGTCACATTGTTTATGCATGGGAACTGCAATGTATATGCTGCTAAGTAGGATTTACCAGCTGGATCAATAAGATCTATTCCTACTCTAGCCCCTTGTTTTGATTTAGATCCATCAAACCTGAGGCTCCATGGCTTATCTTCAGTTAAAGGCTTGTCTAGGCCTTCTCTTTTCTTTTTATCTCTAGTAGCGGCACCATTTGATATCCATTTTAATATTAGTGTTTCAATCTTCTCAAACTTCACCTTATCTGGCTGATGTGAAGCTGATATTTCTTCTTCTTCTTTACCATCAAAAGGAGGATTTTTGGACAAGGAAACATCTGCCTTTTCAAAATATGCAAACATAATGAACAAGTAGTTTCTAAATGTGATGCTTCATGTAACCTGCACCATCCCTCAATTAAAACATCCTATGGAGATCTTTGTTACTGTATCATCTTTTGAATTTGTTTCAATAAAAAATCTTCAAACTTGGACAAATTACTGTCTCTATCTTCATCAAATATTTCATAATATGACTCAACCAAGAAATTAGTCCCTGGGGTGATTTTCTTTTTACTTTTAGGATTACTCTTGCTACACACCAATATCTTTTCTATCATCTGGAATGGACCCTCATCATGACATGTGCTTTCTTCTGTTCCTGCAAATGACAAAAAAAAATTAGTATCACTATCACCACCTACAAAACTTACCCCGGATGATGATGATGATGCCTCACTGCATGCTTGTTCCAGTTCCATCATGTCTAAGCAAGCATCACTGGTCTTTTCAGAATGTGCCTCATCATGTAACCTGCACCATCCTTCAATTAGAACATCCTGTACATGTACTTTTAACAATTGGAAATTTTGCACCTCTTTGGACAAGTGCATCTCAAAATTCCTGAAGTTATCTACTTCTATCTCATTTTCAAGGCTACAATCAGACTCTAAAATTATCATATAATCTTGAAGATTATCATTATGAAAATGAACATCATACATGAGGATCTCCTCTATCTTGATAGTTTGGGGTCTAATGGAATACACTCCAGGTTCAACATCTACATACATGCTCATTGGTTTTATTGTATTTAGTGATCATATGTTTCCTACGAGGTTCAGCATCTATCCTTATTTGATTAGGTATTCCTTTCCAAGGTAACCACATGTGACTAAAATTAGTTGACATGTATCCATTGAGTGTTTTTTACTAATCTCTGTTGAGCAACATTCCATAGGTATCAAGTATATCCACTACCTGAATATCAATGTAGTATTGGATTCTTGGATCTTATGCTAACTACATATGGATGTGAGCTAGTTCTCCTACTACACTCACCTCTATTTTATCTAACTGTGTTACTTTCTTCAGTGACTTAGTAGGATGTAACCCTAAGGCATTACATATAGATAGGGGCATTACATTAGTAGATGCTCTTGAGTCTCCTAAGCAATTATGCAAATTCTTACTAAACATCCTGATGGTAAGGAGAAAAGGAGGTGACTTAGTTTATCTTTGTAAAGAGTCATGTGCAAAGTCTCTGCAGCTTGAACAGTGGCTAGAGCTTTGTGTTTAACATTAACATCCGTAATGGTGTGATCTTTATTCCCAGTATGACTTGAGGTATGATTATCCTCTTTTGGAGTAGGATCATCTAAGGATTTCATGAAGGCTTTTTTGATAGCTGGGGTTTTGAGTAGTTTTGACTAATTTATCAGACTTAGGAGGCAGATTACCAGCTTTTGGTACTATATTTTGTGGTGCTAAGTACTAAGCATTAACTTTACGAAATTTAGGGTTATTGTTTACCTTAGGATCAGGAGGAGTGTTGAAATTATTTGGAGGCAAGGATGTAGTCAAAGGACTAGCAGGTCAGTTTGATTTATTCCTTAGGTTGTAATTATGTCTACCCTGATACTGTTGTTGATAAGCATGTACCTCTTCATGTTCAACTGATGGCTCATTTTCATCTTCAAATGGAAAAACATAATTAGTTTCAAAAGCCATGGTTGACTCTTCACATGCTAAGGTGTAATCCTCATGAGGTGACATTGTCTGCTGATAAGGATGATTGATGAAACTTTCTAGTACTAAAGAAGAATCATATCCACAGGGGATAATTTCATTTCCTTCAATATAAGGTGGATTACCTACAGTATTAGATACCTCAGTTTGGAATATACTAGCGGCTATCCTAAATTGAGGACAATCCATCTCTGCATGAGCATTGGAATTATGTATCCTGCACTAGTTTGTAAGAGTTGCCTCTACCAGGTTCACACTAGTGGTCTACTTAGGTTCACTAGGATGCTGATTATCTAGGGATGATAGTAGAGAACCATTACTTGGCCTAGTGGTCCACACTCTAGGTTGTCTAGGGGGATTATTGTTACCATTGTTTTTATTGTAATTGTTATTGTATCCCCTATCAAGATAATTAGATCTATCATTGGCATATCCTCTATTCTGATTTGGTTGAGAATAGAAATTCTAACTCCTCAAATGAGTGATCTCAGTGGTGAGTTTCTTTAGTTGTGCTAATATCTCTTTGATTTCTTCCTTTTCTTCATGAACTTTGGCTACTACATTCTCTGCTTGAGGTTTGAAGAAGGAAGATCTATTGTTATTATTATTAGATTGTTCCACCACCTGAGGTACCTGTGTATGTCCTGGATATTCTAACATTTGACCATTTCCATTTGGAGGTGGCATGATATTGAGTGGAGGTATTTGTAAAGGACTTGGCATTACAGCTGGAGGTATCGTGGTTCCATTAGTCTATTGTTGAACATGATATGTAGGATAAGCAGGGAGTATAAGAAATGCAATATTAGGTGTTGGAGCAGGAATCAACTGCTGACTGACTTGGACAGCTTCTTCAAAAGCTCCAGTCAAGGTTGTGACACTGAGATGTGTTCTCCTAATAAACATAGAAGTCAGGGGATCTAAGGCTGAGTAGTATATACTCCTAGCAGCTTCATCTGTTACAGTATAGGGAGCAACTATCTTTGAAAGCATCTTTTGGAATCTTGCATTGAAATTGGTAATAGGTTCCCCCTCACATCTCTTGATTGTGGTAAACCGATGATAATTCATTGAAGGATCTATAGGTATTTTGAATCTATCCTTAAAGGCTTTCTCCAAGGTAGCCCATGAACTGACTGAACCTTGACCAAGACTGATATACCAATTATATGCCTCTTCCCCTAAGGAAAATGGAAATAACCTACATACCACATCCTGATGTTCAATTCTAGCTCTACAATAGGCTTCTTTGAATGTTCTAATGTGATCATTAGCATCCTAATATGGATGATATTTAGGACAAATCTTGTCAGGATTTTTAGGTAAAGGATGATATGCAGTAAAAGTTAGAGATGATTCTGCAGTAAAGAATGACATTGTGACTAGTGGAGGTTGGAGTTGAGGTGTGACAGGTGGTCCTGTAGGTGTTTGCAACCTGACATGAGTTATAAGACTATGTTCTGGTGAAACTCCTAATGCACTAGAACTGGGAGAATGATGAATATCTACTATTCTAGGTATGAATCCCTAGATAGGCAATTCTTCAAAGAGTCCACTGGATCTAGACCTGGTATTCGGCCTAAGAACTAGGATTTCTCAAATTTTAGGGAATTTGGCTTGTTTACTATAAAGATCAGCCAAAACACCCTAGCAAAGGCTATATTTATGATCAGAGATTGAAACTGAGTGGATACTTATGGAATATTTGTAAAAATGATGCAAATATGAGGTGATGTGAGATTTTTAGACACAAGCAATGGGATATCAAGTCTCTTAAGCAAATTCCCTCAAAGCTTTTAGTAAATTTACTTGAAATGGAGCTTATCTTTGAAATATCATAGTGATCAACCACAAACCTTGAAATATTTAAGCTCAATTTTGAAAAACTTTGCAACGGACAAGCATGCACTGACTCAAAAACAACAAATCTTTGCATATGATTTGAAATACAAGGCTGCGTGAGTATTACCTTTCCCTCTGTGTCATCAAGTTAGACAAATCTACTGATGAAAATACCCTCCTTCTAGTGCCAATTTATGTTGATGATGATTATCAGTCATAAGAACATGCATAAAAATTTGCACAACAAACCTTTATTATCTTGTAAAGTATGATCAACTTAGGATAAGTTGATGACTCCAAGTCTCCATTGATCAGATCATGATCATCTAACGTTACTCAGAGGTTGATGTGACATGTTGTTTTCCATTTCAAGGGGTCTTATATTTGTCTAGATGATTAGTATTGTACTATTTCCTATAAATTTACTCTATAGAGAGGTTAACTCTACTCTATTTCCAAAGATAGCTGATATATTTGCAAGTTTGATCAATTCTTCTAATCATTGATCATTGTGAACTTGTTCTTTCTTCTACACTACAAATTTATTTAAATGATGTGTCTATAAGTTGATATTTACATGTATTCCATGGATATTTGTCTGAATTTGTATGATATTTGTCAATTTGACATGCTTTTACTCTAACTATGCTCTGTATTTTCAATTATCTATAGGATATTTACATATCTCATGTTATTTACTTTTGATTCTCTATTATTTGTAATTATGGAGATGATCTATTATGAAATTGAAAGAGATTTAAAAGAATACTTCTTCTTTAGTGAATCTTTAGTTATAGGATCACATACATATAAAATACATTCATGAGGAGAAGAAATCAAACCATAGGTCACCAGGATGTTCCACAACTAGATATGGTTGATGCTAACTTCAAAGGAATTAGGAATGAAAACAACACATGCAGACTGAAAAGCACTCTAAGGGATGCAGCTAATCAATGCATGTATCTAGATTTCAAACACAAATTACTCAATATTTATGATGATTTGTAATCAAAATATGATTCTCTTTCAATCAGTATGCATAACATGTACATTTACAACAACTTTGAAATGAGTCCTAAAATTTCTCAGCAATCAAATTTCAATTAAGTTTCAAATGCCTAGAAGATTGCACCCTTGTAGCTTTTATAGAATAAGGTGAGGAGGCAGTTACAATTGATTGATGGTCAAGGTTTATCTATTAAGATCAACGGTTGACAATTACCCTATGACTTAGTCAACTCTTCCTCGTGGCACAGGTTGCCAGCTAGCAACCATTTGGATGACTCATTATTGATGAGTACCTTATGCATATGTTCTCTTGACAATGTATCTTCATTCATTGCTCAGGTTCCTCCTCTTCATTTTCTTCTTCTTCATCATGATCATCATCTTCATTACTTTCAGTATCATTGTCACTTTGATATACATCCTCCTGTATGTGGACCTTCATCTCTATCCTGATGTGCTCATATGTCTGTACTATTTTATCTACCTCTCCCCCATCTTGGATTTTGATTTTTGTTATGGCATGCTTATGAGACTGGAACTTAGCCTTGAGCACTTCTAGTTTACCTTTTCTGTTGTTCAAAATCTCATTGTATGTTTCTACCTTGACTTTTATCCTCATGATTCTATCCATCACTTCATCTATCAAGTGGGTGAGGGGGTCATCTACTATAGATTTAAAATTATCATGCAAAGCTTTGATAGCAAAATCTGCATTCTAATTTTTGATCTTTCCCTCTATTTTACCTTCTAGGGATTCAAGGATCTCTACTTCATATGCCATCATGTCATGTAGCTTTATACTTATATCCCTGAGCTTGCCACTGCATTTCTTCAAGATATCACATTCAAACTTGATATCGTCATACCATATGCTTATAAGCAGGGCAGTATTATTTTTCAACACTTGATTGCTTATCAAGACTTGTGAATCAATTCTTTTCATTTCATTAAGAGCAGTTAGGTCCTTTTCCAATTGGAATGACTGTTTTCCTATTTCATTTTGCATTTTATCTACCTTTCTTTTCAAACTACTCAAAGAATTCCACCTCTGTAGGGAGGTTCTCAAAACATCTTCAGCTCTAGTGAGAGCTGACAACATCCATTTCTCCATGATCATTGCCTCATGTCTCATTAGGTCTAACTTGGTGACCTCTTCCTGGGATATGACAATCAATGGGTCTATCAGATCAACTGGTGTATTATCAGGGTTAATCAACCCTTTTATGTAGGAATGTAACTGAGCAATGTGCTCCTTATGCATTTTATTTTTCTCTTTCTCCTTCTTTACCCTTTGGGTCAAAGAATCAATAATGTCCTTCCCTTCCTGACCTTCTTGGTCCTCATTTGCAAAATGCAAATCAATAGTTGTGATTTGGAATTCCTCTAGGGTGATCTTGCCCTTCTCTTTCTCAACCATGGGAAGTGCTACCTGTGTAGTCCTTCTACTTGTAGTAGGATCTCTCTTTATGGCCGATGTTAATTTAGCCTTCCTGTTTGGCTTCATCATTGTTTCAACAAACAAGGCGGAAACATGAAATTCCTAAATTTTAGACCCTTGTTCCATACCTATTTCTCTCTCTAGCCATTGAGGCACATCATCTCCAAACACTTGATGTTCTTTGTCAACATCACTTTTGCCCTGTTCTCTAGTATTTGCTTCTATTCTTGGTGGAGAAGGCACTTTCTTAATTTCTTCTTACTGAGGGGCTTCCTTTTGCAGAGGAGGATCTTGTGGAATGTCCACACTCTGATTCTATGTTTGATCTTGTACCCCCTCTTTTTGACTTTCATCTACTTTATTGTCCTCCTCATCCTGAGGCATATTGACATCTATGGATGTCTGTGTATTTTGGCCTTGTGCATCATCCTGATCAAGGGTCATTTCTTGTTTTGCACCTAATGCACCGATATCTTGTGGCTTAGGGTCCTCATGACCTGATTTATCTTTTTCTCCTAAGGCACCTCCCAGATCTTCCTGAGTTTGAGTAGTAGCAGCACTTGATATATCTTTATCACCTCCGCTCTTCTATTGAACCTCTACTATTTTTGGCTCTACGGGTATCTCATGCTATTGCTGACCCATATCAAGAGCAGTGCCTTCTTTTTCTACCTGCTTGGCCACTTCAATCTTCTCTATTTCATCAAGTACACCTGCTTTATCATTGGGGCTTACATAACCCCTATATGTTAAATCTATAACTGCAGGGCTAGTCACATGATCAACCAGTTTATCAAGCCCTATCTGTTGGGTTGCCCTCTCTGGGCTAGCTTGTTTTACTTCTTCTATTTGTTTTATTTCCTCCAACACCACCATCTGTGCTAATGGGGTCCCATGAGGGGTCATGCGATTGTTGGAGGCGAGAGTCTCCATTCATTAAGAAGCCACACTTTGAATTAATTCATCATCAGATAAGTCCACGGTGTCCTCCAAAGAAAAAGAACCACCCTGACTTGCTTTGAACACCTCTCTTGTTTGTTTCTCTGCCTTCTCATTGTTGAACTTTATTATGGTGGGAAGTAGAACATCATGTTGTAGTTCCTTTCTAAATGCTTCACCACCAGCTCCTCTTAATACAATAGGGTTAGCCTTGATATCCCCACGCATGGATGTTCTTTACATCTTGGGTGGTGACGTCAGCAGCATTGCCCTCCTTTTCTTACTGGCCATTACCAGGTCATCACCTATAGGTTCATTATTTACCTACTCTTCTTCCAAAGGGATGTCCTCTCCCACTTCCTGCTACAAGGCATGGCCCTCTAACTGCACTTCAGTAATTTCAATAGCTAGCCTTAAAATCCTCTTTGTCTTTGGCTTTTCAACAGGAGGTTGTGCAAATGATGTGGATGCCTGAGCTGATGTAGATACACCTACAGCTGACATGGCATTCCTTTCAATTATCACCCCCTTTCATTCATCTTCACTTTTCTTACCTCTAGGGGGACCCTTCCTTTGTTTCTGTGTGGGCATTCTCTCCCCATTGGATTTTCTCTTCTCATTAAGGAAGTCAACATACTCCTAATCAGCTATCTCTTGCCTCTTCTGTTTGGCATCAACTATAAGGGCAACACCCCTTTTCTTCAATTTGTGTATCTCCTCATCCACCCACACTTGGGTTAATTGTATCACCCCACCTGTGAACTGATACATGGATATATCTTCTAGCTGTGTAAGATCAAGGGCTGATATGGTGTCATTGTACACCTTTTTGTCCTCATATTCATTTGACATAATCTTTCCATCATCTTTCCTCAGCTGCGTTGGCACCGGAATGCAGTCAAAGGTCTTTATTTGTTTCAAGGTGAGCCTCTGGTACTTCCTTCTCCTCACCTTAGCTTCATCCTCACAGTCAGTCCAAAAATCTTCCAGATGCTTCTGATGTATCAATTTTCTTAGTATTTTTTGCATCCTGCCATAGGGATCATAAGATCTAGCTAAGGGAAATGGTTGTAGAGACATCAATTTCAGCCCTCCCATGACATGTTTTATGCTTCCTAAGTCTGAACACATATACCAGCCCATAGATACTAGAAATAACACTAGAGTTATCTTCTTTTGTGCCTTATAGGCTTCAACTATGGTAGACACCTGTCTAACAAATTCTATCAAGACAACCCCATCAGTAGGGTATCTTGGCAGCATAAGAGGTTGTCCTTCAAATCCTTCTATCCTGATGTATGAAAAGGTGGCAAACTAGATAAACCAGGCTCCATGTCTATAAACAACTTCCTGAGCTTCAATACTCACCCTCTTGGTTCTATCCTCCTCCATGGTTCTGACTAGATGCATAGAGAATGCATAATTTACTAGTTTGTAGTCCAGGAGATAATCTTTTCTCTGTACCTAAGGATAGTGATCCCATATGTGGGCATCATCTACATCACCACCAGCCTTACCCACTATCTTCAAGGCATCAAAGGTTCCCTTATAAGCACATGAATATACCACATATGAGGTCATATAGAATAAGCATGTCTAGCCTCCCAGGTTCCTCATCCCTTCATCTAGTGCGTTACTGAGGATCTTGGCCCATAATGGCTTGTTGTCTGCATATAAGACCATTTGGATGATTCCAAACATCCAATTCTCAAAATTTCCAACATGAGGGTTACCTTTCATCCTGCTCAGTAGGGCAATCATATACTGGTACTCATCATCAAAATTAAATTTGTATAAATGTACAGATAATTTGGCTGAGGCAGTGCAGGTGCTGGTCTTTGACCTCCATTGATACATCCTCTCTCTTGCAATCTTCTTATTATTATTGT
This sequence comes from Cunninghamia lanceolata, assembly GCA_027924645.1. Lineage (NCBI taxonomy): Eukaryota > Viridiplantae > Streptophyta > Pinopsida > Cupressales > Cupressaceae > Cunninghamia > Cunninghamia lanceolata. Next base: position 7,010,660 of record BSBN01000458.1, read on the forward strand.
ATTGTATTTCTAGCTTGCATAGGTCCACACTACCACCTTCTTCCCAATTGGTAGATTAAAAGTGGTGGTGATGCCCTTGATTGAGAAGTCTACGTATATTCTTCCATGTTTTTCCACCCGTCTAGTTTCATGGTTATAATTTCTAACACATTCCACTATCAGCTCTGCGGTGTCCATGGCATATGGAAAACCAGCTACATGCCACATTCTTGAAACATATACCCCATCTAGAATGGAATTATCCTTATCATGATCTACTCTTGTCGACCATGCCGCTAGGTCTGTATCTCCTTGGTGAGTATCACTAATAACCCCGTATTTAAACTATACCCCCTCGGGCTAGACAAACATAAGCTTGAGAAACTCTGAATCAGACCTATTCCTTCTAAGATCTACCATGGATTCCTGCAACAAACATGATTTGTCTTACCTTACAGTGTCCACATGCATTCATACAACATTATATACTTCTACCGCATCATGCATATCCTATCTATTACTCTTTACCTCATCATGATATGTATTCTCACAAAGCCAAACCATAGGAAAGAACATATACCCTACTCAAACATGCAGAAAATGATAACAGGAGGGTTTTTAGTTACTTACTTGATAGTGCTTTCCTCCTAGATTAGATGACCGATTACAGAAAAGGGCTGTGAATACTGAAGATCACCCGTTCTGTTATGCTGAAGGGTCTAATCTATTAACAGGTAGCTGTATGAGGGTTTGACTTCACTACTCTGTAATTTCTCATTTTTTTGCAAGGTAAATGAAAATAACCTTCAAAAATTACCTTGAAACACATCTGCAGGACAAATTAGGGTAAAACTACATTGTTATGATTAAATCCATTGATCTTCTGGAGGGAATCCATGGATGATGCCAATTGTTTGATTTGTATTCGTAATCAATGGAATTCACCTACCACATTTAAGTGTATTTAATGTCAAGAAATAGGAGGGGGGTGATCTTCAAAAGATCGGTGAATATTCAAAATATGACCCCCCTCTGGATAAAATGACCCTTTGCCTTTGAGCAGCAAAACTGAATGCAAAAGAATCAGGTGATGTGGTCAACATTGACCATGTGTATATCGCATCATGAAATTAAGATCATGGGATGTTCAAAATATGACCCCCACAAATAAAATGACCCTGGTGGAAAAGATCGAGGTGATGGCACCGCGTCAGCGACTTTGTTTAAGCATTATGTTTTAATAACATCATCGTCATTTTAAAGAATATGATGGGCATCATATATATACCTCCGCAGGGTAGAATGGAACAATGACGTCATCATTAGCGTGACTTCCTTTGTTTGTTGGACTTAGATGACATCACCTTCATATTGGCATAGGGTGATATTTGCGAAGAGGGTGATATTCATAAGATGACGGATATTAGAAATATGACCCCCCGCAGGATAAATGAAGTCGCTTGACAGGTAGATATCAACCCTTACATAAAGTTGGCATCCACACTTCATGGATCAAGTGATTATTAGGTGATAATACAATATCAAGGTGATCTTGTCTAAGATGATTGATGTTTGAAATATGATCCCCCCTTTTGGAATATCAGGTTTGAATGAACCTTTGACTCATCCTAACTCTCTTCCCTTAGACAATTTTGGGGTGATCTAAAAGGCAAACCTGCTTGGAATTCTATGTACATTCCAACAATGAGGTTAATAATATGAAATACTAATTTGGACAACTGACCTCATCATGGGGATGAATCCACCCTCCTACAAGGCTACATGCATGACTAATTTTACCAAACCGCCCAAAGTAGAAAACAACAAGCCAAAGCAGCAAGAAAAAAGTTGGGTCCCTATTTTGTCAAGGCAAAATGGGGCGTGTTGTGTAACTACACAATATGTCCCTAACCTCACCCATTGTCATTTCCTTAGTCCTACTGACTTCTTCCATCCCACCAACTTTGGGGTCTGCTACCTTTGCCAACTTGACATAAATTAGCTTACCTTCAATTACCACTCCCCTATCATTTGTTGCCCCTATCACACAAGCTGTCGTGGATCAAGATTCAACTCCTTTGGTTGTGCCATTATTTCCAGACATAGAGAAAATATGTGTTGAATTGGGTCTCCAAGAACAAGAGCTAGAGAAGGATGTGTTTGAAGAGACAGAGAAAGAAATACTTGACGAGTCTTTACCTGAAATACAAAACACAAAAATAGTTGAGATCTTAGATAGTCCTCCAGAGAAGAATCAAACAAAAGCAATCCTAGGAGTAGCTCAAAAGGATGTATTCGTAAATTGGAGAAATCTTGCAAATGAGGAAGAGGATATGGATAAAGAATTAGAACAAGAACAAAGGCTACTTGAAGGTGGTGCAGGAGCACCTACCTAACAGTTGGCCTCCATGAGGCAGTTAGTTTGTTATAGGTCTGGTTAATGTTTCCAAGAAGGTCTTATAAGACCAATGCATGTAATAAGGTCATGTTGACCATACTTTACTATTTTTAGATAGTTTGGACAGCTGTTTAGGTTGTTAGTTCGGTTGGATCTCCTCCCAGCCACTTGGAAGCTCCCAGCCGCTTGGAGTCGAGTTGGTAGTACTCGAGAGGATTCCTATTTATGCAGTAGGATCGGTTGGTCTTAGATACAGATTGAGATATAGATACAGATTGAGGAGTTAGATTGCAGAGTGAGACAGAGTACTGTATTTGCATCTTTTGAAATCAATAAAGAGATCCTGTTTGTGTCAATTTTCTATTTGAATTCCACTGTGTAATCTATTTGTTGTTTTGGTGGTTACATGGATTCGCTGATCCATTCCACCGGTTGATTCGTCGAATCGGTGGAATGGCTATGTACCATAGTTTAGGGTTTAGCTTGCATTTTCTGTTTGTTTGCATGCATGTTTGCAGGATCACAATCAAGAGGTGTTGAGAACCCTAGCATGGGTATGTGCTAGGTCATGCTGGTAGTTTGAGTCTGGAAAGTTGTCCAGGAAGCGGATCGGGTCACCTCAGGAGGTTCAGCGGATTGGAAATTCGCTAAGGTTGGAAATTCGTCACAACGGCATCATCAGGATATTTCTGTGTATATCCTGCAGTTACTTCGGGCGTCATCCGAGTAGGTGAAGATGAGCATGATGTAGTTGATTGCATAAAGTGAATGTGCATTGGGGTGATCATCACAAGGTGTTGCCGAGGAGGAGCGTATCGGCATAAGGTAGAAGATCGGGTTGATAAAACCATCGCGGGCCGACAATGTTAAGTTTGGCCGACAGCAGGGTATTGAAGGAGCTGCATATGACGTCATCTTCATCAGGATAATCGTCATCAGTATAAAGTTGAGTATCATCATCAGGATGTTTCAATATGACCGGATAAGTCATATCCTGATGCTGTTGTTTGAGTAGTCAGATATCAGGGTGACGTAAGCATTGAAGGAAAGGTGTGGGAAGTGTCGTCATCAGGATATATGGAGGGAACCGGATATTTTATATCCTGCTGATGAACATGATGTTGAACATCATGATGCTGCAGATAGAGGTTGGTGGTAAGATGAACAGTGAACATCAGGAGGATGTTTGCGCTTGCCGAATGTGATGATGCTGCCGATAGCCGAATATGATGATGCTGCTGACAGGCGAAGGGTTGAAGGTTTGTCTGCAGGAGGATATCGGTCAGCAGAGAAAATATGATGATGCTGACAGTGTTAAGGGAAATATGATGATGATGATGAAGGGTTGTAGACATACATGTTGTATGTCAAGGTTTTAGTGTGGATGCCTCTACATCATAGTGGTATCAGAGCTCAGTAAAAGGTCTGGGCTGTTGTGTGTTGATTCTGTCACTGAAAGGACAGAGGTAGAGGAGTGAGAGGTTGACAAAATGCCTCCTCCAAAAGGTAATGGTACTGCAAGGGAGTTGCAGGAGATGAAGGAAAAACATGCCAGAGAGATGAGGAAGATGAAGGAGCTTGCTGAAGCACTTCAAGCTAGGCTTGTAGCCTTGGAGAAGAACAAAAAGAGGGAAGTGGACGACAGTGAATCAGAAGAAGATGAAGATGCTGTTGAAGAGTATGAAGAGGTAGCTGAAGGTCTGGATGCTGAAGACCAAAGATTTGCAAAACTGTTAAAGGCAGTGTAGAGTGATAAACCTAAGGTAAAGGTTGATGTTTCCAAGTATAATGGAAGTTTGAATGAAGATGAGTTGCTGGATTGGATTGCTGCACTTGATAATCATTTTGAATGTGAAGATGTTGCTGAGGATCAGAAGGTATAGATTGCAAAGACCAAGTTAGGAGGTCATGCTTTGGTATGGTGGGATTATGTACAATCCGAGAGAAGGAAACAAGGAAGGTCAAAGATCACTTCATGGGATAAAATGGTAGCAAGGATCAAAGGTAAATTCTTGCCCAAGGATTATGAAATTCAGATGTTTAAGAAGCTGCAATTTTTAAGGCAGAAGGAAATGGATGTGAAAGCATATACTGAGGAGTTTTATAAATTGAGTATGAGATCTGGTCATCATGAGAATGAGGTAGAAAAGGTAGCTAGGTACTTGGCTGGTTTAAGATTGAACATACAGGATGAGTTAGTTTTAGTTAACCCTAAGAGTGTGGAGGATTGTTACCAAATGGCAATCAGGATTGAAGAAAAGATGAATAGGAGACAAGATAAGTCCATGAGAGGAAGAGAAAACAATATGAGGAGAAGAGGATTAGCCCCTACAACAAGGCAAACCAATGAGGGTCAAGAAGACACTGGTAAAGGACAGGGACAGTCTGATTTCAGAGGTGGATGGAAAGGTAATAGAGGCAGATTTGGAAGTGGTAGAGGTTCTACTACATTTTCAGGAAAGTGTTACACCTGTGGTGAGTTTGGTCATCCATTTTTCAAATGTCCAGAAAGCAAAGGTTCATCATCCAGAAATGATAGAACGAATGACAAGAGAGTACAACTTGTGCAAGAAGAGAAAGTAGAGCAAAGTGTGCAAAGTTCAAACACTTATCCAGGAGATAGAGCTCCTGACAATTATGGATATCCTGAGGAGGGAGAAGCATTGATGCTTAGGAGAATTAGTTTGCAGGCATCAAAAGATATGATGCAAAGAAGAGCTCTTTTCAAGACCACATGCAAGAGCAAAGGTAAGGTATGTAAGGTTGTCATTGATACTGGTTCAACAGACAACATGGTATCTCAGGAAATGGTGGATAAACTAAATTTGGAAAGGATTCCACATCAAAACCCTTACAAGGCATCTTGGGTGAGTGATAGTCAATCACTTTTTGTCTATGAACAGGCATACGTTGATTTTCAGATTGGACCATATCAGGATAGAGTTTTGTGTGACATTTTGCCCATGGAATGTTGTCACCTACTGTTGGGTAGACCATGGCAATTTGATAGGAGGGTGCTGTATGATGGGTATGCTAATACCTACACCATCAAGAAAGATGGGAAAACTATTATGTTGATGCCATTGCAGGAAGATGCTGCAGCACAGGGGGCAGCCAAAATCATTTTAGTGGGAAAGAAGGAGTTTGTGCAGATGCCTATAGGAGCAGGCATAAAGGCAGTTGAGGACACTGCAGGGAAAGGAGTTGTTAAGGACAACAGGTTGAAGACAGTTTCAGTTTTGCCTGACAGAGGTCAGCAGCAGGTTCAGAAACAGGTTTGCAAACAGCAACTAGTTGAGAGGAATGACAAGGATGTTGTCATAGTTGGGACTATTGTTTGTCCTATAAAGGTTGAAAGAAAGATAGAGTTGAACATTGCAGAAGTTCAAGAGGCAGTTCAGACAGAGGTTCTGGTAAGACAACCTGACAAACACAAGGTATGTGTGAGAAGGGCCTATATTAACAGGCATGAGGATTTACTTGCAAGAAAGCAAGTTACAGTTCAGAAGTCTTGGAGCAGCCGAGAGCCAGTAGAGGACAAAGCTGGAACAGGTCAGAACACTGACATGACAAAGTGTAAAGGTGGAGGACTTCCACAACCTAACTCATGGGACATGAGTTCTTTTCTGTTGGGGAGTATGGTGCAGGAGCACCTACCTGACAGCTAGCCTCCATGAGGCAGTTAGTTTGTTATAGGTTTGGTTAATGTTTCCAAGAAGGTCTTATAAGACCAATGCATGTAATAAGGTCATGTTGACCATACTTTACTATTTTTAGATAGTTTGGACAGCTGTTTAGGTTATTAGTTCGGTTGGATCTCCTCCTAGCCTCTTGGAAGCTCCCAGCCGCTTGGAGTTGAGTTGGTAGTACTCGAGAGGATTCCTATTTATGCAGTAGGATTGGTTGGTCTTAGATACAGATTGAGATATAGATACAGATTGAGGAGTTAGATTGCAGAGTGAGACAGAGTACTGTATTTGCATCTTTTGAAATCAATAAAGAGATCCTGTTTGTGTCAATTTTCTATTTGAATTCCACTGTGTAATCTATTTGTTGTTTTGGTGGTTACATGGATTCGCTGATCCATTCCACCGGTTGATTCGTCGAATCGGTGGAATGGCTATGTACCATAGTTTAGGGTTTAGCTTGCATTTTCTGTTTGTTTGCATGCATGTTTGCAGGATCGCAATCAAGAGGTGTTGAGAACCCTAGCATGGGTATGTGCTAGGTCGTGCTGGTAGTTCAAGTCTGGAAAGTTGTCCAGGAAGCGGATCGGGTCACCTCAGGAGGTTCGGCAGATTGGAAATTCACTAAGGTTGGAAATTCGTCACAACGGCATCATCAGGATATTTCTGTGTATATCCTGCAATTACTTTGGGCGTCATCCGAGTAGGTGGAGATGAGCATGATGCAGTCGATTGCATAAAGTGAATGTGCATTGGGGTGATCATCGCAAGGTGTTGCCGAGGAGGAGTGTATCGGCATAAGGTAGAAGATCGGGTTGATAAAACCATCGCAGGCCGATAATGTTAAGTTTGGCCGATAGCAGGATATTGAAGGAGCTGCATATGACGTCATCATCATCAGGATAATCGTCATCAGTATAAAGTTGAGTATCATCATCAGGATGTTTCAATATGACTGGATAAGTCATATCCTGATGCTGTTGTTTGAGTAGTCGGATATCGGGGTGACATAAGCATCGAAGGAAAGGTGCGGGAAGTGTCGTCATCAGGATATATGGAGGGAACCGGATATTTTATATCCTGCTGATGAACATGATGTTGAACATCATGATGCTGTAGATAGAGGTTGGCGGTAAGATGAACAGTGAACATCAGGAGGATGTTTGCGCTTGCCGAATGTGATGATGCTGCCGATAGCCGAATATGATGATGCTGCTGACAGGCGAAGGGTCGAAGGTTTGTCTGCAGGAGGATATCAGTCGGCAGAGAAAATATGATGATGCTGACAGTGTTAAGGGAAATATGATGATGATGATGAAGGGTTGTAGACATACATGCTGTATGTCAAGGTTTTAGTGTGGATACCTTTGCATCAGAAGGGCCACCTAGTATAGACAGTGAGAACCTTGATGGGTCTAAGGGCCTTCCTCCTAAGCACCTAAAAGAAAAATGGCATATCTAGAGCCTCAGGTGGAAATTATGAAACTAGATCTGAGTGCTATCCTATCACAAGCACAAAACCCAAAGAAATGGAAGAAAGCAAAAGTGCAGTCTAGAATTTATAAAGATGCAATAGGATCCAGGATAGTAGAAGTAGTTGTCCCACTAGCTGATACAAACAGAGAACAGGTTAGAGCGAAAGATTATATTATAACAACAGTGAACTTGGGACCAACTACAAGGGCTAAAAAGGTAGATGAGTTCAAGGGCTCTGTTACTTCAATCCTAGAACAACTAGACAAAAATGAACTCACGAAAAAGGAGTTGAAATAGCAAAATGAGGAATTCAGAACCTGTTTTTAGTTTTTGATAAAACCAGTAGACTCTGGGGGTGAGTTAAGGATAGTGCCCACTTTACTGTGAAAAGATGAAGTGTCCAAACTTGATGAAGTCTAGACTCTGTCCACAGGAACTTAGAAATGGATGATCAGGGTGTGTGAGAAAGGATGTGAGGCAATTGATGCCGTAGCTGAGTTTTATAAGAATTTGGTTCAACTTTGAGAACACTGGAAAGACTTGCATGAGGAATGTGATTCTTTTGATGAATACTATTCTCAGGTATTCCCTTGAATGCAAACAATCAGAGATTTACCTACTCAGACACTGTTGTCTGAAAAAATTTTGACAGGGTATAGACTGTAAAAAGCTATAACTTGGTATTAACAAATAAAATTGAGAAAGGAAATTTTTGACAATATCAGGGAGGCCTACAAATTGGCCAAAGAAAAAATATTGACTCTTATTTATGAAATAAATGACACCTTGAAGGACTACCTAGTGATGGCTTGTGATGACTTGGCACCATATAATGTGAAGGGATGCAAAGACAAGCTGCATAAGATAGTTTTTGAAGATATTGAATTGAATGTGGAAGCTAGACTGGATAGAGTCAGTGACCTCATAACTGACTTTAATGCATTTCATAAAGGAAAGAAAGATGTGGAAAAGATGTATAATTGATATAGTCAAGAGCTAGAGATGTTTAGATATGGGGTCAACCACCTTAAGAACCCAGACCCCGTAGATATCAATCCATCATTATCAACCTAGGTTAGCTACTACAACAACATGGCAGAAGAAGACAAAGTAGATTTGGATGATGAATCTTAGCATATTTTTGAATATTTTGAAATATAATCCCATCACTAATGTAAATTTCTATATTTAGAAGGACATGTGATGCTATTTTGTCATTATTTTGCTTTGTAAATGGTTTTTTCTATATATGTATTTAAATGGGTAGTCAAATTGTCCAGGTTCAATGTATTTGGAGGTCATTTTTCATCTTTTTCATAAGAGACAAAATGTAATCTAGGATTGCAATGAGCTGTTGTAAATGCATTAAATGATGTTAAATCTAGACCATCGGTGCTGAGTTAATCTCCGCCATCCATTCAAAAACTTAGTATGGCACCTTTCCTATATAAAGGGATGCCCTCTCTCTTATTTGTAAGACTCTTGATGCTGAATTGTTGATGCTCTACCATTTGAAGTTAATACAAAGCAAGTTTCTACAGTTTTATTGAGAATTTGTGTATTGTATTTGCTTATCTGGTTTTCATGGTTCACTTTTTGATCTCTAATAGTTAGTTAATTGTGCTTTTGCAATGTTTATGGTTCGTTAAAGGTATCTGATGAATGTTCTTAGTCCATACTTTTAGTTACTTGCTGATGGTAGATGACTATGCAACGTTAGCCTAGACTAATCAGTTTGTGCTTAGTTCAATTACATTTCATAAATTAAATTGCGCCATTGTTGGGTATTTGATGAATGAATGTAATCTAAAAATCTCTAGATCTCCATTGAAGATAGCATCATTTTCTGTAGTACTGTAACATCCATTTAGTTTGGTAACTCAAAAAACTAGTTAAGATTTTAGAAAATTTGTCTACCTATAGCAGTCCATATATTGTGAATGTCACTTAGGACTTTCTAAAACCCTATCTCCTTTTGCGCTTTATTTGAAAAATGATTGTTAGTTTAGGTATTTTAGCAACATTTTACATTGTCTTATCAGCTAAAATCATAAAGAGTTTGCATGAATTTCTATTCAAATCATTTAAATATGTCAACTGCATGTAAGACCCCTTATTGGCATAGCTAGTACATTCCAACTGAGAGATTCTGAGCAAGCTAAGAGCTAGCTATAGAAACCTTGGAGTAGTCTTACCTAGGGTAGGATACTTTTTCAAGAGAGGTGTGATACTAGCAATCATACATACGTTGTTGAGTGCAAAAACAACCATCAATAGAATTGGTGCTAGAAGGAGGGCTTGAACCAAGCTAAATCACCTCTAAAACAACAAGTCTGGGGACTAGACAGAGGCATACTAGATCCAGCTCAGCTGGAGAAGAGTTGCTATCTTTGATAGAGTTTAGACGAACAAGGAGAGATCAAAGGATACGTAGGGCACCTAGAGCTGAATCAGTCCCAAGGAATGTAGCAGCTACACCAATCAATCCTCTGATCATGGCTTTCTTTGCATCAAATAACTAGTCCCCATTTCAGTTTAATGATTATCATGATATGCCAAAAAGCCCCGACAAGTTCTATTCCAAGTTCTAGGTAAGTGATCTAGATAGAACTGCAGATGAGCATATTATTGGTTTGCCAACCTTCCTGTAGCATCCATAAACTCATGGTGAAATCTAAAAAATGCATTTGTAAACTGATTCCCAATGACTACTACTCCAGCAGATCTCTATTGGTCTTTTGTGGAAATTTGTTGAGGTGAAGGTGAGCTGATAAGTTCTTTTAATAACATATTCTAAAAGGATTTTAGTTGTTTACAAGCCCCTTATGCCATAGGACAAGCCGCAGCCCTGCCTATTTATTATGCAACCTTGGATAGACTCACCTCCATGTTTGTAAGAAGGGCTAACCCACCCCCAGCTAGTCTTACTGAAGCCTACACTAAAGTTGTTACTGTGAATACTCAGCTAGGACAAACATCCATAGGTCCATTGAATCACATGGGTCCCATAGCAATGCCAAACCAAATACCCATGATTAACCTGTTGATAACTAAGAGGGGGGTGAATCAGTTATCCTAATATTTTAACTTTTTGTGCTTTCTTAACAGTTAATGCAACATCAGATCAAACAAGCAAGCATAATCATGAAATGGAAATAACCCCAATACACATGACACAATGGTTTTGACGTGGAAACCCTGTTAAGGGAAAAAAACCACGGGGTGATTAACCCAAGATATTATTCTCTATTAGAAGAATAGAAGATACAAAATGGCACTTGCCAATTAGGGCTCACTACTCGAGCACACTACTCACAAGAGGCTTACTGTCTACAAAAGACTTACTGTTTACAAGAAGAGAACTTGAACTGATGAGAAGCATCCACACATGCTGAGGTTCAGTTCTAGTTAAGCTCAATAGACTGATCTACTGCACTTCATTCTTACTCTCCTTAAGTGTTGCTATTCACTTACGTTCAGAACCTATTTTTCTACCTTTTATACTATTCTTCTACTTTTATTCACACTTCAATCCACACACACCACACATACACATCTTCACATCTAAATCCATCTTGTATATATATCCGCATAGGTGATTTCAACACTTTTCTAGTTGGCATCCGGAATAGTCAATATTATTTCAAACTCTGGTCTGTCAGCTAAATCCTTGCATACCAAGTAATGCGGATCAAGAATATGCTTGTGGAAGTCTTCAATCATGTCGTCCAATCATGAATGATACCTCAAGAAACTTAGTCATTAGCAATATCTCTTCTGGATTTGGGTCTAACAATCTGCCAGTACAGTTCTTCCTCTGTCTACTCTGTCAAACAGGAACCCAACACTCAAGTGTTCATATCTCTTCACCCTTCCATCACCGGAGGGTAAATCCTTGGGATCTATTAGTCAAGGTACTCCTCTTGACTTCCACAAATCCATACTTTACTGAAATACTTGCTCTGAGAGATCCAGACCTGACTGTCAGACCTTGCTGACTGCTCTGTTCTTGCTTATTGGATCATAACACTTCTTTAATCTGACTTCCGGTAGAGACTCATCATGTCTTATGGATATGTGAGATAACCTTTGTTGCCATCAATGACAACATTCATGAATCCATATAGTGTCTCTTGCCAACAATCTCCCCCTTTGGCATTGATGGCAACACTTAGTGAAAAATGACTAAGTTTCACACTATACTCTCCCTTGGCTGATGCTCTGTCTCTATGTACATTTTTTGGAGCTCCCCCTTAGCTAGATTCCTCATTTTTCACTACTCATTACTCCCCCTTTGACATCAATGGTAAAGGGTGGGGTTTGCACACCAAAATTTTCAAAAATTAATCTATACTTAGTCGCATAAGTATATCATCTAGTTGTACTCTATATATACTTTAGTATGTCTACAAAAGTGTTTTTCAATTGTACAACTTTGGTTGCCCAACTCAACTTCATCCTGTCCAAAATTGATATGCGACCACTCAACAGGAATGCAAAAGCTTCTGCCTTCTTCAGATCTATCAGATCATTTGTCTTGGCTGTGGTTTGAGCATCACTTAGGGCCTCATGCATGGCCTCCAACTTAGGAATGATTATTCTTCTAATTTCATTTAACCTGTTGATTCTATTTTTCTTTTCTTTCTCTAGCTTCTTAATTTCATCCAAGACTGCAATAGTCTGACATTCTTGATTTACTATGGATGAGGTAAGTGGATCAAAATTTTGAGAAAGTTTTGTTAGTTTGATCTCCTATTCTTTCATTTTCTTCTCAATCTCCATTGTTGCTTTGGACCATGATAGACAGAATTTATATATTTCCCCGCCATCTTTAAGAGCATTTTCTAAGATCTTTAACCCTATATCCATATTTCTTCTATCATTTGATATTTGACTTAGTACTTCAGAGAATATTTTATCCAAAAACTCTTTCTAGACCTTTTCCTTAGCTGATTTCTCTAAGGACTCAAAATGAGTGTTGACTGAACTAACAAGAGGCTTAAGATTACCTGATGAGGAAGCCGACGAATCCTTCAGAAAGGATGGCATTATCTTTTCAAGCACACCGGATGCAGCTTCTATTAGCTCACAGTCTTCCATGTGAAACTTCAGGAGTTTTTCTTTTGCCTTAGCATTAGCAAATGAAGCTATCTTCATTGTTTGTATCAGGGAAAGAGAATCAAAATCAAATGGTCCTAGTAGAAGTTCCGGTTCATCAATTTCCATTGTCTCTTTGTTTAAGAATTCTTTGACAATTTCTGTAGTGTCTCTTGCTAGAGACAGAGTTTTCTTTTCTTCTGCAGTATTAGAGCTATCATCTTCTTTTCCCTTCACTTCTTTTTCTTTCTCCTTTATCCTTTCTTCTCCTTTGGATCTAGAGTCAGCAGAAGAAACTGGAGGAGTGATGTTTGTTTGTTCACGAGCCACCTCTTCCGGAGCAGAGGATTCCAAGTCCTTATCTTTTTCTTCACCAGTGTCCATTACTTCTTCTGTCATTGCCTTAATAGATTCTTTTTCAACACTTATAGCCGAGGGATCAACACCCAAGTCCTCTATAATAGGAATGTTGAATCTTGAGCATGCATTCCACAGGATTTCTTCTATTTCTTTTGCCACTTTATCAGTTTCTCCAAGCATGAGTTGATTCATTCTAGTCTTACTCTGGAACTCATTCTTGCAATCTTTGAAGATCATATCCATTTGTTTTGGAGTAATTGAAGGGTAGAGCTGAATGACTATCTGTTCTCTAATTTCTAAGTCCTTAGCCTTAGCATTTTCTTTTCTCATTTCAAGTTCCTTTTCCAAACTTTTAGGAATTAGAGAAATTATTTCAATCAAGGCTTTATTGTATATGTTCAAGTACTTAACTATGACTTCCTGCAAGATTTTTCTATCTACATCATTATATGCATCATAGAATTTTGTTATTGGTTACAGGTTCCCATCCATAGTAACAGCTTTGACTACATCATCTGGGGATAGAGTGGGCTTTTCAACAAACTCTTCTGCCTCTGCCACCTTATCTGCACCGGATACTTTGTTCTTCTTCTTCATCTTCTTGATTTCCTCATCAGATTCTCTCTTCTTCATCTTTCTGACTGAAATAAGACCTTGTGGCCTTTGTCTTAGTTCTTTTCTCTTCTTTACCGGATGATTTTGCTTCTAATTTTGATGCCTTTGAGGTCTTAGTAGGTGTAGACCTCTTAGAGGATTTGGTCTGAGAGGAGGCTTTTACCGGATCACTTTCCTTTTTTGCTTCTTCCTTCTCTTTTTTTGCCCTTTCAATCTTTTCTCTATGTGCATCAAGTGCTTCGTTTGAGATTCCATGCCTCTTTACAAAATCTTCTACCTCTTTTCTCACTTTTCTCTTTATCTCTGGTTGTCTGAGTTCCACATGGATTTTTATACTTAATTCTTCAAAGGTTCCAAACCTTTCTACCTTAGGATCCTTTGGTTGACTCAACATGTGCTAAACATGCAGCTCTACGATTTTCTCATCCACCTCATACCCCATTGGCGTGATCCACATTGTTCTTGGTTCCACTACCTCCATTAGGCACTGATCAGTCTCTACCATAAAGCATACTGTGTCTTTGTATTTCTCAACTAGAGATTGGGGAATTCTCTCTCTAGCTTGCATCATGTTCTGGAAGTTTTTGAAATATCCCCAGAGAGCTATATTTTGTGCCTTGGCATCACCAAGCCCATGTATATAATCTCTGATCTGAATGGCTACTGGTCTATCATTCTGCCATACCCAGCCACTGGATCCAAGAAGCTCATTCATGTAATAAAAGAAAAAACAGAGGATCAAACCACCATATTTGAAGGAGTTCTTCTTATCCTTCTTTATCTTCTGTAGATTCTCCAAGAGTTGGTTCAGAAGGAGCTCACAAAGATCATAGTCTACATTCTTTCTCAACATTTCATAAGCAGTATATATAGTAGTTCTGGAAACTGAATTCTTCCTGTTGGAGTGATATATCTTATATCCAATTATCATTGATGCAAACTTGATATCCGGATCTATGATATCCTCTATAGTCATTTCTCTTTTATCAAACTTTGATCTGATAGCCTCACTTACAATTTGCTTTTTGACAAATTTGAGAATGGGCATCTCATCGGTTGAGTGTAATCCAATTACAGCCTTAATGGCATCATTAGTGATCTTAAATAGATTGTTCAACCACATGAAGTTGTCATGCATTCGGCTCAGAATATACCGGACCCATTCATCTTCCAGAAAATAGGGGAAATGAATGCACTATGCAAAATGTTTGTCCCGGATAGCTTTATACTAGGTTTTGAGTTTGAATGAGTCATTTATCAATTTCTTGTGATAGATATCGACCAACTTAGATTCCCCAAATTCTTCAATAATCGCATGAATATATGCCCTAACATCTTCTACATGCAAAACCCAATGCGGAATGCTTGACAAAGCACCTAGGGGATCAACTTCTAGGGATTTATATGGATGCTTCTTAAATTTAGGGCGAGGCCTATTAGAAATCTTCACTACATTTGGAGTAGCCATCTTTCAAAGATTTGCAAAGAGATATTAAGAATGGAAAATACCTTTTACGCTCCTAGGTTACATGAAGTGAGCTGGATCAATTGCTGGATGAATCAGATTCTATAGATGATCTTTGATGGGCTTGAGGAATTTTTGTTACAGAGCTTCTTTTCGTTTCTTCTTGAATGTTGAATGAACAAGTGCTTAATGAGAAAACCCTTATATTGCTCCGCAAACCCTAATATCAAGTTGCAATAAATGCTTGACCTAAGTCATTCTGGTTTTCCTTATTCAGATGACTTGAAGAACCAGATCAATCTTGATCTAAACATCTTGTGGATCTTCCAAATCTTAACCATAGTTTATTTAGATGTTTCTCTTATGAACCCTTTAATCCGCAACTCTCCTTGTGCCAGTTCCGGCACCAATTGACTGGCTGGGGGAAAATGGTTTTCTTTTTGTCTCCCCCTGAGTCAGAGCTCATTTTTTAATTTCTGGAAGGAATATCAGCACCAGAGTTTGGTGCAGAACCATCCCCTACATTTTCTATACTTTTCTTCACCCAAATCTTGTTCATCTCACTTTGAACTTCATTCACATTCACCTTTTGTTTTCCCTTATCTTGATTCTGATTATGATGTATCGGACCTCTTTTGTCCTGATTCTTGTTTCTACAGAATTTTACAATATGGCCAGATCTATTGCAAATTTGGCAAACAATATTTCTTTGCATATTTGATTGATATCCTCTTGATTTGCATTGATTAGCTATATGACCCATTCTATTGCATGCAAAGCATCTACCATTGAATGAATTGTTCATTTGCATATTTCTGCATTCATGAGATTTGTGACCATACCTTTTGCAGTTGAAACACTGTCCAGAGAAGGATATATTAGTCTGATTCATTCTCTTTCTGCAATGATTAGCTTTATGACCAAAGTTATTATAGTTGTGACAATATCCATTGAAGGATGGATATCTTTGAGCTTTAGGCTGCCTTACCGGAGATCTTCTAGGCCTGTTCCTTGGATTTTCTGATCCAAAATTCTTCTAACCGGATCCGGAGCTTTCACCTTTTTCATATCCTAGGCCACACTTGTCATCTACCCTCTTTTGGCTTTCAAGAAGAAATTCAAGTTGAGGAGAGCTTATCTTGAATTTCTCTTTGTATTCATTTGTTGTTTGAAGATCCCTTTTTAGAGAGACAATTTGATCTTCAAGTTTTTCTTCATTGTCTTTAGCATCTTCAAGATCAGATTCAAGATGTCTGATTATTCTATCCATCTTGTGGCAGTCTTCTAATTTTTCCTTGAGAGATTGTCTTAGATCATCTTCAGATTTTCTTCTCTCTTCAATTTCTTGGGTAAACTTTATAACTCCTGATTCCATTTCATGTCTTACCATGATGATTTCTTTTGATAACTTTTCACATAACTTAGTTTTCTCTTTCAGATCTCCACTTGTATCATTGGCTTCACCTTGACTTGCCAGCTGCTGAAGTAGCTCCTTTCTCTTTTTCATAGAGAGACTTAGTTTTTTCTTTTAGTTCTTTTATGAAATCATCAGCCTGTTTGAGTCTTTCAGTTCATTGACTTCAGAATTTGACTGCTCAAGATCATCAAGGGCAGACTTAAGTTGCTCCCTCATACCATACACATCCATTTGAATTCCTAGATCTTCCTCAAGCTGTTAGGCTCTGTTGGGAGGAACCTAGCTTTGATACCAATTGTTGATAACTGAGAGGGGGGGTGAATCAGTTATCATAATATTTTAACTTTCTGTGCTTTCTTAACAGTTAATGCAACATCAGATCAAACAAGAAAGCATAATCATGAAATAGAAATAACATCAATACACATGACACAATGGTTTTGACATGGAAACCCTGTTAAGGGAAAAAACCATGGGGTGATTAACCCAAGATATTATTCTCTGTTAGAAGAATAGAAGACACAAAATGGCACTTGCCAATTAGGTCTCACTACCTGAGCACACTGCTCACAAGAGGCTTAGTGCCTACAAAAGACTTACTATTTACAAGAAGAGAACTTGAACTAATGAGAAGCATCCACACATGCTGAGGTTCAGTTCCGGTTAAGCTCAATAGACTGATCTGTTGTACTTCATTCTTACTCTCCTTAAGTGCTGCTATTCACTTACATTTCAAACCTATTTTTCTGCCTTTTATACTATTCTTTTGCTTTTATTCACACTTCAATCCACACACACCACACACACACATCTTCACATCTAAATCCATCTTGTATATATATCCGCACAGGTGATTTCAATACTTTTCTAGTCGGCATCTGAAATAGTCAATATTATTTCAAACTCTGGTCTGTCAGCTGAATCCTTGCATACCAAGTAATGTGGATCAAGAATATGCTTGTGGAAGTCTTCAATCATGTCATCCAATCATGAATGATACCTCAAGAAACTTAGTCATTAGCAATATCTCTTCCGGATTTGGGTCTGACAATCTACCGGTATAGTTCTTCCTCTGTCTACTCTGTCAAACAGGAACCCAACACTCAAGTGTTCATATCTCTTCACCCTTCCATCACCAGAGGGTAAATCCTTGGAATCTATTAGTCAAGGTACTCCTCTTGACTTTCCCAAATCCACACTTTACTAAAATACTTGCTCTGAGAGATCCGGACCTGACTGTCAGACCTTGCTGACTGCTCTGTTCTTGCTTACCAGATCATAACACTTCTTCAATCTGACTTTCGGTAGAGACTCATCATGTCTTGCAGATGTGTGAGATAACCTTTGTTGCCATTAATGAAAACATTCATGAATCCATATAGTGTCTCTTGCCAACATAACCAAGCCTTGGCTAATCATACCCCTGTAATGAACCTGATTCTAGCCCCAGCTACAACACAGGCTTTCGTGGTTCACTGAGGAAATCCAATAACTAAATTACCTCTAGTCCAAATGCCCTTTCTTCAGTCTTTTGAAGCAGCTAAGGTGAGAGATGACAAAGATGACATAAGAGAGTTAGCTAAGCAAATGAAGAAGCTCACTATAGAGGTCACCCAGCTGAGGAATCAAAATGCATATCTACAGTAGAGGAATCAAAATCAGCATCAGTTCCAAAACCAAAACCAATATCAGAATCAGAACCACTATCAAAATTAGAATTTTAAGCAGGGATCAAATCATTCTTGGAATACTAGGCCTAATAATGGAGGAGTGCCATCACACTTGGAGAATCAAAAACAATGATACCCGCCCACCTGGCTGTGTGATGTTGGCAGAAGTAGCCTTGTCCACTTGGTGCAGACTACATAATACGAATGCTCATTCTGAGTTAGACTACCTAGAATTTTAGATAGCATCCAACATTTTTTCAGATGGAGATCCAAAATGCTGAAACACAAGAGAATCCACCAACAGGGTATGAACTGGTGCCATCTCAAAGGTATGATACTACCCTAGTTCTCAATAGTTATACATTTCCATTCCAAGATGATAATTAGCCTGAGGAAGAGGAGCTAGATGAAGTAAATGCTTATCAACAGTACAACAAAACTCCATACAATCTAAGAAGTAATAATCCCAAAGGTCCT
This sequence comes from Cunninghamia lanceolata, assembly GCA_027924645.1. NCBI lineage: Eukaryota > Viridiplantae > Streptophyta > Pinopsida > Cupressales > Cupressaceae > Cunninghamia > Cunninghamia lanceolata. Next base: position 7,029,300 of record BSBN01000458.1, read on the forward strand.
TTTACCACTTCCATTCCTCCAAACAACTATCAAATTCCACTAGATCCAAAAGATTCAAATAATCTCGACCCTCCAAAGACCACACCCCAATCTATGCATCAAGGAGCTACTGCTGAAAGTTCTCCACGGTCTGACGTAGTAAAAATGGGGTAGTATGTAGCTGATGAACTTAAGACAATGAAGGTTATCTTGTCCATTTATGAATTACTTAAAGTACCTGAGGTTAGGGCGACCTTATTCCAAGACATGGGGGTAAGTGTTAAGATGGATTCCTCCCAGAAAGAAACTCTCATAAAGGATAACACTGATAAAGGGAAACATAGGGTACATGTGACAGATGCTGAACAAAAGGTAACATTATATAAAGACAAGAGAGAGAGTCCTCCCTTCCTTTTAACACTTAGAATTTTTGAAAAAAAACAACTGCTTAGTGGATTTCGGTGCTTCCACGAACATGATGCCTTTATCAGTTTGCAAGGCACTAGGTCTCACCCCAACAAAGTCTTCCAGGAAAGTTATGCAGTTAGATAAGACTAAAGTAAATGTGATGGGTGAACTGAATAGAATACATATACAACTAACCTCTGATCCTAGAGTGTAGCAATACATATATATTCAAGTAGTAGACATTCTAGATCAATATGGTATGCTTCTAACTCAGGATTGGTCTAGAACTTTAAATGGTTAAATGGTAACCAACTTTTCCCATATGTGGCTACCATGGAAGGGACTGGTAAACCAGATTTGCATTGAAAGGGAGCTAAAAATGAAACACATGACTAGGGAATATAATCAAAAAAATGAAATCTTGTTTTCAGAAGTTGATTTGGGAGTCTACCTTCCTCATGTTGATCAAGTAGAGGAGATTCTTTTGCTAAATTGTAATAGATTTCTTGATCCTTCACTTGTAGAAAAACTAGAAAGTACAGAAACATATGTGCAATCAAACTCAGGGAACTCCTTGGAAGATGATGAGCCAGGGATATTTGAAGGATTTCATGATTTTGTGGCTATGTTTATAAGTGATCAAGCAACTATAGGGAAGCAGATTCAGATGGAAGAACTGCTGCTATCAAATTGGTGTCGTATACATGATGTTTCACATTCTGAGTTTACATGTTTACTTTGTCAAGAGGCAGTGGAGCAAGTGCAGTGAAACTTGAAAATTCCCATAACTCCAAAGAAAGATTCAGATGTCACAAAGAAGGTGGAGCCAGAACCTCAAACAAATGGGAAAAGATCAATAGGACAAGATGATAACAATAAAGATTTCCAGCTCTGGACTTTAAGGTTAGATGGATCAAGATGCAGACAAGGATCCGGGGTAGGCTTTGAGTTGATTAGTCCCACTGGAAGTTCGTATTTGGTATCACATCGACTATAGTTCCCTTGTATAAATAATGTAACAGAGTATGAAGCTTTAGTGCAAGGATTAATGATGGCACTTCATAAGAAAGTCAAATTTATTCAATTATTTGGAGATTTAGAACTGGTTGTAAAACAAGGAATCAATACTTGTGCAATGATAAGAGATTGAATAGATAGAGAAACTGAGTATGGGATTTGATTGAATGCTTTGACAGTTTCAATATCCACCTGATTCCTCAAAGGTAGAATCATGTTGCAGATGCTCTAGCACAAACAATGAGCACATTAGAACCAACATCCATGACAGGTTTAAAGTTCACTATTGAATTTATCACCACCCCGTCAGTGCTAGATAATGTCACAAATTTTCAAATCTTTGAGGATGACAAGCACATAATTGACTTTCTCACTTCATCTGACATTTTCACTACTCAAATAATAGATGAAGAAGAGATGGAACCTGCTAAGATGGATTTAGAGGGAGTTCTCAATCTAAAGACAAACATGATTCCACGAGGGATGGTGGAATTGGAGCAATTGTTCGATTCAGATAAGTTAGGAACCTAGAGGAAAGAAGGAGAATCTCCCGGTGGATAGTGTGATCCATTTAATCATGTGTTCATTGGAAAGGCCAGTATTGAAGAAGAGAAGGCTGGCATCATCCATGCACTAAGAGACTATCATGGAGTAATAGCATGGAGTTATGAGGACCTCAAAACATATGACACCTTGATCATTACTCACACCATAACACTCAAGCCAAGGGTAAAGCCTTTCAAGAAGAGGTAGCAACCCATGAATGCCTTATTAGAACCTCTAATCTTTAAAGAAGTGTAGAAATTGATGTCTACCAGAATAATATTTCCTGTCAGACATTCAACTTGGGTAGCAAACTTGGTCCCGGTCTAAAAGAAGAATGGGGAATCAGACTTTGTGTTAACTTCTAGAATCTAAATTGAGCATCTGAAAAGGATAACTCTCCACTGCCACCATTAGATGAAGTATTATAGATTATTAATGGATCCCAGATGATGTATTTTCTAGATGGATATTTAGGTTACAACCAAGTGATGGTTGACTATGAGGATAGATTGAAAACATCTTTTACATGTAAATGGGGAATCTATGCATACCACAGAATACCATTTGGGATGATAAATGCTAGTGCCACATTCCAATGAGTAATGGATGTTGCCTTTAAGGGATTAGTTAGAAAATGCATGATAATCTATATGGATGATCTTACAGTGTTTTCAAAGAGGTGAGAAGATCATGTGGTCGACTTAAGGAAAGTATTACAGCGGTGCAAAGACTATGGGATTTCACTCAACCCCAAGAAGTGCATTTTTGGAGTAACTGAAGGAAAGTTATTGGGGCATGTGATAAATGAACAAGGCATATCTCTTGATCTAGACTAAATATAGGCAATCCTCAAGATACCACCCCTAGCTAGCAAGAAGGAACTTAAGTCATATTTTGGTAAGATCAACTTTATACGTAAGTTCATCACAAGTTTTGCTGAAATTGTTCGACCTCTCAATGCCATGTTGAAAAAAGATGCTAAAATGGATTGGACTCCAGGAGCCAGAGCTATGTTTATAGAAACTAAGCAAGCAATAACCAATGCTCCAGTGCTAGTAAGTCTTGATTATACATTGCCATTTCATATTTACTCATTTGCTTCTGAACATACCTGTGCAGCAATACTAACACAGGAGAGAGCAGTCGATGACAAAAGACCCATTGGTTTACTGAGCATGCCATTAAAGGATACAGGATTAAGGTATCTGAATGTGGAAAAACAAGCATATGCCCTAGTAAAATTAGTTAAGAAGTTCCATCATTACATTCTAATAAGTCAAGTAATTGCCATAGTACCAGACGTAGCAGTTAAAGCACTATTGATGCAAAGTGAACTTGGAGAAAGGAGAGGAAAGTGGGTTACTATTCTGTAGGAATTTGACATAGACATATAGCCCATGAAGTTGGTAAGAGGGAAGGCACTGACCAGGTTGGTGGCAGAAGTGGGACTAGGCCTAGTTTCCCAGCAATACATGTTAGAGGACATCTCCAATGATGAATGGTACAGAGACATCACATTTTACTTGCTCAATCAGCGATGCCCGCCACAGTTGTATTCGGTTCAATGAAAAGCACTTAGCCTGAAAAGCAATAGCTATATGATAAAGGGATCAGTAATTTACAAGAAGAATCACGAGGGGATCTATTTGAGATGCTTGGACAAGACAGAAGTAAATCAGGTGCTGACTAGTTTTCATGAGAAGTTTGGGATAGGTCATGGATCTACCTATTCAACTACCAATCAAATTCTTCAGGCTGGGTATTACTAGCCTAGTTTGTTTAAAGATGCTTATTCACATGTAAGAACCTACCATACATGTCAGACCGCTGCAACAAGAGAATGAAATGCTACCATGTCATTGCAACCAGTTGTGGAGGTATGACCATTCGCACAGTGGGTACTCGACTTTATCAGTATGATCAATCTGCCCTCCTCTATAGGCCACAGGTATATTCTGATTGCTACTGACTACTATATCTATTGGTCTGAGGCAATAGCTTGTAAACAATGCACCACAGAGGTGGTCATTGAATTTGTTGAAAAGCATATTATTACCAAGTTTGGATGCCTATTTTCTTTAGTTTGTGACAATGGTCCTGCCTTTTCATCATTGCATTTTTCTAACAAGGCATTTGATTATGGGATCATTCTAAAATTCTCATCTAATTACTAACCAAAAGGGAATGGGGTAGCTGAATCCACAAACAAAAATCTGCTCCAAGTAATTAAGAAACTACTAGACAAAAACCCTAGGGATTGCAATGCTCAACTTAGATTTGCTTTATGGGCTGATAGAATTAGACATAAGGCCACATTGGGAACATCACCCTATCATTTAGTCTATGGAACTGAGCCAATCTTTCCCATTCACTTGAGGATCCCTGTCCTACAATTCATGCAAGACTATCTTGAAACCAATGACCAGCTGTACTCCCGATTAGCCCAATTACTACACCTTGAAGAGTAACGTGACACTGCCATAGAAAACTTTGCTAAGCACCAAGGTGTAGTGAAATGATGGTTTGACAAGAAAGCCAAGGTAAAGGCCTTCTTATTTCTAATCTAGTTTTGTATTAGGATAAATCTCATGAGAAGAAAGGTGAGCATGGCAAGTTTGATAAGCTTTGGTTGGGCCCGTATCACATCTATGAGATCCTTGGTGATAACACATATCGACTGAAGAGCCTTACTAGTGAGAAGGTTCCATTTCCCATCAATGGACAGTTCCTGAAGCACTACTTCTAGGCTTGAGAGGCATTCTTACCTCCCCTTAGTGTATATAGCTAGGTTTCTTGTCTACTTTGGTTAGAGTAGTCTACTGTTAGATTAGTTTGCTTTCCTACTTCCATTTCCTGTAGTTGTTAGGTATTTTTCCTTAGTTAGTTGTCTTTTCCACTTTGATTTTTGCTCGCTACACTTTCTTTAGCATGGGGTCTTTATTTCTAGAGTGTAGTGGCAGTTATGCGGACCTATAAGTGCTTCTTTGTTGGGCAAATAATCTGTAGTCTTTCTTTGAGAAACCAAAGTTCTGCGTAGGTCTTACTGTGGGTTCTGTTGTTATAACAGGGAGTATGATGTTTGTTCATTGAAAATGAGTCATTAGTTGGTGCACTTGAAGTATTTTCTAACCATATATATCTCTCACACTTTAATGATCCTGAAGTAGCTAAGTGAGTCTTGGTGATATTGCATTAAGTGAAAAATCTAAGGTCCACCTTTGCTACCATCGGGAGTCCACACCTAGCTAGCTGAGTTATCTTAATGGTAGTGGTATTGCATTGTACTCTGCTGATTTAAGCTTAATGAAATATTAATCCATCAATCAAAGAAAGAAATACAAAGAAAATCATAATCACATATCATAACTCAGTTAGTTGGACAATCAAGTAAACTCTACCAGGGCTATGGATGCCTAATTGGTAGTGGGGCTCTGGTTGAGTGGAATTCTGAGACAAACCCATCGGGGCTATAGATGCTCATTGGTGGCAAGGCAATGTCCAAGTAGGTTAGAAGGCATGTACTAATCACGTAGCTTAATGCAAAGGATCTATGATAAGTTTAGTCTCTAAGGGATGGGAATGAATGCAATAGCACACACTCAAGTTTTTAGGATATGAATGGTTGCATTAGTCATTGATCTTTGATTCTTTGATAGGATATCATGTTTTCTCGTCTAATGTGTGGGAAACACATAAGATTCTAGGTTCGAACTGAAAGTTTATCTTCAAAATGCTCCAGAGCATTTCCCAGTAGAGTAGCCATTTGTTGTGCCTCGCACACACATCCCATTTCATAAAATAGGGACCCCTCTTGCAAATTTTGGTTTAGAGTATCAATTGGGTTTTTCATCTCCTAAGTTGTCAAAAATGGTCAAAATGCATTTCTAGCCATGTTACAAAATTTTATGTTAATCAGTCATTCCAAAATCTAATAGGTCCAAGTGTTTGCATTCAATAAAACTAAGTCTTTTGCAATGAAAATGCTTCCATCTGACTTTTGCACTAAAAGGCCCTTCATCCAACCTTTGCGCTAAAATTGCCTGCATCTGACTTCGTGTTGAAATGCCTATCCACTGACTAAGCTAGAGACTGACGAAACTTTCGCAGGTCTAAGGTCCCCAAACCCCCTCAAGGCACTTAAAATGTGTTCGATCAACCATGCACTAAAAATCCTATCCACCGACTAAGTTGGTAACACACAAAATTCCTACTGAGTCAGTAGCGTTGCATTTCCCTACAAACCCTAAAAAATCTCTGTCAAGCACCATGATTAACAAACCATACCCTCTGCATTAATGGCCATTGATAAAGGGGAATAAAATGGGTTTTGGTCCATTTCTAAGCTCATTTGGCATTTCAACATTGGATCAAAGAGCTCTGAGAGAAGGATTTTGGATTCAACTAGCTGCAGATCACCATCAAACTTCAAATGAAATTATTGTTGCCTGATCAGTTCATCACACCTTCATCTTAGTGAACCAGGTAGGTGCCCCTCTCACATGTTTAGGGTTTGAATTTGCTAGTTATGGTTTTGGTTAAACATAAATGTAATTTCTTCAAAGCACCTTGCGAGTATGATTTGCTATGATAGATGGAGTTTAAGAAATAGAAATTATGGTTTCTTTGTCTGGTTATTGTAAAAACCCTAGTTTTAAACCAAGTCTAAGGATAAACTGCTAAACATGTTTTTCCTCAAATCCCTATGTGTGAAGTCCAATTTCATCAGATTGCAACTGAAAAACCCTACTACTACACCTTTAATTGAAGAACAAATGAGTAAAACATTGAAGGAAATTTGCTAAAATCAACCCTTTGGAGATTGCACTAAAAATCCATTCAACTGACTTAAGCTTTGCATTGAAGTCAGTTGGTGACCTTAGAAACCCCCGCTGAGACTCTGAGCACTTCTTGTGCTAAAAACCTTGTTCTCTGACCTTGCGCCATTTATCGCTTTAACCAACTTGATTGGAGGAGCCTTATAATCCCGTAGAACTCTGAAACATACTTTGCACTTAATTCTAAGTACTCCGACTTAGCCATAAAAAGTGACTTCTTCAACTTAGGTCAGATGCTTTGAAATTTTTTGCAAGTCTGTGAGATCCAAAACTTCCTCAAGACGTGGTAAAATCACTAAGTGCTAGAATTAATCTTCTTTGACCTTGCGTCGAAATGCTTCTTCACTGACTTAGTCGTCACCTTCAAAATCTCCACAAGGTCGGGTGACATCAAAACCTACACAAAGGTAATAAAGTTGTTTTAGTGCTGAAGATCATCCACATCGACTTGCACTCGAAACTCAACCAACCAACCTCAATGATTGATTCAAGTCGGTCTCATCCAAAACCCTCATAAGTCGGTTGATCAGGAAATCCCCACAAAATGTTGTAGTGACCAAATGACCTTAATACAAATTGATCAGTGGGTCCAACAACCCTAATTTCTCGCTAGGTCGATGGACCTCCAAATCCCTGCTTTACCTTCTATAGGTTAGTTGACCCCTAAATTAGTGTAAAATGGGTAAAATAACTGTAGTAAGGGAAATTTCAAAAGGAGAAGGGTCTGTTAAGATAAAATAATTGCTGCATTGGTGAAATCATGATGTTTTACATGTTTTAATTAGGATTTTGTAGCATTTAAGCATTTATAACATGTATTAGAGTAAGAAGGCAAGATTGTTTTATTAATTGATCATGTGATAAATGTAATGGTTGGTGTAATTCAGACTCGTGTGTTTCAAAAATATGCAATGGTAACTTAGTAGATATATATTAGACTCATTTAGCATAGCATGGCTTAGTAATCATTAGTTTTAAACTTAGGAGTTAGGAAAACCATCTTAGAGGCATCCAAACTTATAGGGTCCAGTCATGCAAGTTAAATGACTGCGAGAGCCCAAGACATGAGGTACGAGTTCAAAGGTATCCCTCTGGAAACGAAGATTTCTACTAGGTGGAAGAATGTTGGAGACACAGACCTAGGTCATATTGACCTAGATGATTTTAGACTTAGAGTGTTTGGCCCAAATCCAACACCAAGAGCCAAGAAAGTGAAAGATAGTGGGATTACAGAAGCTGTTGCCTTCCCTACATCTACCCAATGTGCAAAGCTAATAGTTGCTTGTGCAGATAGGCATGACATCATGACTAGAACAATACAAACTACCAGTGGAGAAGTGCTAGCTGACCTAAGCCCATCCTCCTTGGCTGAAATCTTTGGGATCCCATGGCATCCGGTGATGACCATGCCAGATAAGGCAAATTCAAAGGCCACATACAAGAAAGATGTAGATGGATGCAGGAAAAATATGAATGAACAATGGGCAAAGAGTAAGAGGTTTTCCCTTGTCAAATTTCCTTAGGTTTTGTATAGGAGTGATTTTCAAGAGGAGATATGAGATTTAGTAACTTTGTTGAGCAGAATATATGGGTTGCCTATAGCATCAACCTTTGAAGGATGGATGTTCTTTATAATTGAGGAGATACTAAAGGATACCAAGTTCCATTAGGCATAAATACTAAGTGATAACATCCATGAAGCATTTAGTAACTTTAAAGAGAAATGATTCTTTAGGTGGACATCCTATGTAATATATGCATTACCAAGGAAGAATCAATGTGCTAGACTGTCCAAGGTGGGAGAAGTGGGAAATGATAAGCAAACTCAGATTAAGGTCTATGAGTGCTACACACAACTGACATTGTCACAATCTCTTATGCATTTTAATAGAGTAAATGATGCCTTTACTATGTATATAACCAGATTACTACAAGGAAACACACCTTTTAGGATATCCACCAAAGCCACGAATGAAGTCACCAAGTATGGAAGGTGGTATATATAGTTTGAGAAGTTCACATATCTGAGAGTACAAGGCTTCACTGGAGAAGCTTATAGACTACCTAGATACACCACAGATAAGGTACTTCTTTTGGAATTATCTAGACAATTGATAACTTATGTTGAAAAGCTCAAGCATTTGCATAGAACAAATGTTCAATTCCTCATTCTGTTAGGTAGAGGAAACTGTGCATGTGCTTCATTGGGAGAAGTTGAGCATTCTGATACAGAGCTCCAATTACTCAACCTCCATTACTAGAACAAAAGAAATCATTTTGACCCAAATAGGGTAATTGAGAGGTTTGTAAGTAAGAGATTGTTCCATAGAATGCACATAGAAGATTTTTGGGATAATTGCCTAGACGACTATGAAGTTATGAAAAGAGCCCACTCTAGATTATCATTGGCTTTCATAAGAAATTTCCATATTATTACAGTCCTTGATCAGCTAAAAGATGATGAAAATGTAATGCATAGAGGAGCTTGAGAAGTATAGTACCATCAACCAATCCCCTTGCCCAATTGGGCTAATGCTAAAGAAAGCTCCCTAGATGTTGTGATGAAGGAACCAATCAAACTAATTAAAGCTTGGGTAAGAGGCTAGATTACTACCTTGGAAAGATAAGGGATATAGCTCACTTACACTAAGCTTGAATTTGAGAAAGAATCTAGAGGAGAAGAGGATGAAACTATATAGATAATCAATGAAGTAGAGCCAGCCCAAGGACCTACCATGAGATCAGATAGTGAAGATCACATACCCTTGGCAGAAAAGGCCAAAGCATAGAAGAGTAAGAAGGCTACTCCAAAGACACAGAAGAAGAATGTGCCTCCCTCTACTAGGACAATAGCATCAAAGAAGAGAGACATGCCTACCAGGCTAGGAGAGGGATTGAAAACAAAGAATGTTAGAGTAAAGGATACTAGTAAAATGGTAGAAGTTGCTACTATGGCCACTGGTGATATCACAAACTTTCTAGCTTCTCCACCTCCTGCTACCCCAAGTGTAAGTACTGTTGTACTTTCTCCAATTGCTTCCACTATTACATCTTCCCCTAATGTTTCTACTGTTGCCCCTACTTCTCTAGTAACTATTGTTTAGGAAGATACTCCTACTACTTCCTCACCCGCAATTACCATTTCAATGGCCTCATGTCCATTGGTAGTAAGCTCAAGTATTCATAGCCGCCCCATTTTCTCCATTGCTACCTCCTCATGTTCTTCCATCACCACCACATCCTTGCCTTCCATATCTTGTATTTAACTCTCCACTTCCCTTGCATTACCTCCTATTTCTACCATTCTTTCACCTTCTCTCTCTTTGCCTACCCTGTCCCTAACCTCACCCATTGTCATTTCCTCTTTCCTACCGACTTCTTCCATCCCACCAACTTTAAGGTCTACTGCCTTTGCCAACTTGACACATATCGGCTTACCTTCAATTGCCACTCCTCTATCATCTGCTTCCCCTATCTCACAAGCTGTCGTGGATCAAGATTCAAATCCTTTGGCTATGCCATTATTGTGAGGCATAGAGAAAGTATGTGCTAAATTGGATCTCGAAGAACAAGAGCTAGAGAAGGATGTGTTTGAAGAGACAGAGAGAGAAATACCTGATGAGTCTTTGGCTGAAATAGGAAACACAAAAATAATTGAGATCTTAGATAGTCCACTAGAGAAGAATCAAATAGAAGCAATCCTAGGAGCAGCTCAAAAGGATGTATTGGTAAACTGGAGAAATCTTGCAAATGAGGAAGAGGATATGGATAAAGAATTAGAATAAGAACAAAGGCTAATTGAAGGGCCACCTAGTACAGACAGTGAGAACCTTGATGGGTCTAAAGAGCTTTCCAACACTTGACTGGCTGCAAAGCAGAATGGCATATCCAGAGCCTCAAGTAGAAATTATGAAACTAGATCTGAGTAGTATCCTATCACAAGCACAAAAAACCAAAGAAACAAAAGAAAGCAAAAGTACAGTCCATAATTTATAAAGATGCAACAAGATCTAGGATGGTAGAATTAGTTGTCCCACTAGCTTATACAAATAGAGAACAAGTTAGAGTGGAATATTATACTATAACAATGGTGAACTTGGGACTAGCTACAAGGGCTCAAAAGGTTGATGAGTTCAAGGGATCTGTTACTTCAATCCTAGAACAACTAGACAAAGATGAACTCACGAAAAAGGAGTTGAAACAACAAAATGAGGAATTCGGAGCCTATTTATAGTTTTTGATAATACCAGTAGACTCTGAGGGTGAGTTAAGGACAGTGTCCACTTTAATGTCAAAAGATGAAGTGTCCAAACTTGATGAAGTCCAAACTCTATCCACAGGAACTCAAAAATGGATGATTAGGGTGTGTGAGAAAGGATGTGAGGCAATTGATGCCGCAGCTGAGTTTCATAAGAATTTGGTTCAACTTCAAGAACACCAAAAAGACTTGCATGAGGAATGTGATTCTTTTGATGAATATTATTCTTAGGTATTCCCTCAAGTGTAAGAAATCAAAGATTTACCTACTCAAATGATGCAGAGGTTCAGGTAATGTTGTAGTAGGAGTTCACTCTTAGATCACTTCCCTCAAGAGGTTAACAACGGTGTATGTGAAGACAAAGCCTACACAAGGCTATTACAGAGATTGACCAAGCCTAGGATCACTATCTAGTGTCCTCCTCTTAGGCTGTCCACTTCTCAATTTGGAGAGTCATTGCTCCCTCCCACCTACTTACACAATACACCCTTTCAAGGACTCACAACCTGTTACCACACCTCTACCAATAGTAATCACACATACTTGTCTTGACCATAATGAGACCACTGACATAAAGATCACTTCATGCATCCCCTAGACAATAACAGTGGCAGCAATAAAACTGTTTTAGACAGTGTTTGGAAATAGGTTTAACCCTTCAAAACTTCAAAGGACCATTAATATTATATGAACACTAAATACTAGATACGAAAGAACATTCACCAACTCACATGTAGGCCCACACTATGACTAAAGGGGCAGTGGACAGCAAAACAGCAGGTGGCTGTCTTAGGACAGCGTTTGGAGAAAGTTGAAGTCTTAAAGAATTTGTTAAATGACCCCTCAAGGTTTCAAAAGAACTTCAATGCTTGATGCATACTGACCATTTCAAGGTGAAATAACTACTATTTGCATACATACAATCCACACTGTATTTATGGAGGACAGTGGACAGCAATAGCATACTGACTGTCCTATGACAGTACTGTGGTAACAAATTGTAACTTGTAGCATTTATGAACCATCAATTGGTATTGTAATCCCTTATCAATAGGGTTCTCCTCATCATTCTCCCTTATACCTTCAATAGATAGGAACAACATTAAACTATTAACCAGATGATCAAACTTCTGTCCTAAATAGGACTGTGGACAGCAACTATCCTTAACTGTCACAAAAACAGTGTTACAAAGAAATCTACCTCTTTAAGGTTTCTTCACACAATCTCAATTCAACATTCCTTCCATAGACCATGCAGGATTACTACACACTCCAACATCCTTGAAAACTTTACTATCTTTCCACAAAAAGTACAGGGCCGTACTTTGTCAACATGAATTAGTAAATAGACTGTTTTTTTATAACAGCAAACTGTCTTTTCTCCTAGAACTCTTTCTAGTTGAGAAATAGAGAAGATATGTTTCAAACAAACACCTTGACTAGACCAGGAGGATGATGTGCAGACTTATATCCCTCTTAAAACAAAAAAAACAACTCCATCTTACCAATACTATGACTGTTTTCTTTTACATTTGCTGTCCCAAAATCTCTTCTCCACTAACTAGTCACTGTTTGACTAGATAGAGACATGCCAACCACTAGGAAAGAAGGAGAACAACTTATCTAACAACAAGAACATGCAAACTAATCTAAATTCCTCCATCTCATCAAAATATGACTGTTCACCTTCAGAAGATAGAGGAATAAAACTCCATTTTACCTCAAAACACTAGGTAAGGAGGGTTTGATCCAATATTCACACACAAGAGAAGATCTAACACCTCCAGCTGTTTCAAAAACTCAATTCACCTACAAATGGAAGCCATGACCCAGAACTAAATCATTGAAAAAAAAAATTTACTTCACAAGCAGCCCGTACTTGGCAGTACCAAGGCTGTTTTAATAGCAAAAAATAGAAAAACACTCTTTTTCCTTAAAAAACTCCTTCTTGCTTTCTTATTATTGGCATGTTTTTTAACAACTAAAATATATAGGAAGTTCTAAAAACTCTTCCTCTTCCCCTTTGTCCGTACAACTACCTAGGAAGGTAGAAAATCAAATGTAAAAGGCAGTTTTAAATAAAACAAAAAGTTTCTAAAATAGAAAAACCTATAAAATAGGTCTTTCAAACCTTCTAGTGGACTAGTCAAATCAAGTGGACTAAGTCCTTATTACAACACATCAAAAATGGCTTCTAAGCCCTTAGATAAAACCAAATATTAACAAGGTCATTAAAATATTATATTTGAAAAATAATTGTAAATTGAAGCTCCTGCACCATACTCCCCCTGTGGGAAAAACTCAAGTCCCTTGAGTTGCCAATTGTTGAAGTGTCATGCCATGCTTCAAAATATCTTCTTCAGTCATCCAGGTGGCCTCTGAATTAGGAAGATCCTTCCATTTCACCAAGTAGTCCTTATAGACACCTCTCCGAGTCTTCTTAATAACCTTGGAATCCAGAATACACTCCAACTATAAAGGTTTGCTTGGAGGCAAATCCTTGATCCAATCAGCTTCTTCAAGCACCACATCTGATCCACTTTCATCTGGCAATGGAGGTCTGAAAGGAAAAAGATCACAAACATTGAAAATAGGAGAGATACCCAGGCCATCTGGTAGCTCAATCTCATAGGCATTTGGACCGAATTTGTGCACTATCCTGCAAGGTCCAATCTTCTTCATCAGGAGTTTAGTTGGTTGACCCTTTGGAAACCTTTCTTTCCTCAGATATGCCATGACTAAGTCACCAACTTTGAACTGTACTTCTCTTTTCTTCAAATCTACCTTTTCTTTGTACTTTGTGACTGATTTTTCTAGTTGCAACTTGACTTGATCATGAACTGTTTTCATGGAGGCAGCAAACTCTTCACCAAGTGCACTCCTTTTGTCCCAACCTTGGAGATCCTTCAGCTCAAGTGGCCCTCTTGGATGAAAGCCATAAACTATCTCAAAAGGACTTTTACCAGTGCTCCTATTCCTTGAATCATTGTAGGCATATTCAGCTTGACTAATAACCAAGTCCCATGCCAAACCATGCTGCTTTGTAAGGCACCTTAGAAGGTTTCCAAGAGACCTGTTAACCACCTCAGTCTGACCATCAGTTTGTGGATGGTAGGCTGATGAAAAAGACAACTGTGTGCCCAGTTTCTTCCACAAGGTCCTCCAGAAGTGACCTACAAACTTAGAATCTCTATTAGTTACAATGGACAATGGTAAACCGTGTATCCTTACTACCTCTCTGAAAAATAGACCTGCAACATGAGATGCATCATTTGTGCATTTACATGGCACAAAATGAGCCATCTTGCTGAACCTATCAACAATGACAAACACACTATCCACCCCTCTGGCTGTCCTGGGTAACCCAAGCACAAAATCCATGTTGATACTTTCCCAAGGTCTGTTGTTCTCCTTCTTTCCTAGTGGTTGGCATGTCTCTATCTAGTCAAACAGTGACTAGTTAGTGGAGAAGAGATTTTGGGACAGCAAATGTAAAAGAAAATAGTCATAGTATTGGTAAGATGGAGTTGTTTTTTTTGTTTTAAGAGGGATATAAGTCTGTACATCATCCTCCTGGTCTAGTCAAGGTGTTTGTTTGAAACATATCTTCTCTATTTCTCAACTAGAAAGAGTTCTAGGAGAAAAGACAGTTTGCTGTTATAAAAAAATAGTCTATTTACTAATTCATGTTGACAAAGTACGACCTTGTACTTTTTGTGGAAAGATAGTAAAGTTTTCATGGATGTTGGAGTGTGTAGTAGTCCTGCATGGTCTGTGGAAGGAATGTTGAATTGAGATTGTGTGAAGAAACCTTAAAGAGGTAGATTTCTTTGTAACACTATTTTTGTGACAGTCAAGGATAGTTGCTGTCCACAGTCCTATTTAGGACAGAAGTTTGATCATCTGGTTAATAGTTTAATGTTGTTCCTATCTATTGAAGGTATAAGGGAGAATGATGAGGAGAACCCTATTAATAAGGGAGTACAATACCAATTGATGGTTCATAAATGCTACAAGTTAAAAGTTGTTACCACAGTACTGTCATAGGACAGTCAGTGTGCTATTGCTGTCCACTGTCCTCCATAAATACAGTGCGGATTGTATGTATGCAAATAGTAGTTATTTCACCTTGAAATGGTCAGTATGCATCAAGCATTGAAGTTCTTTTGAAACCTTGAGGGGTCATTTAACAAATTCTTTAAGACTTCAACTTTCTCCAAACGCTGTCCTAAGACAGCCACCTGATGTTTTGCTGTCCACTGCCCCTTTAGTCATAGTGTGGGCCTACATGTGAGTTGGTGAATGTTCTTTCATATCTAGTATTTAGTGTGCATATAATATTAATGGTCCTTTGAAGTTTTGAAGGGTTAAACCTATTTCCAAACACTGTCTAAAATAGTCTTATTGCTGCCACTGTTATTGTCTAGGGGATGCATGAAGTGATCTTTATGTTAGTGGTCTCATTATGGTCAAGACAAGTATGTGTGATTACTATTGGTAGAGGTGTGGTAACAGGTTGTGAGTCCTTGAAAGGGTGTATTGTGTAAGTAGGTGGGAGGGAGCAATGACTCTCCAAATTGAGAAGTGGACAGCCTGAGAGGAGGACACTAGATAGTGATCCTAGGCTTGGTCAATCTCTGTAATAGCCTTGTGTAGGCTTTGTCTTCACATACACCGTTGTTAACCTCTTGAGGGAAGTGATCTAAGAGTGAACTCCTACTACAACATTACCTGAACCTCTGCATCATATTGGTATCAAAGCTAATATTCTGATTGGAAGAAAGTGTATGTCAGAAGAGGAAATTGAAACAGAGGCTAGTACAATGCCTCCCAAGACAATGAGTCAAGATGCCATCAAGAAGTTGGTGGAAGAGATGGTTGAAGAAAGATTGCAAGAAGCAAAATTGCAGGAAGAGAAAAAGTCTAAGGGCAAGACCAAAGAAGAGGGAAGTTCTTCAGACACAAATGAAGAAACAGAGGCAGAAGAGGATCCTCAGGAGCAGGATATGTCTGTAGATCAGAAAGCCTTCTTGAATGCACTTAAGGGTGCTCATGGTGACAGTGATGATCCTAAGATGGAGGTACCTACCTTCCATGGCAAGTTGGATGGAGATGTTCTCACCGACTAGATAGAAGCTATGTGCAACTTCTTTGATTACAAGGAGTTCAATGACAACAAAAAGGTCAAATTTGCCAAGACAAGGCTAAGAGGTTTTGCACTGGTATGGTGGAACTATATGCAGAGTGAGAGGGAGAAGGTTGGGAAGAGTCCCATCACTAAATGGAGCAGAATGGTGGCTATGCTCAGAAGCAAGTTTATGCCACCTGACTATGAGATTCAAATCATAAGGAGATTTTAGAATTTGAGACAAAAAGACATGGATGTGGCTGCCTACATAGAAGAATTTCATAGACTCAGTATGAGGGCCAATCATAATGAGGATGAAAAAGGAATGGTGGCTAGGTACCTGAATGGACTGAAATATAATCTGCAAGATGAGATAAGTTTGGTGTTACCAAAGATAGTGGATGAATGTTTCTTGTTGGCCTCTAGAGCTGAGGAAAAGCCAAGAAGGAAGGGTGACCAAAGTGCCAGAGGTAGAGGTGGTAGAAATCAAAGAGGTAGAGGCAATTTTGGCCGTGGACAGTTCAAAAAAACTGAAAATAACAACCAGCAAGAAACACAATCAGCAATAGAGCATAGAGGAGGTTTCAGAGGTGGTAGAAATCAAATGTAAAAGGCAGTTTTAAATAAAACAAAAGGTTTCTAAAATAGAAAAACCTATAAAATAGGTCTTTCAAACCTTCTAGTGGACTAGTCAAATCAAGTGGACTAAGTCCTTATTACAACACATCAAAAATGGCTTCTAAGCCCTTAGATAAAACCAAAAATTAACAAGGTCATTAAAATATTATATTTGAAAAATAATTGTAAATTGAAGCTCCTGCACCATCAAACACTGTTGTTTGAAAATATTTTGACAGGGGATAGACTGCACAAAGCTATAACTTGGTATCAACAAATAAAATTGAGAAAGGAAATTTTTGATAGTATTAGGGAGGCCTACAAAGTGGCTGAAGAAAATATATTGACTCTTATTTATGAAATAAACGACACCTTGAAGGACTGCCTAGTGATGGCTTGTGATGAATTGGTGCTATATGATGTGAAGGGATACAAAGACAAGCTGCATAAGATAGTTTTTGAAGATACTTAATTGAATGTGGAAGCCAAACTAGACAGAGTCAGTGACCTCATAACTGACTTTAATGCATTTCATAAAGGAAAGAAAGATGTGGAAAAGATGTATAATCGATATAGTCAAGAGCTAGAGATGTTTAGATATGGGGTCAACCACCTCAAGAACTCGGACCCTAGAGATATCAATCCATCATTATCAGCCTGGGTTAGCTACCGTAACAAAATGGTAGAAGAAGACAAAGTAGATTTGGATGATGAATCTTAGCATATTTTTGAATATTTTGAAATGTAATCCTATCACTAATGTGAATTGCTATATTTAGAAGGACATGTGACACTATTTTGTCCTTATTATGCTTTGTAAATGGTCTTTTCTATATATGTATTTAAATGGGTAGTCAAATTGTCCAGGTTCAATGTATTTGGGGGTCATTTTTCATCTTTTTCATAAGAGATAAAATGTAATCTGAGATTGCAATGAGCTATTGTAAATGCATTAAATGATGTTAAATCTGGACCATCGGTGCCGAGTTAATCTCCACCGTCCATTCAAAAACTCAGTTTGGTGCCTTTCCTATATAAACAGATGCCTTGTCTCTTATTTGTAAGACTCTTGATGCCGAATTGTTGATGCTCTGCCATTTGAACTTAATACAAAGCAAGTTTTTGCAGTTTTCTTGAGAATTTGTGCATTGTATTTGCTTATCTAGTTTTCATGGTTCACTTCCTGATATCCAATAGCTAGTTAATTGTGCTTTTGCAATGTTTATGGTTTGTTAAAGGTATCTGATGAATGTTCTTAGTCCATACTTTTAGTTACTTGTCAATGGTAAATGATTGTGCAAAGTTAGCCTGGACTAATCAGTTTGTGCTTAGTTGAATTGCATTTCATAAATTAAATTGCACCATTTGTGGGTATTTGATGAATGAATGTAATCTAAAAATCTCTAGATCTCCATTGAAGATAGCATCATTTTCTGTAGTGCTATAACATCCATTTAGTTTGGTAACTCAGAAAAATTGGTTAAGATTTATACAACATTTGTCTACCTATAGCAGTCCATATATTGTGAATGTCACTTAGGACTTTCTAAAACCCTATGTCCTTTTGCACTTTCTTTGAAAAATGATTGTTAGTTTAGGTATTTTAGTAGCATTTTACATTGTCTTATTAGCTAAATCATAAAGGGTTTGCATGAATTGTTGTTCAAATCATCTAAATATGTCAACTACATATAAGACCCCTTGTTGGCATAGCTAGTACATTCCAACTAAGAGATTCTACGCAAGCTAAGACCTAGCTATAGAAACCTTGGAGTAGTCTTACCTAGGGTAGAATACTTTTTCAAGAGAGGTGTGATACCAGCAATCATACCTGCATTATTGAGTATGAAAACACCCATCAACAGAATTGGCGCTAGAAGGAGGGCTTGAACCAAGCTAAATCACCTCTAAAATAGCAAGTCTAGGGACTAGACAGAGGCATACTAGATCCATCTTAGCTGGAGAAGAGCTGCTATCTTTGACAAAGTTTAGACGAATAAGGAGAGATCAAGGGATACTTAGGGCACCTAGAGCTGAATTAGTCCCAAGGAATGTAGCAGCAACACCAATCAATCCTCTGATCATGGATTTCTTTGTAGCAAATAACCAGTCCCCAATTTAGTTTAATGATTATCATGATATGCCAAAAAACCCTGACAAGGTCTGTTCCAAGTTCCAGGTAAATGATCTAGACAAAACCGCATATGAGCATATTAAAATCTTTGAAAGTAACATGTTTATGCTTCAGGTACAATACAAAGATGTGGTCTGTAGGTTGTTCCCTTATTCATTGCAAGACAAAGCTTATTATTGGTTTGCCAACCTTCTTGTAGCATCCATAAACTCATGGAATTTGAAAAATGCATTTCTAAACCAATTTCGAATGCCTACTACTCAAGCAGATCTCTACTGGTCTTTTGTGGAAATTTGTCAAGGTGAAGTTGAGCTGATAAGTTCTTTTAATAACAGATTCTAGAAGGCTTTTAGTCATTTACAAGCCCCTTATGCCATAGGACAAGTTGCAGCCCTGCCTATTTATTATACAGCCTTGGATAGACTCACCCCCATGTTTGTAAGAAGGGCTAACCCACCCCCAGCTAGTCTTACTGAAGCCTACACTGAAATTGTTACTGTGAATACTCAGTTGGAACAAATAGCCACAGGTCCATTGAATCACATGGGTCCCATAGCAATGTCAAACTAAATACCCATGATTAACCAAGCCTTGGCCAATCATACCCCTATAAGGAACCTGATTCCAGCCCCAGCTGCAACATAGGCTTTGGTGGTTCACCCAAGAAATCCAATAACTGAATTGCCTCCAGCCCAAATGCCCTTTCTTTAGTCTTTTGAAGCAGCTAAGGTGAGAGATGACAGAGATGACATAAAGAGTTCGCTAAGCAAATAAAGAAGCTCAATATAGAGGTCACCCACTTGAGGAATCAAAATGCGTATCTGCAGTAGAGGAATCAAAATCAACATCAGTTCCAAAACTAGAACCAATATTAGAATTAGAACCACTATCAAAATTATAATTTTTAGGAGCAATCAAATCGGTCTTGCAACACTAGGCCTAATAATGGAGGAGTACCATCACCCTTGGAGAATCAGAACAATGTACTCACCCACCTGACCGTGTGATGTTGGCAGAAGCAACCTTGTCCACTTGGTGCAGACTACATAATACAAATGCCCATTCTGAGTTAGACTACCCAAAATTTCAGATAGCATCCAGCATTTTCTAGATGGAGATCCAAAATGCTGAAACATAAGAGAATCCACCAAAAGGGTATGAACTGGTGCCATCTCAAAGGTATGATACTGCCCTATTTCTCAATAGTTATACATTTCCATTCCAAGATGATAATCAGCCTAAGGAAGAGGAGCTAGATGAAGTAAATGCTTATCAGTAGTACAACAAAACTCCATACAATCTGAGAAGTAATAAGCCCAAAGGTCCTTTCACCACTTCCATTCCTCCAAACAACTATCAAATTCCACTAGATCCAAAAGATTCCAATAATCTTGAGCCTCCAAAGACCACACCCCAATCTATGCATCAAGAAGCTACTGCTGAAAGTTCTCAGCAGTCTGATGTAGTAAAAATGGGGCAATACGTAGCTAATGAACTTAAGAAAATGAAGGTTACCTTGTCTGTTTATGAATTACTTAAAGTACCTAAGGTTAGGGCAGCCTTCTTCCAAAACATGGGGACAAGTGTTAAGATGGATTCCTCCCAGAAACAAACTCCCATAAAGGATAACACTGATAAAGGGAAACATAGGGTACATGTGACAGATGCTGCAGAAAAGGTAACATTATATAAAGACAAGAGAGAGAGTTCTCCCTTCCTCTTAACACTTAGAATTTTTGGAAAAGACCTTCACAACTACTTAGTGGATTTTGGTGCTTCCACAAACATGATGCATTTGTCAGTTTGAAAGGCACTAGGTCTCACCCCAACAAAGTCTTCCAGGAAAGTTACGGAGTTAGATAAGACTGAAGTAAATGTGATGGGTGAACTAAATAGAATACATATGCAACTAGCCTCCAATCCTAGAGTGTAGCAATACATAGATATTCAAGTAGTAGACATTCCAGATCAATATGGTATGCTTCTATGTCAGGATTGGTCTAGAACTTTAAATGGCTATATGGAAACTGACTTTTCCCATATGTGTCTACCATGGATTGACAAACCAAATTCACATTGAAAGGGAGCCAAAAATGAAACACATGATTATAGAATATAATCAAACAAATGAAATCTTATTTTTAGAAGTTGATTTGGGAGTCTACCTTCCTCATGTTGATCAAGCAGAGGAAATTCTTATGCTAAACTATAACAGATTTTCTGATCCTTCACTTGCAAAAAAACTAGAAAGTACAAAAGAATATGTGCAATCAGACTCAAGGAACTCCTTGGAAGATGACGAGCCATGGATATTTGAAGCATTTTATAATTTTGTGGCTAAGTTTATAAGTGATCAAGTAGCTATAGGGAAGCAGGTTCAGATGGAAGAACTACTGCTACTAAATTGGTATCGTATACATGATGCTTCACATTCTGAGTTTACATGTTTACTTTGTCAAGAGGCGATGGAGCAAGTGCAGAGACACTTGAAAATTCCCATAATTCCAAGAAAGATCTAGATGTCACAAAGGTGGAACCAGAACCTCAAACAAATGGGAGAAGATCAACAAGACAAGATGATAACAATAAAGATTTTCAGCTCTGGACTTTAACGTTCAATGGATCAAGATGTAGACAAGGATTCAGGCCAGGCTTTGAGTTGATTAGTCCCACTAGAAGTTCGTATTTGGCATCACATTAACTACAGTTCCCTTGCACAAATAACGTAACAGAGTATGAAGCTTTAGTACAAGGATTGCTGATGGCACTTTAGAAGAAAGTCAAAGTTCTTTAGGTATTTGGAGATTCAAAACTGGTTGTAAAACAAGTAAGGAAGCAATACTTGATCAATGATAAGAGATTGAACAGGTATAGAAACCAAGTGTGGGATTTGATTGAATGCTTTGATGGTTTCAATATCTAGCTAACTCCTCGAAGGCAGAATCATGTTGCAGATGCTCTAGCACAAACAACGAGCACATTAGAACCAACATCCGTGACATGTTTAAAGAAGTTCACTATTGAATTTATCACCACCCCGTCAGTGCTAGATAATGTCACAAATTTTCAAGTCTTTAAGGACAACAAGCACATTATTGAGTTTTTCACTTCATCTGACATTTTCACTACTTAAATAATAGATGAAGAAGAGATGGAACCTACTGAGATGCATTTAGAGGGAGTTCTCAATCTAAAGCCAAACACGATTCCACAAGGGATGGTGGAATTGGAGTGATTGTTCAATTCGGATAAGTTGGAAACCCAGAGGAAAGAAGGAGAATCTCCTGGTGGACAGTGCAATCCATTTAATCTAGGGACAGATGAAGAAGTTAAGAATGTGTTCATTGGAAAGGCCAATACTAAATAAGAGAAGGCAGGCATCATCCATGCACTAAAAGACTATCATGAAGTAATAGCATGGAGTTATGAGGACCTCAAAACATATGACACCTCGATCATTACTCACACCATGCCACTCAAGCCAGGAGTAAAGCCTTTTAGATAGAGGCATTGACCCATGAATGCCTTATTAGTACCTCTAGTCTTTAAAGAAGTGTAGAAATTGCTGTCCACAAGAATAATATTTCTTGTTAGACATTCATCTTAGGTAGCAAAATGGTCCCAGTCTGAAAAAAGAATGGGGAATTAGACTTTGTGTCGACTTCCAGAATCTAAATCGAGTGTCTCAAAAGGATAACTATCCACTGCCATCATTAGATGAATTTATATAGATTGTTAATGGATCCCAGATGATGTCTTTTTTGGATGGATATTCAGGTTACAACCAAGTGATGGTTGACTATGAAGATAGATTGAAAACATCTTTTACATGTAAATGGGGAATCTATGCATACTACAGAATGTCATTCGGTCTGATAAATGTTGGTGGCACATTCCAACAAGAAATGGATGTTGTCTTTAAGGGATTAGTTGGAAAATGCATCATAATCTATATGGATGATCTTATAGTGTTTTCAAAGAGGTGAGAAGATCATGTGGCTGACTTAAGGAAAGTATTACAGTGGTGCAAAGACTATGGGATTTCACTCAACCCCAAGAAGTGCATTTTTGGAGCAACTGAAGGAATGTTGTTGGGGCATGTGATATCTAAACAAGGTATATCTATTGATCCAGACCAAATACAGGAAATCCTCAAGATATCACCCTTAACCAGCAAGAAGGAACTTAAGTCATATTTTGGTAAGATCAACTTTGTACGTAAGTTCATCATAGGTTTTGCTGAAATTGTTCGACCTCTCAATGCCATGTTGAAAAAAGATTCTAAAATGGATTGGACTCTAGAAGCCAAAGCTGTGTTTACAAAAATTAAGCAAGCAATACCCAACATTCTAGTGCTAGTAAGTCCTAATTATACATTGCCATTTCATATTTACTCATTTGCTTTTGAACATACCTATGTAGCGATGCTAACATAGAAGAGAGCAGTTGATGACGAAAGGCACGTTGCTTTCATAAGCATGTCATTAAAGGACGTAGAGTTAAGGTATCCCAATGTGGAAAAACAAGCATATACCCTGGTAAAAGTAGTTAAGAAGTTCTGTCATTACATTCTAAGAAGTTAGGTAACTTCCATAGTACCAGACGTAGCAGTTAAAGCATTGTTGATGCAAAGTGAACTTGGAGAAAGGAGAGGAAAGTGGGTTACCATTCTTTAGGAATTTGACATAGACATATAGCCCATGAAGTTGGTAAGAGTGCAGGCACTAACTAGGTCGATGGCATAAGTGGGACTAGGCCTAGTTTCCTAGTAATACATGTAAGAGGACTTCTCCAATGATGAATGGTACAGAGACATCATTTTTTACTTGCTCAATTAGTGCTATCCGCCACAGTTGAATTTGATTCAAAGAAGAGCACTTAGGCTGAAAAGCAATAGCTATATGATAAAGGGGTCAGTACTTTACAAGAAGAATCATGAGGGGGTCTATCTGAGATTCTTGGACAAGACAAGTAAATTAGCTACTAACCAGTTTTCATGAGAAGTTTGGGACAGGTCATGGATCAGCCCATTCAACTACCAATCAAATTCTCAGGCTGGGTATTACTGGCCTACTTTGTTTAAAGATGATTATTCACATGTAAGAACCTGCCATACATGTCAGACCACTACAACAAGAGAACAAAATGCTGCCATGCCATTGCAACTAGTTGTGGAGGTACGACCATTCACACAGTGGGGCCTCAACTTTATCGGTATGATCAATCCACCCTCCTCTGCAGGCCACAGGTATATTCTGACTACTACTGACTATTGCACTTATTGGTCTGAGGCAATAGCTTGTAAACAATGCACCACAGAGGTAGTCATTGAATTTGTTGAAAAGCATATTATTACGAGGTTTGGATGCCTATTTTCGTTAGTTTGTGACAATGGTCTTTTCTTTTCATCACTATGTTTTTCTAACTAGGCATTTGATTATGGCATCATTCTAAAATTCTCGTCTAATTACTATCCACAAGGGAATGGGGTAGCTGAATCCACAAACAAAAATCTACTCGAAGTAATTAAGAAACTGCTAGACAAAAACCCTAGGGATTGGCATACTCAACTCAGATTTTCTTTATGGGCTAATAAAATGAAACACAAGGCCGCATTGGGAATGTCATCCTATCATTTGTTCTATGGAACTGAGCCAATCTTTCCCATTCACTTAAGGATCCCTATCCTACAATTCATGCAAGACTGTCTTAAAACTGATGACCAGTTGTCCTCCTGATTAGTCCAATTACTGCACCTTGAAGGGAAACGTGACGCTACCATAGAAAACTTTGCTAAGCACCAAGGTGTAGTGAAACAATGGTTTCACAAGAGAGCCAAGGTTAAGGCCTTATGTATTTCTGATCTAGTTTTATATTGAGATAAAGCTCATGAGAAGAAAGGTGATCATGGAAAGTTTGATAAGCTTTAGTTGGGCCCGTATCAGATCTATGAGATCCTTGGTGATAACACATATCGACTGAAGAGCCTTACTAGTGAGGATCTTCCATTTCCTATCAATGGATAGTTCCTAAAGAACTACTTCCAGGCTTGAGAGGCATTCTTGCCTCCCCTTAGTGTATATAGCTAGGTTACTTGTTTGCTTTGGTTAGAGTAGTTTGTTGTTAGATTAGTTTGCTTTCCTGCTTTCATTTGCTATAGTTGTTAGGTGTTTTTTCTTAGTTATTTATTTTTTCCACTTTTCTTTTTGCTCATTGCGCTTGCTTTAGCGTGAGGTCTTTGTTTCTAGAGTGTGGTGGCAGTTATGCGGACTTGCAAGTGCTTCTTTGTTGGGTGAATAATCTGTAGTCTTTCTCTAAGAAACCAAAGTTCTGTTGCAAGTATGAGGTTAACCAATGTTGTCATTGATGCCAACATACTCATATTGCATTGGTAAGAAGGATTGGATGAGCTATGTACTGAGGATATTGAGAAAATTAGTCTCAATCAGGAACAGTGAAGAACAGTGATGAGAAGAAGGCAAATATACTCAATAGGTTAAGGATCAGAGGATGCAGATTAAAGGGTTTGTAGATATGAGTCTTGAGATGATCCAGTTAAGATTTTAGAGGTCCACATGAAGATATGAAAAAGTTGTGATCGGTCAAGTAGAACCAGTTCTGGGAGATGCTCCGGAGTGACAGAGTGTTACAAAAAGGTCTGGTGAGATCCGGAGGTGCATTGTCAGACTCTGCGGATTGGAAGGAGTATTTGGGATGTCCTTGTGATGTGTCATCTTGGTTTGTACATAGTTTGGAGGTTTGGAAGAACCTGTTTCAGTTTGACAGTCACGACAGACTGTGTTCTTGAAGTTCCAGATGAAGAGGAGAAGCGAATCCAGTAAGTAGAGGAAGTGCGGATGTACCTGGTCATTCAGGCAAGCTTGTGAAGGTTCTTGGATCATGTTGGGGTTGTGTTGTCAGTCTACATTAGTGTTAGAGCTTGGAATTGAAGATATTCTTCTGAATGAAGATATTCTTGTTCAGTCTGGCTGACCGGATGAGTTATTCATCTTGCAAATGTTCTTGTGGATGATTGCTGACTTGCGAATGCTCTTGTGGATGATTGCTGACTTAGATGATTGTTCCTAAGTCGATGCCTTGTATAAATAAAGGCTTGTGAGTTCATTTCAAAGTGTGTGTAGAGCGGATGACTGTGGCATAGCAAAAGAGCAAAGGGCAAAGCAGAAGTATCTCGAGCTTAAATGGAACTGATCCAGACATGGTAAAGATGTCAATCTCCAGTTCAAGTTTGTGATTCTTATCACTTTGTAGACAGTGTGTCTCTTGTAGGCAGTGTGCCTCTTTGTGAGCAGTGTGCTCGGGTTGTGAGCCTAATTGGCATGTGCCATTCATTTTTCTTATTCTTCTAACAGAGAATAATCCTTGGGTTAATCACCCCGTGGTTTTTCCCTTAACCGGTTTTTCCACATCAAAATCTTGGTGTCCAATGTGTTGATGTTTATCTGCTCTTGTGTTTATGCATTATGCTTTCATTAATGGTTAACTAATATGCTATTAACTAACAAAGAAGAATCAAGTGTTTGAAGTAGAAGCAAGTTTTTGTACAACTGATTCACCCCCCCTCTCAGTTGTGTGCCCTAGATCTAACAAGTTCTACTTAGGTCTTACTGTGGGTTCTGCTATTATACTAGGGAGTATGATGTCTGTTCATTGAAAATGAGTCATTAGTTGGTGCACTTGAAGTATTTTTTAACCATATATATCTCACACTTTAATGATCCTGAAGTAGCTAAGTGAGTCCTGGTGATATTGCATTAAGTGAAAAATCTAAGGTCCACCTTTGCCATCATCAGGAGTCCACACCTAGCTAGCTGAGTTATCTTAATGGTAGCGGTATTGCATTGTACTCTACCTATTTAAGCTTAATGAAATATTAATCCATCAATCAAAGAAAGAAATACAAATAAAATCATAATCACATATCATAACTTAGTTAGATGGACAATCAAGTAAACTCTACCGGGGCTATGGATCCCTGACTGGCAGTGGGGCTCTGCTTGAGTGGAATTCTGAGACAAACTCGTTAGGGCTATAGACACTCGCTGGCAGCAAGGCAATGTCCAGTTAGTTCAGAAGACGTGTACTAATAACGTAGCTTAATGCAAAGGATCTAAGATGAGCTTAGTCACTAAGGGACATGAAAGAATGCAATTGTACACACTCAGGTTTTCAGGATATGGATGGTTGCACTGTGCATTGATCTTTGATTCTTTGATAGGATATCATGTTTTCTCATCTAATGTGTGGGAAACATAGAAGATTTTGGGCTCGAACTAAAAGTTTATCTTCGAAATGCTCCAAAGCATTTCCCAATAGAGTAGCCATTTGTTGTGCCTCGTACACATGCCCCATTTCACAAAATAGGGACCCCCTCTTGCAAATTTTGGTTTAGAGTATCAATTTGGTTTTTCATCTCCTAAGTTGTCAAAAATGGTCAAAATGCATTTCTACCCATGTTAGAAAATTTGATGTTAATAGGTCATTCCAAAATCTTCTAGGTCCAAGTGTTTGTATTCAATAAAACTAAGTCTAAATGTCTTTTGTGCTGAAAATGCTTCCATCTAACTTTTGCACTAAAAGGTCCTTCATCCAACCTTTACGCTAAAACTGCTTGCATCCGACTTCGCATTGAAATGCCTATCCACTGACTAAGTCAGAGACCGGTGAAACTTCCATAGGTTTGAGGATCCCCAAACCCTCGCAAGGGGCTTCAAATGTGTTCGATCAACCATGCACTAAAAATCCTATCCACCGACTAAGTCGGTAACATGCCAAAGTCCCGCCGAGTCAATAACGTTGAGTTTCCCCACAAACACTAAAAAATCTCTAGTGAGGGACATGACTGACAAACCTTACCCTCTGCATTAATGGCCATAAATAAAGGGGAATAAAATGGGTTTTGGTCTATTTCTGAGCTCATTTCGCATTTCAACATTGGATCAAAGAGAACTAAGAGAAGGATTTTGGATTCAACTAGCTACAGATCACCCTCAAACTTCAAATGAAATTATCGTTGCATGATTAGTTCATCATATCTTCATCTTCATGAACTAGGTAGGTGCCCCTCTCACCTTTTTAGGGTTTGAATTCTCTAGTTAGGGTTTCGAATAAACATAAATTTAATTTCTTCAAAGCACCTTGCGAGTATGATTTGTTGTGATAGATTGAGTTTAAGAAATGGAAATTAGGGTTTCTTTGTCTGGTTATTGTAAAAACCTTAGTTTTAAACCAAGTCTAAGGATAAACTACTAAACATGTTTTCCCTCAAATCCCTGTGTGTGAAGTCCAAATTCATCAGATTGCAACTGAAAATCCCTACTTCTACACATTTAATTGATGAGCAAATGAGTAAAACATTGAAGGAAATTTGCTAAAATCAACCCTTTGGAGATTGTGCTAAAAATCCATTTGACTGACTTAAGCTTTGCATTGAAGTCAGTTGGTAACCTTAAAAACCCCTGCCGGGACTCCAAGCACTTCTTGCCCTAAAAACCTTGCGCCATTTATTGCTTCAACCAACTTGGTCGGAGGACCCTTAAAATCTCATAGAACTCTGAAACTTACTTTTTAGCTTAATTCTAAGTACTCTGACTTAGCGCTAAAAAGTGACTTCTATGACTTAGATCGGATGCCTCAAAATTATCTAAAAGTCTGTGAGACCCGAAACTTCTGTAAGACGTGGCAAAATCACTAAGCGCTGGAATTAACCTTCTCCAACCATTTGTTGAAATGCCCCTTCAGCAACAGTCGTTCACCATCAAAATCTTCGCACGGTCAGGTGACATCAAAACCCATGTAAAGGTAATAAAGTTGTTTTAATGCTGAAGATCATCCGCATCGACTTGCGCTGGAAACTCAACCGACCGACCTCAACGATTGATTCAAGTCGGTCTCATCCAAAAACCTCACAAGTCGGTTGGTCATGAAATCCCCACAAAATGTTGCAGTGACCAAATGACTTGAATACAAATTGATCAGTGGGTCGGACAACCCTAATTTCCCTGCCAGGTCGATGGACCTCCAAATCCCTGCTTTACCTTCTATGGGTCAGTTGACCCCAAAATTAGCACAAAATGGTTAAAATAACTATTTTAAGAGAAATTTCAAAAGGAGAAGGGTCTATTAAGATAAAATAATTATTGCATTGGTGAAATCATGATGTTTTACATGTTTTAATTAGGATTTTGTAGCATTTAAGCATTTATGACATGTATTAGAGTAAGAAGGCAAGATTGTTTTATCAATTGATCATGTGATAAATGTAATGATTGGTGAAATTCAGACTTGTGTGTTTCAAAAATATGCAATGGTAACTTAGTAGATGTATATTAGACTCATTTAGCATAGCATGGCTTAGTAATCATCAATTTTAAACTTAGGAGTTAGGAAAACCATCTTAGAGGCATCAAGACTTATAGGGTCTAGTCAAGCAGGTTAAATGACTGCAAGCGCCCAAGCCATGAGGTACGAGTTCAAAGGTATCCCTCTGGAAATGAAGATTTATACTGGGTGGAAGAATGTGGGAAACACAGACCTAGGTCATATTGACCTAGATGATTTTAGACTTAAAGTGTTTGGCCCAAATCTAACCCCAAGAGCCAAGAAAGTGAAAGATAGTGGGATTGCAGAGCTGTTGCCTTCCCTACATCTACCCAATGTGTAGAGCTAATAGTTCCTTATGTAGATAGGTATGACATCATGACTAGAACAATACAAACTACTAGTGGAGAAGTGCTAGTTGACCTAAGCCCACCCTCCTTGGCTGAAATCTTTGGGATCCCATGGCATCCAGTGATGACCATGCCATATAAGGTAAATTCAGTGGCCACATACAAGAAAGATGTAGATGGATGTAGGAAACACATGAATGAACAATGGGTGAAGAGTAAGAGGCCTGCCCTTGTCAAATCTCCTCAAGTTTTGTATAGGGATGACTTTCATGAGAAGATAGGAGATTTAGTAACTTTGTTGAGCAGAATATATGGGTTGCCTACAACATCAACCTTTGAAGGATGGATGTTCTTTATAATTGAGGAGATACTAAATGATACCAAGTTCCATTGGCCACATATACTAAGTGATAACATCCACAAAGCATTTAGTAACTTTAAAGAGAAATGATTCTTCAGGTGGACATCCTATTTAGTATATTTATTGGCAAGGAAGAATCAATATGCTGGGCTATCCAAGGTGGGAGAAGTGGGAAATGATGAGCAAACTCAGATTAAGGTCTATGAGTGCTACACATAGATAATATTGTCACAATCTCTTATGCATTTTAAGAGAGTAAATGATGCCTTTACTATGTATATAACCAAATTGCTACAAGGAAACACAGCTCTCAGGATATCCACCAAAGCCATGAATGAAGTCACCAAGTATGGAAGGTGGTATATACATTTTGAGAAGTTCACATATCTGAGAGTACAAGGCTTCACTGGAGCAGCTTATAGACTACCTAGATACCCCACAGATAAGGTAGTTCTTTTGGAATTGTCTAGACAATTGATAACTTGTGTTGAAAAGCTCAAGCATTTACATAGAACAAATGTTCAATTCCCCATTTTGTTAGGCAGAGGAAACTATGCATGTGCTTCATTGGGAGCAGCTAATCATTCTGATATAGAGCTCCAATTACTTAACTTCCATTACTACAACAAAAGAAATTATTTTGACCCGAATAGGGTAATTGAGAGGTTTTTAAGTAAGAGATTGTTCCATAGAATGCACATAGAAGATTTTTGGGCTAATTGCCTGGATGACTATGAAGTTATGAAAAGAGCCCACTCTAGATTATCATTGGCTTTCATAAGAAATTTCCATATTATTGTAGTCCCTAATCAGCTAGAAGATGATGAAAATGTAATGCATAGAGGAGCTTTGGAAGTACCATACCATCAACCAATCCCCTTGCCCATTGGGCTAATGCTGAAGAAAGCTCCCTAGATGTTGTGATAAAGGAACCAATCAGACTAAGTAAAGCTTGGGTAAGAGGCCAGATTACTGCCTTGGAAAGATAGGGGATACAACTCACTTACACTAAACTTGAATCTGAGAAAGAATCTGGAGGAGAAGAGGATAAACCCATATAGATAATTGATGAAGTAGAGCCAGCCCAAGGACCTACCATGAGATCAAACAGTGAATATCACATACCCTTGGCAGAAAAGGCCAAAGCATAGAAGAGTAAGAAGGCTACTCCAAAGACACAGAAGAAGGATGTGCCCCTCCCTCTACCAGGACAAGAGCATCAAAGAAGAGAGACATGCCTAGTGGACTAGGAGAGGGATCAAAAATAAAGAAAGTTAGTGTAAAGGATACTAGCAAAATGGTAGAAGCTGCTACTGCTGCCACTACTGATATCACAAACTTGCCAGCTTCTCCACCTCCTGTTGCCCCAAGTGTAAGTACTATTGCACTTTGTCCAATTGCTTTCAATGCTACATCTTCCCTTGTTGTTTCTACTATTGCCCCTACTTCTCCAATAACTATTGTTCAGGAAGATATCTTTGCTTCCTCACCTGCAATTGCCATTTCAATAGCCTCATGTCCATTGGGAGTAAGGTCAAGTATTCATAGCTGCCCCATTTCCTCCATTGCTACCTCCTCATGTTCTTCCATCACCACCACATCCTTTCCTTCCATATATTCTATTTCACTCTCCACTTCCCTTGCATTGAGTCCTATTTCTACCATTCTTTCACCTTCTCTCTTTGCCTGCCCTTTCCTTGACCTCACCCATTGTCATTTCCTCTATCCTACCAACTTCTTCCATCCCACTAGCTTTGGGGTCTTTGCCTTTGCCAACTTGAGACAAATAAGTTTACCTTCAATTGCCACTCCCCTATCATATGCTGCCCCTATCTCACAAGCTGTCATGGATCAAGATTTGACTCCTTTGGCTATGCCATTATTGCGAGGCATAGAGAAAGTATGTGCTAAATTAGGTCTCCAAGAACAAGAGCTAGAGAAGGATGTGTTTGAAGAGACAGAGAAACAAATACCCGATGAGTCTTTGGCTGAAATAGCAAACATAGAAATAGTTGAGATCTCAGATAGTCCTCCAGAGAAGAATCAAATAGAAGCAATCCTAGGAGAAGCTCAAAAGGATGTATTGGTAAACTAGAGAAATATTGCAAATGAGGAAGAGGATATGGATAAAGAATCAGAACAAGAACAAAGGCTACTTGAAGGGCCACCTAGTACAGACAGTGAGAACCTTGATGGGTCTAAAGAGCCTTCCTCCTCAGCACCTGACTGGTTGCAAAGCAGAATGTCAAATCCAGAGCCTTAGGTGGAAATTATGAAACTAGATCTAAGTGCTATCATGTCACAAGCACAAAAACCAAAGAAATAGATGAAAGCAAAAGTGCAGTCTAGAATTTATAAAGATGCAATAGGATCTAGGATAGTAGAAGTAGCTGTCCCACCAGCTGATACAAACAGAGAACAAGTTAGAGTGGAAGATTATACTATAACAACAGTGAACTTGGCACCAGCTACAAGGGCTCAAAAGGTTGATGAGTTCAAGGGCTCTGTTACTTCAATCCTAGAACAACTAGACAAAGATGAACTTATGAAAAAGGAGTTGAAACAGAAAAATGAGGAATTTAGAGCCTATTTGTTGTTTTTGATAAAACTAGTAGACTATGAGGGTGAGTTAAGGATAGTGCCCACTTTATTTTCAAAAGATGAAGTGTCAAAACTTGATGATGTTCGGACCCTGTCCATAGGAACTCAGAAATGGATGATCAAGGTGTGTTAGAAAGGATGTGAGGCAATTGATGTCGCAGCTGAGTTTCATAAGAATTTGGTTCAACTTCGAGAACACTGGAAAGACTTGCATGAGAAATGTGATTCTTTTTATGAATACTATTCTTAGGTATTCCATCGAGTGCAAGCAATCAGATATTTCCCTGCTTAGACACTGCTATCTAAAAATATTTTGACAGGGGATAGACTACACAAAGATATAACTTGGTATCAACAAATAAAATTGAGAAAGGAAATTTTTGACAATATCAGGGAGGCCTACAAAGTGGCCGAAGAAAATATATTGACTCTTATTTATGAAATAAATGACACCTTGAAGGACTGCCTAGTGATGGCTTGTGATGACTTGGTGCCATATGATGTGAAGGGATGCAAAGACAAGCTGCATAAGATAGTTTTTGAAGATACTAAATTGAATGTGGAAGCCAAACTAGACAGAGTCAGTGACCTCATAACTGACTTTAATGCATTTCATAAAGGAAAGAAAGATGTGGAAAAGATGTATAATCAATATAGTCAAGAGATGGAGATGTTCAAATATCAGGTCAACCACCTCAAGAACATGAACCCCGCAGATATCAATCCATCATTATCAGCTTGGGTTAGCTACCGTAATAAAATGACAGAAGAAGACAAAGTAGATTTGGATGATGAATCTTAGCATATTTTTGAATATTTTGAAATGTAATCCCGTCACTAATGTAAATTGCTATATTTAGAAGGACATGTGACGATATTTTGTCCTTATTATGCATTGTAAATGGTCTTTTCTAAATATGTATTTAAATGGGTAGTCAAATTGTCTAGGTTCAATGTATTTGGGGATCATTTTTCATCTTTTTCATAAGAGACAAAATGTAATCCGGGATTGCAATGAGCTGTTGTAAATATATTAAATGATGTTAAATCTAGACCATCGATGCTGAGTTAATCTCCACCGTCCATTCAAAAACTCAGTATGGTGCCTTTCCTATATAAAGGGCTGCCCTCTCTCTTATTTGTAAGACTCTTGATGCCGAATTGTTGATGCTCTACCATTTGAAGTTAATACAAAGCAAGTTTTTGCAGTTTTCCTAAGAATTTGTGTATTATATTTGCTTATCTGGTTTTCATGGTTCACTTCGTGATCTCTGATAGTTAGTTAATTGTGCTTTTGGAATGTTTATGGTTTGTTAAAGGTATCTGATGAATGTTCTTAGTCCATACTTTTAGTTACTTGCCGATGGTAAATGACTATGCAAAGTTAGCCTAGACTGATCAGTTTGTGCTTAGTTCAATTTTATTTCATAAATTAAATTGCACCATTGTTGGGTATTTGATGAATGAATGTAATCTAAAAATCTCTAGATCTCCATTGAAGATAGCATCATTTTCTACATTGCTGTGACATCCATTTAGTTTGGTAACTTAGAAAATTGGTTAAGATTTTAGAACATTTGTCTACCTATAGCAGTCCATATATTGTGAATGTCACTTAGGACTTTCTAAAACCCTATCTCCTTTTGCACTTTCTTTGAAAAATGATTGTTAGTTTAGGTATTTAAGCAGCATTTTACATTGTCTTAAAAGCTGAAATCATAAAGGGTTTGCATGAATTTCTGTTCAAATTGTCTAAATATGTCAACTACATGTAAAACCCCTTGTTGGCACAACTAGTACATTCCAACTGAGAGATTCTAAGCAAGCTAAGAGCTAGCTATAGAAACCTTGGAGTAGTTTTACCTAGGGTAGGATACTTTTTCAAGAGAGGTGTGATACCAGCAATCATACTTGCTTTGTTGAGTGCAAAAACACCCATAAAAAAATGTAGGATTAGTAACATTCTTGCAACTCTAGCAAGTGTTGTAATGTCACCTACTATATAAATGTCTATTGTCAAATGGGAAGGTCCATGTACCATGATTGGAGTAGGGCCTTGACAGGCTCCCTTAATAGTAACATGTGGTGTAGGGTTAACAAAATTTGAATTAATGTTGGAGGGAATATTATGGTTGAGGACAAATGTTGGGTTTAGCTAGGATAGATCTATGTATGTACAATTTGGTTTATTTAAGACTTGTGTAATGATGCATCACTTATTGGAAAAACACCACATATTATCAAAAGTAGTAACATGGTAGGACAAAATAAATTAATAAAGTTAAATGCTAATTGTTTAAAAAATGTACAATGTGTTCCATAAGCATTAAATCAATTACTAGAAAAACCTTTTAATGTTTTAGGAAAAGGAGTAATCAAATTTTGTTCTTTTTTTCTCTATGTGATTGGTATTCAACACAAACACATAGAGGTGTTCTCTAGGATTACCAATACAATCATAGTATTCTTGAGAATCATTTTTACTAAGTGCATCTTGTTTATCATGTATTACATTATGCAAATCATAGAAATAGAGTGGAACCCAATGATGAATGGGGTGAAGGTAGAGGTGGATGATATGTAGGTGGAGATGGTGGTGGTATAGATGGTTATGGTATATGATTGTGGTAATGAGGTGTGATGAAAAGAGAAAAATATGATATTGATATAGGATTAACTTATGAGTAGAGAGGTATAGAATAGGATGGAAATGAATAGAACATAGAGCTAAGAGGAAGATATAAAAGTGAATAAGATGGTGAGGAGATAAAAGGAGTATAAAATTCATTACAAGGTGGGGAAAGAGGAGGATGAAAATGGAATGAAGTTGTGTAGGAGGAAGAAATTCAAGGGTTTTGGATAAAGTTCATAAGATAGAGAAGGTATACTAGGTAGAGAGAGAAAATTGGCTAAGGGATGGACACAAGAGAATAGGATGTAGATTTGGATGGGAAAGGTGGATTATGTGTAGGTGGAGAAAGAGGAAGAGAATAGGAGGGAATCAATAAAGGTGAGTAGGATGGACAAGGTAGAGAAGTAAAGTTAGATAAAAATGCAATAAACACAAGATAAGAAAGAAACTATGATTAGGTGAAGAGGAAAGATTAAGAGAAGATAATAGGCAATTAGAGGATGACTCTCTAGGATAAGGGTGAGAAACTTAAAGGAAAGGGGTGGAATAGGGGAAT
The DNA here is from genome assembly GCA_027924645.1 of Cunninghamia lanceolata. Classification (NCBI taxonomy): domain Eukaryota; kingdom Viridiplantae; phylum Streptophyta; class Pinopsida; order Cupressales; family Cupressaceae; genus Cunninghamia; species Cunninghamia lanceolata. The sequence continues at coordinate 7,065,064 of BSBN01000458.1, forward strand.
AATTGTGAGGAGAAGAGGGAGATGGAATAAAAAGGTCATAATTAGGTGCATTATGAAGGTTAGGAATGGGAGGGATAAATAAGTATAGGTGCTCAAGATGAGGCAAAGAAATAAGGAAATGTTAGGAAAGGGGTGAAATGATCATGAATGGCTAAATGGGAAAGAGACGAGGGAGAGGGGAAACTAAGGAAATCTAGGATATAGTTCAGGATACATAGATAGGTGGATAAGCATGTAGAGAAACAATGGATAAATTAAAACCTCATATGTAAAGAGTAGATATTCATAAAGTCCAATTTGAAAAACTAAGGCGAAAGACCCTAAGGGTAGAAGGATGAAGTGTAAGAAGGTGGATTTCACCAAATGGAAGATCGTATAATTGAACATTAAGGTTCTCTAAATTTTTTTAAGTAAATAAATCTAAATTAGGAAAATAGTAAAAATTAAGTCATTTCTACACTAATTACCTAATAACAAAGATGGGACTAATAACCAACAAGAGACTAGATAAAATATGATAGCAATAGTAATAGGAAACTAAGTAAACTAGCATGTACAAGAGACAAAGAACATAATAAAAGAGGATTTGGATTAATCTATGGACAAAGGTTTTCTAAGATAAAATTCTTAAAATTTTGTATCGATGTTTCCTAGTGAATTCTAGAGGTACATGATCAAAAGGACCTAGTCGTCCAAGGAGGAACACCATATCTAACTACTTGGTCCAAACCTTACTCCCATACTAATTCCCTAGTCCTGGGTGATAGTGAAGACTTGAAACATTTTAAGAAGCTTTCAAATAGTATATACTTCCCAAAATGGTCACCTAACAAAAATTAGTAGAATATGTGAAACTAATGGAAAACCTTATGTGAGTGTATTGATATAAGATAACAAAGAACATGAACTAGGAATAGTTTCACCCAAAATGGAATGCTAGGGTTGTAAAACTTGGTGGGAGAGGTGGTCACAATAAATACAAGTGTCCTTAAGATTCACTCCTAATGACCTAAAAAAATGATGACAAAATTGATGATGGAAGTTTGTCATTGATGTCAAAAGGTTGGGATCAGGTTTGTCATTGATATTGTGTTGGTATACAAGATCTTGTCATTAACACTAGCACTTGTTGGTATTCAAAAGAACATATTGAGTTTGTATACAGGATCATCAGATTGGCACTAATTTGCATTCAGTAACTTCTATGATTACATTATCATTCAGTGATTCAATATAGTTATGTCATACAGATATCTATCTTGAAAATCATATTATTTGAGTGTTATCACATTTTTTCAGGACTTGTGTTTGGCAATCTCCATCATTGCTTAGAGATTGATGTAGAGGGGAATTGTAATTTACCAATTGATGCAAGAAAGGATTGAAATAAACAGCTCTCACATGAAATCTTACACACACATAGGCTGAAATAAAACTTCTTTCACTACAGAAAATATTTTTATAGTTAATTGCAAATCAGGTTTGCAACTTGCAACCAGTCTTTCACACATTCATTCAATTTAATAAAATGAAATTACAGGAATCCAAAAAGGATAATGGGGCTGTAATAAACCCTTACAAAGCTGCAAAAATCAACAACAAATTAGTTTTCTACAGAAAACACAAATTTCACAAAACTAGACTTCCATCTCTAGCAAAATCACAACAAACAACTATGCAACTGCACTGGTTCATCTGGAATACCCAATGGATGCACAAAACAGCCCCAAATTTGTAACAACACCTTTTCTAAACCCATCTTAGAGGTCATCCATGCCTCCCCTTTGTCTCTCCTTCAACCTGGAAAAACTCCCTTCAAAAAAATGAATTCAATTTCCTTTTGTATTTCTCCTCCAATTGCATGAAATGTAATTTTCCCTTATTTAATTTCATTTCAAATGCATTTATCATGCCAACTCAAAAATGCACATCCCTCTCTTGGAAAATATCCAATTTCATTTATTTTAATCAATTAAATTGATTAAATTTAGCCATTCCAACTTGGTGTCTTGCCATGCTTTGTGGTGGTGCTATTTTTAGCTTTCTTGCTTTTATGCATTAAAGCAAAATCTGACTTCCACTCTCACCACCCGTATTTTTGAGGAATTTTGGAATTATGCATTGAATTTCACATTTTAGAATCATTAAATCTCTAACAACCTCTCCAAATCCACTTCCAATAATTTTTCCAAGAATAATAAACTTTCAAGATTCCCACTCCTAGAAAATAGGGACCCAATTAGAAAAGTAACTGCCAACTCAACTTGGTTGCCCATATTCTTTTACAACTTTTTAGGAGAAATAATGAGTTTTCAAAAGTTGAAACTCCCAAAATCCACTACCCTCTTTTGCCTTTTATAATTTGTTTTTTAATAAAAGATGAAGATGGAATGCCACCTAGGCTAGACTACACACCAAAATTATAATATTGAGGCCAAGGCTAGACTACACACCAAAATTACAATATTGAGGCCAGTAATTATTATAAAAAGGCAAAAGAGGGCAGTGGATTTTGGGAGTTTCAACTTTTGAAAACTCATTTTTGCTCCTAAAAAGTTGCAAAAGAATATGGGCAACCAAGTTGAGTTGGTAGTTACTTTTCTAATTGGGTCCCTATTTTCTAGGAGTGGGAATCTTGAAAGTTTGTTATTCTTGGAAAAATTATTGGAAGTGGATTTGGAGAGGTTGTTGGAGATTTAATGATTTTAAAATATGAAATTCAATGCATAATTCCAAAATCCTTCAAAAATAGGGGTGGTGAGAGTGGAAGTTAGATTTCTCTTTAATGCATAAAAGCAAGAAAGCTAAAAATAGCACCACCACAAAGCATGGCAAGACACCAAGTTGGAATGGCTAAATTTAATCAATTTAATTGATTAAAATAAATGAAATTGGATATTTTTCAAGAGGGGGACATGAATTTTTGAGTTGGCATGATAAATGCATTTGAAATGAAATTAAATAAGGGAAAATTACATTTCATGCAATTGGAGGAGAAATACAAAAGGAAATTGCATTCATTTTTTTGAAGGGAGTTTTTCTAGGTTGAAGGAGAGAGAGAGGGGAGGCATGGATGACCTCCAAGATGGTTTTAGAAAAGGTGTTGTTACATATTTGGAGTTGTTTTGTGCAGCCATTGGGTATTCCAGATGAACCAGTGTAGTTGCATAGTTGTTTGTTGTGATTTTGTAGGAGATGGAAGTCTAGTTTTGTGAAATTTGTGTTTGCTATAGCAAACTAATTTTTCTATTGATTTTTGCAGCTTTGTAAGGGTTTATTACAGACCCATTGTCCTTTTTGGATTTATTTAATTTCATTTTATTAAATTGAATGAATGTGTGAAAGACTGGTTGCAAGTTGCAAACCAGATTTGCAATTAATTGTGCAAATATTTTCTGTAGTGAAAGAAGTTTTATTTCAGCCTATGTATGTGTGAGATTTCATGTGAGAGTTGTTTATTTCAATCCTTTATTGCATAAATTGGTAAATTAAAATTCCCCTCTGCATCAATTGGTATCAAAGTTCAGAAGTTTTGGGGAAAAGAGAGTTTGGTGCTTGTGAGTTTTTGTTTGTGCAGGTTGAACAAAGAATTTGGTTGCCAAAAGACTAGGAAGAGGAAAAGAGAAGAGACCTAGGTGAGCCAAAGACAAGAGGAAGAAAGGAGAGACTTGCTAGAGGAAAGATGGATTTGTTTAGAAGGTACTTACAGGCTGGGGTTCACAAAAGAAGAAACAAGAAATTAAAAAAGAGGAAAAAGAGATGAAGAAGGAAAAAGAAAAGGCAAAACAAATTAAAATTGACCAAGAGATAAAAGAGTTGAGGCAGGCTATGGAAGAACTAAAAGAGATGAGAGAAAGAATGGAAGAGAAATGGAAGGATTTTCTTAAACAAGAGCAAAGTTAGCACTTATCAGTGAGCAAGAGGGTATCATGGCCTATTAAGAAGATTATTCAAAGAAGAAGAAGACAAGCAAGGACAACAACATTAGAGGAAGAGAAAAAGCAATCTCAGATAAAGCAAGAGGTAAGCAATGAAGTGTTGAGTACATCTTTGACATCAAGCACTGAAGAAGACAAAGTAGACATGGTGGTGAATGAGCCTTCATTTCATTTTCAGTTGTTTGAGTCTCAAGAGCAAGTTGAACAAGTAGAAGGGCATATTACTGTTAATGTTGTTGATAAAGTTGATGTTGATAATGAAGTTGCTGATAAGGTTGATGTTACAAAGTTGCAGACCAAGTTCTTACAATTGGATGTTGTTATACTGTAGGGATCACCAAAGGAGTGTGAGAAACAAAGTAAAGAATACATTGTTGGTACTGACCAAGGTGTTTTGATGAATGCAATTGTCATTATTCAGGTACAGGTATCCAAAGTAGTAGATAAAAAGTTGTTTCCATTTGACAGGCCTAAGAACCTTAACAAGAAGTTGGGAAAACCTAAAGTGAAAATGAAGACCAATTGGAGCTATTTCAAAGAGGACAAGAGGCAGAGCATAGAGGACATCAAGGAGGAGCATTTAAAGGATGAAGACTTATTACTACCCTCAATCCGAGAGGGCTTGGATTTTCTTTTCGGCAGGAGTCTGATGTAGGAGCATCCATGGCAAATTGGCAATTAGCATCACCAAAAATATTTGTTATTTAATTTATTTTAATTTGGTTTCCTTAGGATAGATTAATTAGATGTTAAAAAATAAATGTAATATTAGGCCAAAATGTTATTGTTATCACTGTGAATTGCACCCTTATGCAAAGCTGGTTAAAGGACTACAATTTTGTGTAACATGGGACTAATCTCAGGTTGTGGGTGCCCTATGACGAGATTAGACCTCCAGATTATGGGATGGTTCCCTTCAAATGTTCTATTGAGATGTATGTTTTTACTTTTTGGGAAAAGGGAAGAAAGAAACTAAATGAATACTAAAGGTAAAAATGGCGATGCACCTGATATGGATAAAAATAATGCAATCTAATTCATGATGTTTACCTAGAAATCTAACTTATACACAATCCAGACTTGGCATAAATACCACAAACGTGATTCTAAGGAAGGTTTGAAAATAGGTTTTTATGAAGGAAATAGTTTTTTCACATCATAAAAAGACTATTTCTGGCTAACACAACCTAAGACATGTGATGAATATATGCTTTAATGCTGTAAACAAGGAGGTGAGACAATAATTTCGAATGTTTAATAATAAAACACAACAAAATTTCATCAAATCACTTCAACATTCAGCACAAAAAGGAAAGGTAATTCAACTAATCTGAAATAAACAAAGGAAAGCTTTACAAGAAAGACAAAAGATAACCTGTAACCTGCCGATCTCTCAATACAACTATAAAAGTGAGCTACAAAAATTCTCTAATCTGTCTGAATCAAAATGAGAATCAAGAACTAGCAAAAACAAACTTTTTCTTTACAATATATAGGTCTATTCTCTCCGAGAGGCATGCAAAAAATATGGACTTGTAGATAACTACCTCTAAAAATACTCATTCCTGAGCAACCTCAAATATCCTCAAAATTAGGGCCTAAAACTGCCACAAATTGAGCAAAAATAGCTTCAATTTGGGCCTCTCCATATGTTTGACCAAGATTTTGACCAAGGACCCTAAAAATATTCCTAAAAGTCATGCAAAACCTCCTAGGTGGCCTAGTTAACTCTACTAATCAATTTGCATGATTTTGCATGAGCAAAATTTGATCATGAGTAAATAATAAAGTAATAAAATATTACTATATTATTGGTTACAATTTGTTCTATTTTTAATTTTACAATTTGTGAAAAATAATAAAGTAATTATAGAGTATTACTTTATTATTTATTTACAATTATGTAAAATCGTGCATGATTAGAAGAAAAATATGACTCCTTGTCACTGAATTACATTTGCCTATTTTGCATGATATGAGCAAAAAATAGGACTTAGGGAAAAATACAAAACTCCTTATCACTCCATGATCAATGAGAAAATATTATCTCCCTCTGCAAGAAAAATAAAAAGAATCTAAGTCACTCCACATGACATTCCATACACAAAACAAATATGCATAAATATCCTTATAACTCCCCTTTGTTGCCTTTGTGCACATACGTCACATTTTCTAAATCTCCTTATATCCCCATATGCAACTTGAGATCAACGAAGAAAAAACAACTCCATTATGCATAAAACCTCATGCATAAAAAATGCTCCATTATATCTGCACCATCATATATTGCCACCATACAATCTCTTATTACAATTGCCTTTATGCAATAATCAAATCAATACAAGACAATACCCTTATACCTCCCATTCAAAACATACCTCCACCATGCATGAATGCTTGCCTTTGAAAACTCCATGAATAACCCTCTGCATATGCCATGTCTAAAATCACATCCTCTTGGTTGTTAGCCACCATGCATAATGAGGAGATATTCTTATCTTTGGATGTTTTGATTGAGGACAAGGAACTTGAGCATGTGTATTGTTGTCCATTCAATACCTGACCACAAAGGAATCCTTAAAAGGTTTACAAGGCATAAAGCCTTTCTCTCCCATCATATTGGCCCCCTTGACTTAATAAAAATCAATTCTAAAACACTACTGTCGGCCACTCCATGTCATTATGGCTAGGAAAAGTCTTGACCATGGCATTGTTTTTTGGATAATGTAATTATTGGTTTTCATAAGTCAAAAAAACACACTTGAGCAAAGAACCTTCAAACAAAAGAAGGAAAACAACCCTAATTTTTGTTCACTCTTCATTTTGACTTCTTACTTCAAAGCTCTAAAACTTTTATGCTAGCCTATGGTTTCAACCATCTCCATCATGGCTTTGGTCTTCTCTCTTCAACGGTTCCTCTTTGGTTGTTGCCATAGAACTCTGCATGATAATGAAGAAGGTAACTGTGCTTTCTATTTCATATGAGACATTTTATGGATCTATAGCTTTATTTCTTTTAAATGGCCGCAACCTCCTTTTTTATGGCTATCTCCATCATTGTACACTCTTTAACACCTTTTTGTTTCTATATCTTCTTCCTTCATGGTCTTCATTTGCTCTTTGAAAGTTTAAGGCCACTGTGAGGCCGTGGAAAAATCTTTCCTCCTACTAGCAAAAGGGGTAAGTACTTATCATTTTCATCTCTGTAGATTCATTTGTCTTTGGTTTCACTCTTCATAGCATGACAAGTCTATTGGTAGACATGGGTATTGCATTTTATAGAAAAAAATGTTGTCACTGTCGGCCATGACTGTATATTTCTTCTTTTTGCCTTGATCTATTTTTATAATGCAGAAACTTGAGGGTTTAAATCTTTTTTAAGATGAGGGTTTTGACATCTTCTCCATTTTCAAAGCCTCTACCTACTATGGCTATGCTCCTCCTGAATATAGGCATTAAATGTTGTAGACTGTTGAGGGTTTGTGAGTCTTGAAGTTAGGGTTTCAACCCTTCTTGCATAAAAAAACTTTATAATGTCATGGTCATACTCTCACTTAATCTCTTTCTCTTTTGACTGTAAAGAAACAAATGGTTTGATATATCTTTGAAAAGCTCTTGTTTAGTTTGTAGATGGGTATACCTTCTTTCATGTTTCTTGCTCCTTTGGCATGGTTATGACTGTATCATGGCATCTATTTGAAGTTTCTTAATTATGCTTGCAAAAATACCATTAGGGTTTGATATCTTGATGTGGGTATATAGTTTTTTCATAAACAGTTTCTCCTTCTATGTAGCACCACCTTGACTATGGTTTTTGTCCATCTGTTGGCAAAAGTATAAAGAGTTTGAAGTATTAGCAAATGGGGTTTTCTTTCTTTACTTCACATAATAGTCTCTCCTCCTTCTCTTTGTGACTGTGATACATTACTGATGATACACTTTACTTTATTTGTCCCACTGTAGCTACTAGGTAGAAGCACATTTTGATATTCTATATGACAACAAAACATGTGATATTCTGTATGATGACTATTATTATTTCTGGAAGGTTGTACCTGTAGCATAAATAGCTTCTTATACATATCACTTCAGGTTGCATGAGTATCACCATTTGCATGAGTATCATACATTTACATTTCTGTTAGGTTCTGTAGTATAGATAGCTTCTTTAACTTATTTGTGTATGATAACTTGTGCTCTTCAACTCGCAAACTATAGCATATGGCATGTATCATGTCTCTTTCAGCTATTCCTCTTTCATCATTTATGCCCTTGTATAGATGGATATGGCCATTATGATATATCTTGACTGTATCTTGCTTGATAAGCTAGTTCATTGGTCACTGTCCCTGACTGTCCATGGTGATGGTGACTGTATCTCTCCTTTATCTTGTATTGTATCTCTCTTTAAGGCATGGCATCTTCTTTATTGCACTATGGCATCACTGTAGTTTTAGGCATGAGAAATAAAGTTTGTCAAAACACAACAATGTTGAAATGCATGGGATCCACCTTGTTAATCCTTGGACTATTGCATTCTTTATACTCCACTATACTCTATGTCTACTGTATTTGGATTCCTTCCTTGCTTTAGACATGGTTGTCTCTTATTCTTGGATTTGTAACTGACTGTCATGTCTGTGATGACCATTCATTGTGTTGAGGTATTTTCTATGCATTATGTGCTTCATCCCTGGATGCTTGATTGTTTGAACATCTAACTACATTTAGACTATAGCATTCATCTTCATTTATAAGTTCTCTTTAATGCCTGAATCATATGAGATTCTTGGCTTGGCTGTTTCATCCTTGAAAATTAAGACTCATCTATTCCAGTAGAACTATTTCATGGTATCTTCATGTATCTTTGATGGTTTGAAGTTCTGAGGCATTGGTGACAGCCTTTTGTAAAGTTCATATCTTCTTTTAGGATGACTGCACACTTATTTCATACATCTTGTGAAGTTTTACTTTATGAAAGTCAAGTTGGCATATTGTTTATGATTGTCTTGCCTTCCACTATTCCATGTGGCATTTTGCTTGACTATTTCTATGAGACACTTGCAACTTGAATGTAATATAACTACTTAAACTTTGATCATCTTTAACAGTATGAAAACAACATGAGAAATACCTGGTATAAAATGTTGCTCCATCTTACTTATTTGTCATAATGAGATGACCCTTCACATGATTTATTCTTCAACTTGTTTAAATGATGCATGAGTTCTCGTATCCTCTTTTACTCTGTCTCTCTTCTCTTTATCAAGCACAATAATATGAAAACTTGTATCACTCCTTAGATGACTGTAATCAGATTTCTACATTTTTTCCTTTTATCAATCTTGACTCAATCATATAGCTTTGATTTGCTTCAATCAACTATAATAATGTCATGATGACTTCTCCTTTATGTAAGTTGATTAGATGATACATAATATATCTTAGAATGATGCATCCTATCTTTTCTGATACTCTTTTCAAAAATGAAAAGAAACATGTTGGGTCCAAACCCTTGTGGGAGCCACATTTAATCCACATGCTTATTTGTCTTCAAAATCAGCAACAAAATTTGTCCTATACCTGCACAGTGAATAAACAAGTTATCATAAAAAAGTACCTGATAGTGTTGATTGATCTTCTTCATGACTTCCTCCTGACTTATGTCATTATCTGATCTGAATTCTTATTTGAATGCATGATATGATAAGTAGATGTCTCTGTTTGATAAAAGCATGTGATAACTGTAAACATCCGGAGCACTAACAGTGCTGTCCCTAAAATTTTGCAGGTTTCAACTGGATGGTGGCTTGGAGTGAAGAATGAGGACTAAAGACTTGAAGGCCAGCTTCAACAACAACCTCCATCATTAGGCAATGATGGATGTTTAGATTTATCATATGTTCTTTTCTCTTTTCTTTTATCAAACAGATACATAGCTTGCATGTCTGCAATTGCTCAGTCTAGTTACTCCCACGGCTTGTGTGGGACACATTTGAACATTTCTTTTAAACATGATTAGTTAGTTTCTCTGATGCATATGATGTACATGTATTTCCCTTTCAATCAATGCATGAGATAAAGTAACAGATACCTAGATGTATGTTCAAAACATGACATGAAATAATAGTATAATACAATGTCTTTCTCTCTTTTATTCAAAACTAATTAATCTGAATAATCAATTTAACTTATAACTCCTGAAAGATCAAACTTTGTAGAACAACTGTATCTCCTTGAATGTTTGATCCTTTGATAATCAATTCTTTTGTCATGATAACTTATCAGTTCTGATTGGACTGATGGGTTATCCTGACAATTGGATCTCCTTTTCAACTTTGTCAAGGCATCAACCATTCAAGAAATGCATAACTTTGAAGTTTTCTATTATTCCTTTTGAACAATTACACTTAGGTCCAACTAATTTTTAGTGTGAACAAAAATTAGTAACAGTTATAAATAATTATTGGCCTCAATATTGTAATTTTGGTGTGTAGTCTAGCCTAGGTGGCATTCCATCCTCATCTTTTATTAAAAAAAAATATTATAAAAAGGCAAAAGATGATAGTGGATTTTGGGAGTTTCAACTTGAAAACTTATTATTGCTCCTAAAAAGTTGCAAAAGAATATGGGCAACCAAGTTAAGTTGGCAGTTACTTTTCTAATTGGGTCCCTATTTTCTAGGAGTGGGAATCTTGAAAGTTTGTTATTCTTCGAAAAATTATTGGAAGTGGATTTGGAGAGGTTGTTAGAGATTTAATGATTTTAAAATATGAAATTCAATGAATCATTCCAAAATACCTCAAAAATAGGGGTGGTGAGAGTGGAAGTTAGATTTTGCTTTAATGCATAAAAGCAAGAAAGCTAAAAATAGCACCACCACAAAGCATGGCAAGACACCAAGTTGGAATGGCTAAATTTAATCAATTTAATTGATTAAAATAAAAGAAATTGGCTATTTTCCAAGAGGGGGACGTGCATTTTTGAGTTGGCATGATAAATGCATTTGAAATGAAATTAAATAAGGGAAAAATACATTTCATGCAATTGGAGGAGAAATACAAAAGGAAAATGCATTCATTTTTATGAAGGGAGTTTTTCCAGGTTGAAGGAGAGATAGAGGGGAGGCATGGATGACCTCCAAGATGGTTTTAGAAAAGGTCTTGTTACAGATTTGGAGTTGTTTTGTGCAGCCATTGGGTATTCTAGATGAACCAGTGCAGTTGCATAGTTGTTTGTTGTGATTTTGTAGATGGAAGTCTAGTTTTGTGAAATTTGTGTTTGCTATAGCAAACTAATTTGCTGTTGATTATTGCAGATTTGTAAGGGTTTATTACAGCCCCATTATCCTTTTTGGATTTTTGTAATTTCATTTTATTAAATTGAATGAATGTGTGAAAGACTGGTTGCAAGTTGCAAACCAAATTTGCAATTAACTGTGCAAATATTTTCTGTAGTGAAAGAAGTTTTATTTCAGCCTATGTGTGTGTGAGATTTCATGTGAAAGTTGTTTATTTGAATCCTTTCTTGCATCAATTGGTAAATTACAATTCCCCTCTACATTAGAGATAAAGGTTGGATTGTCATTATACATCAACAGAAGTGTTTGAAATCCCCATGTTCAATCATATACAGTCCATGTTCAATCAATGCAGTGGTAGAAGTGGTTGTTGTTCATGAGTTCCCTTTGTTGTTGTTAGTGCCTTCATTGTTAGTGTCTTCATTAAGAACTCAATGGTTATTATAGTTATGATGTCATTTTGTCAATGTTCAAGTTGGTGTTTGGTGTTGATATCTTGTCATGTAGCTTGGTTCAGGAATTGTGTTGATTTGTTGATCTGGAATTGAAGTTGAGGTGTCTTAGATTGTCTTCAGTGGTGTCTTGTTGATCTCAAGTTGAAGGTGATGATCTTACTTAAGGAGTTCACATGGTACCTTGTGTGACTTGATCATATTATACTCCATTGTGTAATGTTGAAGGTCATGCTGCTCCATGACTTCTTGCTCTTTTGTGCCCCATGTTTTCAATATCTTATGTTTAATGTGTTTCTCTTATCTAGGGTTTTGAATGTCAAAATATCCTATGAAACCTAAAAGAAAACACAAAACCCTAGAGTCTTAACAACTCTTCCTAAGTTGTCACCAAACTTATTTACTTTTTGTTTTATTAGCTTGTTGACCAGTAATTATAGGTCATAACTTAAAGTTTACCTAGTGAAGGGTATAACATTTGTGTTGTGTGGTTACACAACATGCCCCATTTTGCCTTAGCAAAGTAGGGACCCAACTTTTTGCTTCTGCTTGTTCTTTGTTTTCTTGCTTTGGGCAGTTTGGCAAAAGTCAGTTAAGTAATATCACCCCTACACATGCATATGACCCACAAGAAAAGGTTAAGTATCAAAGTCAAAAGTTGCCTTCATAAACCTCATAATTTGATAAATTACAAAATTCTAAGAAAGTTTTCCTTTTAGATCACCTTGATATTCCTTAAGGATAAAGAGTTATGCCTGATCAAACTTTGGTCAAACTTGATATTTCCCATAGGGTCACATTCATTAATAGAAGTCATATTCTCTAGATGAGCCCAATATATGAAGATCACCTGATATCCGCATATACTTCAATATGCGAATGTCAAATTTAAGTGCTAAAGAATATATACCTATCAGATGCGCATGCATATTCCTAGAGGGTCAGATTTTTGAATGTTCATCATATTTCTTAATATCACCCTTCGCTAATATGATTGTGACGTCATCGTCATATTGAGAAATATTTCCAAACACTCGTCATATTTCTCAATATGATGATGACATCATCCTAACCCAATACAAAGTGAATGTGATGAGATGATGATGTCATCATGACCCGGACCCAAGAGAGTCATATTTCGAAACATCCCTGATCTTAACTAATATGATGATGATGTCATTTCCTTGAACAATTTGAAAGCTTTATAAAGTGCTGATGTCATCCTCACCTTCTCAAGTAGGGTGATATTTCATAGTGTTAAGCATCTGGATATTTCCTTATATCCCTCATATCGACCCTAGATGGCTTGAGATATAGAGGTCTCCAATGAACAATTAAATGATGCCACGTGGTATATCCACTCGATCATATTGACACAATGAGTTATCACTATTATTAACAAAGGCATAGTGACCTGACCTTGGTTGTTGGTCAACAATTGACCATCCTCATGATGACATCACCCTCATATGCCAAATATTTGTCATGTTTTCAAATATGCCTAATCTTCGCAAAGATCACCCTTTGCATTCAATGCAATCCCAATAGTAGGTTGAGCCTTTGAATTTCAAATACAAGCCTGCCACTTGTCAACATCTACAAATATCATGTGTTGATCAATGGACATGAATAAAAAGACACTAAGCGCACCCTAATTTGCTGTATTAATCGGTTAAAAGTGAAGATTTCAGGTCATTTCAAATTTACCATATGTTAAACAAAGAATTACAGAGCTTTAGAAATATCAAAGAATCACTACAAATTGCCAATGGAAAGGATACATGTTCAAATGGAATGGAAATAGTAATTGTAATAGGATCACATTCATCCGAATATCACCCATACAGTAAAAGGGAAGCAATTGTTAGGTATGTAACGTAAAACTGTCTTTTATCATTTATAGTGAATGACAAGGTAAAAATGCTTTTTTTAACAGTGATAATTGATATGATGATGCATAGAAAAAAATAGAATGATAGACTTACCACCATGAAATGCATGTGATCACTAAAACACCGCTACACATGACATGTTAGGGTGAGATATGCATGTTTTATTGCAGGATCTCATGGCAGTTAGAAAGAACTGGTCTGAGACATAATTTTTGAAACCTATGTACTTGTAGCTAGAGGGAGTGGCATTTAGATATGGACAAATCAATGATACGCATCAAGGGAGTACTGATCTTGATGCATGGACAACTAGACTAGAGAAGGGAAGTGGAAACCCTTTACTTATAAACATATACAACTTAGGAATGTGGAATGTGGGTGGATTTTCGTATGCAATGGAGGCCACTAAGTTAGTGGTAGAATGTGCTAGGAACTATAATGTAGAGACCAGGAAAGTAGAAAAGCATGGCAAAATTTATGCAGACTTTTTAGTTGCAGGCATCACCTCAGCCTTTAATCTACCTAAGAGACCTAATGTGATTTTCTTAAACTTGGGAAAATTGGAAAAAGAGTATAGCAGCAAATAGAAGGAGGCTATGCAGATCATGTATCAATGGAGATCCAAAAGTAGCACATACAAAGCCTCAGCCAAATTACTTGTATATCTCTTTAAGTTTGATTTTTCTCCTAAATACCAGTACATGATGATAATGCTTAGTAGAATGACAGGGAAATAAAATGCTAGAGCTTTTGAAAATTGGATGTATGGTATCATCAGGATGGTAGAATGTTCTAAGAACAAACCCCTATGGGCTAAAATCATAAGTGATAGCCTAGATGAGGGAATGAGAAGATTAGGAGGAAAAGTGAATATGTTCCATATGACCTCTTACATAGTATATGCATGTGCATTTAGAGGCACATTCAATGGATTGCAAATAGTAGGCAGGGTTGGAAGTAACCCTAGGGATGTGAACATTTGGGATCAATACCCATAATTAAAAAGAAGAGAGTATCTCCAACACTATAGGAGAGTGAATGATTCATTTTCTATGCACCTTGTCAGAACAATGGAAGAGGACAGATGAAAGAGATTGAGTGTAGATGCACAAGCTGTCATATATAAGCATGGGGCTTAGTTCATCCAATTCCCCACATTTTCATACATAAGGATGGAAGGCTTCACCAGACAACCTCTCATGTTGCTGAGATAGCCAACTAATCAGGTCATCCTGATGGAGTTTGTCAGACAGATACTGCCCTCAATAGAGGCTTACATTGAAAAGGGAAAGATACCGAATGTTTTGTTTCTAGTCTACATTGGTTGGTATATGTGCCCTGATAGGGAAAGTGTCAAGGATGTAATTGGGGGGTTAAAATTGATGCACTTATAGCCATTCCCACTGGCTAGGCCATATGATCCTTATGAGAGGATGCTAGCACTGCATAAGAAACCTGTGTATTAAAAGCACATTGAAGATTTCTGGGCTGATTGTGATGATGAGGTAGAGGTTAGAAGGAGAGGATATCAAAGGCTCATCTTGAATCAGATACACACCCTGGATTGCATGCCAGTGCATGTCCAGTTACATGAGGATGATGGTAAGATCATGTCTTAGGACTATGAAGATAGAAAGGTATACAATGATACCATATCAACTCCAGAGTGGGATCAGCCAGAGGAAACCTCCTTGGACCAAATAACTCAAAAGGTCATGCAATTGACCAAGGAGTGGGTGGAAAATGAGGTCACCCAGCTGAAGAATAAAGGGATAGCCCTAACTATGGATAATAAAAGAAAGAGACAAGAATTGTCTGATGAAGAATATGATGATTTCCTCCGGGAGAAGAGACAATCGAATGGAGAAAGGCAGAAAACCAAAAATAAGAAAGGAAATCAAGGATCTAGAGTGATGGTCATTAGACAATCAAAACCAAAAGAGAATGTAGCTTCTACATATGCTGCAGCATCACCCCACACACGTACAAAGCAAAAGAAGGCTATTGTAAAGCCTGCCCCTATTATTATAGAGGAGGAGGAAGAGGAAGAACCCTTAGATGATGACCTCTTGATCAAGAGAAAAAAGAAGAAAGTTCCAATACCACCACAAAAGAAACAAAAGAAGGTAATGAGAGGAACTATAGGCGTAAGTCCCATCCTATTGAGGGGTGCTAGTGGCAAAGGTATTTTGAAGAACTTGCAACATGAAGTTCCCATCCCTGATATAGTGCACTTTAAGACTGAGAAGGCACAGGAACAAAGAGAGCAGAAGAATATGTGAGGCCTACTTTTTACACTACTATTCATGAGACTATTTGCAGTGCTTTTGTCATTATGTTATGTTAAGAGACTATTGATTTCTGAATTCTGGATTAGTGAACCTATGTGATTTTAAGAAAATATTTGTGCAATGATAGTAGATGATTGTTTGTAAGAAAAGGATGAATGGATATGGAACTGCATTATGATTTCAGTATGATCTATGGTAGTATGTTTAAGTTATGCATGTATTCAAATTGCTTCGGCTATGATATTTCTATGAGTTATTGACTTCAAATTCGAGTGTGCAGGTATTACTAATGAAACCACATATACAGGAGACCATTCCCATATCCTAAGTTGTTTCCCTTGTGAGCCGATCTAGTTCCATGAGAAACTGAGATCAACCTCTTGTTTTGGAAAAATGTGGTAATGTTGTAATGTGTTATTTTGCATGAGGTTAAGGGAATAAGGGCTTTTATCTAAATTACTTTTATTATGATAAGTGTTATAAGTTGATGTTTTGAATCTTGTTTTAACTTTCATTCTTTTTGACCCTTTTCATGTGTTTTATTTGACTCTGGGAGTCTAACTAGGTTTAAAAACAACCCTAGGTTGTATCCCTTGGGTTTAGGGACCTTTTTGACTAGGTTAACTTCCTTAGGGTCACCTCAACTTTGGGGTGAGGTAAAGTGATGAAAATTGGAAGCTTGGGGGACATGGGATGAGTGGAATCCCCACTCATGCCCACTTCCAAGTCATGGAGCACTCCATGATCCCCCTCTTTATGGAGGGCTTGTCTCCATGTGCCTCCTTTTGGTGGGGTTCCCTTTTATGAGGGTGTTGTGTCACCCACTCTATGATATTTTAAGTTTTCTCATTTGTATTTTATTCATCAAGTGGGTTTTAATGGGGAACCTATTGAGTGGGGGTACATTGTTTTATGACCACTAGGTTAATGGAGGAAGTGGGGGGTTGAGTTGTTTATTCCTACTTGGGAAATTAGGAAAAAATAGAGAAATTAGTTTTAAAAAGAGGAGGAGGAGAGTGAGGGTTGTTGAATCTAGAAGGAAAAAGGAAGGAGATTTTTGGGAGAAGGAAGGAGAAAGGAGCTCTTCATTAGTTGTCTTCCATAATTGGCTTTAGAAGGTTGGTGTACCAATCTAATCTCTTGTGTTATCTAATGTTGATATGCATGTTTGTATTTTGGTTGTTGAAAGAGTCTTGCAATGTCTTTGTGAGCTTTTCTGTTTGTTTATGGGTTTTGTTTGGGTGTAGAGAGAGCTCCTTCCAGTTGGAAGGCAATGCTCATCATGTTTAGGGAGGGGACGTGTGACCCTCCTCGGGTGTCATCCTAGTTCTGGTTACATGATATGCTTTGAGGGCAAATTTGGTACTGTGTTTAGCGTTGAGGGCTTATTGGCTTTGAGAGCCTGTTTGGATTTCCTTGGTTACTTGATTCATTGGAAGGCTTGAGGCCTAGTGGAAAAATTATACTGTTGGCTTGAGGCCTTGTGATTTTATTGGCTTGAGGCCTTGTGATTAATTGTGAAAGGATGGCACCTAGAGGTAGAGATTGTCTACTACCCTACCCTCCTTGTACTCACCTAAGCTGAGACTTTGTTATGTGTGTCAACCTTGTAGGTGTGTGGATCATTGCTTGGTTGTTACTCTTTGTTTGTGATGTGGTTAGTCTATCTTACCCTGGATATGAGAATGGTCTCCCTAGCTCGGGGGTGACCCTCTTGCAGGTCAAAGGTAAGGAGGAGAGCTAGATGTTGGTTGTTGTTTTCCCTTGTGTTTTTGTAGGTTACTGTTGGAGCTTGTAGATGGCCTTGGAGAAGTTTTCCCTTGTCTAGAAAAATGTCCTATATTTTTATGTGTAACAAGAAGCTTGATCATCATTATTATTTATGTAAGAATTAAAGAGTGAACATCTCTCTCGTTATTGTTGTAAATATTGTTACCTTGGGAGTGAAGGAAATAGCCTCCCTGATTTTGTTAATAGTTGTGATTTTAACTTGGTTGTTACAAAACATCATTTGTATGTGGGAGAGGAAAGATGTTACCTTCCTTAGAGTGTATTAGAGTTGTGGAACTTTTATAGTAGATGGTCATCTGTTGGTTTATCAAAATGTAAAGTGATGTGAATGTTGTTGGTTTGTATCAAGGGTTTACAATTATCTCTTGTTTTATTTAGTGAAAAAGTTAACTTTCCTGTATATGCATATCTCCTCATTTCTATATTCCAATTTACGCATAAATTCACAGCTTTCTCTGTCCTCTATGCACTCTTTACAGATCTCTAGTTGTGTTCTTAGAGTATGGATTTTACTCATCTTACACTCCTGATCATCAACATTTAAGTCCTCCTCTGTTATTGGCACTTCCTTGCAACTCCCATAAATATCATTTGCTTCAGAATTTTGAAATTTAACCAGAAAACCATCATAATAAATCATGCCCTTTCTACAAAATGCTTGATAAAATGACAAATAGAAATTACAAATTTAAATGATTAAATGATCTGATCTATGATTTAATTGTTGATTCAATTTGTAAGGTTGAAAATAATGTGAAAAGGAATTTTGCCATGAGTTATCAATTCATAAATTAGAATGTATATTTATTATTTTTGCATACAACCATTTACTTTTAAATTTAGTTGTGAAAGTTGGAATTTTGAATTATAAATGCATCGTTGAGAGAAATTATGGGACTGAAATATATATATATATATATTCTTTTATTAAGTTTATTGAGGTTGAATTTGAGAGAGAAAATGAAAATAGAGTACATATGGGAAAGTATATATATATATATTTATGTAAATTAGTTTTAAATTGATTAAATCGAGTATATGACATATATATATACATATATTTATAAATATATATATATATATATAGATATATATATATTTATACTGTCATTAAATATTAATGGAAATTTAGAAACTGTGTTGAAATGTGACTTGAGGAGGTCGCGGCCTTTCTTTTTACACAGTCAAAAACTAAAGGAATGGCGGTGGGAAGGATTGAACCCTCCCCACACCCCCGTGACCCCAACACAACTCGCGGCTTGCACTGCTAAATCCCCGCCGGCCTGTCTCTCTCTCTACTGCTACGGATTGCCTCACATCCCATCCTCTAAGCCACCGAAGTCTTCACCTCCGCCTCGCCACTGGTCTATGACCACTAGATACCGCTACCCATGGCTCCGCCTTCGGCCCCCCCTCCACATTTTGCCATTTCTACACCTCCGTCGCCCCACCTCTGTGGCTTCGGCCCTATCCGCCTCTGGTGCCGCCACTGCTTCATTCCTCACCTACAACAAATAACCTCTCTTAACAAAAGAAAACTTAGGGTGTGTTGTTATAACATTAATATATTGAAATAAAATGTTAGTGGAGTTTAACTAAATTTATGTAAATCCATAATATTTATATATACATAAATATTTTGGTAAATAGTGGTGTGACATGGGATAACCACTTAAGGGGTATTTAACTTATTTAGAGATATTAATATATGTATTTAGGATATGAACAATTATTAGTATATGTGGTTAGTGGAGTGTGTTTGCACCCACCTAGATTAAAATAAATAACACTTTTAAAAAAATGTTATTTATTATATTATTACAAAAACAAATTTCTATATTCATAAAAATACATATATATATTTCATTGATTTTAGATTTATAGATGAATAGATTTATATACAAATTTTAGAATAAGAGACAAAGTATGTTAATGTTAGTAAAGTTAATGGGGTTTTCTTTTAGAAAGAAACATATTTATTTAAATGGGAGAGACAAAGTAGGTTTATAATAGTATAATATAAAGAAACTTAAAGGGGTTTTAACGAAGGGATTTTAGTTAAACCCATGATCCATCTATAATTGATTGTAAATTGAGGGGTCATCAGATCGATCCATAGTAGGAACTGTGATTACGATTTAAGGACAATAAACCAAATGGTAGACTAAGTAAATTAGACAAATTATTAAAACAAGTAGATGGATGAGGGAAGGATAGAAGTAGATCAGTAAGCTAGTATTTGACATAGATCAAGATTAAACTATTAAATGCAAATCCACCTATCCTAGAGAACCTTATACAAAACAAATTAAACTGACCCAAGTGAAGTAAACTATATCAACATGCATATGTGAGTGGAATAAAACGTATCAACACTCTTCTAGACAACTTAAATAGATGCACCGAGCACGCTTGCGCGTGCGAGGGAGGCTTTCGGGGTAGTTAGGGAAAAAATTTTGATAGTTTGTTTCATGACTACATGTCATGTGTGGACATAACATGCGTGTTTGCGTGTTGTGAATGCATGTGAAATGCGGGCATGACATTTGGTATCAAAGCCTGGTTTGCAAACATGGGGCTTGTATGAGCACATTAATACTTCCACGAAACACACTGACTAGCGATTACCTCATTTTGTAGGATGCCTCTTAGACGAGTTCGGCAACTAGTGTCCGGCCGCACTCCAGCCACCAAGGTGCACACTGACTCTTCAGCTGTGAGACCGGAACAGCTAGCCCCACCAGAACAGCCAAATCCACAAGTTTAGCCAGTTGTACAGCCACAACAAGTTCCACAAGTATCGCAAGCTCCACCTGCCCCACCCAATATGGGACCACAGATATTACAGGCCTTACAGGCTATCTTGGATAGGCTTCCACTGGCTGTAGTTGAGCCGTGCATAGAGCCACGTGACGAACCCCGCGATGTTCCACGAGAGGAGCCACAAGCTGAGTCTCATGTTGAGCCACGTGTGGAGCCCCATATAGAACTGCAGGGGGTGCCACGTGTAGAGCC
This sequence comes from Cunninghamia lanceolata, assembly GCA_027924645.1. Lineage (NCBI taxonomy): Eukaryota > Viridiplantae > Streptophyta > Pinopsida > Cupressales > Cupressaceae > Cunninghamia > Cunninghamia lanceolata. The sequence goes on from BSBN01000458.1 coordinate 7,085,743, forward strand.
TTATGTCGAGATGCCAGATACAGAGGAGGTTAATTCGGTCGGCAGAGGCCATAGTAGGAGCCCTACACATCATGCCAGGCATGATGAGATAGTGAAAGTAGCACATTTTGGACGCAAGCCTTATGAGATTCATGCAAATGAGCCTTACAGGGGGCACAGTGACAAAGGAGATCCCATTAGGGATATATTGAGGTTGAACCCTCCTACATTTGTTGGAACTATAGAGGGAGCTGTGGTAGAGGCCTGGCTTATCAGTTTGGATAGGTGCTTTGCGTTGTGTCCTTATGAAGGCAATACGAAGGCCCGTGTGGTAGTACATTTATTACAGGATGTAGTAGCTACATGGTGGCACTCTGAGGAGCGCAAGCGTCACCTTTCCATAGACACACTCTCATGGGAGACTTTTATTGAGTGCTTCAACACGCATTATCTATCATACCACTACAGACAACGTCGTATAGATGAATTTCATGACCTACAACAGAGGGGACTCTCAATGGCACAGTATGAGAGCAAGTTTACAGAGTTATCAAGATATGCAGAGTATCTCCATGATGAGAAACTCTTGGTACATAAGTTCATCAGAGGTCTAAACCATGGTATAGTAGGACTAGTTTAGATGGCAGATCCACAAACTTTGAGTGATGCTACCGAGAAGGCTTACATTGTTGAGGAGATTAAGGGACGGGGGCATAATTCTGGCCCTCAGTTCCAGGATCAGGGACAGAAGCAACATCAATAGAATTATCGCAGGCTAACATAGCAACATAATAGAGGAGGATATAGTTTAGCACCATTACCTCCTAAACCTCCACAACAACAGCAGTCACAGTAGCAACAGAAAGCTAAAACACAACAGAAATCATATGGGGGAACTAATAGACATTGGCAACAACAGGGCCAATGCAGAGATCAGAGATAAGGGACCACCTGTGGGACCCGCGAGGTCACAGCAGTCTTATAGGGGTTCATAGGGGTCTACTGGCAGAACAACACAGCAATAGTCGAGTTAGACTCAAACTATACAAGTACAGGTTAGAGGGCCTTGTTATACTTGTGGTGAAGTAGGACATATAGCTAGAGAGTGCCCACAGGGTTATATAGCTAGGGGACAGCATCATGCAGGAGTTTCCGAGCAGACTGTGGGTGACATGGGTAAATCCCACCGTATGTTTGCAGCGGTTGACAACCACCAAGCTGATTATCAAGCATCAGTTATTGAGGCAGTAGGTATGATTGTAGAATCTTCCATCTCTATCCTTTTTGATTCTGGAGCTACCAACTCCTTTATACCTACATCGTTAGTGGAATGTTGCAGGCTGGTGGCTTCTAGGTAGGACATTAGGTGGGAGGTCAAATTGGCCTCTGGGGCTACGATGTCAGTTGATACCGTGGTCAGAGATTGTGAGATTTCCTTGGGTCCTTTCATTACTACATGTGATCTTAGGGTGATGCCATTAGGAACCTATGGCATAGTTCTTGGTATGGATTGGCTTGCAGCTCATAGAGCCAAGCTAGATTGCCGTCAAAAGACAATTAGTTGCTTAGATGATCATGGCACACCGGTAGAGATAGTGGGCATACAGAAGCCCACGACTGCTAGAACAATATCCGCTCAGCAACTTAAGCATTGCATGCGGAAGAGTTGTCAGTTGTTTGCTATCACAGTCAGTGATAGATCAGAGGAGGTACCTGAGACTTCATTAGATGATCATCCCATTCTAAGAGAATTTGTAGATGTCTTTCCACCAGAATTACCTGGTATGCCTCCATGGAGAGAAGTTGATTTCCACATTGATTTAGTACCAGGGGCAGAACCTATATCTCGTGCACCATATAGAATGACTACACATGAGCTTACAGAGATTAAACTGCAGCTAGAAGAACTATTAGAGAAGGGACACATTTGACCTAGCGTTTCACCATGGGGCACACCGATTATCTTCATAAAGAAGAAGGATGGATCTCTTTAGTTATGCATGGACTACAGGCAGTTGAACAAAGTTACGGTGAGGAACCGATATCCTTTGCCAAGGATAGATGATCTCTTTGATCAAATGCAAGGAGCTAGAGTGTTTTCAAAGATTGATCTTAAATCTGGGTATCATCAATTGAGAATTACAGAGGCAGATATTCACAAAACTATTTTTCGAACCAGATATGGTCATTATGAATTTACAGTGGTACCTTTCAGGTTAATGAATGCCCCTGCAGTGTTCATGAGTCTTATGAATGGGGTGTTCTATGCTTACCTAGATCGGTTCGTGATCATTTTTCTAGATGACATTTTGATCTATTCATGGACCAAGGAAGAACATGTGGGTCATTTGCATCAGGTATTGCAGTGTTTATGTGAGCAGCAGCTTTATGGCAACCTAGCGAAGTGTGACTTCTTCAGGACAGAGGTGCAGTATTTGGGACACATTTTATCAGGTGATGGTATCTCCGTGGATCCATCTAAGATCAAATCAATTTAGGATTGGCCAGTACCCACCAATGTGACAGAAGTAAGGAGCTTTATGGGACTAGCTGGTTAGTACCGTAGGTTTGTCAAAGGCTTCTCTAGGATAACTCATCCTATCACTTCCCTTCAGTGAAAAGGGAAAGGTTTCATCTGGACTGAGCAATGCAAGAAGGTCTTTGGAATCCTTAAGGAATAGCTTACCAGTGCTCCCATATTAGTTGTTCTTGATCCAGTAGAAGATTTTGTTGTTTGCACGAATGCATCTTTAGAAGGATTGGGAGCTATACTTATGCAGGGTGGTAGAGCGATTGCTTATGAATCGTAGAAACTTAAAACACATGAACTAAACTACCCTACCCATGATCTAGAGCTAGCAGCTGTCATTCATGCTCTTGTTCGATGGAGACACTTTCTCTTAGGCTGACATTTTAAGCTCCATTCGGACCATCATAGCTTTTAGTATATCTTCACTCAGCCGAATTTAAATGCCTGCCAATGGCATTGGATGGAGTTCTTATGTGAGTATGACTTTGATGTCTACTACATCAAGGGGAAAGAGAACGTGGTCACCGATGCTTTGAGTCGAAGGCGCCACGAGATCTTGACTCTTACGTTGAAAGTGGATTTGAGAGAACGTATCTTACAGCATCTACCTGAGGACAAGTGGTTCCTTGAAGTGCAGCAGGAAATCCAGAATCAGAGGGTCCTAAAAGGTAAATTCGTGGGTTATTCCCTGGAGTCAGATGGATTACTTAGACATAAGCAATGCATCTATGTACCCCGTGCGGGTGACCTGCGTACAGTGATACTTTCTGAAGCTCATAGGGCACCCTATGCAGCTCATCCTGGAGTGAAGAAGATGCATGTGGATTTGAGGTAGTTATATCATTGGGCAGGAATGAGACGCGACATTGCAGAATATGTTTCTCAATGCCTTGAGTGTCAGAGAGTCACGGCTGAGCATCAGCATCTAGTAGGACTTTTATATCCCCATGAGATACCTGAGTGGAAATGGGACACCATTTCTATGGACTTCATTGTTGGACTACCTATGTCATCTCAACGCCATGATGTCATCATGGTGATAGTTGACAAGTTGACCAAGGTGGCGCATTTCACACTGGTACGCACAACGTACAATGCACCATCAGTGGCGAGGGTGCTTCTAGATCAGGTTGTTAGACTGCATGGAGTACCTCGCCATATTATATCTGATAGAGACTCTGTTTTCACATCTTTATTTTGGAGAGCTCTACATCAGGCGTTGGGCACATAGCTCAACTTTAGTTCCGCTTATCATCCTGAGACTGATGGCCAGACAGAAAGAGTTAATCAGGTGTTAGAGGATATGCTACGTATGCATGTTATGGATCATCAGTCGAAATAGGAGGAGTACCTATATTTGGTTGAGTTTGCCTACAATAATGGGCATCACAGCTCGTTGGGTATGCCTCCTTACCAGGCTTTATACGGCAGACCTTGTAGAATGCCTTTGAGTTGGGATCGGTTAGAGGACCAAGTTTCCATGGGTCTTGAATTACTCCAGGATATGGAACAGCAGATTACTTTGATTAGGCAGAGATTGCAGGAAGCTTAGGATAGACAGAAAACGTATGCAGATGCAAAGAGAATACATCAAAGCTTTTCAGTAGGTGACTGAGTGTTCTTGAGAGTGCGACTGCATAAGAGTCCAATCCGTTACGAAAAAGGCTCTAAACTCGCACCCCGGTTTGTAGGACCTTTTAAGATCCTAGAGAGGATAGGACCTGTAGCCTACCATTTAGCCTTGCCACCTAGCCTATCTCATATCCACAATGTCTTTCATGTTTCAGTTTTATGACGTTATATGTCTGATTTGTCTCACGTGTTGGATTGGAGTGCTCTTTAGGTAGAGGCAGACAGACAACTGGCCTTGGAGCCAATACGCATATTGGCTCGTCGGATGTTGGGCCTTCGAGGTCGAGAGTTGGACTAGGTTAGGGTCCAGTGGGAAATGTACAATGAAGTCACTGCAACATGGGAAGATGCTACGAGACTAAAGACGCTTTACCCTCACCTCTTTGATGACTTCCAGGAGGAAGTGCAATCTTAGGGGGAGAGGATGTGAGGCCTCCTTTTTACACTACTATTCATGAGACTATTTGCAGTGCTTTTGTCATTATGTTATGTTGAGAGACTATTGATTTCTGAATTCTGGATTAGTGAACCTATGTGATTTTAAGAAAATATTTGTGCAATGATAGTAGATGATTGTTTGTAAGAAAAGGATGAATGGATATGGAACTGCATTATGATTTCAGTATGATCTATGGTAGTATGTTTAAGTTATGCATGTATTCAAATTGCTTCGGCTATGATATTTCTATGAGTTATTGACTTCAAATTTGAGTGTGCAGGTATTACTAATGAAACCACATATACAGGAGACCATTCCCATATCCTAAGTTGTTTCCCTTGTGAGCCGATCTAGTTCCATGAGAAACTGAGATCAACCTCTTGTTTTGGAAAAATGTGGTAATGTTGTAATGTGTTATTTTGCATGAGGTTAAGGGAATAAGGGCTTTTATCTGAATTACTTTTATTATGATAAGTGTTATAAGTTGATGTTTTGAATCTTATTTTAACTTTTATTCTTTTCGACCCTTTTCATGTGTTTTATTTGACTCTGGGAGTCTAACTAGGTTTATAAACAACCCTAGGTTGTATCCCTTGGGTTTAGGGACCTTTTTGACTAGGTTAACTTCCTTAGGGTCACCTCAGCTTTGGGGTGAGGTAAAGTGACAAAAATTGGAAGCTTGGGGCACATGGGATGAGTGGAATCCCCACTCATGCCCACTTCCAAGTCATGGAGCACTCCATGATCCCCCTCTTTATGGAGGGCTTGTCTCCATGTGCCTCCTTTTGGTGGGGTTCCCTTTTATGAGGGTGTTGTGTCACCCACTCTATGATATTCTAAGTTTTCTCATTTGTATTTTATTCATCAAGTGGGTTTTAATGGGGAACCTATTGAGTGGGGGTACGTTGTTTTATGACCACTAGGTTAATGGAGGAAGTGGGGGGTTGAGTTGTTTATTCCTACTTGGGAAATTAGTAAAAAAATAGAGAAATTAGTTTTAAAAAGAGGAGGAGGAGGAGAGTGAGGGTTGTTGAATCTGGAAGGAAAAAGGAAGGAGATTTTTGGGAGAAGGAAGGAGAAAGGAGCTCTTCATCAGTTGTCTTCCATAACTAGCTTTAGAAGGTTGGTGTACCAATCTAATCTCTTGTGTTATCTAATGTTGATATGCATGTTTGTATTTTGGTTGTTGAAAGAGTCTTGCAATGTTTTCGTGAGCTTTTCTATTTGTTTATGGGTTTTGTTTGGGTGTAGAGAGAGCTCCTTCTAGTTGGAAGGGAATGCTCATCGTGTTTAGGGAGGGGAGGTGTGACCCTCCTTGAGTGTCATCTTGGTTCTAGTTACATGATATGCTTTGAGGGTAAATTTGGTACTGTGTTTAGCCTTGAGGGCTTATTGGCTTTGAGAGCCTGTTTGGATTTCCTTGGTTACTTGATTCATTAGAAGGCTTGAGGCCTAGTGGAAAAATTATACTATTGGCTTGAGGCCTTGTGATTAATTGTGAAAGGATGGCACCTAGAGGTAGAGATTGTCTACTCCCCTACCCTCCTTGTACTCACCTAAGCTAAGAGTTCGTTATGTGTGTCAACCTTGTAGGTGTGTGGATCATTGCTTGGTTGTTACTCTTTGTTTGTGATGTGGTTAGTCTATCTTACCCTGGATATGAGAATGGTCTCCCTAGCTCGGGGGTGACCCTCTTGCGGGTCAAAGGTAGGGAGGAGAGCTAGATGTTGGTTGTTGTTTTCCCTTGCATTTTTTGCAGGTTACTGTTGGAGCTTGTAGATGGCCTTGGAGAAGTTTTCCCTTGTCCAGAAAAATGTCCTATATTTTTATGTGTAACAAGAAGCTTGATCATCATTATTATTTATGTAAGAATTAAAGAGTGAACATCTCTCTAATTATTGTTGTAAATATTGTTCCCTTAGGAGTGAAGGAAATAGCCTCCCTGATTTTGTTAATAGTTGTGATTTTAACTTGGTTGTTACAAAACATCATTTGTATGTGGGAGAGGAAAGATCTTACCTTCCTTAGAGTGTATTAGAGTTGTGGAACTTTTACAGTAGATGGTCATCTGTTGGTTTATCAAAATGTAAAGTGATGTGAATATTGTTGGTTCGTATCAAGGGTTTACAATTATCTCTTGTTTTATTTAGTGGAAAAGTTAACTTTCCTATATATGCATATCTCCTCATTTCTATATTCCAATTTACACATAAATTCATAGCTTTCTCTATCCTCTATGCACTCTTTACAGATCTCTGGTTGTGTTCTTAGAGTATGGATTTTACTCATCTTACACTCCTGATCATCAACATTTAAGTCCTCCTCTATTATTGGCACTTCCTTGCAGCTCCCATAAATATCATTTGCTTCAAAATTTTGAAATTTAACCAGAAAACCATCATAATAAATCATGCCCTTTCTACAAAATGCTTGATAAAATGACAAATAGAAATTACAAATTTAAATGATTAAATGATCTGATCTGTGATTTAATTGTTGATTCAATTTGTAAGGTTGAAAATAATGTGAAAAGGAATTTTGCCATGAGTTATCATTTCATAAATTAGAATGTATATTTATTATTTTTGCATATAACCATTTACTTTTAAATTTAGTTGTGAAAGTTGGAATTCTGAATTATAAATGCATCGTTGAGAGAAATTATGGGACTAATATATATATATATATATATATATATATATATATATATATATATATATATATATATATATATATATATATTCTTTTATTAAGTTTATTGAGGTTGAATTTGAGAGAGAAAAGGAAAATAGAGTACATATGGGAAAGTATATATATATATATTTATACTATCATTAAATATTAATGGAAATTTAGAAACTGTGTTGAAATGCGACTTGAGGAGGTCGCGGCCTTTCTTTTTACACAGTAAAAAACTAAAGGAATGGCGGTGGGAAGGATTGAACCCTCCCCACACCCCCACGACCCCAACACATCTTGCGGCCTACGCTGCTAAACCCCCATCGACCCGTCTCTCTCTTTGCCGCCGCGGATTGCCTCACATCCCATCCTCTGTGCCATCGAAGTCTCCGCCTCCACCTCGCCACTGGTCTGCGACCACCAGATACTACCGCCCACGGCTCCACCTTCGGCCCCCCCTCCACATTTCGCCATTTCTACACCTTCGTCGCCCCACCTCTGTGGCTTCGGCCCTATCCGCCTCTGGTGCCGCCGCCGCTTCATTCCTCACCTGCAACAAATAACCTCTTTTAACAAAAGAAAACTCAAGGTGTGTTGTTATAACATTAATATATTGAAATAAAATGTTAGTGGAGTTTGTAAATAAATTTATGTAAAGCCATAATATTTATATATACATAAATATTTTGGTAAATAGTGGTGTGACATGGGATAACCACTTAAGGGGTATTTAACTTATTTAGAGACATTAATATATGTATTTAGGATATGAACAATTATTAGTATATGTGGTTAGTGGAGTGTGTTTGCACCCACCTAGATTAAAACAAATAACACTTAAAAAAAAATGTTATTTATTATATTATTACAAAAACAAATTTCTATATTCATAAAAATACATATATATATTTCATTGATTTTAGATTTATATACAAATTTTAGAATAAGAGACAAAGTATGTTAATGTTAGTAAACTTAATGGGGTTTTATTTTAGAAAGAAACATATTTATTTAAAATGGGAGAGACAAAGTAGATTTATAATAGTATAATATAAAGAAACTTAAAGGGATTTTAATGAAGGGATTTTAGTTAAACCCATGATCCATCTATAATTGATTGTAAATTGAGGGGTCATTAGATCGATCGATAGTAGGAACCGTGATTAAAATTTAAGGACAACAAACCAAATGGTAGACTAAGTAAATCAGACAAATTATTAAAATAAGTAGATGGATGAGGGAAGGATAGAAGTAGATCAGTAAGCCAGTATTTGACATAGATCGAGATTAAACTATTAAATGCAAATCCACCTATCCTAGAGAACCTTATATGAAACAAATTAAACTAACCCAAGCGAAGTAAACTATATCAACATGCATATGTGAGTGGAATAAAATGTATCAACACTCTTCTAGACAACTTAAACAGATGCACCGAGCATGCTTGCGCATGCGAGGGAGGCTTTCGGGGTAGTTAGGGAAATTTTTTTGATAGTTTGTTTCATGACTACATGTCATGTGTGGACATAACATGTGTGTTTGCATGTTGTGAATGCATGTGAAATGTGGGCATGACAGAATAGTTTAAGAAAAGAGCCACCTTTTCCACTGGATGATATAGTGGACTTGTTCGATGATGATGTCCTCAATGATGTTTCTACTCATCCTATGGAGACATTGGTAGAAAATACAAAAATGACCCCTCATGGCACTCCCTTGGTTCAAAAGGAAGTCCATCAGGAGGAGGTTGAAATGGAAGAAATAGAAGATAACCCTAACATGGTGGCTCAACAAATTGGATTAACTGACTTGGTTGATCAAGTCACCAGCCCTGTAGCAATAGACCTGGCTTATTAGGGTGATGAAGACCAAGGAAAAGGCAAAGATGCACCTCTAGAGCAAGAGAAACTAGAAGTTAATGTACTTAAGGAGGATGACAAAGAGATGCCTGATAAGGGTGATGATCAAAATGAAGAACCAGCACCTGAAAAAGAAACAAATGAAAAGGAAATGGGTAAAACCCAAGACCTTGGAGAAGGGGAAATATCAAAAGATAAAGAATAGAGTCTTGAACAAGGTGATCAGCAAAAGGAAATATAGAATGTGAACAAGACTGATCAGGGTGATCACCCGGATAAAGCAGATCAAAATGCCCAAAATCCTCATGAGGATCAAGTGCAATAGAATGTGCAGGAGGAAAATGTAAATGCATCACAAGAAGCTCCTACACAACAGAGATCCCTCATGAGAAAATGCATGAGGAAGAATAGAGAAAAGAAACCTCCCCACCAAGGGTAGAGCAGAATGTAGAATATCAGGATGCTCACCTTGAGTAAACTGACCAACAAGGACCCACTAGTGATATATGATATTGGTTATAGCATGAAATAAACCCACTCCAGGACACTGATGTGCCTAAGTTTGATGTTGCTACACTATTTTCAATAGAAATGATCAATCCTAAGACGAAGGATAGACCCACATCCGCCATTAGGAGAGATCCTATAATAGGTATGAGGACAGCTTAGGTAGCTCTACCAATAGCAGATAAGGCCAAAGGAGAAATAAATATTGATGAATTTCAAATAACTAATGTTGATCTAGGCTTTGCTATTGAGGAGCAGGAGGGCCAAGAGGCCAAAGATATTATTGACTCCTTGATGAAAAGTGTGAAAAAGGAGAAGGACAAGAATAAAATGCACAAGGAGCACATTACTCAATTGTGTACATTTATAAAAGGGTAAATGACGTAGAGCGGGCAGCAGAATTTGGTGGAACCAGTCTAAAAATGTGACTGTGACTATAGTTGAGTCACTGTACTCCTGCACTTAATATTTTATTGTGTCAAATGCTATTGGATCTCATGGTGGACTATCGAAACTGTGACTACCTCTGAAATGTTGAACTATCAGCTCGCTGCACCTTCGAGCCTTGGTGAGTCATTGAACCGTTGAACCAGTGCCCGTCATTGAACCCACCGGCTTGTTGAACCATTGAACCATTGAACCGGTTCAATGGGTGGTTCAACGATCATTAAAAATCTTCGTAATCTTCATCATTCCGCTGGGCCTCCGAACCGACACATAGTTGAACCGTTGAACCCTTTGAAACATTGACCCAATTCAAAGGTTCAACCAAAGGCTTCTTTTACTTTCACTGCCGATAGACTGTCACTGTATGAACTGTCAAACCTTTGGACCGTTGAACCAGTTCAAAGATTCGACCAAAAGGTTTTCTCTGCCAAACTTATCATGCCGATCACTTAGCTTCAAACACAGTTGAAGTAGTGAACTCTCAAACTTTCAAAATTGGTTCAAATAAAAGACTTCAGGCCGATTTAAGTTATCAGCAAAACCTGATATCCTTCGCCCGATAACAAATTTCACACCGATACTATGCGCTGTCTCTGTTAAACTTCCACAGATTTTAATCTTTCATATCCTAGCACATGAGGATGCTAGGATTCACCATAGCATGACGTCGATCGATCTATAACTGTAAAACTCACATAAACAGAAAATGTAAAAACAACATTCCACCAATTACAAAGTAATCAACTGGTGGAATGGAGTAAAGAACCCATCTCAGCTGCAAACCAGAAGATCAACTACAATAGTAAATTAAGCACCCAAAAAACAACACAAACAGGATCTCTTATTTGCTTTCAGGAATGAAGTACAAATATCTGATTTCACAACTTTAGAACTTCTCTGCTTCCTACAATAATTTCAATCTATCTCCCCAATCGATCTAAGCTAAGCTATTTATCTACTTGCCAACAGTAGTATTGACATGACTCCCAGCGGCTAGGAGACACTTCCAAGTGGCTGGGAGAGATAACCAACTAACAAACTCTTAACAAACTAACAACCTTATCATGACAGCTCGATAAGGGTCCTAGGGAATTACAAACAAAAACTAAATTACAAACACCAATGACAAGTCTGGTCAAATAGACCTTATTACATTAAATATAGAAAATGCATAAGACTCTAGTCTTCTTGGGGTGCTCCTGCACCATATTCCCTGAGAAAAGAAATTTCAAGTCCACTTGAGATGAGAGTTTGAAGATCTGCACCCTATTTGATGATCTACTCTTCAGTCATCCAAACTGCCTCTGAATTAGGTTTCCCTTGCCAAGCCACCAAGTATTCCATATACTCTTTGTTCCTGGTCTTCTTTGCCACTCTTGAGTCTAAAATCTTCTTCAATTTTAGTGGATCATGTTTTGGAATATCATCCTCTATTGTACCCTGTAATGGTTCATGTTCTATATCTACATTATGTTTGTATGGAGTCAAATCACATACATTGAAAATAGGTGACAATCCAAGATCAGAAGGAAGTTCGATTTCATAAGCATTCTGTCCACATTTCTTCAAAATTTGACATGGTCCAATCTTCCTCTGCATTAGTTTGGTATGTTTTCCTTTGGGAAGTCTTTCCTTTTTAAGATTAACCCATACCAAATCTCCAACATCAAACTATACATCTCTCTTCTTTTTATTAGCATATTCTTTATACTTTAGTGTAGTTTGCTGGAGGTGAGTCTTGACCTGATCATGCACCTCTTTGATTGCTGCTACAAAAGCTTCTCCATCTGCACTAACAGACTCTCCTACAGGTATATCTCTTAACTCCAAAATTCCTCTGGGATGAATTCCATATACTACCTGAAAAGGTGATTTTCCTATACTTCTATTGATGGTATCATTATAAGAAAATTCTTCCTGTGACAGGATGTTATCCCATTTCTCTCCATGCTGCCTTGTTAGACATCTAAGCAGATTTACCAATGACTAATTGACCACTTCAATCTGTCCATCTGTTTGAGGGTGATAAGCTGATGAGAAAGACAAATTGGATCCAAGCTTCTTCCAAAGAGTACTCCAAAAATGACCAATAAACTTCACATCTCTATCTGACACTATGCTCAATGGCAATCCATGTATTCTCACTATTTCCTTGAAAAACAAATCTGCAACATATGAAGCATCACAAGTGGTTTTACATGGCAAGAAATGTGCCATTTACTGAATCTGTCAACTACAACAAAGACACTATCATATCCCTTCCTTGTTCTAGGTAAACCCAACACAAAATCCATGCTTATGCTTTCCCATGGTCTAGAAGGAATGGGCAATGGCTGATATAAACCTACATTAGTGGATCTTCCTTTTGCCTTCTGACAGATCACACATGTCTCCACAAATTTTCTGATATCTGATTGTAGCTTTGGCCAAAAGTAATGCCTCTTCACAAGATCCAAAGTCTTATCTAGACCAAAATGTCCTGCCATGGCCCCACAATGCTTCTCCCTAATAATATTTAGCCTCATAGAACACCGTGGAATGCACAATTGCCCACCTTTAAACAACAATCCATCTTGTATCAGAAATTTAGAGTATTCAACATGATATTTGTCTCCAAAAGAAGTGCATACTTTGTAGATTTCTCCAAATTCTTCATCATCATAATACATAGTCTTTAAGGAATCAATGCCAACACTTTCCAACTGAATCTAATTTATGGTTAGAACCCTCCTGCTCAAAGCATCTGCTACCTTGTTCTTGACTCCTTTCTTGTGCTTGAGTGTGAAGGTGAAAGCTTGCAAAGTTTCCACCCATTTCATGTGTCTATGGTTCAGCTTCTCTTGACTGTTAATGAAACTAAGGGCCTGCTTATCTGTAAATACTATGAATTCTTTTGGCATTAAGTAATGCCTCCACTTCTTGAGTGATTGGACTAGAGCATACATCTCCAAATCATAGGATGAATATCTGTTCTTAGCATCATTTAATTTCTCACTGAAAAATGCAATAGGCCTCCCTTCTTGACTGAGTACTACTCCAATTGCCATGTGACTTGCATCACATTCAACCTGAAAAATCTTGTTAAAATCAGGAAGTGCAAGGACTGGCTGTTGTGCCACTTTCTTCTTTAATGTTTCAAATGAATCATCTGCTTCCTTTGTCCAAGTAAATCTGCACTTCTGTCCTCCTTTTATGGTATCAAGCATGGGTGCACAGACATGGCTAAACCCTCTTATAAACTTCCTATAGAAGGTTGCTAACCCATGGAAACTCCTGACATCATTCATGGTTTGAGGAGTTGGCCAAGACAATATGGTACTTACCTTCTCTTGATCCATTTGCAGTTTTCCATGTGAGATGACAAAACCCAAGTAGATGATCTCCTCCTGCATAAACAAACACTTCTCCAAGTTTATCATTAATTGTTCTTCATGTAACCTTTTGAGGACCAAGTCTATATGTCTGAGATGCTCTTCCCTTGTATTACTAAAAATCAGAATGTCATCTAGATATACTATGACAAACTTGCCTATGAATTCTCTCAAGACCTCATTCATTAGTCTCATAAAAGCACTGGGGGCATTGGACAAACCAAAAGGCATGACCTTCCACTCATACAACCCCTCATTTGTTTTAAATGTTGTTTTCCACTCATCTCCTGACCTAATCTTGATCTGATGATAACCACTCTTCAAATCTATTTTTGTGAAATACTTAGCACCTCCTAAACAATCAAGCAAATCTTCTATCCTATGTATTGGGAACCTATACTTGATTGTGATCTTGTTAATAGCCCTTGAATCAGTGTAAAGCCTCCAAGTGCCTTCCTTCTTTGGTGCTAGTACAGCTGGTACTGCACATGGACTTAAACTCTTGCCAATTAGGCCTGTGTCCAACAATTCTTCAATCTATCTTGCTACTTCTGCATTCTGTTCTAGGGTAACCTTGTATGCTGCTTTGTTTGGAAGTGTAGATCCTAGGATCAGATCTATGCAATGGCTGATATCCCTTACAGGTGGTAGGGATCTTGGCATTTCATCAAAGATGATGCCTTTGTATTTATCCAACAACTCTTGGATAGCAGGATCTATGAACCTCTGTCGCTTCTCTCCCTTGATTTCTTGCTGCTATTCTTTATTTACTTTTAGGCATGGAATTAGGGCATATGCAACTGTACCCTCTTCTACTATTTCTTTCATAAGCTCTTTACCTTCTACCAGCATTACCTTGGCTTCTTTCCCCTTTGACCCTACCTCCTTCTCCATCAATGGTAGTAACTATATCACCTTACCATCCTTGGTGATTGAATATGTATTTCTAAATCCATCATGTTGTGCTCCTAAATCATATTGCCATGGTCTGCCAAATAGGAGATGACAAGCATCCATCTAAGCTATGTCAAACAATAATCTGTCCTTATATGTTCCAATTTGAAATTCTACCCAAGCCTGCTCTTCTACAACTATTTGCTAACCTTGAGTGAGCCATGAAATCTTATATGGGTAAGGATGTGGCATCCTTCTAAGCTTCAGCTTTTCTACCATTTCAGTAGACACAAAATTTTTAGTAGATCCAAAGTCAATCAAAACTCTACATACCTTTCCTCCTGCCTTGCAAGTAGTTTTGAAAAGAGATTTTCTTTGTGGGGGTTCCCTGTTAGGCACCTTCATGGTGGTCATTGCTCTTCTAATCATTAAAGATTCTCCTGTCTTAGGATATCCATAACTATCAGGTGCTCTTACACTTTGACCAGTATTTGAGCTTTTCACACTTTGACAGTCAGATTCTTGTATCAGATTTGTTCTTCTTTCTCCTGTTGAACTCTATGCTTTTTCTAGACATCTAATAGCTATATGACCTTCTTGATTGCAATTGTAACATCTGATAGATCCTCTTCCCAAAGATTTTCCTTTGAATGGCGCTCTTCTGCCCCTAAAGTTTCCTTGCTGATTCTAGTTTCCTCTTTGAGTTTGACTGTTATCTCCTTTTCTATTTTCCTGATTGGTTTCTCCGTGATATCCAAATCCATTGCCTCTGCCTCTAAAAGGACTTCTTCCACCTCTTTGCTATCTTCCTCTTCCTCTGCTGTTCTACTCTTGCCTTCTCTTTAACTTCTCTTCTACCTTGAGTGCCAATTGGTAGCACTTCTAAACTGTATCTGGACTATGCAGATTTAAATCTTCTTGGATGGCAAGTCTCAACCCATTGAGATACCTTGCTACCCTCTCTTCCTCATTTTCCTTTACCTTTGTTTTGACACATAGTTTTATGAATTCTTCAGTGTATGAACTGACATCTAACTCTTTATGTTTCATATTTTGTCTCCTTTTATGTAATTGGATATTGTAATCCAATGGAACATAGGCTTCCTTCACTAAAGCCACCATTTTCTTCCAAGTAGCAACTCTATTTTTACCTTCTTTCACCCTGTCATCTTGGATAAAATTCCACCAAGTCAATGTAGCCTCTTTCATTTTGGACTATGCCATCTTTACCTTTTGATGCTTTGGTATTTCTTCTATTTCAAAGAAATTATTCAAGGAGTCTATCCACTCCATCACTAAATTAGGATCCATCTTTCCTGTAAACACTGGTAAATCTAGTTTCACATCCATGGTCCTCCTCTCCATGGATTTGAGGGCATTCAATAAGGGTCTCTGGTATGCAGGGACATCTACTTCTTCCCACTTAGGGATTTCCTCTTCATCCCTATCATCTTCTTTACTAGAACCTACTCTGTCCCTCAATTTCTCCAACTCATCTTTCAAAGCCTGATTCTGAGCTTTCACTACTTTGCTCTCTACAATCTGCTTCTTTACCAGGATAGCCAACTTAGTGTTGGTCATCCTTGCTGGGAACTCTGATGTTCCCTCTCCATCTAACAGTCTGTCTTCTTATCTTCTCAGAAGATACTCCTTCGCTTTGATACCACTATGACGCAGAGAGGGCAGCAGAATTTGGTGGAACCAGTCTAAAAATGTGACTGTGACTATAGTTGAGTCACTGTACTCCTGCACTTAATATTTTATTGTGTCAAATGCTATCAGCTCTCATGGTGGACTATCAAAACTGTGACTACCTCTGAATTGTTAAACTATTGGCTCACTGCACCTTCGAGCCTTGGTGAGTCATTGAACCGCTAAACCAACGCCTGTCGTTGAACCCACCGGCTCGTTGAA
Organism: Cunninghamia lanceolata; assembly: GCA_027924645.1. Taxonomy (NCBI): domain Eukaryota; kingdom Viridiplantae; phylum Streptophyta; class Pinopsida; order Cupressales; family Cupressaceae; genus Cunninghamia; species Cunninghamia lanceolata. The sequence goes on from BSBN01000458.1 coordinate 7,101,994, forward strand.
CCATTAAACCGTTGAACCAGTTCAATGGGTGGTTCAACAATCATTAACAATCTTCATAATCTTTGTCACTCCGTTGGGCCTCCGAACTGACACACGATTGAACTATTGAACCCTTTGAACCATTGACCTGGTTCAAAGGTTCAACCAAAGGCTTCTTTTCCTTTCACTGCCGATAAACTGTCACTGTATGAACCGTCAAACCTTTGGACTGTTGAACCAGTTCAAAGATTTGACCAAAAGGTTTTCTCCGCCAAACTTATCATGCCAATCACTAGCTTCAAACACCATTGAAATAGTGAACTCTCAAACTTTCAAAATAGGTTCAAACAAAAGACTTTGGCCTAATTTAAGTTATCAGCAAAACCTGATATCCTTTGCCTGATAATGAATTTCACACCGATATTGTGCACTGTCTTTGTTAAACTTCCACATATTTTAATCTTTCATATCCTAGCACATGAGGATGCTAGGATTCACCACAACATGACGTTGATCGATCCTATAACTGCAAAACTCACATAAATAGAAAATGCAAAAACAAAATCTAAGCTAATATGTATAGCCATTCCACCGATTACGAAGTAATCAATCGGTGGAATGGATTAAAGAACCCATCTTGGCTGCAAACTAGAAGATCGACTACAACAGTAAATTAAGCACCTAAAAAACAACACAAATAGGATCTTTTATTTGCTTTTAGGAATGAAGTACAAATTTATGATTTCACAACTTTAGAACTTCTCTGCTTCCTACAACAATCTCAATCTATCTCCCCAATCGATCTGAGCTGAGCTATTTATCTACTTGCCAACAGTAGTACTGACATGACTCCCAACGGCTGGGAGACACTTCCAAGTAGCTGGGAGAGATAACCAACTAACAAACTCTTAACAAACTAACAACCTTATCATGACAGCTCGAGAAGGGTCCTAGGGAATTACAAATAGAAACTGAATTACAAACACTAATGACAAGTCTAGTCAAACAGACCTTATTACATTAAATATAGAAAATGCATAAGACTCTAGTCTTCTTGGGGTGCTCCTACACCAGTTAATTGACCCTAACCACATGCCAGTAAACACAGCCACTCCTTTGACCATTATATCTCAGGAGGAGGTCACAAGCCTAGACATCATGAAGCACAAGGCTCATGTGGTAGACAATTGGTTTGTTCATTTCATGTCTAAAGCAGAGAAGGTGATAAGAACCTCCCTCTCCAAACTTGCTTAGCACATTAAGGAGCAAAGTAGATAAAATTCAAAAGAAGGTTTCCTGGATATCCATCAAAGTAGACAAGCATATGGATGCCCTGGTTGAGATGAGGTACATAGACATGAAGGTGCTCATATATAATTAGGTATTTGACAACAATACAGTACAATTATTAGGAATATGGTATGAGGAAACTAGGTTCGAGAGTGATATCCCAAAAAGATGTAATGCCAAGCTAAGGGACATCAGTGTTAAATTATGTCAACTCATGGCTGAGGAAGCAAATACCTTGGAAGCTCTAGAAGGTAATGTAGAAGGAAAGATGGAAAATCAAGATGCTGATTTTACAATTCAAGCCTTTCAGAATAATTTCAAATAGGCAACAGATGACCCTCTTCACCATATGACAAAGGATGTAGTCAACAAGGCTATGAGGATGAAGGCCAAGGTAGAAGCATATTATGAGACCTTGAATAGCAAAAAGAGTAAATGGACTACTCTACAGACACAATTCCATTCCCAAGAGCATGCTACAATAAGAGCTAGAGTCCAAGATGGGGGAGAGATTGAAAGAATAATGCAGGCATATGAACCCATAAGGGAGACTATCATCATACATGTAGGAGATGGCCCTCACACTGATGAGGATGATGAGGATGATGAAGATGATAAAGAAGATAAAGAAGATGAAGAAGAAGAGAATGAGTAAGGATGCATGATGATAGGGTCATATGCATAATAAGACCAAAGTGATCGAGTCCCACCAGATGGTTGCCAGCTGGCAACCTGTGCCACATTTTGATATCTGTTGACCAAGTCAAAAGGGATATAGACCATTGATTTAGATAGACAATCTTGATCGTTGGATCAATGTAATTGCCTCCTCTCTTTGTCCTATAAAAGGAGATGGAGTGCACATTGTATATTCATTCGAAACTTAATTGAACTTAGATTGCTGAAGTTTCTTAGGACTAATTTCAAAGATGATTGTAGATGTACATGTCTTTTGCATACTTAATGAAAGTGAAGAGCTAGATTACACATAATTGTATACTTTGAGTAATTTGTAGATGAATTCTTGGCTTGTGCTTTGATTTGCTGCATCCCTTATAGTGTAATTCATGTTGCACATGTTGTCTTCATCTCTTTTCCATCAAAGTTTGCATCAACCATACTTAGCTGTGGAACACCCTGGTGAACCTATGGTTTGGTTTTCTTCCTTTCATGATAGTATCTAGAGTGTATGTGCACCAATAGCTAAAGATTCATTCAATTTAGTTAAAATTAGAAAGCATTTCACATAATTTTTTAAATTTCATTCAAATCACTATCACAATTGCAAATACACAGACAATCTTAAGCAAATGCATAGAAATATGCAGATATCCTAAAAAAATTGAATATCCTTAGCATATTTGAGTTAATCTGTAGGCATAATTGAAAATCTCATGAAAATACATATAAATGATAACAGTAATCATGCAAATATCAGCTTAAATGCACACTATTTAGATAACATCATAATGCAGAAGTGAAAATTAGTCAGAAATAGTTGATGTTCAGAAGAATTGATCAAACTTAGAAAATATCATCATCATCTATTGAATGCAATAGAAATAACCTTGTTTGTGAAGTAATTTATAGGAAGCAGGTGTAAGACCAGTTGTTCAGACATTAATTCTTGATAGTAGAACAATGTAAGACCCCTTGGATGGAAAACAACATATCACATCAACCTCTGAGTAACATCAGACGATCATGACCTGATCAATAGAGACTTGGAGTCATCAATTTATCCTAAATTGATCATATTTTTTAAGATATAAAGGTTTGTTGTGTGAACTTTTATTCATGTTTGTTATGACTAACATCACCACCAACAATTCGTAAGTAAACTGGCCCTTTCCTAAGTGTACACTGACTTGACCAATGTGTTTTTATGGAAAAAATCAATCAAAGGTGTGGATTAGAAGGTGTGAGCCCACAAATAATACTGAGTGGGCACAAAGATCTCAATTGATGGCTTATGTTCAAACTGAATTTTAATCATAACAGATATTTGTGCTTCTTAAGATTGATGGGCAGACCCTCTAACTGCCTTGCAATAGAATTCTAACCAGTGCAAAGGGCCAATGAAATTAATAACTCACACTATTTGATAGATGGGGATGTGATATTTGGTTTGATGTGACCTACAGTGATATACCTATTCACCTATGTGTAGATTGTAAAAAATAGAGGAAAGTTTTTGGGATAACAATGTGCAGGGTGCGTAAAGGGCTTTGTATGATGTTTGAGGGGGAAAGTGTTGGTGATCCAAAGGATAAGTGAGCTTTGATTTGTGCTTATACTATCATTGTATTTGAAGAGGCCTGCATCTGAATGTTGTATTACTTATAGACACAAGGAGATGTAAGTGAAATTGTCTCAGCATATTATAGATGTTTGTATGATTCAATTTGTAGATAAAGATGAAGTGGTTTGTAGAAGGATTGACATGTTTTGTAGGGGATATTGAAGCTCTCTTTGTTATATAGTCATTGTCAACTGAACTTGTATATGTTTTGATGAAGATTAAGTCATTTGGTGTGTTGTAGTGAATCAGGGTAATCCCCTGAATTGATTTTCTTCTTTCTTATGTTATTGGATTTTCCAGTGAGGCACTCTAATATGTCAGTGAGGCATTTTGTGTAGCTAGCGAGGCTTTGCCAGTGAGGCATGTTATTTAGCCAGTGAGGTATGGTTTTGATTAATCCAGTGAGGCATTTTTTGAGTGGTTTTTCATCCCTATGAGGGTTTTCCACTCATCACAACATGTGCTATGGTTCATGTTTGTCTCTATGTGTTTGTGTGCCCTAATGCTTTATGGTTGATCAAGGTCTTGTACACTCTAGTCATAATTATACTTGTATGATTCTTTGGTGTCTATCTCATTTTCTATTGTGTTAAAAGGTGTAAAAAGTTGTTAAGGTTTCTAGACCACTGATTCACCCGCCCCCTCTCAATGGTCCTATACTCCAACAAGTGGTATTAGAGCATAGGTTCCCTGTAGAAGTCTAACAGGCTTGGGTAGGTCCTGATAGTGAAGTACTATGGGAAAGTGTAAAAGAAATAGACAAAAGAAAGATGCCAAGAAAAAGGTTGTAAAACAAGCCCCAGTCAAGTCAAGAAATGAGTTGTTGCATGAGTCACCCCTAAATGTTGATACAAAGTGTTATAAAGAGAATGGTTCTACAATTGAGATTTTTGGAAAAAAAGGAAGACTTCATTGTGAGTGTAAGTGGATAAAAACTTGATGAAAGAGAAGATGATTTTGTTGTTGAGATTGATGAAGAAGAAGGAGACCTCTTTGTGGGTGAAGTTGGCTATGAACAGGAGTATGATGAACAAGAGTGTGAGGTTGATTTAGAAGGAGAACTCTTGTGTGCTCTAGATACAATCAAGCAACTCAGAAGAGAGAATAAGAGACCAGAAGACCAACTTCAACAAGAAAAAGATTCCAAGGACAAGGTATGTTCAGATTTTTCAAAAGTTACTTTAGATCTTGAAGAGTCTAACAAACTGATTATTAGCCTAAAGACAGAGATAGAAGAAGTAAAAAGGGTAGTTGATTTTACAAAATCTGATCTAGAAGTCAAAACTAATGAATGCCTAAGATTAGAGTTAGACATAGTTTCTTTGAGAAAGGAATTGGAAAGCATCTTCTAAGAATCTGTAGTTTGAAAAAGTATTGAATGCTTAAATGACATCTTAAGCAAACAAAAGCATCATAAGGACACTACAGGCCTAGGGTATGAAGAAGGGTAGACTTCTAAAGTCAGAAATACACCAAGGAAGAAGATAGATTTGGGTCATCATGCTGGTTCACCTGAAGAGAAAACAAAAAATAAAGTTGTTGATGTTGGGACAAGTAGAACCTCAAGACCTCCACCTATTATGCAATACCTTCAATAAGGTACAACTACTCTCAGTTTCATGGTTATTGCTATTCATGCCATGTTTATGGTCATAGAGCTAGAGATTGTAGAACTCATTCAAGAAATGGTTTTGGATGGGATAAGAATCCTTATGAATGGTCAAATAGAAGAAACATCATTCTATGTTATAAATGTAACTGTCTAGGTCATACTGCAAAGTTTTGTAGTACACAACCAAGAAGTGATGTTTTTGGATTCTCAAGATGATATAATTCTTGTACTCCTCATGTTGATTACAAGGTCAAATGTTTTAGATGCAATTAGTTTGGACATAAAGCACTATTTTGTAAGAGTAATTTTGTGCATGTTGCACAAGAGACTTCTATGAGTTCATCAAAGGAAGCATGAGGACTAGGGGAGGTGTTTTTAGGTTTATCATTCAAACCCCATAGACATCAACCAAGAGGCTAAAAAGATATACTTGGTTTTGTAGTGCTGCACATTTATATTCAAAATTCAAAATACGAAGTGTCTTATAATATGTTTGATCAACTTTGTTCATGGACATAGATAGGAAAATACCAATGAGTAAGGTTTAGAACAGTTAGGTACAATGTTTGTATATGAATGGGTTAGTTCATCTATAGTGTGTGAATAAGAAGCTTAAAAAGATTGTAATAATTAAGTGTTGTAAGTTTTTCAAGCATCATAAACATAGTATAGAGGGACATGATCACCAATGATAGAGAATAAGACATCATGTTATAAATGCAAGTGCAAGAGAGGTATATGATGTTTTTAAGAAATCCTCTGCAATGTTGTCTAGTTTTGTTGGTTGTGTCAAGATTCTAGGTGGCAATATCATAGTTTGAAAGATTCTACAATAGTCTTAGAGTACCTTCTATGGATGATTGTGTTGAGTTTTCTTGAACCATTTCAGAGTGCAACATTATCAAGGTATCATAAGATATATTTATTTTTGACAAGAGATTTTGTAATTCATTGAGGAATATAGAGGATAGCTTGGATATGTCCATACTTAAGACAATGAGTATTTTGACAATAGCAAAGTAGTGAAAATAGGTTTAGGGGATAGTGGAAATGACCAGTGATTAGTGACAATATCATCATGCCTTCTCAATATACTTTTGTGCATCATTATGAAATTACTTTATAGTGCTTGCCATAATCTGAGATTATCTTGCAAATTAGGTCTGTTACAGTCAGGATACTGTAGTAATCAGTGATGATCTCTTAGTTGATATGACATACTATTGAAATTTTTAGTATACAAGATAATATACAGGGCTATACAATTTCTCTTGCACTTGTTACTATGTATAGTACTATTTTTCATATGAGGCAGGACAATAGAGTAGTATGACAAGAAGGGTACAGTTAATGGCAGATGTATAAGACACCAAATAGGGGAGTACAGAACAAACTGTATGGAAACTAGTATAGATATTTTACATGATAAGAGAGAAAGAAATATTTCAATTAAATCATAGTCATAGGTGTCTTACAATGCAAAGTCAAAATGGAATAAGAACATTATATTTTTCTTTGCATGTGTAAAGTTTTAATACAGGCTATTCACAGTATAATAAGGATGCTTAGACAATGATCCAATGATCAAATGATCAGGTTAATTAGGTACATTAATCTTATCCTTCCATGTCAGATAATGTACTCTTCTGATAAGGAATGTGTCAATGTTAGCTAGGTGGAAAACTGCTGATGCAAAGTGTACTCAGTCTTGGAGCATATTGCATTATGAAGTATTGATGAAGTTGCCTAACATACAGTAAGTAGCAAGTAGCATGTCATGTTATATTAGTTTAACTGTAGGCCTTAGAGTATACCTTTTGCAATATTGTCAACTGATATCACAAGAGGGCAATGCTATCTTGATGGCATGGTGTTATAGATTAGATGATTATGATCATTAATTGTTGTAGAGTTAGATCATCACTATCATTGTATATTAATTAATGCATGCAGAGTTTTTTAGCATAGTTGTACAAGTTGTCATTGATTGCAGAGGATCACATTTTCAAGGGGAGTAATGTCAAGTGCGCAAATTGTAGTTGCTGAGTGATATCACAGTGACCAAGTATGATAAAGCATGGTTTGCAATATGGCATGGTATTGACATTGATGTCAACTAGTGGATCAAATGGAGATTCAATTGATGGAGGTTGATGACATTTAAGGCATGAATGTTATGACAAGTTCAATTGATTAGCAATTGAGGCAATACACCATTGAAGACAGTAAGTAGTTGGTTGTGAAGGACCTTGTCAAAGGTGGGTAAGAATTCAAGATGTGAAAGTCTGACAAAGTTCAAGTATCAAGGTTTCAATCATGTCTGATCCAGAATAGCAAAACTATCATAGTACATATATCAAGATTTTAAGTACATTATTTAGCCTTGTCTTAATGACATGGAAGTTAGGATCAACATTTATCTAGGGTCTGACATCTTACATAGTGTTGGAGATTAAATCAAGGCAATCATGGTGTGCAAGTCATATCTTGATATGAAAGGAAGAGCCAACATTGTGATTTGCATTAAGGAATCACAACTTTACTATCTTGAAATAGTCAGTATGTAAATGAGTTGGTTGTTTGCATATTAGGGTTTGTCAATGTACAATGAATCCAATGTATGGATTATGGACAATAGGGAAGCAATTGCTATTGCAAGGTATGCCAAAAGGAGATGACAGATAGGGGGAGCCTTGGTGCAGATTGTGTTAAGTTCCTCACACCCTTTGTCATTGATGTCAAAGGGGGAGTGGGAGAGTGAAGAAGAGTTTTTTTTTGCCATCAATGACAAAGGGGGAGATTAATGGAAGTTTGTCATTGATGTCAAAAGGTTGGGATCAGGTTTGTCATTATTATTGTGTTGGTATACAAGATCTTGCCATTGATACTAGCACTTGTTGGTATTGAAAAGAACATATTGAGTTTGTATATAGGATCATCAGATTGGCACTAGTTTACATTCAGTAACTTCTATGATCACATTATCATTTAGTGATTCAGTGACTTTAGTGATTTAGTATAGTTATGTCATACATATATCTATCTTGAAAATCATATTATTTGAGTGTTATCACATTGTTTTAGGACTTGTGTTTGGAAATCTCCATCATTGGTTAGAGATAAAGGTCAAATTGTCCTTATACATCAGTAGAAGTGTTTGAAATCCCCATGTTTAATCATATGGAGTCCATGTTCAATCAATGCAGTGGCAAAAGTGGTTGTTGTTCATGAGTTCCCTTTGTTGTTGTTAGTGCTTTCATTGTCAGTGTCTTCATTAAGAACTCATGGTGCTTCTAGTTATGTTGTCATCTTGTTAGTGTTCAAGTTGGTGTTTGGTGTTGATATCTTGTCATGTAGCTTGGTCCAAGAGTTGTATTGACTTGTTCATCTAGAATTGAAGTTGAGGTGTCTTAGAGTGTCTTGTTGATCCCAAGTTGAAGGTGATGATCTTACTTAAGGAGTTCACATGGTGCCTTGTGTGACTTGATCATATTATACTCCATTGTTTAATGTTGAAGGTCATGCTTTTCCATGACTTCTTGCTCTTTTGTGCCCCATATTTTCAGTATCTTATGTTTAATGTGTTTCTCCTATCTAGGGTTCTAAATATAAAAATGTCCTATGAAACCTAAAAGAAAACACAAAACCCTAGAGTCTTAGAAACCCTTCCTAAGCCATCACCGAACTTATTTACTTTTTTTTTAAGCTTGTTGATCGGTAATTATAGGTCATAACTTAAAGTTTACCTAGTGAAGGGTATAACATTCGTAAGTAAACTGACCCTTTCCTAAGTGTACACTAACTTGACCAATGTGTTTTTAAAGCAATAGGTGGCAAAAATCAATCAAAGGTGTGAGCTAGAGGATTATGTAATCAATGATCCTCATTAAATACTAAGTGGGTGCAAAGATCTCAATCGATGGCTTATGTTCAAACTAAATTCAAATCATAACAGATATTTGTGCTTCTTAAGATTGACGGGCAGACCCTCTAACTTCCTTGCAATAGAATTCTAACTGGTCCAAAGGGCCAGTGAAATTGATAACTCACACTATTTGATAGATAGGGATGTGAGATTTGGTTAGATGTGACCTAAAGTGATATACCTATTCACCTATGTGTAGATTGTCAAAAATAGAGGAAACTTTTTCTATTAACAATGTGTAGGATGCATAAAGGGCTTGTATGATGTTTGAGGGGGAAAGTGTTGGTGACCTAAAGGATAAGTGAGCTCTGATTTGTGCTTATACTATCATTGTATTTGAAGAGGCCTGTATCTGAATGTTGTATTTCTTATAGACACAAGGAGATGTAAGTGAAATTGTCTCAGCATATTATAGATGTTTTTATGATTCAATTTGCAGATAAAGATGAAGTGGTTTGCAAAAGGATAGACATGTGTTATAGGGGATATTAAAGCTCCCTTTTTTATGTAGTCTTTGTCAAGTGAACTTGTATATGTGTTGATGAAGATTAAGTCATTTGGTGTGTTGTAGTGAATCAGGGTAATTCCCCAAATAGATTTTCTTCTTTCTTATGTTATTGGATTTGCCAGTGAGGCATTTTGTGTAGCTAGTGAGGCATGTTGTGTAGCCAGTGAGGCTTTACCAGTGAGGTATGGTTTTGATTAAGCTAGCAAGGCATTTTTTGAGTGGTTTCTCATCCCTATGAGGGTTTTCCACTCATCACAACATGTGTTATGGTTCATGTTTGTCTCTATGTGTTTGTGTGCCCTAATGCTTTATAGTTGATTAAGGTCTTGTACACTCTACTCATAATTATACTTGTATGATTCTTTGGTGTCTATCTCATTTTCTATTCAGTGTGTTAAAAGGTGCAAAAAGTTGATAAGGTTTCTAGACCACTAATTCACCCCCCCTCTTAGTGGTCCTATACTCCAACAAGTGGTATCAGAGCATAGGTTCCCTGTAGAAGTCTAACAGGCTTAGTTAGGTCCTAATAGTGGACTACTATGGGAAAGTGTAAAAGAAATAGAGAAAAGAAAGATGCCAAGCAAAAGGTTGTAAAACAAGCCCCAGTCTAGTCAAGCAACGAGTTGTTGCATGAGTCACCCCTAAATGTTGATACAAAGTGTGATAAAGAGAATGATTCTATAGTTGAGAGTTTTGATAATAAAGGAAGACTTCATTGTGAGTGTAAGTGGATAAAAACTTGATGAAAGAGAAGATGATTTTGTTGTTGAGATTGATGAAGAAGGAGACCTCTTTGTGGGTGAAATTGGCTATGAATAGGAGTGTGAGGTTGATTTAGAAGGAGAACTCTTGTGTGCTCTAGATACAATCAAGCAACTCAAAAAAGAGAATAAGAGACTAGAAGACCAACTTCAACAAGAAAAAGATTCCAAGGACAAGGTATATTCAGATTTTGCAAAAGTTTCTTTAGATCTTGAAGAGTCTAACAAACTAATTATTAGCCTAAAGATAGAGATAGAAGAAGCAAAATGGGTAGTTGATTTTACAAAATCTGATCTAAAAGTTAAAACTAATGAATGCCTAAGATTAGAGTTAGACATAGTTTCTTTGAGAAAGGAATTGGAAAAGGCATCATCTAAGAATCTACAGTTTGGAAAAAAGTACTAAATGCTTAAATGACATGTTAAGCAAACAAAACCATCATAAGGACACTACAGGCCTAGGGTAGAAGAAGGGCAAACTTCTAAAGTTAGAAATGCACCAAGGAAGAAGATAGATTTGGGTCATCATGCTGTTGCTCCTGAAGAGAAAATAGAAAATAAAGTTGCTGATGTTGGGACAAGTAGAACCTCAAGACCTCCACCTATCAGGCAATACCATTCAACAAAGTATAACTACTCTCAGTTTCATGGTTATTGCTATTCATTTCATGTTTATGGTCATAGAGCTAGAGATTGTAGAACTCATTCAAGAAATGGTTTTGGATGGGATGGGAATCCTTATGAATGGTCAAATAGAAGAAACAACATTCTATATTATAAATGCAATTGTCTAGGTCATACTACAAATTTTTGTAGTACACAAGCAAGAAGTGATGTTTTTGAATTCTCAAGAAGATATAATTATTTTGCTCCTCATGTTGATTACAAGGTCAAATATTTTAGATGCAATCAATTTGTACATAAAGTATTATTTTGTAAGAGTAATTTGATGAAATCTTTTAGTCATCACAAGAAAACATGGACTACAAAAGTTTGGAGAAAGAAACAATAAAAAGAGAAGAAAGAATCTAATCTTGTGCATGTTGCACACTAGACTTCTATGAGTGCATAAAAGGAAGCATGAGATTAGGGGAGGTGTTTTTAGGTTTATCATTCAAACCCCATAGACATCAACTACGAGGTTGAAAAGGTATACTTGGTTTTGAAGTGCTGCTCATTTGTATTCAAAATACAAAATACGAAGTGTCTTATAATATCTTTGATCAGCTTTGTTCATGCACATAGACAGGGAAATCTCAGTAAGGTTCAGAACAGTCAGGTACAATGTTTGTATATGAATGGGTTAGTTCATCTATAGTGTGTGAATAAGAAGCTTAAAAAGATTGTAATAATTAAGTGTTGTAAGTTTTTCAAGCATCAAAAACATAATATAGAGGGACAGGATCACCAATGACAAGGAAGAAGACATCATGTTAAATAGGCAGGTGCAAGAGAGGTATATGATGTTTTTAAGAAATCCTCTACAATGTTGTCTAGTGTTTTTGGTTGTGTCAAGATTCTAGCTGGCAATATCATAGTCTAAAAGATTCTACAATAGTCTTAGAGTACCTTGTATAGATGATTGTGTTGAGTTTGATTGAACCATTTTAGAGTGTAGCACTATCAAGGTATCATAAGATATATTTAGTTTTGACAAGAGATTTTATAACTCATTGAGGAATATAGAGGATATCTTGGATATGTACATACTTCAGATAGTGAGTAGTTTGACAGTGGCAAAGCAGTGAAAATAGGTTTAGGGGATAATGGAAATGGCCAGTGGTTAGTGATAGTATCATCATGCCTTCTCAATATATTTTTGTGCATCATTATGAAATCACTTTACAGTGCTTGCCTTAATCTAAGATTATCTAACAAATTAGGTCTATTAGAGTCAAGATAGTGTAGTAATCAGTGATGATCTCTTAGTTGATATGACATACTATTGAAATTTTTAGTATACAAGACAATATACAGGGCTATACAATTTCTCTTGCACTTGTTACTATGTATAGTACTATTTTTCATGAGGCAGTATAGCAGAGCAGTATGACAGTAAGAGTACAATTAATGGTAGATGTATAAGACACCAAATACGGGAGTATAGAAAAAACCATATGGAAATAAGTATAGATATTTCACATGATAAGGGACAAAGAGAAACATTTCAATGAAATCACAGTCATAGGTGTCTTACAATGCAAAAGTCAAAATGGAATAAGAACATTATATTTTTCTTTGCCTATATAAAGTTTGAATATAGAGTATTCATAGTATAATAACGATGCTTAGACAATGATCCAGTGATCAAATGATCAGATTAGTTAGGTTTAGTTATTTTATCCTTCCATGTAAGATAATGTACTCTTCTACCAAGGAATGTGCCAATGTTAGCTAGGTGGAAAACTGATGATGCAAAGTGTACTCAGTCTTGGAGCATATTGCATTATGAAGTATTGATGAAGTTGCCTAACATACAGTAAGAAGCAAGTAGCAAGTCATTTTATATTAGTTTAACTGCAGGCCTCAGGGTATACCTTTTGCAATATTGTCAATTGATATCACAAGAGGACAATGTTATCTTGATGACATGGTGTTATAGATTAGATGATTATGATCATGAATTGTTGTAGAGTTAGATCATCACTGTCATTATATATTAATTAATGCATGCAAAGTGTTGATCATAGTTACACAAGTTGTCATTGATGTCAGAGGATCACAATTTCAGGGGGAGTAATGTCAAGTGCACAAATTATAGTTGTTCAGTGATATCATAGTGACCAAGTATGATAAAGCATGGCTTGCAATATGGCATGGTATTGACATTGATGTCAACTAGTGGATCAAGTGGAGATTCAATTGATGGAGGTTGATGACATTTGAGGCATGCATGTTGTGACAAGTTCAATTGATTAGCAATTGAAGCAATACACTGGTATTGAAGATAGTAAGTAGTTGGTTGTGAAGGACCTTGTCAAAGGTGGGTAAGAATTCAAGATGTCAAAGTGTGACAAAGAGTTCAAGTATCAAGGTTCCAATCATGTCTAATCCAGAATAGTAGAACTATCATAGTACATGTATCAAGATTTTAAGTACATTATTTATCCTTGTCTTAATGACATGGAAGTTAGGTTTAACATTTCTCTAGGGTTTGACATCTTACATAGTGTTGGAGATTAAAGCAAGGCATTCATGGTGTGCAAGTCATATCTTAATATGAAAGGAAGAGCCAACATTGTGATTTGCATTAAGGAATCACATCTTTATATCTTGAAATGGTCAGTATGTAAATGAGTTAGTTGTTTGCATATTAGGGTTTGTCAACCTATAGTGAATCCAATGTATGGATTATGGACAGCAGGGAAGACATTGCTATTGTAGGGTATGCCAAAAGGAGATGATAGACACGGGGAGCCTTGGTGCAGATTGTGTTAAGTTCCTCACACCCTTTGCCATTGATGTCAAAGGGGGAGTGAGAGAGTGAAGAAGAGTTATTTTTGCCATAAATGACAAAGGGGAAGATTGATGGAAGTTTGTCATTGATGTCAAAAGTTTGGGATCAGGTTTTTCATTGATATTATGTTGGTATACAAGATCTTGTCATTGATACTAGTACTTGTTGATATTCAAAAGAACATATTGAGTTTGTATACATGATCATCAGATTGGCACTAGTTTGTATTCAGTAACTTCTGTGATCACATTATCATTTAATGATTCAGTGACTTTAGTGATTCAGTATAGCTATGTCGTACATATATCTATCTTAAAAATCATATTATTTGAGTGTTATCACATTGTTTTAGGACTTTTGTTTGGCAATCTCCATCATTGGTTAGAGATAAAGGTCAAATTGTCATTATACATCAACAGAAGTGTTTGAAATCTCCATGTTCAATCAATGCAATGGCAGAAGTGGTTGTTGTTCATGAGTTCCCTTTGTTGCTTTCAGTGCCTTCATTGTTAGTGTCTTCATTAAGACCTCATGGTGTTTCTAGTTATGTTGTCATCTTGTTAGTGTTCAAGTTGGTGTTTGGTGTTGATATCTTGTCATGTAGCTTGGTTTAGGAGTTGTGTTGATTTGTTCATCTAGAATTTAAGTTGAGGTGTCTCTGAAATTTGTCTTTAAAGTTGAGGTGTCTTAGAGTGTCTTCAGTGGTGTCTTGTTGATCCCAAGATGAAGGTGATGATCTTATTTAAGGATTTCACATGGAGGAGTTCACATGGTGCCTTGTGTGACTTGATCATATTATGCTCCATTGTTTAATGTTGAAGGTCATGCTACTCCATGACTTCTTGCTCTTTTGTGCCTCATGTTTTCAGTATCTTATGTTTAATGTGTTTCCCCTATCTAGGGTTTTGAATGTCAAAATGTCCTATGCAACCTAAAAGAAAATAGAAAACCCTAGAGTCTTAACAACCCTTCCTAAGCCATCACTAAACTTATTTAGTTTTTTTATTAGCTTGTTGACTGATAATTCTATGTCATAACTTAAAGTTTACCTAGTGAAGTGTATAACATTCATAAGTAAATCGACCCTTTCCTAAGTGTACACTGACTTGACCAATGGATTTTTAAAGTGACATGTGGCAAAAATCAATCAAAGGTGTGGATTCAAAGGTGTTAGCCCACGGATTATGTAATCAACGATCCTCATTAAATACTAAGTGGGTGCAAAGATCTCAATCGATGGCTTATGTTCAAACTGAATTCAAATCATAATAGATATTTGTGCTTCTTAAGATTGACGGGTAGACCCTCTAACTTCCTTGCAACAAAATTCTAACCGGCGCAAAGGGCTAGTGAAATTGATAACTCACACTATTTGATAGATAGGGATGTGAGATTTGATTTGATGTGACCTATAGTGATATACCTATTCACCTATGTGTAGATTGTCAAAAATAGAGGAAACTTTTTATGTTAACAATGTGCAGGATGCATAATTGGCTTTGTATGATGTTTGAGGGGGAAAGTGTTGGTGATCCAGAGGATAAGTGAGCTCTAATTTGTGCTTATATTATCATTGTATTTGAAGAGGCCTGTATCTGAATGTTGTATTTCTTATAGACACAAGGAGATGTAAGTGAAATTGTCTCAACATATTATAGATGTTTTTATGATTCAATTTACAGATAAAGATGAAGTGGTTTGTAGAAAGGGATATTGAAGCCATCTTTGTTAGGTAGTCATTGTCAAGTGAACTTGTATATGTGTTGATGAAGATTAACTCATTTGGTGTGTTGTAGTGAATCAGGGTAATCCCTTGAATTGATTTTCTTCTTTCTTATGTTATTGGATTTTCTAGTGAAGCACTCTAATATGTCAGTGAGGCATTTTGTGTATCTAGTGAGGCATGTTGTGTAGCTAGTGAGGCTTTGCCAGTGAGGCATGTTGTTTAGCCAGTGAGGCATTTTCTGAGTGGTTTTTCATCCCTATGAGGGTTTTCCACTCATCACAACATGTGTTATGGTTCATGTTTCTCTCTATGTGTTTGTGTGCCCTAATGCTTTATGGTTGATTAAGGTCTTGTACACTCTACTCATCATTATACTTGTGTTTAGTGGAAAATTTGATTTGTCAATGTTTCAGTGTTTTGATGTTTAAATCCACCTTTCCACTTTACATTCAAGGATCTAGGGTCAAGTGGCAATTCACTATCATACCCTAGATCACTATGAGATGTAGGGAAACTTGGATTGGGGAATTTAATTATTAGTTTCTCTTCTCTTATGCACAATTGACCATTAAAACCCTAATTATGCAAATACAACAATAAACTAATGAATAATGGAAAAAACTCTTGCAGAAAGAAGTAAAATACCAAATCACAGAGTACCTATTTTTGGGGTTCTGAGGTAGAATAGTCAGGGACACTAGTGCAGGCACCCTAGTCCAAGGTACCAGTTTTTGTGAGGGATCCAGACCTCCTTCTGACATTGATCAGCACTGTAACTTCTATTTCCAAAAATTTGTCTGCAGAGGACACTAGTGTGAGCACCCAAGTCCTAGAAATGCTCTGGTGTCTAGGTTCTCTTCAGATCATGAATCCTTGATGTCTGCCAATTCTTCCTACAACTTCATCTTTCCCAAATGTGACACTTGTAACTTGCAATCACAAGACTTTGGGAGGGGGTTGTGGTGTTTAGAGGCTTGCCTCAGTCAAGCCCTAGAGGACACTTAAGTCTCTGAACACCATTGTCTGATAGAGAGTGTGTGCCCTTGTGAGGCAGAGGCAAAAACCAACAGAATTGATAATGAAAACATAATATAATGTCACCTTGTAGTGAAGATATCATGGGAGGAAGATGCTCTTCATTCCATGATAAAATGGATGCTCAAATATGTAAATACAAACACACAAACCACACAAGTCTACCCTTGCAACACCATGAAAGCCTTGAATCACCTTGATAACACTTGAACATCACAATTGCCATCTAGTTTACAAATGAATGCCTAAACATGCTTTTATATGCAACTACAAGCACTCCTGCCAAGATTTTTGTAATTCAAACTTAGCATGTGGGCAAAGGACCCAAATAACGGTCATAAACTGACACCCAAAAATTGGGGCTGCCCCAAAATAGGGCAGGACTAGGGCATGGGTACCCAAGTCCTCCCCCGCTATTTTGGGTAGGGTATAGCTCAAGGGGTCCTCCTAGGTCCCATTTGTCATGTTACCTAGGGCTCATTCCATGGGGATGCCAAATTATGAAATAAGATGTTCTAAATGCATGCAAAAGACCTGGGAGCTAAACCTTATGAGGGAAAAGCCCCCAAGGGGACATCTTATGATGTTACAACTTGTATGATTCTTTGGTGTCTATCTCATTTTCTATTCAGTGTTTTAAAAGGTACAAAAATTTGTTAAGGTTTCTAGACGACTGATTCACCCCCCTCTCAATGGTCCTGTACTCCAACAATTGACCCAAAACTTTCTATTCTTGGACTGTGGGAAAGAGAGAAAATAGAATACATGGGCACTTTTCATCTAGCTCCGTACTAGTTTATGAGTAGATACAAGGCCTTGAAACTAAGAAGGAGCCACCATAGAAAATTTGGAGCTAAAAAGATAAACAATGAAGTGAAAATCAAGAAGTAATGGCCTACTAGGAAGCCTAGTCATGTCTAGATGACCTATAGGGTAGTTTCATCTTAGGGGCAATCTAGCAAACAATATTATAATTTCATAAAAATCATAGAGATGTTCTTTATATTAGTTTAAGGCCACTTTCCACCCTAATTTTTCTATATTCAACATGCAAGCCAAAAATCTATGAAGCCCAATAAAAGATAATGGTTAAAGGAAAAACTACTTCAGTCTGTCCCCTTTTGGGCTTTTGAGAAAAATCTACAGTGAAATATATGATGGATAACAGTTTGAAAAAATAATATATGTTAAGAACTCACGCAAATTAAAATCATAAATCTAAAAATGGAAGAGAGATAAGGAGAGAATTTGGGAAGACAACATGGAAAAATGGAAAAAGAGGGTTTATGTGGATCTAAAAAGGAATTAAAAAAATAGGAGAAAATGTGAGTTTAGGGAAAAATAGTGTGGAGTGGGATAGAAATTGAAAAGGAAAACTAAAAGTGTATTAACTAGGGTTTAAAGGGAAAGAGGAGGCATGGGAGAGGAAAAACAAAAACCAAATGACAAAATGAGAAAGAGAAAATTATGGGGAATGGAAGGAACTATAATAAGGTATTAAAATTAGAAAAATTGAAATATGGTGATAAGGGTTTGAAAGAAAAAATGGAGAAGCAATCAAAGTTATTGTGAAACTAGGGTTTGGAAGAGAGAAGATGAAAGTGGGAAATGGAAATGGAAAACTAAATGGCTATTAAAATGGAGGAGAATGATTGAGATAAAGAGAGGGACTACATAGGGTGAATAACCTATAAAATAATTAGAAAATACATGAAAATTTCATTGAAAACCACAAAGAAACAAGCCCACATAATGTAAAACCATGGAAATTAGCCACCTAGTGATGACAATAAGCTTATGGAAATACATCTAATGGTTAAATGAAACTTTTTACAGAGTTTGGAGAGAAATCCAATACACTATTAAAATTTTAAAAGTAAATTTCAAGACTCTCTAATATAAAAAATAACTCTAATAACATGACCAAGTGAAAATTTGATTTTTATGTGTTAAAATGAGACAATGGAGGGTTTGTTTTATAAATTTTCAAATAGGTTTAAAAGAGAAAAAATAGTAGATTAGAACCATCTCTAATTAATAATCTTAGCATTTAAGTTTTTTGGTATGAGGATGAAATTGTTAGGAAAGGTGTCTCAACCTGCATCCTAGTCTTAATAACAAAAAATGCAATTTTTTGGGCTATAGAGCATAGAAGTGCAGTTTTGAAAGTTATCGAGGTTGATTTTGGCCCCAAACAAATGTTGAAATGGATCCTTAACTATAGAAAGATAGTTACAAAAATGTGAATCTCTTTAAGATCTTTGATTTTAAAAAAAGGATTAATCAGATTTTTGGATCAAAAGTTATGGCCTCCATATGTTGGGCCTCTCATATCAAAAAGTAAGAGCATCTATGACACATATAAGAGATGTAAGAGGGAATTACACTTGTTGAACAACTTATGGAACATGATATGACACATCATATGGAATCTTTGAATGTAGATAATGGGGCCAAAATGGAGTATCTATTTTGTTGAGTGGATTATGATAATCTTATGATAGGTGTAAGGAAAATGTTATTTTTAGCTTGTGGACATATCTTAAGATTTGGGCATTAGATTTCGACTAGGGATTTGTGTGCCACATTTTGGGTGATTTTATCTCATAATTTATCAATTACAATTTGATCATTTCATGTATTGCTTCATCTATTTATTGGGTGCTTGAGATAGACATTTCTTAGTGAGTTTTGTAGGTATTGTTATGCTACTAAAATTTCTCTAGATGTCTTGTTGGTGATACTCTAAATGATTAGACTCTACAAGTGTATTGTAACTATTTGATTACTAAATAATACATTAAGTGTTAAGACTAAGGTGCTAACAACCTTGTAAATACTAAATATTCAATTACTCCTAATATTGTTTTGTAAATGCATTCATAAGGGATCTAGGATCCATCAACTGCAATAATTTATTTTTACTGGTACTGTAATTAATTATTTATTAGAAAAATAATTAATTATTTACCAATACTAGTTAATATTTACTATTTATCTTGGGATTACTATAGGTTAAAATAGGGGCACCCAAATATATATTTGGCTTATGACAGATGTAAGAGCATCATCTATTGCTAGTGTCTTACATGTTGTAAGGAATCAACTATTATTAGATTATTATTACAAAGCATCGTATGACAACTTGTAAGAAGGTGTGAGAGGTATAATGTTGCCTTTTTTGGTCAATTAGTGGGAATCTCAAGGAGGGGCATTGTGATTTTATTATGACAACTATATCTTGAAGGTATTTATTGCATATCTCAAGTAAGACATTCGATATTCCCAAGTTGAGCACCATATTCTAGATACTTCTTCTGTAAGCTTGTATTCTATTTAATAGAAGCTAGAGGAGAGTTGAGTATGAGTTGAATGTTTTAGAGGTACACAAATGCAGTCAAATTAAGAAACAAGGAAGTGATTGTATTGTAATCTATTTTGAAGATAATACAGACTTGTCCTCTTTTCTGGTAGTTTTTTTTCCACAAGGATTTATCCACATAAATATCTTTTGAGTTTGTTGAATTCTTTGTTGCTAATTTACATTAGTTTAAATCTCTATTTTGATATTTTACAGATAAATTTTAGATTTTTATTTTATTTTAGATTTACATATTGTAGTGGTTTGTTTTCATTTCTAACATTTGGTATTAGAGCCTAGCTAACTTTGCTTCTTAGGTGGATAAGTGCAAGTTTTCTATGTTGTAGTGGGAGTTCTAGTTTTGTAGATTTGTGTTTGTGGAATTCATGGCTATCGGATAGATGTTGAGACATCTAATGGAGCAAACTATGAGTTGTGGAAGTTGAAAATGGAGGATCTCCTTGAAGAGAGAGATCAATGGTTGGTTGCAAAAAAAAAAAAGAATGATGCAGGGGCATCCCCATCAAACTTGTTTTGCTTAGTTAATGTTTAAGTTTGTTTTAATTAACTGTTTGTCTCCCTCTTAACAGTATCGGCCTCTTAGAGGTAGTTTTTATTTGAAGATGTTGGGGGACAGTTATTTAACCTACCTAAATAGTGAAAAAGGAAAAAGGAGATAGTTAGAAGGAGCTAAATGGAGAGAGGAGGAATTGGTGGACGGGAGGAGAGTAGTTATGTAAAACTTCCAGAAGGTGAAGAAAGGATGAGGTCGATGGTTTTGTGAAGGAGGTGGATCTACTTTCGAAGAGAGAGCGAGAGAGAGAGAGAGAGAGAGAGAGAGAGAGAGAGAGAGAGAGAGAGAGAGAGAATGTTTAGAGTGTTCATAGGAAAGAATAGAGATGAGATAATGACTCCAGGAAGGGTCGATGGACCACAAGAAGACCCCAATTTGTGGTATTTACAGGATCATATCAAACAAAGGTTTAAATTAGCTAACATAAAAGAAAGTCCATTCTTGAAGTACTAGCTATCCTTGTAATCTAATTTTCATATATCAATATATATTTGTTGTTTCTTTTTGTTGTTGTTGAAAGCTTTGTTTCCTAAAGCTGTGTAGAAAGAAATAATTTGAACATTGTGTTGTTGCCTTGGCAAAGGATTGGTCTAACCAATTGGACAAGTTTCTGTAGTTTGCTATTGCTATTGATTGTAGGCTTCTGTGTATTAAATTTGTGTTTAACTTAACTGGCTACCATCAAATTTGATATTAGTGTGTTGTGGTGTGAGAGTGCTATCATCATTTCGGTATCAGAGCATATGTTTGTGGATTGTTGTCATCAAAGAAACCCAAAAAAATTGACCAAATGAGTGGGATACAATGGATAAGAAAGCACAGGGAACAATCTGGCTTTGTCTTGTAGAATTCATTCTATTGAATGTCTTAGAATAAAAAACCACATTCTCTTTATGGAAATGGTTGGTGAGATCTACCAAGCCAAGAGTTTGGTAAAAAGAATTATTTGAAAAGAAAAAAAAAATCTCTAAAAATGAAAAAAGGTAATTCAGTTGTTGAGCATTTAAATACTTTTAATTTTATTTTGAGTCAATTAGCCTCTGTTGATGTTAAGATTGAGGAACAAGATATATGCATTATGCATTTTTGTTCTTTTCTTGAGTCATGGGAGAAATTTATTCTTTCTTGTAGTACTAATCTTGAAGATCCCAAGTTGGATGATCTTGCACTGCAACATTATTGTCACAAGAAGTGAGAAAGAAAGCTAGGGATAGATCAACAAATGCTCTTAATGTCAGGGAAGGTCTAAGGAAAGAGGTGGATCTAAAAGAGAATAGAAGGGGCCTAAAGACAAGTCTAAGGGAAGATCTATAAATCCTAGTAAACAAAATAGAGTTAAGTGTTGTAATTGTGGAAAGCGGAGACATGTTAAGAAGGAATGCAAAAAAAAATAAATAGTGGTCCATTTCTCTAAAAAAAAGTCCTCAAAATAGGTGATGAAGTCTTACTTTTTTCATGTAATATTATTTATAATGAACATTGGTTGGTTGACTCAAGATACTCTTATCACATGACTCCTCATAAGAAGTGGTTTTCCACATATGAAGAATATGATGGAGGTGAAGTCTACCTTGAGGACAATAGTTCATATCCAATAGTTGGATAGGGAAAGTTACCATTGTGTTACAATGATGGGAGGACTAAAAACCTCCCGAGTGTTTTACATAATCCTAGATTGGCTAGAAATCTTATTTCTATATCTAAGTTGAATGATTCATGTATGCATGTAATGTTTAATAAGCATGTTTGTAGATTGGTGAGAGGGATCTTGGTGGTTGCAAGATGGACAAGAATGGGAACTCTATTTAGATTGGATGCCACTACTTTATGTAAATTCACCAATGTGACAAAAAAGATAAAAATCAAATTGGGCCACATAAGTGAAAATGTTCTGAAAATAATTATGAATAAAAAGTTGCTTGATGTTTTCTCCTATGCTGATGAGTATTTTGTTTTTTTTAGCATTATGTGTTTGGAAAAAAAAGAGAGAGCATAATTTCCTTTAGGAAGAAATAAAGCAAAGAGTAAATTAGAAATTATGCATAAAGATGTATTTGGACCTATGGATAATGATTCTTTTAGAAAATTTTAATATTTTGTGACGTTCATTGATGAAGTTTCAAGATATACATGGATTTATTTTATGAGACATAAATCTAAGGTTTTCACTAAGTTTAAGGAATTTAAAGTCTTAGTAGAGTATCAATTAGAACATAAGATAAAAGTATTGAGATCTAACAATGGAGAGGAATATTACTCTAAGGAATTTGATGGGTTTTACAAGCATGTCTAGGCATCATAAGGAAAAAGACTACTCCTTAAACACCTTAACAAAATGGGGTTGCAAAAATAATGAACAGACCTATAACAGAAAGAGCCAAAAGTATGTTGAATGATGTACAGTTGGATAAATTCTTTTGGGTAGAAGTTGTGTACCGCTTGTTACTTAATTAACATATCTCCTTGTAAGGATCTTGATTCAACACCTTATGAAGTTTAGACAAGTAAGAAACCTTCTATTTCACATTTAATAATTTTTGGCTATGAGGCTTTTGTTCATGTGCCTAAAGAAATGCATTCTAAGTTGGATCCAAAAGCATAGAAATTCATCTTCATTAGATATGGTGAGAATGTTAAAGTTTATAAGCTTTAGAATCCTCTAACCAAGAAAGTTGTCTATTCTATAGATGTGATTTCCAGGGAACTTAGAGCTATTTCTGATGCATGAGCATCCTTGGTTCAAGAGAAATCTTGCATCAACCAAAAACATTTGCATTTCAATTTGTTTGCAGTTCAGTTTGTTTCTTTTATTTTCCCAAGTTCAGTTCAGGCAGTTTAGTCAGAACCAGTTTCTACTTTTGGTCCAGCATTTCACCCCAACTACATTTCAGATATTGTGGAGCTAGATTTAGCATATGCATTCATTCATCTACATCATATCTAGAATTCAGAGATCCACACTTCAATACCAGAAAGATATCGTATCAGAAGTTGACTATTTCTCAAAGCAGAGTATCCTGATAATCACAGACAACCAGCTGAAGGAGAAACTTGCGGAAGCATTTCCCGATCTTTGGAGCCTAATGACACATCATTCAATGATCTGTGGTTCATTTCTGACTTTCCTAGAAGATCCACACATCATTCCATTTATTTTCCAGAAGTGTTCTATGCATTTAGGTCCAACCTATCTGTGTACACACGTTACATCTCTTCATTGGAATTTGTGATCTTCCTTGGCTGACGTGGAGGAATCTATTGATCCGAACTTGATATATATTGATGTAATAGATCCCTAGGAAAGTAGTTAAGCATATTTCATAACATAGTGATTGTTGATAGTTTAGATTTTGTGTGAAGGAGCTTCAAAGCTTTATCTTTTGGTTGTAATCAGGCATGTGAGCCCTAATCGTAAGCCCGCATGTTGCCGATCGATCTCTATTTGAATTCTATGATATACTAAATGACTGAATCTGCATTTGTTCTATTTCTTTGATTTCTTTCTGTTGTGTTTACTCTTGCTACACGGTCCAAACAGTTCATTTTGTGAACCCTCCTACCATGACTGCACCAAGTGGTATCAGAGTGAAGGTTTGAATCTTTGGGAGCAAATTGAACAAAGTTGGTGAGGGAATTCTATAAGACCTTGCTATGGATAGATCACTGAATTGACGCAGGTTACTTGTGTCACAACTGATCACCGATTGAGAGGTAGTTGTCACCTTGTAGCCTGATCACCAAACTTGAGGCAGTTTGTACTTGATCCTAGGAAGGATGCCACCATGGAGAGTTGCTGCTAGTAGAATGGATGAGATGATGAAAATAATGTAAATTCATTTGGATGTTGTTGAAGAAGATAGGTGAAGAGGATTGACATTGAGACCTAATGTTGAAAGTGATGAGGAAGAAGAATTTCAATCTGCTGAACAAACTAGCAAAACCCTAGGAGGTGATGAAGAAGAAGAATCAGATCAAGTAAAGATGCTGTGAGCTATTTCAAAGATTGGAAAGAGACCTAGAGTTGATGTGCCTAACTACACTGATAATTTGAACCCTGAAGAATTGATTGGCTGGATAAATGACATGGAAGAATACTTTGAATATGAAGAAATTGAAGATTTGGAGAAGGTGAAATTTGCAAAGACAAAGTTGAAAGTGTTGATAACTGAGAGGGGGGGTGAATCAGTTATCCTAATTGTTTCTCTATCTGAACTTCCTTATTAATTAATGCAGCATTGAATCAAACACAAAAACATTACCATGAAATAAGAAACACATGACACAGTATTTTTGACGTGGAAACCCTGTTAAGGGAGAAAACCATGGGGTGATTAACCCAAAAATTATTCTCTGTTAGAAGAATAGGAAATTACAAAATGGCACTTGCCAATTAGGGCTCACTGCCTACAAGAAGACATACTGTCTACAAAGTGATAAGAATCACAGTCTTGAACTGATTGGAAGCATCTGCATATGCTGGAGTTTAGTTCCGGTTAGGCTCAGTACACTGATCTGCTGCACTTCATCTTTCCTCTGTTCTTTATTCTGCTATCCTTTCACATACCGGATCTTTCTTACTACTTCTGCTCTGTTCTGGACTTGTTCGCATATACCTACCCACCTTTCACAACTAAATCCATCCTTTATATATATCCGCACAAGTAATTTCATCACCTTTCTAGTCGACAACCGGAACAGTTTAGTTTCTTACAGACTTTGTTCTGTCGGCTGAATCCTTGCTCACCAAGCAATGTGGATCAAGCATATACTTGTAGATATCATCAATCATGTCGGCCAAACATGATTCATGCCTTCACAACCTTTATCATCAACAGTAACACATCCGGAAAGTAGTCTGATACTCTGTCAGTCAGTTCTTCCTCTGTTTTCACTGTTTCTCAGGAATCCGGTACTCAACTATTCATATCTATTTCCTTGTCCATCACCGGAGGCTAAATCCTTGGAATATACCACTCAAGGTAGTCCTCTTGACTTCCCCAAATCCGCACTGCACCAAGACACTTCCTCTGAGAGATCCGGACCAATCTGTCGGACCTTGCCACATGCTCTGTTCTTGTTCACCGGACCACAACAATCTTTATTCTGACTTCCGGTAGAGACATATTATGACTTGCGGATATGTGGGATGACCTTTGTTGCCATCAATGACAACAACCATGAATCCATATAGTGTCTCTTGCCAACAATCTCCCCCTTTGGCATTGATGGCAACACTTAGTGAAAAATGACTAAGTGTTTACACTATGCTCCCCCTTTGCTGATGCTCTGTCTTTATATACAATTTTTGGAACTCCCCCTTTGTTGGATTCCTCATTTTTCACTGCTCCTCACTCCCCCTTTGACATCAATGGCAAAGGGTAGGGTCCGCACACCAAAATTTTCAAAAAAATTTTCTATATATATAGCCGCATATTTACATACTCACATATATTGAAGAATGTCTGCAAAGGATGTCTGCAGTTGAATCATTTCAGTAGCCCAACTTAGCTTCATTCTGTCCAAAATTGAAATGTGACCACTCAACAAAAATGCAAAAGCTTCTGCCCGCTTGAGATCTGTCGGATCTTTTGTTTGGGCGGTGGTCTGGGCATCACTGATGGCCTCATGCATAGTTTCCAACTTAGGGATTATAATCCTTCTAAGTTCTCCCATCCAGTTGGTGATGTTCTTCCTTTCCTTCTCAAGATTCTTTATTTCATTCAAGACTGCAATAGTCTGACATTCTTGATTTATTATAGAGGAAGAGAGAGGATCAAAACTTTGAGATAAGCTTTGAAGCTTGTCCTGTTCCTCTTTTATTTTCTTGTCAATTGCTGCTGTTGCCTTTGACCAGGATATACAAAATTTGTAGATGTCACCGCCATCCTTAAGAGCATTCTCTAAGCTCTTTATTCCAATGCTCACAATCTTTCTATCTTTAGAGATTAATTCTAATATTTCTGAAAATCTCTTATCCAAAAATTCCTTCCGGACCTTTTCTTCAGCTGATTTTTCTAGAGAATCAAAATGTGTATCAACACTGCTGACTAAGGTTTTTAGATTACCGGAAGAGGAGGCTGTCGGATCTATCTGGATTGATGGCATAATCTTTACAAGTACTCCGGAAGCAGCCTCTATCAACTCACAGTCTTCCATATGAGACTTCAGGAGTTTTTCATTTGCCTTGGCATTTGCAAATGAAGCTATCTTCATTGTTTGTACCAGAGAGAGAGAGTCAAAATCGAATGGGCCTTTTAGAAGCTCCGGTTCATCAATCTCTAAAGTTTCTTTGCTCAAAAATTGTTGAACAGTTTGTGCAGTGTCTCTTGCCGGAGACAGATGTTTCTTTTCTTCTGCAGTCTTGGAACTGTCAACCTCTTTGTCTTTCACCCCTGCTTCCTTCTCCTGTAATTCCTCTTCTTCTTTGGATCCGGAGACTGTAGGGGAAACCGGAGGAGAGATGTTTGTCTGTTCGGGGCCCACTTCTTCCTAAACAGATGATTCCGGATCTGCAGCTGTTTCTGTACCTAAGTCCTCTACAACAGGAAGATTGAACCTTTTGAAGGCCTTCCGGAGGATCTCTTCTGTCTCTTGTGCCACTTTGTCAGTCTCACCAAGCATGAGTTGATTCATCCTGGCTTTACTTCTGAACTCATCTTTGCAGTCCTTGAAGATCATGTTCATTGTCTTGGGATCAATTTGAGGATATAGCTGAATAGCTATCTGCTCCCGGATCTCAAGATCTTTTGCATGAGCACTGTTCTTTCTTACTTCCAATTCCTTTTCTAGGCTTTTAGGAATAAGAGATATGATCTCAATGAAAGCCTTATTATATATGTTCAGATATTTGATGGTGGCTTCCTGCAGAGTCTTTTGGTCAACCTCACTGAAGTCATCATAAGATTCAGTCATTGGTTGAAGGTTTCCATCCACCGTGACCGATTTGATTACATTCTCTAGAGACAGAGTGGGCTTTTCAACAGATACCTCTGCCATTTCATCCTTGTCTTGGCCTGTGGAGGGTTTACCGGATCCTTTCCTCTTCTGCTTCTTTATTTCTTTTACACCCTCATCTGACTCTGTTTCCTCTTCATCCTTTTGGCTTTCATAAGCCCTTGTGGCTTTTGTCTTGGATCTTTTACCGGATGCCTGGACTTCCGGTTTTGAGCTTTTGGTTGTGGGAGGTGCAGATCTCTTTGATGATCTGGTCCGGGTGGGAGTTTCAACCGGAGCACTTTCTTTACTTTTCTCTTCTTCCTCAGCCTTCCTCCTCTTTTCCCGGCTGGCATCAAGTGCCTCTTTTGAGATGCCTAGGCCTTGAGCAATGTGCTCTACTTCTTTTCTCACCTTTCTCTTAATCTCAGGTTCCCTGAGTTCTACATGTATTTTTACACTCAGCTCCTCAAAGGTTCCAAACCTTTCTGCCTTGGGATCTTTGGGCTGACTTAGCATGTGTTGAACATGCAGCTCCACTATCTGTTCATCCACTTCATACCCCATGGGCATGATCCAGACAATCCTTGGCTCCACTGCCTCCATTAGGCACTGATCAGTGTCAACCATGAAGCACACTGAGTCTTTGTATTTTTCAACAAGAGACTGGGGAATTCTCTCTCTTGCTTGCATCATGCTCTGAAAGTTTTTGAAGTAACCCCATAGAGCTGTATTTCTTGCTTTTGCATCCCCAAGTCCATGCAAATAGTCTCTTATCTGGACTGCAACAGGTTTGTCACTCTGCCATACCCATCCACTTGATCCGGGTAGCTCATTCATGAAGTAGAAGAATAGACATACAATAAGAGTACCATACTTAAAGGAATTCTTCTTGTCCTTCTTGATTTTCTGTATATTTTCCATTAATTGGCTTAGCAGTAGTTCACAGAGATCATATTCTGCATTCTTTCTTAGCATTTCATAGGCTGTGTATACTGCAGTTCCGGATACAGAATTCTCCCTGCTGGAGTGATAGATCTTGTATCCTATTATCATGGATGCATACTTGATATCCGGATCCGAAATATCTTCAATGGTCATTGCCCTCTTATCAAATTTTGATCCGGTGGCCTCAGTTACAATGTTGTTCTTGACAGATTTGAGGATAGGTATCCCTCCGGAAGAGTATAGACCAGTTACTGCCCTAATTGCCTCTTTTGTGATCTTGCAGGGTCTATCCAGCCATAGAAAGTTGTCATGCATCCTGCTCAGTACATACCGGACCCATTCATCTTCTTCAAAGCTAGGGAAATGAATAAATTGCTCAAATTGTTTCTTCTGGATACCCTTATACTCTGGTTTAAGCTCAAAAGCATTGTCTATCAATTGCTTGTGATAGAGGTCTCTTAATTTGAATTCCCCAAATTCCTCAATGCTTGCGTGTATGTAAACCCTAATGTCTTCAGTATGTAAAACTCCGTGAGGAACACTAGAGAAGGCTCCTAGTGGATCTACCTCCAATGATTTGTAAGGATGTTTCTTGAATGTGGGGCGAGGTCTATCAGAGATCTTAACTATATTTGGAGTAGCCATTCTTCAAGGATTTACAGTGAGATAGTGAAAAACGAAGAATACCTTATGCGTCTTCGGTTGGCACGGAGTGGTTGGATTGATTTCCTTATGCAATGACTTCGGCAGGAGATCCTTGGTGTGCTTGATGAATTTTGTTGCAGAGCTCCACTTTTCGCTTCTTCTTGAGTGCAGAATGAGCAAATGACTTTTGAGAAATCCCTTATATTGCTCCGCAAACCCTAATATCTGTCTGCAATAAATGCTTCACCTGCATTGTTCCGGTTTGCCCTGTCTGGACAGCTTGGAGTATCCCGGATTAGTCCTGATCACTGAATATCGTCCGGATCTTTAAATCATGAATAAATCGAGGTAACATATTACAAGAACATCCCAAACACTCTGTCCAATCCGCAGAACAAGATCGTCCACTTCCGGATCTCTCCGGACCTTTTTGTAATCTTTTATCATACCGGAGCATTTCCCTGAACAGGTCTTACTTGATCGACCACAGCTTCTTCATAATTCCATGCGGACCTCTAAAAACTTGACTGAAGCATCTCAAGACTCATATCTGCAAACCCTTTAATCCGCATCTTGTACCACATCCGGCACCACTTGTTTGGCTGGGGGAACAGGATTTTCTTTGAGTCTCCCCCTGAGCCTGAGCTCATTTTTTAATTTCCGGAAGAAATATCAGCACCAGAGTCTGGTGCGGATCCAACCTCTACATTCTCTGAACTTTTCTTCACCCAAATCTTGCTCATCTGATTCCTAACTTCATCCGCATTCATCTTTTGTTTACCCTTGTCTTGATTCTGATTATACACCGGACCTCTTTTGTCCTGATTCTTGTTTCTGCAGATTTTAGCATTATGACCGGACCTATTGCAGATTTGGCAAATAACATTTCTTTGCATATTTGACTGATATCCTCTTGATCTGCATTGATTAGCCATATGACCTACTCTATTGCATGTAAAGCATCTACCTTTGAATGATTTGTTTTCTTGCATAATTCTGCATTCATGGGATTTGTGTCCATACCTTTTGCAGTTGAAGCACTGTCCGGAGAAGGATGAATTAATCTGATTCATTCTCATTCTGCACTGATTAGCTTTGTGACCAAAGTGGTTGCAGCTGTGGCAGTATCCATTGAAGGATGGATATCATTGAGCATTTGGCTGTCTTACCGGAGGTCTTCTAGGCCTGCTCCTTGGATTTTCTGATCCAAGATTCCTCTGACCGGATCCGGAGCTTTCTCCTTTCTCATATCCCAAACCATACTTGTCATCTGTCCTCTTTTGACTTCCAAGAAGAACTTCAAGTTGAGCAGAACTTATCTTGAATTTCTCTTTATATTCATTTGCTGTTTGAAGGTCTCTTTTGAGAGAGGCAATTTGATCCTCAAGTTTTTCTTCATTATCTTTGGCATCTTCAAGATCAGATTCAAGATGTCTGATAATCCTGTCCATCTGGTGGCATTCTTCTGATTTTTCTTTAAGAGATTGTCTTAGATTGTCTTCAGCCTTTCTTTTTTCTTCAATCTCTTGAGTAAACTTTATAGTTCCTGATTCCATTTCATGTCTTAACATAATGACTTCTTTTGATAACTTTTCACATAACTTGGTTTGCTCAGTCAATTCTTCATTTGTATTGCTTTCTTCACTTTGTCTTGCCAATTGTTGGAGCAGCTCCTTTCTCTTTTTCATAGAGAGACTTAATTTGTCTTTTAATTCCCTTATGAACTCATCAGCCTGTTTGAGTCTTTCTTTTAATTCATTGACTTCAGAATTTGACTGTTCAAGATCCTCAAGGGCAGTCTTGAGTTGCTCCCTTAAACCATATGCATCCATTTGAATTCACAGATCTTCCTCAAGCTGTTAAGCTCTATTAGGAGGAACCTTGCTCTGATACCAATTGTTGATAACTGAGAGGGGGGGGTGAATCAGTTATCCTAATTGTTTCTCTATCTGAACTTCCTTATTAATTAATGCAGCATTGAATCAAACACAAAAAACATTACCATGAAATAAGAAACACATGACACAGTATTTTTGACGTGGAAACCCTATTAAGGGAGAAAACCACGGGGTGATTAACCCAAAAATTATTCTCTGTTAGAAGAATAGGAAATTACAAAATGGCACTTGCCAATTAGGGCTCACTGCCCGAGCACACTGCTCACAAGAGGCTCACTGCCTACAAGAAGACATACTGTCTACAAAGTGATAAGAATCACAGTCTTGAACTGATTGGAAGCATCTGCATATGCTAGAGTTCAGTTCCGGTTAGGCTCAGTACACTGATCTGCTGCACTTCATCTTTCCTCTGTTCTTTATTTTGCTATCCTTTCACATACCGGATCTTTCTTACTACTTCTGCTCTGTTTTGGACTTGTTCGCATATACCTACCCCCCTTTCACAACTAAATCCATCCTTTATATATATCCACACAAGTAATTTCATCACCTTTCTAGTCGGCAACCGGAACAGTTTAGTTTCTTACAAACTTTGTTCTGTCGGCTGAATCCTTGCTCACCAAGCAATGCGGATCAAGCATATACTTGTAGATATCATCAATCATGTCGGCCAAACATGATTCATGCCTTCACAACCTTTATCATCAACAGTAACACATCCGGAAAGTAGTCTGATACTCTGTCAGTCAGTTCTTCCTCTGTTTTCACTGTTTCTCAGGAATCCGGTACTCAACTATTCATATCTATTTCCTTGTCCATCATCGGAGGCTAAATCCTTGGAATATACCACTCAAGGTAGTCCTCTTGACTTCCCCAAATCCGCACTGCACCAAGACACTTCCTCTGAGAGATCCGGACCAATCTGTCGGACCTTGCCACATGCTCTGTTCTTGTTCACCGGACCACAACAATCTTTATTCTGACTTCCGGTAGAGACATATTATGACTTGCGGATATGTGGGATGACCTTTGTTGCCATCAATGACAACAACCATGAATCCATATAGTGTCTCTTGCCAACAGAAAGGACATGCTACTATATGGTGGAAAGAAATTTAGTTGGAAAGAAATAGAAGAGAAAAAGAAAAGATTACAAAATGGGATAGGATGGTGATAAAGTTGAAGAATCAGTTTATACCTGCTGACTATGAGTTGGAACTGTTGAAGAGAATGCAAAACCTGAGATAAAAGGAGAAATCTGTGGAGTACACTAAAGAATTTCATAAAATGATCATAAGAATATGAGATAGTGAAGAAAGAAAGGAGAAAGTGGCTAGATACATTAATGGATGGGTCAGTGCAAGAAGTTGGGTCCACTTTTTGGCCAAAAAGTGGAAGTGTTTTCACTAATTTTTAGAATTTGTCACATTTGACCTGAACATTTGAGGCACTTAAAGATTGAATCTTAAAAAAAGTTTGTAATATGAAATGTAGTACTTGGAGTCTAGTTTTCAAATATGTAATTTATTTTAATACCTAGGTGATACAAATTAATTTTCAGTAGGCATTTCTAAAAACCACTATTTAAAAGTCACTTTTTTTTTACTATACCATGCACGTGTACAGCCAACATAATTTGACCTAAATAAAAGTATTTTTCTAAACCCTTTTGGGGAAATATGTGTAGTACAGTTAATTTTGATGAAGATATTTTTTATTATTTTTTTCCAAATAATTTTTTTTTATTAATTTTTTATTGGCCCTAATTGCTGTTTTCAAAAACCCTCATATACGACCAACATAATTTGAGCAAAACTAATCATAAAATGATTTTTTTTTTCATTGTGTAAAGAATGATGTGTAGATTGTTGACATATAATTTTAAAAAAATTAAAAATTAAAAATTAAACGTTATTAAAAAAATACAAACACCTATCATTTCAAGTTTTTGGACTAGTTTGCTCATAAATTAAATAATAAATAGAAAAACAAGTCCAATAAAAAAAAAATTATATATTTAAAAACTAGACACTGTCATCTGTAATGGGTTTTAATTTCGTAAAAAAATTTAGAAAAAAATGTCATCAGCCATATAGGTAAACTCAGTCTTTTCTCTTGTTTTGTACTTAGAAAAAAACTTGCAAGTCCAAGGCAAGGGGTTGGCTTACCATGCCTTTCCCAAGCCTGAGTTTTTAGGAATGGGTACCCGTTCTAAAACGGGTACTCGTTATGAATGGGTACCCGTTTTAAAATGGGTACCTGTTCCCTTTGTATGGGAAAAAAAAAGCACAGGCTTTTTTCACAAATTCAAATATGTTTCTAGAAATGGGTACCCATTTCTAAACGGGTACCTGTTTAGGATCGAGCACCCATTCCTAAATGGGTACCCATTTCTAAGTAGGTACTCGTTTAGGCTCGGGCACCCGTTCCTAAATGTGTATCCATTTCTTTTAAAACGGGTATCCATTTCTGTCAAGATTTTTTTTTGCTCGCGACTTCCCCTCTATGTGGACCCAACTTCTTGTACTTACCCAGACTGAGATTGAACATTCAAGATGAACTAAGCTTGGTAAGGATGACATATTTGGAAGAAGCATATCAGTTTGCCTTGAAGGTTGAAGAGAAGCTAAATAAAAGACATGATCAAAGATAGAGGGGTAGAGGAGGTAAATTTCAGAGTGGTAGGACATTTTCTGGAAGAGACAGTTCTTATCTAGAGTAGAACAAGTTTGACAGCCCATTTAAGGAGGACAGAGATAACAATGCTTACCAGAGAGGAAACCCTAGTGCATACTGGAATGAAGGATACAGAAGAGAAGGAAGAGGATTGGATACGAGAACATTTAGAGGTACTTGTTTCAAGTGTGGAGGTGAAGGACATAGAGCATTTGAGTGTAATTAGAGTAGTACAAGTAAGAGGACAAAAAATAGTGGAAGAGTAGCCTATGTTGAAGAAGAACTTGTTGAATCACCTAGTTCAGTTGGTAAACCTGAGAAAGGAGAATCACTGGTGATGAGGAGAGCACTATTTCAAGCAGAGACAAATGAGGAACCACCACAGAGGAAAAGCTTGTTCAGAACTAGATGCAAATCAGGAGGTAAGTGTTGCAGAGTTGTAATTAATACTGGTAGTTTAGATAACCTAGTTTCAGAGGAGATGGTGACTAAGCTAAAGTTGGAAAGGTTGAAACACCCTAAGCCCTATTAGATAGCATGGATTCAGGATGATCATAAGGTATTAGTGAGTGAACAATGTTTGGTGAAATTTCATATTGGATCTTATCATGATGAAGTCTTGTGTGATATTATGCCTATGGATGTATGTCATATCTTGTTGGGTAGACCTTGGCAGTATGATAGAAAAGCTATATATGATGGGAGAAATAATACATACACTATAACAGCAAATGCAAAGAGAATTACTTGATTCCTTTGGAGGATGACCCTAAGAGTGAAGTATGTGGGAATGCTAGAATCTGTTTGGTAGATGGAAGAAAATTTTTGGATGGTTTGAGACATGAGAATATGTGTTATGCCTTGATTCCTAAGAAGCCTGAAACATTGAAGGAGACTGAAGAGACACAACCAGAGGAGATAAGAGAATTATTGATAGAGTATGAAGACATCATATCAGATAATGTACCTGAAGGATTACCACCTATAAGGAGTATTAGTCATCACATGGATCTTATACTAGGAGCAAGTTTGCCTAACAAAGCAGCACATAGAATGACACCGACAGAAAATGAAGAATTGAATAGACAGATACAAGATTTGTTAAGGAAAGGTTTCATCAGAGAAATCTTGAGTTCTTGTGCAGTACCTGAAGTGCTTGCACCGAAGAAGGATGGAGAATGGAGAATGTGTACTAACTCAAGAGTAATAAACAAGATCATAGTTAAGTATAGATTTCCTTTACCTAGGATGGATGATATCATGGATTGTTTGAGTGGAGCAAGATATTTCACAAAGATAGACTTAAAAAGTGGATATCATCATATTAGAATTAGAGAAGGTGATGAATGGAAGACAGCTTTTAAGACAAATGAAGGATTGTATGAGTGGTTAGTGATGCCTTTTGGATTGACAAATGCACCAAGTACTTTCATGAGATTGATGAATGAAGTTTTGAAGAAATTCTCGGGTAAGTTTGTCATTGTATACTTGGATGATATTATGATTTTTAGTACGACAAAAGAAGAACATTTGTGGCATATTAGACAAGTTTTGCAGAGACTGAGAGAAGAGAAATTGTTGATAAACATTAAGAAGTGTAGTTTCATGAAGGAAGAACTAGTCTATTTGGGATTTGTGATTTCCGCGGAAGGATTGAAGATGGACCCTGAGAAAGTGAGAGCAATTATTGAATGGCCTACACCAGAGAGCATTGGAGAGGTTAGATCATTTCATGGATTTGCTAGTTTCTACCAGAGGTTCATCATAAATTTTAGTTCATTTTGTAACCGTATGATAGAGACAATGAGAGGTGACAGAAAAGACTTTAAGTGGACATCTGGAGTAGATAAAAGTTTTGAGTTGTTGAAGCAAAAAGTGACAAAGCAACCTGTTTTGGCATTACCAGATTTAAATAAGGTATTTCAAGTTGATTGCGATGCAAGTGGAAATGCAATTGGAGCAGTATTAAGTCAACAAGGTAGACCTGTAGCATATTTTAGTGAGAAGTTGAATGATGCAAGGAGAAGATATTCAATTTATGATCAGGAGTTCTATGCTATAATTCAAGCATTGAAGACATGGAGACATTACTTGTTGCCTAAGGAGTTTGTGTTGTATACAGATCATCAAGCTTTACAATATTTGAATAGTCAAGGTAAGTTGAATCAAAGACATATGAGATGGGTAGAGTTTATGTAGAGTTATACTTTTGTGTTGAAACATAGGAGTGGAAAATCGAACAAAGTTGTTGATGCATTGAGTAGAAGAAGAAACTTGGTGACAGAGATGAGAGTTGAAGTGTTGGGTTTTGATGAATTGAAGAACATGTATGAGGGAGACACTAATTTTGTAGAACCTTGGAAAGCATTTAAGGAACCTATTGTGACATAGAGGAGTAAGTGGTTAGACTATTTCATTCAAGAAGATATGTTGTTCAATAGAAGCCAGTTGTGGATACCTAGAAGTTCAATGAGAGATAATTTAATCAAGGAGAAGCATAGTGGTGGATTGGCAGGACATTTTGGCATTGATAAAACATTGGCTTTGGTGAGTGGACATTACTTTTGGCCTTAGATACATAAGGATCTTAGGAGATTTGTGCAGAGTTGTAGAGTTTGTCAAGTTGCAAAAGGGAGGAGTCAGAATACTGGATTGTATAAACCTTTGACAGTAGCGGAGAGACCTTGGAAAGACATAAGCATGGATTTTGTAATGGAATTACCTAAGACACAGAGAGGAAATGATTTGATATTTGTAGTGGTTGACATATTTTCAAAGATGGATCATTTCATACCTTGTAAGAAGACAACTGATGCAGTGCATGTAGCTGACATATTTTTCAAGGAGATTGTGAGATTGCACAGATTACCTAAGAGTATAGTTTTAGACAGAGATAAAAAGTTTGTTGGATACTTTTGGAAGATACTTTGGAAGAAGATGAAGATAGATTTGAAGTTCAGTTCAACTTTTCATCCACAGACAGATGGACAGACAAAGGTAGTGAATAGGAGTTTGGGAAACTTGTTGATATGTTTGGTTGGAGAGAAGACAAGAAGTTGGGATTTGATTCTTTCACAAGTAGAGTTTGCATACAATAATTTAGTAAACAAGAGTACTAAAGAACACCTTTTGAGATTGTGAGGAGTTGCAGAATTAAGAAATACCAGCATGGAAGAAAAGAGAAGTGCATAAGTAGAAGAATTTGTAGATCATATGGAGACAGTGCATAACTAGGTGAAGAAGCATTTAGAGGACATGAACAGTAAGTATAAGGAAAAGGTAGATGAGAAGTGAAGATATAAAGAATTTGAAATTGGAGATGAAGTGATGGTGTACTTGAGAAAAGAAAGATTTCTAGTTGGAACATATAACAAGTTGAAGATGAAGAAGTTTGGACCTTGTAAGATACTCAGAAATTTTGATTCAGGAAATGCATATGAAGTGGAGCTACCGGAGACATTGGTATATCACCTATTTTCAACATTGTAGACTTATATCAGTATCATGAAGTAGATTTTAGTGACAGCATGGAAGAAGACTTGAAGAAGCAATTACCACAACAAGCACCAAAGCAGATTGAAGACATATTGGACAATAGAGTTGGACACAACACTAGAGGAAGACAATACAAAGAATATCTTGTGAAGTGGAAAGGAAGACAGGAAGAAGATTCATCATGGATTTCTCAAGCTAAGGTGGACCATCTTGGTTCTCCCCTAGCCCCAGTAAAGTGAGTGACTCACTTTTTCAATAACCTTGGATATCTAATGCAAGAGCATCCGTGGTTCAAGAGCGATCTTGTATCAACCAAAAACATTTGCATTTTAGTTTGTTTGCAGTTTAGTTTGTTTCTTTT
Source organism: Cunninghamia lanceolata (assembly GCA_027924645.1). Classification (NCBI taxonomy): domain Eukaryota; kingdom Viridiplantae; phylum Streptophyta; class Pinopsida; order Cupressales; family Cupressaceae; genus Cunninghamia; species Cunninghamia lanceolata. The sequence continues at coordinate 7,139,480 of BSBN01000458.1, forward strand.
ATTTTCCTAGGTTTAGTTCAGGTGGTTCAGTCAGAAGCAGTTTCTATTTTTGGTCCAGCATTTCACCCCAACTGCATTTTAGATCTTGTGGAGATTGATTTAGCATATGCATTCATTCATCTACATCATATCTAGAATTCAGAGATCCATACTTTAATACCAAAAAGATATCATATCAAAAGTTGATTGTTTCTTAGAGCAGAGTATCCTAATAATCACAGACAACTAGCTAAAGGAGAAACTTGTAGAAGCATTTACCTATCTTTGGAGCCTAATGACAAATCATTGAATGATCTTTGGTTCGTGGCTGACCTTCCCAAAAGATCTGCACATCATTCCATTCATTTTCTGGAAGTTTTCTATGTATTTAGGTCCGACCTATCTATGTACACACATTACATCTCTTCATTGGAATTTGTGATCTTCCTTGGCCAATGCAGAGGAATCTATTGATCTAGACTTGATATATATTGATGTAATAGATCCCTAGGAAAGAAGTTAAGCATGGTTCATAATATAGTGATCATTGATAGTTTAGATTTTGTACGAAGGAGCTTCAAAGCTTTATCTTGCATTTGTAATTAGGCCTATGAGCCCTAATTGTAAGCCTGCATGTTACTGATCGATCTCTATTTGAATTCTATGATATACTGAATGACCGAATCTGCATCTGTTCCATTTCTTTGAGTTGTTTCCATTGTGTTTACTCTTGCTACACGGTTTGGATAGTTTATTCTATGAACCCTCCTACCGTGACTGCACCAATTTCTGATCTTAAATAGCCAAAAGATAGAGAAGGGAAAAATATAGTGCATTTTTATTTGAAGCAAGAAGATGCACATAAGGAAAAATAAAATGGGGGACTTGGGGATGGAGAGAAAGAAGAGGATTAAAGTGGGAGTTTTGAGTAGGATGACTTTGATATTATAGAAGAGGTTAAGCATGTAGAAGAACAAGAGGAAGAATCCCTTACTCCACCCTTGAGAAGATCCACAAGACAATGAAATCTAGCTGATAGGTATATCCCACTTAATTTCCATTGTGTATTTTCTTTATTAAGTACTGATGATGAAATTAGATCCTATAGGGAAGTTGTTCTTATAAATGAGAATTGGCAACAAGCCATGCAGGTGGAGATAATGTATTTAAAATCTTGTGATACCTAGGATCTTGTTCATTTACCTAAAGGAAGGAAGGCCATTGGATGTAAGTGTGTCTAAAAGAAGAAATTTAGAGCAAACATTTCATTGAAAAAGTATAAGGCTAGAATGGTAGCCAAGGGCTACTCCCAAAGAGAGGGGTTTGATTTCAATGAAACATTCTCTCCTATTACTAAATTATCTTCCATTTCTAATTTCTTTTATCCATAGTTGTTGCTTATGATTTTGAAATTGAGGAAATGGATGTTAAGACTGTATTCTTGCATGGAGATCTAGAAGAGGAAATTTATATGCAACAATCTAGAGGTTTTGAGGTAAAAGGCAAATAACACTTGGTTTGTAGATTAAAATAGTCTCTTTATGGTTTGAAACAATCACCCCAAATGTGGTATCAAAAAGTTGATTCTTTTATGTTGAAATTAGGTTTTGTGAGAAGCGAAGAGGATCACTATGTTTACATAAGATGTATTGATTATCATATACTAATTGTTGCCTTGTATGCAGATGGCATGTTTTTTAGTAACACCAAGGGTATGATTAGTGAGCTAAAATATCAACTTTCAGGTGCATTTGAGATGAAGGATCTAGGGAAAGCAATGTACATATTGTGCATGGGAATCAATAGAGATCAAGGTGACAGAAACTTTGGTTGTCACAAAGTAAGTATGTGAATACTATTTTGCATAGATTTAATATGCAAGACTGTAAGCCAATTAGAATTCCTTTACCAATTGGTCCACTAAGATTACTTTATATAAGTGTCCCAAGTGTGAAGATTATTTTGAGGATATGTCTAACTCATATGCTAGTGTAGTAGGAAGTTTAATCTATACAATAGTTTGCACTAGGCTAGATATTGCCCAAGCAGTGGGAGTATTGAGTAGGTTTATGTCTAACCCTAGTAGAGAGCATTAGAATTATGTGAAGAGGGTGTTAAGATATTTGTGTGGTACTTTTGAATATTTTTTAGTTTATTATAGTACTAACATTTTAGATAAGACATTGGACATGTAGGCTTTTATTGATGCAAATTAAGCAGGTGAGTTGGATAGTCAAAGGTCTACTAGTGGGTATGTATTTACTTTGTTTGGAGGAGCTATGAGTTGGATGAGTAAGAGGCAGCCCACGGTTACTTTAGCTACCACTGAAGTAGAGTATATGGATACTACCTATGTCTTTAAGGAGGTAGTATTGTTACAAAGATTGTGTACATGTATTGGTTTTTCTAGATTGGTTGTGATAGCCAAAGTGCAATCTGTTTAGCCAAGAATCCTATGTATCATACTCAGACTAAGCATGTGGATATTCAGTACCACTTTGTTTGAGAAATGGTTGCAAATGGATAGATTGACTAGAAAAAGGTTGACACTTAGGAGAATGTTATAGAGTATCTTACCAAACCTATGAGCATAGAAAAGTTCATTTGGTATAGGGAGGACATGGGTCTTGTTTCTTGTACTTAGTTGATTTATGTTTTCCAATGGATGTATTTACATTGTATGATTTTAAGTGGGAGAATGTTAGGATTAAGATTCCATCAACCTTGTAAATCCTAAGTATTTAATTACTCCTAATATTGTTTTGTAAGTGTATTCATAAGAGATGTAGGATTTGTTGCAAGTATGAGTAGTAAGTGTTGTCATTGATGTCAACACCTAAGTCTGTTTGTTGATTAGTGTTTGAGGAGATTGTTACAGATGTTGTTGTTGATGCAAAGTCTGAGTCTATTGATTATGTTTCCTTGGTGTACTTACTTTGAGAAGAAGTTGAAGGTGTTTAAAATGAGTTCCTGATGTTGAGTTTCCAAGTGCTTTTGAGAAAATTTGTTCTCCTGAGGAAACAGTGTGTTGCAGAGTTGTTCCGGCTTATAGAATAGTGCTAGTATTTTGCTCCATATTTCTCCGTTGTTAAAAATATGCTTATGCAGTTTGGAGGTGATGTTCAGGTATTTTCAAAGTTGCTATGTTTCAAGTTTGAGGTGTTGATTTTCTATACAAAGAAAGTTGTGTTCACCAGAGTGTGGACAGTGTTTTTGAGTTGTGTAGAGGTGACTAGAAGAAAGTGTTTTTCTCTGCATGCCTCTGCAGTTGTGTTTCTCAGTTCACAGTTCTAGATCTATGTTTGTAATGCATATATCTTTCTTTAGTTCAAGTGGTTCATGGTTTGGTGCTCTGTAAGCTATCCTTCTTAAGTTGTAGTTGTTGTTGTACAGTTCAAGTGTTCCAGTGTGAAGATTCTTCAAGCAAGAGTTGTTGAAGTTGTTGTGGAAGGTTTTGTGGGTTTTCAAGTGCTTGTGGATGTTTCTAGATCATGTTTGTGCTTGGTTTTTCTCCACGAGTTTTCTTTTTGATCTTGTTGAAGCGTGTGCCTAAAGATTCTAGTTTCAACACCAGTTTGGCCGACCTGGTTGTTTACACTCTTTGCAGTTGTGCTTTGGAATTTGTGGAAGCCTATAGAAGTGTGAGAGAGTGGATTTAGGTCCCTACTAAGGTGTGGTGTCATCCACATTCATTCCTTTGCTCTACGGGAATGTTTATCTCTAGACCTAATTTGAATTATGTATGTTTTCCAAGCTTGGAGGTTGTTTCAAAAGTTGTAGTTGTGTTTCCAACCTTGGTGAATATTTCAAGGTTGATGATTGATATAAATAAGTGTAAAGGATTCATGTTTAAGTGGGTGTGTAGAAGGATGGTGATGTTTGTGTTGTGAATTTGAATCAGAGGCAATAAGGACTTTCATGTGGTAGAAGACCTAATACAGTGAGCAGAAGTCATCTACATATTTCAAAGAGGCTGCAGAGGTGATGATTATTGTGCTTCATTGGAACTGAATTCAGGCATGTAGTAGATTCTATCATATCAGTTCATGGTAGTGATCCTTCTTTTCTTTTCTTCTTTCTTTAGTAAGTAGTGAGTTCACTTGGAAAGTGAGTCCACCGTCAGTGAGCCTTTCTTTCTTTTGTAAGGTAGTGAGCCTTCGACAGTGAGCCTCTTTGTAATTTGGTATTGATACTACATTATATTGTGAGTTGATCCTCACCATGGTTTTTCCCTTTTAGGGTTTTCCACTTAAAAAATTGGTGTTCTCTTGTGCATGGTGTTGATGTGATTAAGTTTTTGTTATCTATTTTTCATGTTTAATCTTCATAATAGATTAAGGGTTTAAGTGAACTGATGTGGATGTGATTATGTTTGTTATGGTTTAAATTTTTTATACAAATGATTCACCCCCCTCTCAGTTGTCTTATGCATTCAACAATTGGTATCAGAGTGAGGGTTCCTTGGAAGAAATCCTAACAGCCTAAGGTAGATCTAAGATGGCACACAAGAAAGACATTCCTCAATTTGATGGAAATGACTATGCGTTCTAGAAGGTGAGAATGCAAAGTTACCTTATTTCTCTTGGTTATGATGTCTGGAGAATGGTACAAAAGGAACACACTATACCTAAAAATGGTCCACAGACTGTAGCTAAGATTAAGACTTATGAGACTAATGGTAAAGCTAGAAATGCCCTACTAAATGCTCTATCTAACACTGAACTGGTGAAAGTTTTGGATCTAGAAACTACACATGAGATCTGGGATAAATTGAAGAATATCTATGAAGGTGATGAATCTGTCAAGAAAGCCATGTTGCAAAATTTGAAGTCCAAATATGAAACTATGTGAATGTCTGAAGATGATAACATAACAAGCTATATGCAAAAGATTGATGAAGTTGTCAATGACATCAAAGGTCTTGGTGGAATGCTGGATGATAAAGAAGTTGTAAATAAGATACTTAGAACACTTCCCAAATCATATAGTCATAAAGTGTCTACCATTGAAGAATTGCAAGATATGGACAAGCTTTCAAAAGATCAATTGCTTGGTAAACTGATTGCTTTTAAGATGAGAGAATTTGGTACTACTGATGATCTTGTGAAAGTTGAGACTGCCTTTAAGGCCAAATCAAAAAAGATTGCTAAATCAAATAAGTATGTTGTGGAGTCAGATGAGGAAGACTTTGCCGAGATTGAGACAAACTTTGTAAGCAGAATGAAAAAGGGAACTGGAAAGTTCAGAGGTAAGTTACCTTTCAAATGTTTTAGTTGTGGTAAGATTGGTCATTATGCTTCAAGATGTCCTAATAGAGCTTTGAAGATCAAGAACAAAGAAGGTAAAGGTAGGATGGTAAGGAAAAGTTACTATGTTGAAGAAAATGATGGTTTAACTAATGATGAATTTGATTTTGAGGATCGTAATTCTAGTGAATGCTTGTTTATTGCCCTAAAAGAAGAACTTGTTTCTACTAACCTTGCAAGTTGTATGAAGGAAGGAAGTTTGGAAGAAGAGAAAGTGATATCTACATTTAATTCTAGAAAGGAAAAAGATGAATGGATCATTGATAGTGGATGTTCAAATCACATGATAGGAGATAAGAGTAAGTTTGTTAAATTGGAAAAGTATGAAGGAGGACTAGTTAGATTTGGTGATGACGCAGCTGGTAAGATTTATGGAAAAGGGTCAATTACGTTTGATGGAAAGCATAATATAGATGATGTTCTTTATGTCAAAGGCTTAAAGCATAATCTTCTAAGTGTTGGACATATGTGTGACAAAGGATACAATCTGATGTTTAAGGATAATGGATGTGATATAAGGAAAAGCTCCAAAAGATTAATTGTTGCTAGTAAGAAGACTCGTGGTAATGTTTATCAATTGAAAGGTACTAATAATTGTTGTTTGTTGGCTCAGACAAATGAAAGATGGATATGGCATAGGAGAATGTGTCATATTAACTTTGATAATCTAGTGAGAATAAGCTCAGTTCAAGCTATAAGAGACTTGCCTAGAATTGTGAAGCCTGCTAATACTATTTGCAAAGAATGTCAATTTGGGAAGCAAACAAAGACTAGTTTCAAGAGAAAAGAACAAACCTCTACCAGTCTATTAAATTTGGTGTATACAGACTTGTGTGGTCCTACAATAAAAAGAAGTCTACAAGGTGATAGGTATTTCATGCTACTTATTGATAATTATTCAAGAATGACTTGGGTTACTTTTCTTAGAGAAAAATTAAAAGCCCTAGACAAGTTCAAGGCATTTAAAGCAATGGTTGAGAGTGATATGGATTTTAGAATCAAGTGTTTTAGGTCTAATAGATGTGGTGATTTTACTTCAAATGAATTTAATTCTTTTTGTGAAGAACATGGGATAAAGAGACAATTGTCTGCCCCCTAAACTCCTCAACAAAATAGAGTAGTTGAAAGGAAGAATAGAATAGTTTAGGAAGTTGCTAGAACAATGATCAAGGAAGCAAACCTACTAGAATTATATTGGAAAGAAGTAATTCACATTGCTATCTACATTCAAAATAGAGTGCAAGTCAAAGAAAATGGAACGAAGACACCTTATGAGCTATGGTACGGAAGAATTCCTATTGTCAAGTATTTCAAAGTTTTTGGAAGCAAATGCTATATCAGAAGAGATGAAGAGTTAGAAAAGTTTGATGCTAGATGTGATGAAGGCATATTCCTTGGGTACTCTACTAAAATAAAATCTTACCGGTGCTACAACAAAAGGTTGAGAACGATTGTTGAAAGTGCAAATGTGGAGGTAGATAAAGACATTTAGAAAATCTTAGAGCCAAATGGATATGAGTTAGATGAGTCTACTGATACAAAAGAAGTTGAAGAAGAAAAAGACAAGGAAGTTCATATTAATGAAGAAGAAGCTCCGGAAAGAGTTCCTAAAACCCCCAAGTATGTGCAAAAGAATCATTCAAAGGATCAAATTATTGGTGATAAAAGCAAACGAGTTTTGAAAAGAAGAAGAGTTGCAAAAGAATAGGTAAATCTCTGTTTACTTTCAAAGGTTGAACCTAAGATAATTACTAAGGCATGTAAAGATGAACATTGGGTCAAGGTAATGGAAGAAGAATTGATGCAAATTGAAAAGAACAAGACTTGGGAACTTGTCCCTAGGCATGTAGATAAGAATGTGATTGGAACAAAGTGGGTTTTCAGAAATAAGTTGAATGGGAATGGAGAAGTGGTAAGAAACAAAGCTAGACTTGTATGCAAAGGCTATTCACAAGTTGAAGGTATAGCTTTTGAGGAGACTTATGCTCCAGTGGCAAGAATTGAGGCTATCAGAATGTTTCTAGTGTTTGCAACACATGAAGATTTCAAAGTATATCAGATGGATGTGAAGTCTGCCTTTTTAAATGGTGAGTTGGAAGAAGAAGTTTACATTGAACAACCAAAAGGATTTTAGCTGTCAGATAAGCTAAATATGGTATGCAAATTGAAGAAGGCCTTGTATGGATTAAAGCAAGCCCCTAGAGCTTCGTATCCAAGATTGGATAGATATTTGTTGCATCTAGGTTTCTGTAAAGGTACCGAGGATAGCAATCTCTATTTTAAAATTGATAAAGATTAGATCTTGATTGTGGTAGTATTTGTTAATGACATTATCTTTGGAGGTAATTAGGCAATGTGTAAGAAGTTTGCAGAGGAAATACAAAAGGCATTTGAGATGTCAGTGTTTGGTGAAATGAATTTCTTTCTTGGTTTGCAAATCATTCAATTAGAAAAGGGGATTTCATTTCTCAGTCAAAATATGTGAAGGAAATGCTAAAGAAGTTTGTAATGAAAGACTCTAAGCCTGTGTGTACCCCTATGGTAACTGGTTGTAAGCTGAGCAAAAATGATGAATCTCCTAAGGCTGATCAAAGCAAGTATAGGTCTATGATTGGAGGATTACTCTACCTAACTACTACTAGACCTGATATCATGAATGCAGTTTGCTTGTGGCTAGATTTCAAGAAGATCCTAAAGAGTCACATGTTATGGCCGTAAAGAGGATTCTGGGGTACTTGAAAGGCACTTTAGATTATGGATTGTGGTATCCTAAAGATACTAATTTCACCCTAAGTGCATATACAGATGCAGATTGGGTCGAATGTGTTGATGATAGAAAAAGTACAAGTGGTGGTACATTCTTTTTGGGATGTAGATTGGTGTCATGGCTAAGTAAGAAGCAAGATTAAAATTTCATTATCTACAACAGAGGTTGAGTATATAGTTGTTGCATCTTGGTGTACTCAAGTGTTATGGATGAAGCAAAATTTGAAGGATATCAAAGTTATGTATGATGAACCAATTCCCATTTTCTTTGATAATACAAGTACTATAAACATTTCAAAGAATCCATTGATGACTCAAGAACAAAGCATATTTTAATAAGGTATCATTTCTTGAGAGAAAAGGTTGCAGAGAATGAAGTGGTACTTGAGTATGTGCCTACTAAAGATCATATTGTAAATATATTTACTAAGGCTCTTCCTAACACTACAACAAATCCCTATGATTAGCTCCCTTTTTTGCTCCATTTTTTGCTTCCACCCATTGTTTTAATGTATTTTTCTCCATTTTTTTGAAAAGTCAGCACTATTTATTGAGATGGCACTATTTTTGGCATTTTTTGAGCCGACTAGAACAAGTCGACGCTAAATTAGGCATAAATTAGTGCCTCAAGTGCCTAACTTAGCACCTACTTTAGCGCTTACTGCAGCGCCTAATTTAGTGCCACATTTCATGCCTAGTTTAGCACCTTATTATCACCTATTTTAGCGCCCGCATTAATGCCTTATTTAGAGCCTTACGTAGCACCTGATGTAGTGCCTATTTTAGCACCTAATTGAGCACCTAATTTATGGTTACTTAGGTTTAGGAGTATTACTTAGGGTTTAGGGTTTATGGTTTTGGGATTAGGGGTTAAGGTTTAGAGGTTTAGAGTTTAGGGTTTAGAGAGAGATAGAGGACCAATAGGGAGATATAGAGGAGACCGAGGGGAGAGATAGGGAGATAGAGAGTGAGGGACATGGCCAAAGACATATGGAGAGAGATTGATAGGTAGAGGGACAAAGATGATAGGGAGAGAGGGGAGAGATAGGGAGATATAGGTTTAGGGTTTCTGATCAGGTTTATGGGTTAGGGGTTAGGGTTTAGGGTTTATTGTTTAGGGGTTATGGGTTTAGGTTTAGAGGTTTAGGGTTTAGGGTTTATAGAGAGAGAGGAATGATAGGGAGATATAGAGGAGACTGTGGAGAGAGATAGGGAGATAAAGAGTGAGGTACATGCACATGGCCAAGGACATAGGGAGAGAGATTGAGAGGTAGAGGGATGATAGAGATAGGGAGATAGGGGATAGATCATAGGGAGATAGAGGTTTAGAGTTGCTTGGATTTAGGGTTTAGGGGTTTGGGGTTTAGGGTTGCTTGGGTTTAGAGATAGCTAGAGAGAGAGAGAGAGGGAGATAGACTACTACAGTGAGAGAGATATATATCCTGCAGCGAGATAGGGAGAAGGATTGAGAGCTGGTAGAGGGACAATATTAAAGATAGGGAGATATTAGAGCTGGTTTAGGGTTTCTCAAGTTTAGGGTTTATGGGTTAAGGTTTAGGATAATTATTTAGGGCTTACGATTTAGGGTTTAGAGGTTTAAGGTTTAGTGTTTAGAGAGAGGACCAATTGCTGGGAGATATAGAGAGTGAGGTACATGGCCAAAGACATAGTAGAAAGAGATTATAGGGATATATATGGAGAGTGAGGGACATGGCCAGAGACACAGGGAGAGAGATTGAGAGGTAGAGGAATGATAGAGATAGAGAGATAGCTAGGGAGATAGAGGTTTAGGGTTGCTTGGGTTTAGTGTTTAGGGTTTAGGGGTTTGGGGTTTAGGATTAATTATGGGTTTAGGGTTTATGGGTTAGGGGTTAGGGGAATTATTTAGGGTTTATATATGTTTTAGGGGTTAGGGGTTAGGGGCATTATTTAAGGTTTAGGGTTTCTCGGGTTTAGGGTCATTATTAGGGTTTACGGTTGCATGTCAAAAGAAATCTCTCTCTCTCTCTCTCTCTCTCTCTCTCTCTCTCTCTCTCTCTCTCTAAATCCCTCAACCCTAAATAATGCCCCTAATCCCTAACCCCTAACCCATAACCCCTAAACCCTAAACCTCTATCTCCCTATAATCTCTCCCTTATCTCCCTCTCTCTAGCTATCATCCCTCTACCTCTCAATCTCTCTCCCTATCTCTCTAGACATCTCACTCACTCTCTATCTCCCTATCTCTTGCTCGACTATGATCTCCTATATCTCTCCCAATCTATCTCCTCTCTCTCAACTCTACGTACCTATATATCTCTCCCTATCTCTTGCCTTTCTCTCTATCTCCGTATCTCTCTAGACATCTCTCTAGTGATCACTCTCTATCTCCCTATATCTCCCCTCTGTCTCCTCTATCTCTCCCTATGATTTGTCTCCTCTCAATCTCTCTCTACCTATCTCTCTATCTCTTGCCTCTCTCGGCCCCCATCATTCCTATATATATCATTAATGAACAAGCATGGAAAACTTATAGGACTCTCTCTCTCTCGCTTCGACTTTGTCTCTATTCATCTCTCTTATCAACAAAGCAAATGGAAACAAGAAAACTAGGACATGAAAAGAGGGATGAGGATATAAATTGGCAGCTAGATGAAATGGAAACAAGCTGATAAAACTAAAGTTCATTGGATGGGAAGATCAAATGATGAGAGGAGAGGTGGAAAATAGTAAAATAGGGAAAAATTGGTGGGATCTAAAGGGAAATTGGAAAGGAAAAGGAAAACTAGGAAAGCTAGGAAAAGCATTTAACTAGCTAGGAGTTGGTAGATAATATATAGGTCAGAGAGAGAGACAGAGATAGAGAGTTGCTTGGGGTTAGTAGTAAGGGTTTAGGGGCATTATTTAGCATTACTAAGTTTAGCATTACTCAAGTTTAGGGTTTAGAGTTTACTAGGGTTTAGGGTTTAGGGTTTAGGGGCATTATTTAGGGTACTTTAGGGTTTATGGTTTAGGGGTTAAGGTTTAGAGGTTTAGGGTTTAGTGTTTAGAGAGAGAGGACCAATAGGGAGATATAAAGAGTGAGGGACATGGCCAGAGACATAGGAAGAGATATTGATAGGTAGAGGAATGATGGAGATAGGGCTAGATAGGGAGATAGGGAGATATAGGTTTAGGGTTGCTTGGGTTTAGTACTGTTTAGGGTTTAGGGGTTTATAGTTTAGGATTTATGGGTTTAGGGTTTATGGCAGGTTAGGGCTGGGTTAGGTTTATAAGGGGCATTATTTAGGGTTTATGGTTATTAGGGGCATTATTTGGGGTTTACAGATCTTCAAGGATCTAGATAGTGTGGCTATACACAATGCTACACATGTTGGTGGCTAGTTAGACACATGGAACATCAACAACCACATGTTATGCTTCCATACACATCTGCCACCTAATGACATTTGTACTGCAAAACATGATCATATAATTGACACTGTATGCATCTGACACATCGTCATGATGTCCACGTACGCCATAATATGCCATAATGATCTACTAGTTGGCATGACCATACAAGTTTGAGTACATTTGTTCCCATCCCATCCATATAAGAAATGCACCATATAATATGTTGGATATTTGTCAACATCTACATGTAGAATAACTGATGGTATTCTTGAACAAATGCCTACTTTGTACATTTTGTAGAGTAAAAGCGAGGTATATATAACAAATTTTCATCTTACCTCTGTGTATATTTCCTTTGTTCATTTTGAATAGAAGTGACATATATGTTAGAACCCTTCTATATTTGAATGTGTTTTGGTTTACATATCTATTTTCCTTTATGTATTCTATGATCTTATTAATTACATTAATAGATAATATAGGATTTTCCCTCACTAGTTCACCTTGGGAATTAGATGAAATAACATCTGAAGTTGACTGTAAATTAACAACATGGTGAGCATTTCGTTGATTTTCTTTCTTATTTTCACCCTTTTGAAAACTAAATTTTCCTATTGAAATTTTGAAGGATGAGATTGATATTTAAGTGCATTAGACTTAAGAATTTGATAGTGTATCAAAATCATCATTAGGAATTTGATTGTGTATCTTTGTTGACAAAGTTTAAAATTCAATAACATAATCATGATTACACTCATTAATTTGATCCTTGTTTGATGCTCTCCTATTCCTAATTCAATCTATCTTAATAGTGAAGGAAAATAAATACATGGGCAACCCATTGAGAAATTTGTCATCAATTTTGTTCCTCAAAATTGTCTCATGATATGGTGAAGGAAAAAATTACCAAAGATAAATTGTGATCATTATTCATCAACCCAAAAACTAATGCACTGTTAGAAATGTAGACACCTAAATCTTACCATGGCCTAACATCACACCAGATCTATACCACATCTCCTCTTACAATGTTAATTAAATAAATCATATTTATTTAATTAACCACTTTGATTATTCCTCCTAATATCAGTTTAATAAGTCACGCTATTTAATTAATAAATCTAACCATTCTTCTGACATTAATTAAATATTAACCCTTCCTCTATTGTCTCATCCTTAATTAAATAAATCCACATTTATTTAATTAAATCAATCACCCCCAACATTCCCCCACAACTAAATAAATACATATATATCATGGCCATTGTGAAACAATCTTGACTATTTTTTACTATATGAGTGTTTTTGTTTATTACTGTTTTCCTGCAAGTTAATTGATTATCTTTTGCGGTTATGCAGGAACAAGAGGAATGAAATATGGCACATACTACATTCTCACAGAGCATAAAAGAATAGTTTGCAGCTTGGCAATAGGAAGCAGTTGATATGAAGAAGCTATCACTACCCCATGGATGGTTCATCTGATGCTTGCAGCTTGGCAGTGTTCATCTCACGCTTGGCAGTGTTAGTCTCTTCCTGCGGTCCTACGGAGGTTTGAAAAGTAACCGGTAGCATTGTGGTAATAACACTTACCATGTCCCTGCAAGGGTTTCAACTGAGGCCTATGGTAGATCGGAAAGAGGAGAATGTAATGGGTTTTCGCCCTTGTCATCTCGTGATAGTCATTCATAATATTTGTGGTTGGGTGGTAAATAGAAGGACATTAGGTAATAATTTCACGTGGTCCCACAGGGGTCAATCTAAGCATTTGTGGTCTGGTAGTAAAGGATGAAATAGAAGTGTAATGGCTATAAGCCACTGCTATCCCATGATGGTCATTCATAACATTTACAGTTGGGCGATAAACAAAGGGACATCAGGTAATAATTTCCCACGGTCCCATAGGGGTCAATGTAAGCATTTGTGGTTTGGCGGTAAAGGATGAAATAGAAGTGTAGTGGCTATAATCCACTGCTATCCTACAACAGTCATTCATAACATTTGCGGGTGGGCGGTAAACAGATGGACATCAGGTAATAATCTCCCATGGTCCCACAAGGGTCAATCTAAGCATTTGCAGTCTGGCAGTAAAGGATGAAATAGAAGTGTAGTGGCTGTAAGCCCCCGCTATCCTGCAGCTAGTCTAGGCAAGCCTCACAACGATGCGGTAAAAGAAATAAATGGCAAGCACATTCAATGTAGGATGGCAATTATCAAGAATTACTATCAAATCTTGAGAAAGGAATTGAATGCTGAGATTTCATGATCTCGTGGCATGAACCAGAGTAATGGTGATATGATGAACTCCTTGGCTGAATAAGATTCAAATATTTCTTGGCATTTACTCATTTCAGACAATTAGCAACTTGGAGAAGGTGCAACTCAGCTCAGTGTGTTTTCTGTAAATTGTAATTGACCAAGTAAGTTCATTCCTACACTCTCTGATTAGAAGTTGGTGTATATTTCACTCTATTTTTTAGTTGTTGGTACTGGGGGCTCTTGTAATTACATCTTTTGTTAATATAAAAATTCTCTTTTAAAAAATGACTGGGGCCAAGCTTTTGTGTTATACAGTAGCAGGGTGTAGTTTGTTCTATCTCTGCTACTTGCAAAGTTCCCCAATTTGACTATGATGTTGACCGAAGATACAAATCATGTTCTTATCCATTCTTGAATGGATTTATTTTTAATTTTTAATACTATTCTTTTATTCCTATGTCTACCTACATTAATTGGCCATGTCAAGTTCATTTGCTCTTTCACTCTATTTTTTAGTTACTGGTATAGTAAGTTGAATTTTGAAAAACCCTAGCCTATTCAAGTCATTAAACATGACACCCAAGAGGTCTGAGTATACTAGTAAAGGTGATGTGCCTGTAGTTCCCAAGAAAAGACCACTTCAACAATCTCTGCTAGAAGTATTGCCTCAGTCCATAGACAAGGGTCCAAAGAATATGTTCATAGATGCAGCAGAAGGGTGTTGGGATGCTACAATCCCTATCTCTGGGTGGGATTTGTTTTGGTATTTTTATGCAAAAAGGGATGGCGAGGGACTAGTGGGAAATCCATGGAAATTTGATTTGGCAAAGTTGGTGGTGCCCGCTGTATTTGTGGATGTGGAATTGATTAGGGCACTAGGACAATTTTACCATCCTGCCACTAAAACAGTTAGAATGCCAAATGGATTGCCATTGGTGACAGTAAATAGGAATACAATTGTTGATTATTTTATGTTGAACAAGCAATCTCTCACTCAAGTGGATTTGTAGAGATTTGAACAAGATTACACAAGCTTGAGGAAAACACTTAGGAGAGATGAATTGCCAATATATATGAGAAGGGGGGCCAAAAACCAAAAAATTGAAATTCCATCAAATGCTATTGAGCCTTTCCCTGTGGAAGAATTTGTTATATATTTCAAGAGAACCTATTTTGTACTGTGCCAGGTCTTGTGAATTGATGTACAAGGAAGCATTCCAACTAGCCTAGTGATGATGGCTATGAAAATACAACATCCAGAGGTGAACACTGAATACAACTTTGCATCTCATATTGAGAAAAAAACTGCATGAAGGATTCTTATGTGTGAAGGAGAACAAGCAACCCTTAGATTTCAAATTCTATTCTTTATTATGTCACTTGATTCTGTATCATAACAAAGGAAGATGGTCAAGAAAAATGGATCTGAGTATGGTTGATGAGAAAGGAGAAAGATTGCCGACTTAGTTTTGGTGTTATAAGTGGGATTCCTATTGCCAGAATAGTGACTACATTGTATTTCATGATTTGTTTATTTTCAAGATATTGAATACTCTTGGTATCTTTTTTCCTAGGTTGACTAAGGAAGTCAGGGTAATGCTGATGCCACTTGCACATAGACCAGAGCAGGGCCATAAACATAATTTTGCTAGTTGGGTTTTATGCCAGATCATACTATAATTAGAGTGTATGGTTGTCCCCAACCTCCTCACATATTGCCAAAATTGTATCAGATAGAATTATATTCACGAAGTTTATGTGGCAAATGATGTGGATGGAAATGGAGGTAATGAAAAGACAAAAGAAAGGTACATTTCTACCCAATGCTACAATTTTTGGTGAATGGTCTATTGGCTCTGACGCTCTTGAAAATTTGCAAGCCTTTTTAAAGGTGAAATATTCTTTGAAATTGGGTATCGAGAGGAATTGTGACCTTGAGGGTCATATGAATCTTGTGAGACAAAAAATTCTGACTAAAATGGCCATATCCCATCAGGTCCTATTTGATGAGGATGTGATAAGAAATCTTGTCACTTTTGATGAGGTATATAGTAGGAAGAGAAAATGGGATATCTTGAAAAAAATTGAAGATGAAAAGAAAAAGTAGAATCCTCTATTTCTTGGATTCTTTGTTGAAGAAAAAGACCCTCTGAAGAGAATTGATGCAATCATTAATAATTTTGAAAGTATTTATGGTAAATCTGAGAAGTAGCTTGCTAAGGCTACTAAACTTCCAGTGAAAAGGTGTGCAGGGATTTAGATTCATGAGTGTGCTCCTGATGTTATGTCAGTGCAAGATTCACAGGTCCTAGAATCACCACCAGCAAAGAAGTAGAGGACAGAAGAGGTATCTCCACTTGTCCCCTATGAAATGACTAAAGAGGTGGGGATATTGATGATGTGGTTAACATCTTGAGGCACATGGGAGATGAGCAAGAGGTTGATCAGCCATTGGTTGGTCAACCCACTGATTTACATAAGCCTGAGGCTAGGAAGGGTGAGTAAACCCAGGCTGAACTAGAGTTGGAGGAGGATGAAAGGATTATAGCATCCATGAGGTTCATATAAGATGACAACTTCATCAAAACTCTAGAGTTTAAGGATTTCTGGCTGAAAATGAAAATGAAAGAATATAATGAAAAAGTTGCAATAAATAAAATCGGAGCTGATGAAACACAACATGATCAAATCATTACTCAAACTTTCAAAGAATTGAAAGTAGATGAAATTGATGTGAGTTCAGAGGAGACACGACAAATGGTGTTGAAAAGTAATATGCTCATCATCCCTAGCCTTGAATTGAAAAAGGTATTTTTTCTTGACCAAGTTAGAAGTCAGGATGATCCACAACTTGTTTCGAAATTTGATTATGAAGATGGCATAAGTGGATGTGGTTTTAATCCAAAGACAGAGACCCTTGCAATCTGGACTACTCAGAAGAATACAAGAAAATGAATATTTCTTGATATTGTTCAAGAAATGAGGGGTACATCTGTGGTAAAGACTTTACAAGACACATCAACAACAGAAGCAGCTACTCTCAATGTTCATACTACTATGTTTACTCATGCTATTGTGAAGAGGTTAGAATAAAGACTAACAGATTATGAGCAAACTTAGAAAGTAATGAATGATGACGTAAACAAATTGTATTTTGAAAATGTGAAATTAAAGAAATAATTGCAAGCTGTGAATTCTTCTCAAGGTCAAGCCATTGTACCCTATTAGCCCCCTGTGCCACAAACAACTAGTGATGTCACAATGTCTACTGAAGAATTTAATGCAACAAGATTGAAATTTGAAAAGGAAATTGAAAGTTTGAATAAACAAAATGAAATGACAAAGAATGAGGCAAAGATGAAAGTTTTTGAAATTTTTGAGAAAATTTTGGAGAATAGAGTAAAATTGGTTGTGGATAAGCTTGGGAGTGTGCATGATTGCTACTCTTCTTTATCTCAAGCCATTGAGTAATTGAAGATAAAGTTTTCTATTTTGGATTTGTTGTTTAAAAAATGGTAACCCTATCATCACAATTTGGTTATGATGTGCTTAGTAGTGCAAAGGAATCTTGATGCCCCTACAACTTTGAAGCCCACTAAGAAAATAGTCAAAATGATCATTGATGAATACCAGTATGTGAATGGGGAAAGCCAAAAGATGCAAGCAAAGGTTGAATCTTTTACTATGTTCAAGCATCAATTTATTCCTTTCATACTGACAAAAGAAGAGAAAATCAAAAGTCTTGATACATGGAAGATGGAATTTGGCCAAACAGTATTCCAAGTTATGGATTTTTTGAAGAAGGATGGAGATGTCAGCATTCTCAGTTTCAACATGATATTGGACTGAGTAATTACATTGGATGCTACGTATGCAAAATTTGTGATGGATGTCAAAGCTTTTCTTGATAAAAGATGGAAAGATCACTACGAGAAGTTGCTTCAAATTTAGGCTTACCAATGGCCTGGTGATTTTACAATATATAAATGGGAGGAGAAATATCTTAGAGATGAATCATCAATAGCATAGGTTGAGGTGTAGAAGAGCAATGAGCCATATGATAGCGTTAAATAGCACCACCACATCTTGAATGCTCTCTTTTTGTCTCTTTATGTTTTCTTCATGTTTTCAAAATGTATTCAAATATATTTGAAAATCTAAATTGGACTTCTAAAAGACAAATATTGTAATATCAAGGGTTAGGAATACAAAGAGCCATTTTGAATGTGAAACATCTAAAGCTTGTTGCTTCCTTTATAAAAGGAAACCAAGACCTTATGGCTCAAAATCTATCTGGGATTTTGATTTTTTGAAAGAGACATTGCACTGCCTGTACTTTGAAGAAAATCAATATAAAAGCTACTATTCTCTAGTCGTCAACTTTTGGTTATCATTTGTTTGTTGAATTGGATTGCTCATAATTTATTTAGTTGTCTCCAATTTACTTTTTTCTTTGTTATTCAAGTCAAAAAAGACCCCTGCATTCACATTATAAAAGAGGATAGGTGATATTTATCAAACTAAGATTATAAAGTAATAAGTTATATCTCAAAAGATGTTTATATTATTTAAAAATGAAGGAAGGATATTCTACTGTAGAACATTTTGACACCTTTAATATGATTTTGAGTCAAATAGGTTCAATAAATGTTTAACCTGATGAGGAAGACAAATGTATCTTCTCACTTTTTTCTTTACCCAAAAATTAGGAGAACATAATGCTTGTTATAAATGGTAGTGTTGTAAAGGTGACTATGGAATCATTTATTGTTACAATGCTCAATGGAGATATAAGGAGAAAGTTCAATGATGAAGGTTCTAAGGATGCCTTGCATGTTCTGCAAAGGCCCAAGGACAAAAGTGGATCTAAAGCGGAATGGTATAAATATCAATCCAAGTCAAGAGGAAAATCTAGAATCCCTAGGAAGATAAGAGTAAAGTTTTGGAAATATAGAAAAAGAGGACAAGTGAAGAAGGAATGCAAAAAATCAGTTAATCACTGCCACAATCTCATGATCATTATTCTAGTAGAAAATCCTAGTTTTCATTCTTTTTTCATAATGCATTGGTTAATCACACACTTCACATTTGACATCATGCTAAAAAGATCAAATAAGTTTTGTATTTCTTCTCAACTATTTCATTTCTCTATCTTAATTACTTAATATCTCAATATTTTATTCTACTCTCAACTCCTTGTACTTTAAAGTTTAATTAAATCTAGGATTGGACTTAAATCTTCTATTATAGGGTATGATTTATTTCCCTACATTTTTTTGAACTCACAATTTCCATGCCTATGTTTAGGATTAAAAAAGATTGATTTTTTATTTTGAGATTTTTGTGGTTTGCATTTGTTGGAAACAACCCAATGCCTTTAATTTTGCATTCCTAAGAAACATCTATGATCCTTATGTTCTATTCAACAAACTACTAGGTCAAACCCTCACCTTGTAAACATGACTACCTCTTTCTCCTACTTCCTATGATGATCACATGTTGCATTCTAATGATGAAGAAGAGTATTATGATCATGATGTCTTTATTAAAAGTGTTGAAAATGAATAGAAACATGAGATCGTTGATAAATTGAAATATTTGTGCAATCAATTAGCTAATATAGATGATAATTTTGGCAGTGAGCTGCCCCCCTTGTCAGTGAGGCATTCAATGCTGACCTCAGGATTCGTGACATGGCAGTGAGCCTCCCGTGGATTTGGGTTAAGTCTGGCGTTTGTAGCAAGTGTTGAAAGCTCGAGCTTTTGGCGCAATGGCAAACGATTCCAACAATTGGTATCAGAGCCATGGGTCACGGGTTCGAATCCCTCGGGTTGCGTTGAGGGGGGGATTGTTGGTAGTGAGATGCCCCCCTTGTCAGTGAGGCGTTCAACGCTGACCTCAGGATTCATGACATGGTAGTGAGCCTCCCGTGGATCTGGGTTAAGTCTGGTGTTTGTAGCAAGCGTTGAAAGCTCGAGCTTTTGGCGCAACGGCAAACGATTCCAACAGATAATATATCCACTTCATATTTCGTTGATGGTCTTACTCAAGTACTTATCACAAGATAACATGGTATAGATACAATTAAGGACATATATGAAAAATAATTAAAGATAAACAAATTCCTCATGTGGCAGGCACCGGTCTTTCTCTTTTGAAAATCATTCCCTTGTATATATTTTCAAAATCCAAATTTGTTTTTATGTTTTAGGAGCAGGGTTTAAAGATTTATAAAAAACATTAATCCAAATAATATGCTAGATTGGGTTAAGTGAAGTGGATGATTTAATTGACAAAATTACATAAGCTCCTTAATCTATTCTGAAGTCACCAGCAGACTTGAAAGTAAATTGTCATTGGTGAAACAAGGTAATGCCCACTATTTAAGGAACTTGATGAGCTTATCCTTTGACCTATATCACTTAATACTTTCATCACATAAGGATTATCCATTAACAAGTTATGAAGAACACCAATTAATCCATTTATTGACATTAGTGCCAACAATTCATACCAAAGATTGAACAATTTAAGGATATTGCAATAGGTAATTTATCAACAATTGAACAATCCATTTAATTAACATTATTGCCAACAATTTAATCATCCTTTTTTAAACATGGATTGCAAATAATTCTAAAAATTTAGAAGTCTTGGTCATTAACTTTATTATCTGCTACAATGTCATCCAGTGTATCATTGTCAATGTTCATATGTTCTTTCAAGTATTTTTAATATTATCATCATCCTCATCTTGACCTCCATCATCTTCATCATCATTGAAATTTGATTGTAGACCATCTATATTGTTACCAGATGTATTTGGATCATCATTTTGTGTACCATCCATATTATTGTCTTCCATAACATCATCCAACTCTAGATTGTTGCCTTCTTGTTCTTGAACATAACCATCTTCAACATCATCATGGATGTCAATTTATTCGATGTTCTCTAATCCCTCTCTCTAATTTTGTTGACCATCATTTTTTTGCTCAGTATCCACTAATGCATCATCAAATACATGCCTTAATTTTGGATCATAATGTATGACAAATATCCATTTAGGGTCCAAAATATCTTCATAGAAAAATACCTACACATGAATGACATACATATATTAGATGTATGGTATAAAAATTTTATTGAATATGTTGGTTAACATATTTGTCCTTATTCTGAAAATAATTTATTCTGACTCTATACCCCTCTTTTGAAGAACAAATGAGTTAAACAACAAATGGGTGAACCTTTTAAATTAGTTCCCCTCTAAATTTAGGTACAGCTCCCTTTAAGATTTTCAATGAATTTAACTTATTCAACTATCCACATGCATTTTTAACCAGAAAATGCTTAAGGCAGACTAACATTCATACATAACCATGCTATGAATGCGATAGATTTATACAGTATTAACTAGCAATAGAATGCATAGATCCTATTTTTGATACATTCAAATATATGAATACATTCACATGAACTTGCTGAACCTATAAATAATAAAACACATATGACGAGTTGTCCAAATAAAGAACAATTACCAGATGAAAGGAGATTTCACACAGAAAATCTAATTCCACACATTTAGATGCACAGATCCAAATAAGCAGTAAATGTTTCTTCTTCTCATTCACAGATGAAAATTACTCAGACAATCATCACATAATGTAAAACTATCAACAGTTTCGCCAAAAAAAAAAAATTCATTCTTCTTCTTTTTTCTAAACTTCTATCTTCTTATCTCCAGATTTTTAAAAACCTATAAATATGAAAGTTTTAATCATGTCCTTGAGTAAATTAAACCTAGAGTTAACACCACTCTGACCCGTACGGGATTTAGTTTTAAACAATTGATTTTAAAGAAACAAGTTTTTGCTGAAAATAACATGACAGAGGAACTGAAATAAAGGAAATGAGCTAATGAGGTCATGACTGGGACGACATATTTGTATCTCTGGCTTTATTATCGGTGGCTTGGGCAGCATGTTGGGTCTTCCATTCTTGGAAAGTAGCAACGAACTGTTGAATCTTCAGGAAGTTAGGAATACCGATATGCTTCATTCTTGACTTCCAAACCTCCTTTTCCCTTCGCATTTTACCAAATTTTTCCTTGTGTTCCGGAAGTGTGTCGATGCAGAGGTAAAGTAATGATTCAAATTTAGAAATTCTGGAGAAGTCCTCAATTAAAACATTGTCATTTTCTCTGATAAAGTTGATTTTGTCTTTGAAGGATTGGACCACTGCATCGACGTCTTCCACTGGTTTTCCATCATCTTTAATGTATTTAATATCAATACATTGCAAATCATTTTGCAATGACTGAGTGAATTCTGTTATTTCCTTAATTAACTTCGAGAGTTCAAAACGACCTTGCCAGGATATGGAGTTCCTTCATTCAATATTCTTTTTGTTCACATATAACAAATCCTCATCTAAACCAGTCAGGCTTTTCTCTATCAAAAACTTTGCGAGCCCATATTTTTGAACTTCATCCATCTGGTTTATTACATTCGTCCACTTGCCCTCATCTTTTGCCCAAACAGCGACCTGTGCTTTGAAATCTTTAATGGTGGCAGTAGTTAGGTCATATATACCCTTGAGCTCATGGATGTATTCAGTTCCTTTCTGCTCAATGTTATCCAACCAACTGTTAAATGTTTTTGTCACCATTTTGCTTCTATGAACCTGGTCTAACATCTTTTGGCTAACAGGTGATTTTGGGTCAAAAGACAGGGGAAACTGTGAGATCAGCTACGGGTTAGGGTTGTTAATGGCCTCTATGTATTCTACCATTAAACAGAGATTTTATTTCAGCTCCTTCTTGTCCTTTTCATCTTTCCATGTTCGACTGACCATCCTCTTAGTAGAAGCTTCAAGGTGGTGGACATATGCAGCTCTGGAGGCAATACCGA
This sequence comes from Cunninghamia lanceolata, assembly GCA_027924645.1. Taxonomy (NCBI): domain Eukaryota; kingdom Viridiplantae; phylum Streptophyta; class Pinopsida; order Cupressales; family Cupressaceae; genus Cunninghamia; species Cunninghamia lanceolata. Next base: position 7,162,077 of record BSBN01000458.1, read on the forward strand.
GATCCACTTTCTCCACAGTGAAGTCATGCACCGTTGGGTCCTGCACCTCTTCCTCTGTCACAGGCCTAGCAATTTCAGCACTCCAGTTACCAGTGCTTGGATCAATATTTATCCTGGATGTTGTCTTGAGTCTCTTGGACTTGGGGGTTTTCCCCAAACATTTGCTTACCATATCCTCCAAGGGAACAACAAAAGGAATCACTTTTTTCTTATCAGAAATAGAACTTTCTAGCCATTTTGGTGCAGGGGCTGAGATTGTCTTCTTAGGGTTCACTGCATCAGAGGACACATTTGAAATCATTAATACTTCAGGGTTCTCCAGAGCGGTCTCTGACTGTAACCCGGTGTCAACCTTCTCTGTTCTGTTTGGGCTTAGCTCCTTGTCACCCATAGGCCCTTCTGAATCTTCTTCTGAATTCAAATCAACAACTATTGTTTTAGAAGCCTATTTCTTTCTTTTTCCTTTAGTCCTCAACCTGGTAACACGAGATGGCAGAAGATCTATGAGGACTCTTCTTGATCTCTTAGTGACAGGGCTTTTCTCAGTTGATGGCTTTGAAGCACCTGCACCACAGATAGCAAGAGGTTGATTAGAAGACTCTATGGGAAGTGGTGATCCAACCATTGAAGAGATTTGTTGGACATTTTTATCCTGAAGTTCTCCCTGTCTCTTTTCTCTTAGCCATTTCTCAGTTCTTCTTATTACTGGAAGAGTTTTAACTTCAATTCTGTCTTCTTCCTTTCTGCTCCAGTCCACCTCTGGAATGGGTAAGTGTTTTACTTTTTCAAACTATGGATCAACCACCTATTCTCCATCATCAGAAATTCCAGAAATATCCATGTTTAAATTGAGTGTAATTATTTGCCCCAAAGACAACCTACACCACAGCCTTCTTCTGACCTCGAATTCATCTGGGCAGTCTTCCCAGTAATCCTCCAGTTTAGGAAGGTGTGAATGCCCTGTTCTAGAATCTAGGTTCTCTTTGACAAATCTTTTACTGTCAAATTGAGTCCTAGCAGTGAAGGATTGAAAATTGAACCTTTTGAGGTTCACCTCCAAATTCAAGGCATTAGATTTTAAATGGCATGAATAATGCCCAAGTTCAATAGGAAAAGAAATACCACAACCCCTTTTTGATAGAAATTTCTTATCAACATGTGCCAGTTGCCTACATACCTCCATCAGCATAAAACGATCAAACACATATCTAGGTAACTTCACAGGTTCACCATCAAATCCTCCAACTCTGATATAAGTGAAATCAGAAAATTGGATGAAGAAGCTACCATAGATACTGATCAGTTGCATTGCTTCACTGGACATTCTCTTACCTGGGTTCCCTGCCAATTCATAAGTCATCTTCCCAGTGAAGACATCATTAACCCTTTTGTAATTTTCATAGCAATTCTTTCTCTGTAACTGTGAATAATATTCATAAATTTTACTATTTTCAGCTATGGGTGCATGGGGTAGCTCAAACCAATCTCTTGTAGATGCTAGACAATAGAACAGGTACGAATACATATAGAAATATCTGTTGCCTAGATAATTGCTCAAACTTTGATGTAGACAGTCAGCCACTATTTCGGCCCAATCCAAATATTGTTCTCCTTGAAGGATGACTTGTATGAAAAAGTACATCCAATCTTCCCAATAATAGGCATGTTGATTGCCTCTCAGTCTATGTAACAATACTACAATATCCCTTATTTCTTTTATTAAATGATCTCTGGTAAGTGGCCTGGGCAACCTTGAACCGCCCTTCTAAAATTTTAGCAGCCAGTTCCTCGCTATTACACTTTTGTAAGTTGGTCTTTTCTCTGAGAAATACCCATTGGAGGCAGTAATGTCAAGGCTGGAATATGCCTCCTTAGGTGGTATCTTCATCACAGACATGAGGGTTTGTCTGTTAACATAAAATAACACATCCCCGTTTGCATTTCTGACACACCTGTCCTGGGGATCGTATCTATTCATACATTCTTGAACCAACTCTGGGCACAGTATAGCCTGAGGAAAAGCTGCAGCTTCAACTAGACCGCTGTCTACAATTTTCTTCATTGTAGGGGTTTGAACAGGGTTTCTAACTCTTTCTTTAAATTCTTCTAAATCATATTGAACCAATGCAGTATCTCCAAATTCTGAGTGAGAATAAGTAAGGCCAGGGCCATGTTCATCCCCCAAACACGTAGATTTCAAAGACATATTTGGATGATTATAATGAAACACTTCAAATTTTGAAAACAACAAAAATTCCAGATATTCCTCTTTCCAGCATAAGAACTAGGAATAGCCTAGGGGAAACAGAACTCACCTTCAGGATATCTGAATTCACTGCGAAAACTTGAACAAAAAGAGCCTTACACTTCCGGCGCTATCCTTCTCCACGTTGCACAGTATGTTTACTTGCTAAACTTGGCTTGTTCTTGGTTAATAATGGCACTTACCAGAATGAATAATTATTGCTCAGAACAAAACATGCCAAAAATATTTGAAAAGACGTGAACTCTGATTTCTTCATTAATAGCAAGTAGTATTCACGTGCCATCATGAAGTATAATGATTATCCATAGCCCTCGCTAAATTAGAGCTCTCGGTCTCATAATGAGTTTCTGAAATAATTTCCTCCAACTTTGCCACTAAGTTTGACTTAGAAAGCCGCGGGAACAAACGGGACCAAACTCATCAAATATTTGAACTATTGAACCATTGAACCTTTAGGACATGGTTCAATATGATGGTTCAATATGGTGGTTCAAACATGCCAATCAGACCATGTAAATAAGCAAAGGATTGACTTACGAAAACAGGAACTTAACTCGTGAACTGTTGAACTTGTAAAGATATGGTTCAATATGAAGGTTCAAAGACGCAAGGGTTATGTAGACTGACAAAATGTTATGCGGCTTCGATAAAAGGCTTTCAACAATGAAACAGTGAACTCTTGAACCTTGAACCCCGCTACAGAGTACAAGCAGAAGGTTCAACGATATAATAATTACACAAGGTAATTACGTGACCCGACTTATAAGAAGACAGAGTGTTGAACCTTAAGACCATTGAACCATTGAACCTTGAACCCCGCTATAGAGTACGAGCGGAAGGTTCAAGTTCAACCCGAAAGTTCAAAGGTGCATAAGACAAACAAAACGACGGCTTGCTTTATGAGACACTTAGATATATTGAACCATTGAACTTTGAACTTTGAGAATGGTTCAGGTTCAAAGGTTCAAACCTTAGGTAACCTTGTCTACAAAGACAACAAATGGATACAAATTGAAGGACCAAGGGCCGATTTACGAAACAAAGGCATGACCAAAAATATAACATGGTAAACCGGCTCTTGGCTCGGGAAATATTACCAATGAATAAATAGATAAGCGGCGACTCAAAAGGTAACATTGGCTCTGACTAGGGACTGTGTTTTATGATAAAATGCAGAGGACTCAGAAGCTCTAGTTTCGCAGAAAATAGAAAGAGAGAAGAAAGGAAACAGAACGAGGCAAAACAAAAATAGGAAAGGAAAACACAAAACCAAACAAAAAGGGAAGACTATGTACAGAAAAGGGGATCCTGTTCACAGATGATACAGCTTGAGATCCTGTCCATTATAGGACAGGGGTAAAACATTTCCATCAGGATATTCCAATTTAAAAGAATTTGGACCCAATATCTGGTGAATCTTGAAAGGCCCACTCCAGAGTGAGTCAAATTTGCTATGTGCACCTTTTGGTTCTCTTCTTCTGTCCCACAGTAATACTTCATCTCCTTCCATAAACCTCCTCGGTCTTGTTTTCCTGTCAAAAATTTCTTTAACTTTGGCCTAATGCACAGTAATTCTGTCAACCAACTCATTTCTCTCTTCTTCAATCTTAGTCAAATACATAATCCTCTTCTCTAGGGAATCTTTGAAATACTGATCCTTAATCACACTTTGCAGCTTGGCTGTAGATAGCTCCAGAGGTAAAGATAATTGGGCACCTATCCCATAAACTAGTTCAAAAGGTGCCATCCCAATTACTCTTTTCGGAGTTATTCTGTCGGCCCAGAGTGCTTCATACAACCTCTTATGCCAATCTCTGGGGTTGTCATTCACCAATTTATTCATGATAGCAATTAGGTTCTTGTTACTGGACTTAGCTTGTCCATTCCCTTGGGGATAGTAATCTAATGAATGGGAGAGAGAAATACTATGTTCATAACGAAAAGAAGTCATTTCAACTGAAGAGAAACTAGTAGCATTGTCTGCTACAATCTTCTGGGGCACACCAAATCGTACCAAAATATTTTCCTTGAGAAAATTACAAACCACCTCTGAAGTTGTTCTTTTTACAGGGGCTGCCTCAACCCATTTTGTGAAATAATTTGTTGCTGTTAAGATGTGAGAATGCCCTGCACTTGAAGAGGGTGAGATAGGCCAAATAAAATCCAACCCCCATTGTTTAAAGGGTTCTTCAATAACAACAGGCCTCAAAGGTAGAGCTGCAAGTTGTGGCCTCCCTGAGAACATTTTACATTTCTCACAATTGGCCACCCATCTATATGCATCCTTAAACATCCCTGGCCAGTAGTAACAATTTCTGAGAATCTTGAAAGCTGTAACTGAAGAAGAAAAATGTCCACCACATGCTTCATTATGGAAAACTTCTAAGAGCTTATTTTGCTGCTCTTTATCTACACACCTCAGGAAAGTTCCATCTAATCCTTTCTTATAAAGGACATCCCCCCAAATAACATATTTTGCAGCTTTTAGCTTCAGGTTTCTTTTCTCTCTAAGAATCAGGTGATTAGGACAATCCCCATATGTAAGATAATGTGCCACATCCAGAAACCATGGGTCTTGCAAGCTTACCAATAAAACTGTGGGGAGTCCTTCTCCTTCTTGTTCTTTGTTCTCAGCAATCAACTTACATAAACCTTGACCCCTGATCAACTTAGTAGGCTTAACTTCTAGATCATATTCCTGAATTTTGGCAACCCATGTTGCTCTATTGTTTAATCCTACTTCTTGTTGAGTCAAAATACTTTTCACAGCTGAATTTGGAACAAAAACAACTGAATGGGAATGAAGTATATAATACCTAAATTTCTTAACAGCTTTAACCATAGCAAAAGCTTGTTTTTCAACCAAAGAATATTTTAGCTCATGCTTTTTAAGAGGAATGCTCATAAAAGCTATGGGAACCTCTTCATCCAATTTATTTTTCTATAACAAAATACCTGACATAGTGTGTTCTGAAGCATAACAGTAAATAATGAAATCCTTTTGGAAGTTAGGATATACCAAAGTGGGAGTGTTTGCAATCGCTTCCTTAATGTCCTCAAATGCCTTTTTAGCAACTTCATTCCACTTGAAAGGTTGTTTCTCGCTCATCATCCCAATGATGTGTTTTGTAATCTCGGCAAAGTCAGGAATGAACCTCCTGAGAAAATTGATTTGACTAAAGAAGGACTTGACTCCAATCCTATTTGAAGGGAGACTAAGTTGTTGAATTGCCCTGACCCTCTCTGGATCAATTCTGATTCCGTCTTTTGAGACTAGGTGTCCCAACAATTTTCCCTCAGTCACACAGAAAACTGACTTCTTGGGATTGAGTGAGATGCCATGGCTTCGACACCTTTGCAATACAAACTCCAGATCTCTCAAGTGATCTTCAATATTTTTGGAAAAAATAGTCAGATCATCAAGGTAAATAATAATAATTCTGTTCTTCAGGTCTCTAAAAGATGAATCCATTGCCCGCTGAAAAGTTGCTCTTGCATTAATCAAGCCAAAGGGCATTTGACTATAGGCAAACGTTCCTCAAGGTGTGGTGAAAGCAGTCTTATATTGGTCTTCTGCAGCTACACCTATATGATTGTATCCTGAGAAACCATCCAGCATAGACATCATTTCAGATCCGGCAACTGTCTGCAAGATGTGGTCCATCACAAGCAAGGGATAGTTATCTTTTAGGATGGCCTGGTTTAAGTTTCTGAAGTCAACACAGATCCTTATTTCTCCATTCTTCTTTCGTACCGGAACAATATTTGCCACCCAAGTGGAGTGATGGATTGGATAGATAATTCTAGCTTTCAACATCTTATCAATCTCCTTAAAAATGGCTTCAGCAACTTTAGGGTTATAATTTCTCAGCTTTTGTCTGAATGGAGCTGCATTTGCTTTCAAAGGAATATGATGTTGAAACTGCCCATGTCTAAAATTTTTGAGATCATCATAACACCAGGCAAAAACATCCTTATATTTGATTAGCAATTTGATCAATTTGTTTTTCTCCTCCGAAGAGCAGCACTTACTAATGGATACCCATTTAGGATTAGTTTCATCCCCAATATTTATCTTCTCATAATCCTCTGCTTTATCAGTAACACAGGGAGGTTTGCCTTTAACATATTCATCCCTTCGAGAAAATAGATGTTCTAAAGAGACTAGCCCTTTAGGGATTTTGTTTCCCTTTAACTGAATCATGTCATCTCTTGGATTAATCCCAGGGTCAGGACTGAATTCTTTACACTTTGTTTCAGAACCTTCAAAATAGGTCCCCAAGAACATTTCAGCATTTTCTAAAAACTTTTTGATCTGATTATCACTTTCAAAAACTTGCCATCTCTTGGCATTGTCGGGGACATTAGGATGATATATCATTTCTATTCTATAAGAATCATTTTTGAAATCCGGATGTGGCAAAAGGAGAGAAGCTGATACTGCTAAAGAATCTGCTCAGGAGTTTTGATCTCTGGGAATTGTTTCAATAGAGAAGGCATCAAAACATTCAATCTCATCCCATACCCTGTTTCTATAATGCCTTAGTCTTTCATTCTTAACAGAAAAGATCCCTCTTACTTGTTTCACAATTAGTTCAGCATCACCCTTCACCTTAAGTACCTTCACACCCCTTTCTCTGGCTTCAAATAGTCCAAGCAATAAGGCTTCATATTCTGCAGTATTGTTGGTGTTTTTGAACTCTAGCTTAAAAGAATAAGAAAAAATTTCACCTTCAGGTGAGATCAGCACAACCCCAGCCCCTAAACCAGTAGTAGCACAACTGCCATCAAATTCCATAACCCATAGGTCATCAGAATGTACAGGTCTTTGCATTAATTCTTCTTTGGGGTCTACCTCACAGCTCTGTTCAGAGGAGAGAAAATAATTGCCAAATTCACATTCCTCAAACAAAATCTGTGCCTTGGGATCATCAAAGGGATAGACAGTGAACTTGCATTTGGGCTCAGGTTCCAGCTTCACTTTCTGCTTCCCCACTAGGATTGTGGCCTCTGACCAATCCAGTTTGATTTGTCCACCCAAATCCTTGCAAAATGTCCTGCTCAAAAGCATCCCATAACTGGCAGGAATATCTGCTACTAAAATAGTCAATTTGACTCTTTTGTCAGGGTAAGCTGCAAGAGCAACTCATGCATCTTTAATCTGCCCAAGCAAGGAAACCTGTTTTCCATCCATAGAATAACATCTACCAAATGTTTTTGTGAGTGATAACCCTAGGGCTTTAGCCACAGAGGAAGGCATAATGTTATTAGAGGCTCCTGAGTCTATAATGCAGTTACTAAGTTTATGACCATTGATAAACAAAGACACATAGAAAGGATTAGGTTTCAAATCAGTATAAGGAGCATTGATTGATGAATTGGGAGTTGTTTTAGGGGTAGACAAGGATGACTCAGATGAGGAAGCAAATAGTCTGGCAATGGGGGATTCAGTATCAACCTCTAATTGATTCTCAAATTTAGTTTGTGTAGGACTACCTTTAACATGTTTGACTAATTTGTCAAGTTCAGTAGGTTTCAACTTGAGATATTCAATAGGAGAAATTTGAATTTTTGCAGACTTACAGAAATCTACAATATCAAAAGAAGCATCTAGATCATTTCTATGTAGCAATCTATTTTCCTGAGCCTTCATATTAGCATCATGAGTTCTAGTTAAAGGCTCCTTACCTTTGCCAGGTACTTCTTGAGAATTAGAGGGTTTCATATTCCTCTGGCTCCTAGTGAGCACAGCGCATGAAGGATCTTCAAGGGTTACCAATATTTCACCTCCCCTTTCTGAATTAGACTCGTATTCTAGGAAGTGTATCTCAGAGTTGCCAGTTTCCTCAAAGTTCCTCTCTTCTTCTGTGGCTTCCCCTAGCATATCTTGGGTAGCAGTCATCTGAGTGTACCTGAGCATTTCTGGGCAAGAATTTCCATCATGGTCGGTAGTCAAGTGAAAAATACACATGTTTCCCCTCCTAGGAGGAGCTTCAATAGTCAGTCTTGGCTGTGCTGATGTCAGGAGTAAAGCTCTACCATTATTTGCTTGTTGATTCAAATTCCTTCTACTTATATCTTGATACGGTTGTTGGAAGGGGGCACCAGCTTTAGGTAGTTGCCTCTTCAAGGCAATCATATCATTAACCAACCTTTGCACTACAAGATCCATAGATGATGAGGGCTGGGCATTTGGCACCTGGACCTCTCTCTTCCATTTACCAGCCATAATGAGGTCATCTTCCAACCTGACTGCTAAGGCTTGTGCAACTGGTAAATCAACAATTACACCTCTCCTGAGATGGAAGCTAATATCAGGAGGCATAGAATTAACAAAGAAATATTTTTGATTTTCACCAGACGGTCTTTTAGTAGCAGGGATTTTGTTTACAATTCTATTAAATTTAGCCATGAACTCCCTCATAGGTTCATGAATCTCTTTCTTAAGTTGAGTCAGCTGTGCAAGGAGGTAATGCTTGTCCTCTGCACTTTTGAACCTATTTTCAAAAGCAGTCTTCATTTCATTCCAATTTGAAATTGAGGAATCAGTTAGGTGATAGAACCATTGTGCTGTAGTGTCAGTCAAAGTCTGCACAAAGAGCCTTATGGCAACATCTTGGTGTTGTACACCTAACACACTACAAGCTGCTGCAAAAGCACACAAATGTTCCTCTGGTGATTGTTTACCATCTCCGTTGAACCTAGGCAAATGTTCTCTTGCATTTTTAGGTAAAGGGTTTAGGTTAGCCCCTAGGTTCAAAGGCCCTATGGCTGCTCCCCAAGTTTGAGCCATGGGTAGAAAGTTTATAGCTAAGGGGATAACGGTGCCTAAAAGGGTTAAAGCTTGACAGACAGGAGAAGTAGCAGGTTTGGGAGGGCTAGGGGGTCTACTTCTAGCTCTTCTTGCACGAGTAGGGATATAAGAAAAATTAAGATTTTGTAGTGCTTGAAAGGTAGGGTCTTCAACTCCTTCTCTTCTTGAAGACCTGGTATACAGTCTAGAATCCAGCTTAAAATATTGGGGCTGGATAGGCAGTTATTGATTTCTTTGTTGTTCTTGATTTCTTTGTGCTTCAAGGACTTGGTTTCTTGCTACGTTTCGTGCCTGCCTTCTTCTCTACCTGAGTAATAGCAATCTCAGGTTATCAGCCAATTCCTCTTCTTGTTCTAACACTCTGCTTGCTCTTCTGTAATCTTCACTATTCCGACGAGTACGCCAAGCAAGGGTATTCAACTGGCCAATAATGTCTTCTTGCTCGTCTTGAAATCCAAGATTGGGTTGCAGAACAGGAATTATGTTTTCATGTGGAAGCACCATTGTCGCTTCTTATTCAGGCGACCAATCCTTAATTAATGATTTTTGTCTTAATTTCCCCAGCAGAGTCGCCAAAACTGTTGGTTAACAGATTTGTCCTTATTCTAAAAATAATTTATTCTGACTCTATACCCCTCTTTTGAAGAACAAATGAGTTAAACAACAAATGGGTGAACCTTTTAAATTAGTTCCCCTCTGAATTTAGGTACAGCTCCCTTCAAGATTTTTAATGAATTTAACTTATTCAACTATCCACATGCATTTTTAACCAGAAAATGCTTAAGGCAGACTAACATTCATACATAACCATGCTATGAATGCGATAGATTTATACAGTATTAACTAGAAATAGAATGCACAGATCCTATTTTTGATACATTCAAATATATGAATACATTCACATGAACTTGCTGAACCTATAAATAATAAAACACATATGACGAGTTGTCCAAATAAAGAACAATTACCAGATGAAAGGAGATTTCACACAGAAAATCTAATTCCACACATTCAGATGCATAGATCCAAATAAGCAGTAAATGTTTCTTCTTCTCATTCACAAATGAAAATTACTTAGACAATCATCACATAATGTAAAACTATCAACAGTTTCGCCAAAAAAAAAAAAATTCCTTCTTCTTCTTTTTTCTAAACTTCTATCTTCTTATCTCCAGATTTTTAAAAACCTATAAATATGAAAGTTTTAATCATGTCCTTGAGTAAATTAAACCCAGAGTTAACACCACTCTGACCCGTACAGGATTTAGTTTTAAACAACTGATTTTAAACAAACAAGTTTTTGCTGAAAATAACATGATAGAGGAATTGAAATAAAGGAAACGAGCTAATGATGTCATGACTGGGACGATAGGTTTGTATCTCTGGCTTTGTTATCGGTGGCTTGGGCAGCACGTTGGGTCTTCCATTCCTGGAAAGCAGCAACGAACTCCTAATTCTTTGGGAAGTTAGGAATACCGATATGCTTCATTCTTGACTTCCAAACCTCCTCTTCCCTTCGCATTTTACCAAATTTTTCTTTGTGTTCCGGAAGTGCGTCAATGCAGAGGTAAAGTAATGATTCAACTTTAGAAATTCTGGAGAAGTCCTCAATTAAAACATTGTCATTTTCTCTGATGAAGTTGATTTTGTCTTTGAAGGATTGGACCACTGCATCGACGTCTTCCACTGGTTTTCCATCATCTTTAATGTATTTAATATCAATACATTGCAAATCATTTTGCAATGATTGAGTGAATTCTGTTATTTCCTTAATTAACTTCAAGAGTTCAAAACGACCTTGCCAGGATATGGAGTTCCTCCATTCAATATTCTTTTTGTTCACATATAACAAATCCTCGTCTAAACCAGTCAGGCTTTTCTCTGTCAAAAACTTCGCCAGCCCATATTTTTGAACTTCATCCATCTAGTTTATTACATTCGTCCACTTGCCCTCATCTTTCGCCCAAACAGTGACCTGTGCTTTGAAATCTTCAACAGTGGCAGTAGTCAGGCCATATATACCCTTGAGCTCACAGATGTATTCAGTTCCTTTCTGCTCAATGTTATCCAACCAACTGTTAAACATTTTTGTCACCATTTTGCTTCTATGAACCTGGTCTAACATCTTTTGGTTGATAGGTGATTTCGGGTCAAAAGACAGGGGAAGCTGTGAGATCGGCTGCGGGTTAGGGTTGTTAATGGCCTCTATGTATTCTGCCATTGAACGGAGAGTTTGTTTCAGCTCCTTCTTGTCCTTTTCATCTTTCCATGTTCGACTGACCATCCTCTTAGTAGAAGCTTCAAGGTGGTGGACATCTGCAGCTCTGGAGGCAGTACCGAGATCCACTTTCTCCACAGTGAAATCATGCACCGTTGGGTCCTGCACCTCTTCCTCTGTCACAGGCCTAGCAATTTCAGCACTCCAGTTACCAGTGCTTGGATCAATATTTATCCTAGATGTTGTCTTGAGTCTCTTGGACTTGGGGGTTTTCCCCAAACATTTGCTTACCATATCCTCCAAGGGAACAACAAAAGGAATCACTTTTTTCTTATTAGAAATAGAACTTTCTAGCCATTTTGGTGCAGGGGCTGAGATTGTCTTCTCAGGGTTCACTGCATCAGAGGACACATTTGAAATCATTAATACTTCAGGGTTCTCCAGAGTGGTCTCTGACTGTAACCCGGTGTCAACCTTCTCTATTCTGTTTGGGCTTAGCTCCTTGTCACCCATAGGCCCTTCTGAATCTTCTTCTGAATTCAAATCAACAACTATTGTTTCAGAAGCCTGTTTCTTTCTTTTTCCTTTAGTCCTCAACCTAGTAACACGAGATGGCAGAAGATCTGTGAGGACTCTTCTTGATCTCTTAGTGACAGGGCTTTTCTCAGTTGATAGCTTTGAAGCACCTGCACCACAGATAGCAAGAGGTTGATTAGAAGACTCTATGGGAAGTGGTGATCCAACCATTGAAGAGATTTGTTGGACATTTTTATCCTAAAGTTCTCCCTGTCTCTTTTCTCTCAGCCATTTCTCAGTTCTTCTTATTACTGGAAGAGTTTTAACTTCAATTCTATCTTCTTCCTTTCTGCTCCAGTCCACCTCTGGAATGGGTCAGTGTTTTACTTTTTCAAACTGTGGATCAACCACCTGTTCTCCATCATCAGAAATTTCAGAAATATCCATGTTTAAATTGAGTCTAATTATTTGCCCCAAAGACAACCTACACCATAGCCTTCTTCTGACCTCAAATTCATCTGGGCAGTCTTCCCAGTAATCCTCTAGTTTAGGAAGGTGTGAATACCCTATTCCAGAATCTAGGTTCTCTTTGACAAATCTTTTACTGTCAAATTGAGTCCTAGCAGTGAAGGATTGAAAATTGAACCTTTTGAGGTTCACCTCCAAATTCAAGGCATCAGATTTTGAATGGCATGAATAATGCCCAAGTTCAATAGGAAAAGAAATACCACAACCCCTTTTTGATGGAAATTTCTTATCAACATGTGCTAGTTGCCTACATACCTCCATCAACACAAAACAATCAAACACATATCTAGGTAACTTCACAGGTTCACCATCAAATCCTCCAACTCTTATATAAGTGAACTCAGAAAATTGGATGAAGAAGCTACCATAGATACTGATCAGTTGCATTGCTTCATTAGACATTCTCTTACCTGGGTTACCTGCCAATTCATAAGTCATCTTCCCAGTGAAGACATCATTAACACTTTTGTAATTTTCATAGCAATTCTTTCTCTGTAACTGTGAATAATATTCATAAATTTTACTATTTTCAGCTATGGGTGCATGGGGTAGCTCAAACCAATCTCTTGTAGATGCTAGACAATAGAACATGTACGAAGACATATAGAAATCTCTGTTGCCCAGACAATTGCTCAAACTTTGATGGACAATCAACCACTATTTCGGCCCAATCCAAATATTGTTCTCCTTGAAGGATGACTTGTATGAAAAAGTACATCCAATCTTCCCAATAATAGGCATGTTGATTGCCTCTCAGTCTATGTAACAATACTACAATATCCCTTACTTCTTTTATTAAATGATCTCTGGTAAGTGGCCTGGGCAACCTTGAACCACCCTTCTAAAATTTTAGCAGCCAGTTCCTCGCTATTACACTTTTATAAGTTGGTCTCTTCTCTAAGAAATACCCATTAGAGGTAGTAATGTCAAGGCTGGAATATGCCTCCTTAGGTGGTATCTTCATCACAGACATGAGGGTTTGTCTGTTAACATAAAATAACACATCCCCATTTGCATTTCTGACACACCTGTCCTAGGGATCGTACCTATTCATACATTCTTGAACCAACTCTGGGCATAGTATAGCCTAAGGAAAAGCTGCAGCTTCAACTAGACCGTTGTCTACAATTTTCTTCATTGTAGGGGTTTGAACAGGGTTTCTAACTCTTTCTTTAAATTCCTCTAAATCATATTGAACCAATGCAGTATCTCTAAATTCCAAGTGAGAATAAGTAAGGCCAGGGCCATGTTCATCCCCCAAACACATAGATTTCAAAGACATATTTGGATGATTATAATGAAACACTTCAAATTTTGAAAACAACAGAAATTCCAGAGATTCCTCTTTCTAGCATAAGAACTAGGAATAGCATAGGGGAAACAGAACTCACCTTCAGGATATCTGAATTCACTGCGAAAACTTGAACAAAAAGAGCCTTACACTTCCAGCGCTATCCTTCTCCGTGTTGCACAGTATGTTTACTTGCTAAACTTGGCTTGTTCTTGGTTAATAATGGCACTTACCAGAATGAATAATTATTGCTCGGAACAAAACGTGCTAAAAATATTTGAAAAGACGTGAACTCTGATTTCTTCATTAATAGCAAGTAGTATTCACGCGCCATCATGAAGTATAATGATTATCCGTAGCCCCCGCTAAATTAGAGCTCTCGGTCTCATAATGAGTTTCTGATATAATTTCCTCCAACTTTGCCGCTAAGTTTGACTTAGAAAGCCCCGAGAACAAACGGGACCAAACTCATCAAATCTTTGAACTATTGAACCATTGAACCTTTAGGATGTGGTTCAATACGATGGTTCAATATGGTGGTTCAAATATGCCAATCGGACCATGTAAATAAGCAAAGGATTGACTTACGAAAATAGGAACTTAACTCGTGAACCATTGAACTTGTAAAGATATGGTTCAATATGAAGGTTCAAAGACACAAGGGTTATGTAGACCGACAAAATGTTACGCGACTTTCGTAAAAGGCTTTCAACAATGAAACAGTGAACTCTTGAACCTTGAACCCCGCTACAGAGTACAAGCAGAAGGTTCAACGATACAATAATTACACAAGGTAACTGCGTGACCTGACTTATAAGAAGACAGAGTGTTGAACCTTAAGACCGTTGAACCATTGAACCTTGAACCCGCTATAGAGTATGAGCGGAAGGTTCAAGTTCAACCCGAAAGTTCAAAGGTGCATAAGACAAACAAAACGACAGCTTGCTTTATGAGACACTTAGATATATTGAACCATTGAACTTTGAACTTTGAGAATGGTTCAGGTTCAAAGGTTCAAACCTTAAGTAACCTTGTCTACAAAGACAACAAATGGATACAAATTGAAGGACCAAGGGCCGATTTATGAAACAAAGGCATGACCAAAAATATAACATGGTAAACCGGCTCTTGGCTTGGGAAATATTACCAATGAATAAATAGATAAGGGGTGACTCAAAAGGTAACAGATTAATAAACACATGTATATATTCGGAATAAACTATGATTTAATAGATTAATGATCACTACCACTTCTTGTTTGAGTTAAAGAAATACTTGCTCATAATGGATTGGTAGAACATAAGGCTCCTTATCCTCCGATAGGAAACATGAGGAATCTATAGAAAACAATCCACTATGGGTATCATGTCTTTGTGTCCTCTCAAATGCTTCATACCATCTACACTTAAAAATACAACATTTAAAAGAGTAGTAATCTAACTCAATAATTTCTTGTATTTTACCAACATATTGTAGATTTCCTTCAATTATATTCTTATCTTTTGAGCTTGATTGACTGGATTGCTTGAAGTCAACCATGATGCCATAATCGAAGGATCATCTCTTTACATCTACACTTTCTATACGATAATGTCAACCATATGCCCACATTGCTGGATATTTCCTCACCTGTGAAAGACCATTTATTTTAGTGAAAACAAATATAATGACAAATATTAAAATAGTTAATAGTGTCAAAGCTGTAAGGAAACAACATTTTGTAAAATTCCAACTGTACCTTTCTTTCACATCCTCTAGACATGTTGATTTCATCTTCTATTTGATTTTGAATTTGTACAGTAACCCATTCTAGTGTGCAATCTTTGCCCCATTCCCCAAGAAGATTAGTGGGAAGTGGAGTATTCATTGGGTTCTGTTGGGACCTAAAAATTTTGTAGGTACACTAGAATGGGCAATGTCAGAATTGCTTAGAAATCCCTTGGCAATGAAGAGATCTCAACATCAGCTTGATTTTGTAATTGCATTCAATCGTATAGTAGAAAAATCTAATTTGCCTCATCTTCAGTTTCTGCAATCGATAGTGAAAGAAACATTAAGACTTCACCCACCTATTCCTCTGCTCATTCCACATCAGTCTATGGAACACTCCACAATAGAGGGATATCAAATACCTAAGAAGACACGAGTTCTTGTGAATGCTTGGGCTATTGCAATAGATCCAATTGCTTGTGAAGAAGCCAATGAATTCAAGCCAGAAAGAGTTTTGGGAACCCAAATTGATGTCAAAGGTCAAGATTTTGAACTCATACCATTTGGTTCAGACAGGAGAGGATGCCCTAGAATTAATTTGGCTCTATCCCTTGTCCATCTTGGCCTTGTACAGCTATTACATTGCTTCAACTAGAATCTTCCTCAAGATGTAACTCTAAAAAACTTGGATATATCAGAAGTATATGGCCTTACCATGCCTAGGGTAGTGCATCTTCATGCCATCCAAATTCCTTGCCTTCCACTAGAACTCTATGAACAAAAAGCATAATATGTGGAAATCTGTCTAGTATGTGTTTTGAAGATCTACTTAGGCGGTGTTTCTAAAACTATGAATCTTTTTCGATAGTGTGGTCACTAATCTTTTGAAGTATTCCATAATGTTGGAATAATGGGGATTGCCAAAATTGTTCTAGGTTGGTCAGATATGATATAAAATATTTGGTTTTGACAAAAAGAGCTTAATCACTAAATCTACTATCATATAACAATGGCTTAGAGCTGTGTTTTCTATTAAAAGATGGAACAGTGTAGAGAAACAAAAAAGAACAAGTGTAAACTCTTGTAAATTAAAATTGAAAAACAAACTAAATTTAAATGATGAGATTTTACATAGATGCTTAACCTAAAGACAACTGGGCAATTAAAAAAGTACGTAAGAGCCTTCAACTGAGACATCCTATGAAGAGTGGTACATCCTTTGAATACCCTCATCTAACCATATAGATAAGAAGCTAAAAAGGAGCATATGTGTTATCCACAACTCCTCTAAACTAAGCAAAGTGTTATAACCTCCTCATCTCTACCTAGTGAGGAAAATTTGTTTTTCCTCTCAACTATTGCAACTCTTTTTGGAGATCTTTTTGGTTGATTTCCTAGTGTCCTTTCTTGTTCACAAAAATTCCAAACAGCACACGATCTTACTATTTTGGTACTGGTAAATCAAAGAGTCTATTGAACTTATCTATGCAATTGAGAAAGTGTTGCAATCATCCATACCTGTTTGTTGGGGAATACAATATGTATCAGAAAGAAAAGATAGTTAGAGCATCAGGCAAATTTGAATTGCTTGATCGCTTGCTACCTAAGTTGCAAAGGGCAGGGCATAGGGTGCTACTTTTTTCTCAAATGACACACCTTATGGATATCCTAGAAATTTACTTGTCTTTGCATGGATTCATGTATCTAAGGCTTGAAGGAACAACCAAAATAGATGAGCAAGGTTCCTTGCATCGAAAATTCAATGCTCTTGATTCACCATACTTTGTGTTTCTTTTAAGCACCTGAGCTGGTGGGCTTGGTCTTAATCTACAAACTGCTGATACTGTGATATTATTTTATAGTGATTGGAATCCTCAAATGGATCAGCAGGTAGAAGATCGAGCTCATCGAATTGGCCAAAAGAAGGAGGTTCATGTTTTTGTCTTGGTGAGTGTTGGTTTTGTTGAGGAGGAAATTTGTGAACGTGCAAAACAAAAAATGGGCATTGATGTTAAGGTTATCCAAGCTAGCCTTTTCAATAACACCTCCACACAAGAAGAGAGAAGAGCGATGCTGAGGGAAATCATGCAAAGGGGAACTAACTCATTAGGAGTAGATGTGCCTAGTGAAAGAGAAATAAATTGCCTTGATTCTCGTAATGAGGATGAATTTTGGCTATTTAAGAAGATGGATGAGGATAGACGACATAAGGCATGGGATACAGGCGGTATCTTCGTAGCATCTCTAAATGTTCTTTGTCAAAATGACATGATAAGTAGACACGAGAGATATAATGTAATTGATAAATTGAAATTCATTAAGTAGAGATTTCCAAACCTCCAAGTTTTTCGGTATTCAGCATGGATTTTTATTTGGCTTTCCACATGATGCTAATTAATTAAACAACACTATTTTGAAAGAATACATCACGTTTCATGTGCTTGTGTCTTCCATGGATTTTAGCAAGGTAGTAAATGGATCATTCTTCTTGTTGTTTGAAGGTTTCAAGAACCCAATTTCTTATAGCCTAGATAATATGAAGATTGAAACCATGCTAACAGATATTCAAGCTTTTGAAGAAAGATGGGTTTTAGAGAATGAAGCCTCAGAGCCAATTGTAAATTCTAGTGTAGATTTGGGTTTTCCAGAAAGCTCATCTAAGTCTGTAAAAGAGCCTGCACTTTGTAATATATCTAAAGAGTTCATGCTATCATTTCTAGGATTTGTTTCTGTAGATGAAGATAGGCAGCACATATTTGTTTTGGATAGATTTTCAAGCATAAAAATATGGAAAATTTACATATTGTTATTGTCGTCTACAATGAGAATCATAAAGAATTGCACAATGCTTAAGACTAGCATATTCCATAAACCTGTTATGGGTGCAACTTGAAGATTTTCTAAAATTGTCCATTGTTTCTATCGGCACATTGTCTGACGCCCTAAAATTCACATTGGAAAATTTTCTGAGCTCGTCCATTGTTTCTATTGGCTAAGTGCCCTACGCCGTAAAAAAGAATTCATTCCAGAAACAATTTAAAAACTCGTTGGTTGTTCTTATCACTATATACCTTGAAACATTTTTTGAAACTTGATTCGTTGTTCCTATCGACTTATTCTTTGAACCTCCGGGTGCAAGTGCTAGTTAACTTCACCCCTTACCAATTCATACGAAGTTATAGAAACCCTAAAGAATCACCTCGGTGAAGTTTTGTGGTTCTCTATTCAAGCAGTAATATGTTTAGCCATATAATTTACATTCCATACTGCAAGTTTAAGATGCCTAAATAAGATTTTCACATTCTCTGGTCTCAGATCATGTACAGACGGATATGAGTGATGTAGTTTGATATCTTGTTGATAATGCCTTCAGTGATGATCAACTACATTTCATAATTTTTTCATGTCTACCAAGGTCAAAACATGAGTTTACCATGACATTCAAGATATAAATGCATGATTGCAAATGTTGAAAATCTGAATCAAGATTTGACAAAAACTAGGGTAAATTGTCTGAATTAATTCGATATGTATTTATCTTGTGTGGAGGGTCATGATCATATTTTAATTTGAAAGAAAGAAGGTATATTTGAGGATGAATCTGGGTTTCAAAGATTTCTATTGTTAGTTTGAATTAATTCGTATTTATGTGATCTAATACTTAAGGTGAAGTTTCAATGAGGATTCAAATATATGAGCCAAGATCTTGATAATAGGAAATAAATTACAAAAGTTGCAAAGCACATTTAGTTGAGTGTAAGGCAGATTTCACAAAAGGTAAAATAAAACGGGGAATTTTTTTGCCGAAATGAATATCACAAGTACAGGTTTTAAAGATCAAAATGGAGAATTGTTTTCATTCGCAGGTGAATTATTTTTCGGAAGATTTAACCCGATCCATTAAAAGATTTTTGATATTTTTCATCCTGAAATAAGATATTGAAGGAATTAATTCAATAGGTACTTATTTTACCTAGAAAATATTTTTGGAAGAACATACAAAGGGTGACAAAAATTTTCACCGAGGAGCAGTAATTGTTTTCACTCAAGTAAATTAATTTTGCCCAACAAAAGTAAAAAATATGCGGGTGACTATAAATGAAAAATAAAATAAAGATCTCCTGATGGATCTCATTAAAGGGAAGGCAAAAGAGAAATAATTATTATTATTTTCACAACATAAAGGTTATTGACAAACCCTAATCAAGGGTAATTATTTTCACAACAAATATGAAAAATGTACACAAGAAGATGTGAAGATAAAGATTGATGGCCAAAAAGGAAATAAAATAATTATTTTATTTTCTTCACGGTGATACTATAATGAAGGTTAATATTGAATATTTTATTTTCTGCCAAAGGCATTCAACATAATGAAAAGATATACGGGATTTCTATGTGAAGGGTTGCAACCCTAAAAATGTGAAATATATGGAAATAAGGAAATGATACCTTATATCACAAGTCCTAAGTCTCACCTCAATACAAAGTATATATGTTTATATATAGTTTATCTGATGAATGATTTGTTTTCTTTGCAAGATTTTGGTTACATTGAAGCAGTTCTCAACCGACAGTTAAACGATCTCATCATGGAAGATTAAATATTTTATCCTAGCCTCAAATTATCGTTAAATGTTTTTATTAAACTTATGTAATGAATAATGTCATTTCTCATGGTTAGGTTCAATCTATTATCAACCGTCACAAATTTTATAACGGGTATGAAGCTTGTTGCCTCTCTTTATAAGAGATGGCCATGACCCGAATAAGGAGATTAGACGGAAGATAAACTGTAGAGATAACTTTAGGTTTGAGAATATTTTTTTGGGATTTGAGTCAGAACATCATATACAATGGAATAGAATATCTATTTTTCATCTTGACTATGTTGCACATAGTATCCTGAAGCAGTCAGAGGAGGATTTCAAATTCAAATAATTCATGAAGGTATCAGTTTTTTGTTGATTTATTTTAGTTATCTGATTGTCTCCATTTTAGTATTTTATGGTTATTCAATTTGATATATCAAGCATATATTCTTTTTGTCAGAACATATTTGTTGTATCTGTGGGATTAGATTAACTGGTTTCTTTGAAAAGAATCAAATCCTTTTGATTAATCACAGTAATCTTGAAATACTATTTGGATTTATAAGTAGAATCATTTAACTAGAATTGTTATTCTGTCTCCAAAGTTGATGCAATCCAATTTTTCTGCATAATTTTAATCAGTTCCTTCAAGAAAGGATTAAACCCCTTTGAATATTTTGCAATTAATTGATTCTATCATTTGGATAATTAAGAATGGATTAATAATTGTTTCCTTGCACGGTTGCAAAAGCTATAAACCATTTCTCTGTGCCAAACAATTCAAGTTATTACTAAACATAAGTTATTTGTTTTTTGAATCTCTTCTGACTCTGTTACCCAATGAGGCACTAGTCTAAAAAATTCATTGCATTTTTTCATTAGAGTAAGGAAAGCACAGGTGCAGAATAAAGCTTCTCTAATGATAATTCCAAGGGGATGATGCAGACAGGTAGCTTTCAATTCAAAATACCATAGATGAATACACCAAAAAAACAAAATAAACAAATTAGACAACATAAAATGACACCAGTTTTATGTGGGAAAACCCTTTCGGGTAAAAAACCCACCACCATAATAGAAGCTATCTTTATTACAGCAAATTGAAAGATTACAATAAAGATTCCTAGCTCTAATGTTCAGGTATCGATTCTTTTTACAATTATACAAAGCCGTTTATATCATTTGCACATTCTACAGAAATAAAAAGTACAAATTGAATCATTTCATCATCAAACAATGATGCCAGTAGATCAGTTTTATATCTCCAGTCTGCAAGAGCAAAGACCGTTACTCGACTGTTGCCCTAACTGATCGATCTAACTTCCTCATCACCACTACTGTTCAATAGTTGTAACTGTTCACATTCCTGTGAGATGTTTAATCCCACATTCACTTGGTCACAGATTACTCTATAGTTTATATCGCCAAACACTCAGTCATACTATCGTCGGCAATTTTGTTGCCGACGATGCAAAACCAAAGACCCATCGGCCTAACCTGCTCCATCAGTGATCACATTGCTTCCTTCACCAATAATATACAGTCTCCATGATCCCCAAGTTCACCACCATTCATCGGACAGACCTTTACCATCAGTTCAAATGCTTTCCATTGTTTCGATGAAAAATCTCTCGCCAACCTCTGTAGAAGCTACAACCATCGGTCAGAAAGTGAGCGTCGGACAAACTTAACAAAGCCTGGCTGAAAACAACTCTTACACCGATGCCAAACTCCTATCAGAGTAACACATAAATATCGGGGCATGTATCTTAGGTTCAACCGATAACAAACTTCACGCCGATAGATGTAAGACATCGATGAGACTTCACACATTAGACAATGTCTTTGAAATCTCACCGATATAGTAAGTCATAGTGATGGTCACCAGCATAGGTAAGAAACAGGTCATCAGTAGAGATAAATAAAGACCCACTGATAGAGCTCTGTCACAGCGATGAACCTTGAACCTGTTGAACCTTGAACCCATTGAACTCTAGAATGGTTCAATGAACCATTGAACCCAACACTTGAGCAGTTCATCAAACCATTGAACCCAATGAACTCATGAAAGGTTCAACGAAGAACAACTATGAAACATGAGGTTCAAGCAGTAAAATTGAGACACAAGTTCTCTTCAATCTCCCACTTGTCAAAGAGATTACTACTACATCTTAGTCCTCTTTAGATTATTGAGAACTATAAGCCCGTAGACCCATTTCATCTGAACACCATTTGAACTTGGCCGTGCTCACTGGTTTAGTTAAGGCATCAGCAACATTTTCCAAAGTGTCAACCTTTTCTAGCTTCACCTTCTTGTCTTCCATCATATCACGAACAAAGTGCTATTGGACATCAATATGTTTTGTCCTAGCATGGAATGTAGGGTTCTTCGCCAAACATATAGCACTTTGACTGTCACAATGAATTTGTATTTGCCCTACATTAAAACCAACATTAGAACATAACCTCTTCAACCAAACAGCTTCTTGGCATGCATGAGTAGCTGCCATGTACTCTGCCTCTGTTGTGGACAAGGCAACTATAGCCTGTCGCTTACTCATCCAACTGATAGCACCACCATTTAACGTGAACACATATCCACTGGTGGATCTTCTACTATCAATATCCCCTGCCCAATCAGAATCCACATATCCCTGAATGCTAATAGATCTCTATGATCCAACTGAGTTTCCATGATAGCAAATAGCATAATCAGAAGTTCCCTTCAAATACCTCATAACTCTTTTCACAACATCCCAATGTGATCTGCCTGGATTCGCCATAAACCAGCTCAAAACTCCCATTGCTTGGGTAATGTCTGGTCTGGTACAGACCATTGCGTACATTAAAATGCCAATAGCACTTGCATAAGGCACTTTCTTCATGTCGTCAACTTCATTCAAAGATTCTGGAGAATCTTTAACAAATAGTTTCATTCCCTGCAAAACTAGAAGAACTAGCTGTTTAGAATTAGACATATTAAATTTATCAAGAACATTGGTAATATATTTGCTTTTGCTGATCCAAAGCTTTCTCTTAGATCTGTCCCTTTTGATTTCCATTCCCAGAATGTACTTCACTGCCCCCAGATTCTTCATTTCAAATTTCAAGGACAACTAAGCTTTTAAATCTGAGATCATCCCCTTACCATTGCCAATGAATAATATGTCATCCACATATAGTGCAATTATAAGAATTCGATCACCTTCAGTTTTATAATAAACACAATGATCAGATTTAGATCTCACATACCCAAGGATAAAAACATACGTATCAAATTTTTGATACCACATTTTGGGAGATTGCTTTAAACCATAAAGAGACTTTTTAAGTTTACATACCAGATGTTCTTTTCCTTCTACCACAAAATGCTCTGGTTGGGACATATAAATCTCTTCTTCAAGGTCCCCATGAAGAAATGTTGTTGTCACATCCATCTGCTCAATTTCAAAGTCATACGCTGCTACAAGTGACAAAAGAAATCTAATGGATGTCAACTTAGCTACAGGAGAAAAGATTTCTCCATAATCAATACCTTCCTTTTGGGAATACCCCTTAGCAACCAATCTTGCCTTGTACTTATCAACACTACCATCTAGACCATATTTCTTTTCAAATACCCACTTACAGCCCACAGGTTTTCTACCTTTAGGCAAGGGCACCAGATCCCAGGTTCCATTTTTCTCCAATGATGTCATTTCACTATCCATGGCTTCCAACAAAGAATCTAAATCAGGTAAACTAATAGCTTCTTTCACAATCCTAGGTTCATCAGTATCAGTAAGTAAAGCATAGGCACAACTTGAATCAAGTACTGAAAATCCATACCTATCTGGTTGTCTTCTTTCACGTGTAGACCTCCTCACAGGCTAAGGTGCAGGTTCAGGTTCTTGCTCTAGATCTGAATCTTCGGAGCTACTCGAACTCACATCTGAACCATCTACACTTGGTGTTTGTTGTTCCTCTTTTACAGGGGTCAGAGGAATATTCACAACACTCTTTTCTTTCTTCTCTTTTGTCTTCTTTGGCTGAGGATCAATAACCAAAGGTTTCAGCTCTCTGAAAATTACATTCCTGCTGTAAATTACCTTTTCAGTTTTAGGATTCCAAAGCTTGTACCCTTTAATACCAACACCATAGCCAATAAAGATACATTTAACTGCCTTGTTATCCAACTTAGATCTCTTTACCTCAGGAATATGATCATATGCCTCATAGCCAAAGACTCGAATATGTCTTAGAGAGGGCTTCTTACCAGACCATGCTTCCATAGGCATCTTATCAACCAATACCGAAGTAAGAGAATGATTCAGCAAGTAACAAGCTGTAGCAACTGCCTCAGCCCAGAACCTCTGTTTAAGACTAGCATAACTCAACATACTTCTTGCTTTCTCCATCAACAATCGATTTAGCCTTTCAGTAACTCCATTTTGTTGTGGAGTATAAGGTGTAGTTTTATGCCTTTTAATTCCATGATCTACACAATACTTATCAAAATTTGCATTGTAATATTCACCACTGTTATCTGTTTGCAAGCATTTTAATTTTCTACCAGTCTAATTTTCCACAAGAGTTTTAAATTCTTTAAACCAACTGAACACTTTTGATTTATTCTTAAAAAAATATACAAATGTCCTCCTTGAATAATCATCAATAAATGATACGTAGTATCTTGATTTAGATAAAGAAGGAACATCAACTGGACCAAAAACATCATAATGTATATAGTCCAGAACACCAGAAGATTTATGAGAACTAGAGTAAAAAGAAACACGGTTCTATTTTCCATATATGCAATGTTAGCAGAAATTGAACTCCAGATTACAATCAATTAGCCCATCTACCAGGTTTTTGTTTTTCAAGGTTTTAAACCTTTTTCACCTATGTGACCAAGTCTATGATGCCAGAGCATTGTTTTCTCTGCAGGAAGTTTAACTAGATTTTATAAAGACATTATTATAGCACACTGGTTTAGCATCTAACCTATACAAAGTTCCAATGCGTTCACCCTTTGCCAGTACAATAGACCCTCTAGTCATCTTACAGCCACCATTCACAAAAGTAACTTGCACTCCAACATCATTAAGCTTACTAACAGAAAGTAAATTTCGAGCCAGACCTAGTATGTGAAGAACTCCATTCATTCCCTTTATTCTACCATCCGGGAACTAGATTCTAACTCGTCCTCGGCCAATAATTTCCAGTGTCGAATCACTTGCCAGGAATACCTTCCCACTAGCATACAGTTTATACTTTGTGAACCACTCTCTGTGAGATGTCATATGAAAAGATGCTCTTGAATCCACCAGCCAAACATCTTCAGATGCAGGCATTGCTAAGGTAGCAATGAAGGCATCAACATCACTCTGTGAAGACTTAGAGTCAGAGAAGTTCTTCTTTTTCTTTTTCTCCTCTTTGCAGTCTTTCTTGATGTGACCTTTCTGCCCACAATTCCAGCACTTCACCTTGGACTTTTTGCCAAGGGATTTTGATTTCCCCTCTGATTTGGACTTAGACTTCTTATCCCTCTTCTTGTCTCTTTCCTTTGATCTACCTCGAACAGACAGAGCCTCTTTGGCCATACCAGAAGACTTCCTCCACATCTCTTCAGACAATAGTGAGGCAACAATAGTTTCTATTAATAATGTGGTTGTTGTACTTCCAATAGCCATCACAAGATGGTCCCATGAGTCAGGTAAGGAACACAACAGAAGCATACAGTGGTCCTCTTCTTCTATTTTTACACCTATAGATGTCAACTGAGTAACAATTGTATTGAATGCGCTCAGATGTTCTGCTATAGATGCACCTTCAACCATCTTCAAAGAATACAATTTCTTTTTGAGGAAAAGTTTATTCACCAAGGACTTGCCCTAATAAATATTATTCAACTTCTTCCACAAATCATTTGCAGTCTTCTCCTCATGGACGTTCAATAAAATAGAGTCAGATAAACTCAATCTTATTAGTCCTTTGGCTTTCCTATATGTCAGCTCCCAATCTTCTTACTTCATGCCTGTAGGTTGATGGTGCAGGAGCACCCACACATGATCAGGATATAGGTCCGCATGATCAGGATATAGGTCCGCATGATGACATACATGATCAGGATGTAGGATAGTTATCATCATGCTGACGGGATAATCTATTTTTAGTATGTTTGACTTATCATGTAATAAGGTCCACTGTGACCGATGCTATGTAATAGTTCAGCATAGGAGTATGTGTAGGCAGTTAGAGATCGGGATAAGAGAGTCTGAGCTGTCCTCTCTCCCAGCCGCTTGGAAGCTCCCAGCCGCTGGGAAGTGATGTTAGTAGTACTCGAAGGATTTGTTATATATACCTTCGATCTGTAGGGTTTAGACATAGTTTTTGAGATAGCTTTTGATTTGATGTACTGGTGTTGAGTTGAGATTCAGGAAGAGCAGTTCAGACATTGTGAAGCTGTATTCAGGACATTGAATTTCAATTGAATAAGATCTTGTCTTTTGCATCATCTGTTTTCATCTGTGTTGAACTCCTTTCCGTTTTGCAAGCTAATGACCACTTTCAGCCCTTCCACCGGTTGATCCTGCAAATCGGTGGAATGGTCCTGTATCATAGATTAGATTTTATTTGTGTTTTCTGTTTCTGCATTGCATTGTTCAGGAGATCTGTTAGAAGCATGCTGTAAATCAGCCTAGCATCCTCATGTGCTAGGTCTAGAAGATAAACTGTTAGATTTTGGTTTGGAGGTGATCCGGCCCGGTCATCACATGATCTTTGTGAAATTATGCGGTTGTGAGTGTTTTCATGCAGTGGAAGGATACACAGGAGTCTGCATGTGCGTTTCCAGTCGGGACGAGCCGCAACATCATCTGTGAATCCATCGCCATCAGGATCGGGTCATGAAGTTGTTTAAATTTGCATGTTGCAGGTGCATCATGATGTTTTGAGTTGGATATATACTCAGTGTATATATCGCAGTCAGGATCATCTCTCGGGGAAGGTCATCATCCGCATATCGCTAACGGATGCGGGTGTGAAAGTTGAGTTTTTTTGGCTAAGTGTTGAAGAGTTCATCAGGATGATGTATGACGTCATCGTCATCAGGATATGACGTCATCGTCATCAGGATATTAGGAAATCCCTCTATGCGGGTTTATCCTGTTGTCGCTAAGTGGAAAGGTATCGGCGTAGGCAGGAAGTTGTATTAGCATCATCAGGAGGTTTCGGAGAACCGGATGTTTAATATCATGATGCTGTTGTTTGTATCGTCGGGCAGTGAAGCATCGAAGGCAAGTTGTTGAAGTGGAACGTCATCAGGATATTTGGACAACCGGATATTTGGATATCCTGCTGACGAAGGTGATATTGAATATCATGATGATGCCGTTTGTATTTGGCACCCGATGAACAGTGCAACCGGAGGATGTTTGCGCCCGTGGATTATCATGATGATGATGTTAGGCGACCGTCGAAGGAGGTGAATAGTAATCGACAGGAGGATATTTGCGATCATCAGAAATATGATGATGCTGTTGAAATATGATGATGCAGTTGGTGTTGTTAGGAAATATGATGATGAGGTTCAGCCGATAGTGAAGTTTATCATGCTGTTTGTTTTGTTGGCAGCTCCTTCCTGTTAGGTTGCCTCCGTTGC
Organism: Cunninghamia lanceolata; assembly: GCA_027924645.1. Taxonomy (NCBI): domain Eukaryota; kingdom Viridiplantae; phylum Streptophyta; class Pinopsida; order Cupressales; family Cupressaceae; genus Cunninghamia; species Cunninghamia lanceolata. The sequence continues at coordinate 7,189,654 of BSBN01000458.1, forward strand.
GTTCCACTCTGCATCATAGTGGTATCAGAGCAAAGGTTAGGATCTTTTGGAAAACATAAGCAGGATGTCAGACGAAGAAGGAACATCTAAGTTCCCAACAAAGATGACCAACGCTGAGTTGGCAGTTCTGGTGAAGAAGCAGATTGCAGAAAGCAGGGCCGTGAAGGCTCAGAATCAGGAGTTGAAAGATGAATTAGCAAAGTTGAGGAGCAAAGTAGGTTCTGGTAGAGAAGATGATAGGGAAGAAGAGGATATCCCTAGTTGGAGCGAGGAGGTCGTTCCTGCAGACCAGAGACCGCTGTTGAACGCCCTCAAGGCCATGGAGAGGAGAACCATGGATGTGAAGCTGGACTTGCCAGTGTTTACAGGTAGGATGGACCCTGATTCGGTAATGGAATGGATAGACTGTCTGAACAATTTCTTTGTGACAGAGGAGATACCAGAATAGCAGAGACTGAAGATAGCACAGTCAAAGATGAAAGAAGCTGCCTTGACATGGTGGAACTTTGTTCAGGATGATAGAGTGCAGGAGGGCAAACGTAGAGTTGCCACATGGAAGAAGATGATGGAATTGGTAAAGGAGGCTTATATTCCTTTGGACTACAGTATCCAGCTACACAAGAGGAAGCAGAACCTGAAGCAGAAGGAGCTAGATGTCAGCTCATATACAGAAGAGTTCATGAAACTCTGTATGAAGACCAAGGTGAAAGAAAGTGAAGAAGAAAAGGTAGCCAGATACCTTAATGGACTGAGGTTTAATATTCAGGAAGATCTGAGTCTACATAACCCAGATACAGTGCAGAAAAGTTTTCAGTTGGCACTGAAGGTGGAAGAAAAGCTGAAGAGAAAGCAAGATCAGAACAACAGAGGAAGAGGAAGACAACAAAGAGGTGGAAGAAGTCCTTTCAGAGGCAGAGGACAAGGACAGGGATATCAAGGAGAGTCTAGTCAAGACAATAGCAAGGGCAACAATAGCCAGAGTCAGAGAGAGAATTTCAGTCAGCAAGGAAACTTCAGAGGTAGAAGACCTTACAGAGGAAGATCCCAGGGCAGAGGATCCATCAGGTGTTACAACTGTAACAAAGAAGGCCATATAGCCAGCAGATGTCCAGACAAGGCCACAAGCTCAGCAGGTGAAAGGAGGACAAATCTAGTCAATGAACCTGATAATCAGAGTAGGACAAGTTCTAATGATTTTCAGAGTGTGAATGGTCCTGAGAATTATGGATATCCAGAAAGTGGAGAGTCCCTGATGATGAGGAGAACAGTAACTACCATGAAGGTACCTGATAAAGAAGCCCCTCAGAGGAAGTCCCTTTTCAGAACCATTTGCAAAGCAGGAGGTAAGGCTTGTAAAGTTTTGATTGATTCTGGTTCTACTGAGAACTTTGTGTCTGAAGAAATGGTGGTGAAGTTGAAGCTTAGGAGATTGCCTCATCCATCTCCATATAAAGTCTCATGGCTTACTCAAGGTCAGCAGACAACTGTAGAAGAGCAGGCTTGGGTAGAGTTTCAGATTGGTGGATATAAAGATAAGTTGTTGTTTGATATCACCAAGATGGATGCTTGCAACCTTTTGTTTGGTAGACCATGGCAATATGATCTAAAGGCACAGCATGATGGTGTCAAAAACACCTATAAAATCACTAAAGATGGTAAAGATGTAATACTACTCCCATTGAAGGAGAAAGAGGAGAAGTCTAAAGGCAAAGAAGTGAAGGTCATGCTGATGGAAGGCAAACAGTTTATGAAAGAAGTGGCAGCAGAAGATGCAGTTGCATATGCCCTGATCCCCTGTATGAGTGTGAATAAGGAACAACAGCAGGCAGGCAAGACAGAGAAGAAGCCAAAGTTGATAGACCCAGCTGTCCAAGAGTTATTGGATAAGTACAAAGGTGTTATCTCAGAGGGAATGCCAAGATCCCTACCACCTATCAGAGATATCAGTCATTGCATAGACTTGATTCCAGGGTCTACACTTCCAAATAAAGCAGCTTATAAGCTTACCCCAGAACAGAATGCAGAAGTAGCCAGGCAGATTGAAGAACTGATGAATTCAGGTTTGATTGGAAAGAGTTTGAGCCCATGTGCAGTACCAGCTGTACTAGCACCTAAGAAGGAAGGCACTTGGAGACTTTGCACCGATTCCAGAGCCATCAACAAGATCACAATCAGGTATAGGTTTCCAATCCCCAGAATTGAGGATTTACTTGATTGTTTGGGAAATGCTAAGTACTTTACTAAGATAGATTTGAAGAGTGGGTACCATCAGATAAGGATTAGACCAGGTGATGAGTGGAAGACAGCATTCAAAACAAATGAAGGTTTGTATGAATGGAAGGTTATGCCATTTGGTTTGTCTAATGCCCCTAGTACTTTCATGAGGCTGATGAATGAGGTTCTGAAGGAATTCATTGGTAAGTTTGTCATAGTCTATTTAGATGACATTCTGATTTTCAGTAACACCAGGGAAGAACATCTCAGGCATATAGAGCTGGTTCTCAAGAGGCTACATGAAGAGAAGCTGATGATAAACTTGGACAAGTGTTTGTTCATGAAACAGGAGATCACCTATTTGGGTTTTGTCATCTCACAAGGCAAGCTGCAGATGGATAAGGAGAAGGTCAGTGCCATTTTGAATTGGCCAACTCCACAGACCATGAATGAAGTCAGAAGTTTCCATGGGTTAGCAACCTTCTACAGAAAGTTCATCAGAGGGTTCAGTCATATATGTGCACCCATGTTGGATACCATCAAAGGGGGACAAAAGTGCAGGTTTGTTTGGACTCAAGGAGCAGATGATTCCTTTGAGGCATTGAAGAGGAAGGTGGCACAGCAGCCAGTCCTTGCACTTCCAGATTTCAATAAGATCTTTCAGGTAGAGTGTGATGCCAGTCACATGGCCATTGGAGCAGTACTCAGTCAAGAGGGTAGACCAATTGCATTCTTCAGTGAAAAGCTCAATGATGCTAAGAAAAGGTATTCATCATATGATCTGGAAATGTATGCTTTAGTTCAGTCCCTAAAGAAATGGAGGCATTACCTGATGCCAAAGGAGTTCATAGTCTTCACAGATAATCAAGCTTTGAGTTTCATCAACAGTCAGGAGAAGTTGAACCACAGACATATGAAGTGGGTAGAAACACTACAGGCTTTCACTTTTACCTTGAAGCATAAGAAAGGGGTTAAGAACAAAGTTGCTGATGCTTTGAGCAGGAGAGTTCTCACAGTAAATCAGATTCAGTTAGAGAGTGTTGGCATTGATTCACTCAAGACCATGTATGAGTCTGATGAAGATTTTGGAGAAATATATCAGGTCTGTACTTCTTTTGGGGAGAAATACCATGCTGAGTTCTCTGAATTCCTGATCCAAGATGGATTGCTGTTCAAGGGTGGACAGTTGTGTATTCCCAGATGTTCTATGAGGTTGAATATAATCAAGGAGAAACATTGTGGAGCAATGGCAGGTCATTTTGGTCTAGACAAGACTCTTGATCTGGTCAGGAGGCATTATTTCTGGCCTAAGTTGCAGTCAGATGTCAGGAAATTTGTAGAAACCTGTGTAATTTGTCAGAAGGCTAAAGGCAGGTCAACTAGTGCAGGGTTATATCAGCCCTTACCCATACCTTCCAGACCATGGGAAAGTATCAGTATGGATTTTGTTTTAGGTTTACCAAGGACCAGGAGAGGATTTGACAGTGTCTTTGTTGTAGTGGACAGGTTCAGTAAGATGGCACATTTCTTGCCATGCAAAACCACTGCAGATGCCTCATATATTGCAGATTTATTCTTCAGGGAAGTTGTCAGAATTCATGGGTTGCCTTTGAGCATAGTTTCAGACAGAGATGTGAAGTTTGTGGGTCATTTCTGGAGAACCCTATGGAGGAAGCTGGGAACCAATTTGTCATTTTCCTCTGCATATCATCCTCAAACGGATGGACAAACTGAGGTTGTGAACCGTTCCTTAGGGAATCTACTTAGATGCTTGACAAAACAGCATGGAGAGAAGTGGGACAATATTCTGTCTCAAGCTGAGTTTTCATATAATGATACTGTCAACAGGAGCACAGGAAAATCGCCTTTTCAGGTAGTATATATGGAATGCATCCCAGAGGTATTTTAGAATTGCGAGAGCTCCCTACAGCAGATCCTGTTAGTGCAGATGGAGAAGCTTTTGCTGAAGCAATCAAAGAAGTTCATGATCAGGTTAAGACCCAACTCCAGCACACAACTTTGAAATATAAGGAGTATGCTGACAAGAAGAAGAAGGATGTTCAATTTGCTGTTGGAGATTTGGTTTGGGTTCACTTGAAGAAAGACAGGCTCCCTAAGGGGAAGTATACTAAGCTCATGCAAAAGAAAGTTGGACCATGTCAGATTTTGCAAAAACATGGACAAAATGCTTATAAGCTCCAACTACCACCTGATCTTGGTTTATCTCCTATCTTCAATGTATGTGACTTGACTCCATACAAGGCTAATCCAGATGCAGATCAGGATATCCTACAGGATACAGTTGCTGAAGACATTCCCCCACATGATCCTCCACAGATACAGCAGATTTTGGACACTAGGGTGATCAAACAGACCAGAAACAAGAAGTACTTGGAGTACCTCGTCTCTTGGAAGGGACAGCCGACTTCTGAAGCAGTATGGATGACTGCGGAACAGCTACAGAAACATGGTGCCGACCTTGATACTCTCATCTCAAGTGGACTTGAGATTTCTTCTTTTGGGGAGTATGGTGCAGGAGCACCCACACATGATCAGGATATAGGTCCGCATGATCAGGATATAGGTCCGCATGATGACATACATGATCAGGATGTAGGATAGTTATCATCATGCTGACGGGATAATCTATTTTTAGTATGTTTGACTTATCATGTAATAAGGTCCACTGTGACCGATGCTATGTAATAGTTCAGCATAGGAGTATGTGTAGGCAGTTAGAGATCAGGATAAGAGAGTCTGAGCTGTCCTCTCTCCCAGCCGCTTGGAAGCTCCCAGCCGCTGGGAAGTGATGTTAGTAGTACTCGAAGGATTTGTTATATATACCTTCGATCTGTAGGGTTTAGACATAGTTTTTGAGATAGCTTTTGATTTGATGTACTGGTGTTGAGTTGAGATTCAGGAAGAGCAGTTCAGACATTGTGAAGCTGTATTCAGGACATTGAATTTCAATTGAATAAGATCTCGTCTTTTGCATCATCTGTTTTCATCTGTGTTGAACTCCTTTCCGTTTTGCAAGCTAATGACCACTTTCAGCCCTTCCACCGGTTGATCCTGCAAATCGGTGGAATGGTCCTGTATCATAGATTAGATTTTATTTGTGTTTTCTGTTTCTGCATTGCATTGTTCAGGAGATCTGTTAGAAGCATGCTGTAAATCAGCCTAGCATCCTCATGTGCTAGGTCTAGAAGATAAACTGTTAGATTTTGGTTTGGAGGTGATCCGGCCCAGTCATCACATGATCTTTGTGAAATTATGCGGTTGTGAGTGTTTTCATGCAGTGGAAGGATACATAGGAGTCTGCATGTGCGTTTCCAGTCGGGACGAGCCGCAACATCATCTGTGAATCCATCGCCATCAGGATCGGGTCATGAAGTTGTTTAAATTTGCATGTTGCAGGTGCATCATGATGTTTTGAGTTGGATATATACTCAGTGTATATATCGCAGTCAGGATCATCTCTCGGGGAAGGTCATCATCCGCATATCACTAACGGATGCGGGTGTGAAAGTTGAGTTTTTTTGGCTAAGTGTTGAAGAGTTCATCAGGATGATGTATGACGTCATCGTCATCAGGATATGACGTCATCGTCATCAGGATATTAGGAAATCCCTCTATGCGGGTTTATCCTGTTGTCGCTAAGTGGAAAGGTATCGGCGTAGGCAGGAAGTTGTATTAGCATCATCAGGAGGTTTCGGAGAACCGGATGTTTAATATCATGATGCTGTTGTTTGTATCGTCGGGCAGTGAAGCATCGAAGGCAAGTTGTTGAAGTGGAACATCATCAGGATATTTGGACAACCGGATATTTGGATATCCTGCTGACGAAGGTGATATTGAATATCATGATGATGCCGTTTGTATTTGGCACCCGATGAACAGTGCAACCGGAGGATGTTTGCGCCCGTGGATTATCATGATGATGATGTTAGGCGACCGTCGAAGGAGGTGAATAGTAATCGACAGGAGGATATTTGCGATCATCAGAAATATGATGATGCTGTTGAAATATGATGATGCAGTTGGTGTTGTTAGGAAATATGATGATGAGGTTCAGCCGATAGTGAAGTTTATCATGCTGTTTGTTTTGTTGGCAGCTCCTTCCTGTTAGGTTGCCTCTGTTGCGTTCCACTCTGCATCAGTTGAGTTCTAGACATAGCAACCCAAAGAACTTTGTAGACCAGCATATCTTCAACTTTAAGTTTCCACAACTCAAAGTTTGTGCCATTGAACTTTTCAATGTCTATTTTGTCTGATGTACTTGCCATCTTATTTAACCAAATAAATCTCTGCAGAACTCCCACTCACAGAATTAACACAAAAAACCCAAACTACCAACAAGGATAGCACAACTAGCCAGGCTCTGATACCACTTGTAAGGAAAGCACAGGTGTGGAATAAAGCTTCCCTAATGATAATTCCAAGGGGATAATGCAGACAGGTAGCTTTCAATTCAAAATACCATAGATGAATACACCAGAAAAAAATAAACAAATTAGACAACATAGATTGACACTAGTTTTATGTGGGAAAACCCTTTCGAGTAAAAAACCCACCACCACAATAGAAGCTATCTTTATTACAGCAAATTGAAAGATTACAATAAAGATTCCCAGCTCTAATGTTCAGGTATCTATTCTTTTTACATTTGTACAAAGCCGTTTATATCATCTGCACATTCTATAGAAATAAATAGTATAAATTGAATCATTTCATCATCAAACAACAATGCCAGTAGATCAGTTTTATATCTCCAGTCTGCAAGAGTAAAGATCATTACTCAACTATTGCCCTAGTTGATCGATCTAACTTCCTCATCACCATTGCTGTTCAACAGTCGTAACTATTCACATTCACGTGAGATGTTTAATCCCACATGAACTGGGTCATAGACTGCTCTACAATTTATATCGCCAAACACTCGGTCATACTATCATTGGCAATTTTGTTGCCGACGATGCCAAACCAAAGACCCATCGGCCTAACCTACTCCGTCAGTGATCACATTGCTTCCTTCACCGATAATATACAGTCTCTGCGATCCCCAAGTTCACCACCCTTCATCGAACAGACCTTTGCCATTAGTTCAAACACTTTCCATTGTTCTGATGAACAATCTCTCACCGACCTCTGTAGAAGCTACAACCATTGGTTAGAAAGTAAGCGTCAGACAAACTTAACAAAGCCTGGCCAAAAGCAACTCTTACACTGATGCCAAACTCCTATCGGAGTAACACATAATTGTCAGGGCATGTAGCTTAGGTTCAACCGATAACAAACTTCACGTCGATAGATGTAAGACATCGATGAGACTTCACACATTGGACAATGTCTTTGAAATCTCGCCGATACAGTAAGTCATAGCGATGGTCACTAGCATCGGTAAGAAACAGGTCATCAGTAGAGATAAATAAAGACCCACCGATAGAGCTCCGTCACAGTGATGAACCTTGAACCTGTTGAACCTTGAACCCATTGAACTCTCGAATGGTTCAGTGAACCATTGAACCCAACACTTGAATAGTTCATCGAACCATTGAACCCAATGAACTCATGAAAGGTTCAACGAAGAACAACTATGAAACATGAGGTTCAAGCAGTAAAATTGAGACACAAGTTCTCTTCAATTAGTTAATCTTTAATTTCCTTTAAACATTACAAATTATTTGTTCTGTAGAAGTAGTTAATCATTTTTCATTTACTTCACATTTTATTCCACTGTGAGTAGATAAGTTTGTTGGATCTAGGGCATACAACTGAGAGGGGGGGGGGTGAATCAGTTGTATAGAACTTGTTCTCTTTCAAACACTTAAATCTCTGTTGTTAGTTAGCAGCATATCAAATAATCATTCATGGAAGCACAATACATAAACACAAGAGCAGATAAGCATCAACACATTGAACACCAAGATTTTGACGTGGAAAACCCGGTTAAGGGAAAAACCACGGGGTGATTAACCCAAGAATTATTCTCTGTTAGAAGAATAAGGAAAAATGAATGGCACATGCCAATAAGGGCTCACTGCCCGAGCACACTGCTCACAAAGAGGCCCACTGCCTACAAGGAGACACACTGTCTACAGAGTGATAAAAATCACAGTCTTGAACTGGAGAATGACATCTCTACCATGTCCGGATCAGTTCCAATTAAGCCCAACAATCTCTGCTCTGCCTTTCGCACCTTTCTTCGCTACACCATACTCATCCACGCTCTACTTTTCTGAAATGAATTCACAAATCATTATTTATACAAGACATCGACTTAGGAACAAGCATCTAAGTTGGCAAACAACCATAGGAGTATCCGCAAGATGAATAACACATCCGGTCGGCTATCACAAGAACATTCGCAGGATGAACAACTCATCCGGTCGGCTAAACAGAGCAATAACTTCATCCGGAAGAATAACTTCAATTCTGGGCTCTACCATCAATGCGGACCAACAACACAACCTAAACATGATTCAAGAGCCTTCACAAGTCTGTCTGATTGTCCGGATACATCCGCACTTCCTCTGCTTACTGGAATCTCTTGTCTTCCTCATCCGGAACTTCAAGAACACAGTCTGTCGCCACTGTCATAATGCAGGAGGTACTTCCGGACCTCCAAATCACACACAAATCAGGATGACACATCACAAGGACATCTAAAACACTCCTTCCAATCTGCAGATTATGATAATACAATTCCGGACCTCACCGGACCTTTTTGTGATCCTCTGTCACCTCCGGATACTTGCCGGACCCGGTTCTATACCGGCAGCCATAACTCCTTCAGATCTTCATGCGGACCTCTGAAATCTTAACTGTAGCATCTCAAGACTAATATCTACTAACCCTTTAATCCGTATCCTCCGGTTCTCATCCTATACAGTATATTTACCTTCTTCTCATCACTGTTCTTCACTGTTCCTGACTGAGGCTAATTTTCTCAATATCCTCAGCACAAAGCTCATCAAATCCTTCTTGTCAATGCAGTATGAGTATGTTGACATCAATGACAACAATGGCTCACCTCATACTTGCAACAATCTCCCCCTTTGTCATTGATGGCAACATATGATGTGAAAAACCATCAAGACAAGAACTTCTCTTTTCTGTCACAGCTCCCCCTATCAACAACCACTTGTTTTTCACATGTCTTCTCTCCCCCTTTGACATCAATGGCAAAGGGCTCATACTTGCAACTCTCATGCATCAGAATAATACCAGCTGCTCCCCCTTAGTTGCAGCTCCCCATTAGTCCGGATCACAAGATATGACTGTGATAGCCACCGGACTGATGCACATCAGTGCATCTTAGTTCATCACCGGAGGGGCCATGACCCCTAACTTCTCCCGGAGATATTCAAAAGAGTCCTTGGGAAGAGGTTTTGTAAAGATATCTGCAATCTGATCCTTGGAGGGAACATACTCCAATCTGACTTCTTCCTTGTTTACTTGTTCTCTCAAAAAGTGAAATTTGATAGATATGTGCTTAGTCTTAGAATGCAATACCGGATTCTTGGAAATATTAATTGCACTTGAATTATCACAGAAAATTGTGATAGGCTCCTCATATTCAACTTTGATGTCTCTTAGCATCTGCTTCATCCACAAGATTTGAGTGCAACTACCTGCTGCTGCAATGTATTCTGCTTCAGTTGTAGACAGAGATATTGCATCTTGTTTCTTGCTTAGCCAAGAAACCAATCTCTTCCCCAAAAAGAATGCTCCACCACTAGTGCTCTTCCGGTCATCCACATCTCCTGCCCAATCTGCATCTGTGTAAGCATGAAGAGAAAAATCCGGATCTCTAGGATACCATAGACCATACTCAACTGTCCCTTTCAAGTATCTAAAAATTCTTTTGATTGCCATAACATGAGATTCTCTAGGATCAGCCTGGAATCTTGCCACAAGACCAACAGCTTGCATTATATCTGGTCTAGTTTGAGTGAGATACAACAAACCACCAATCATTGATCTATACTTTGTCTGATCTGCCTTTGGAGAATCATCATCTTTGCTTAACTTACATCCGGTTGCCATAGGAGTGTTCATAGGCTTTGAGTCTTCCATACCAAATTTCTTTAACAATTCTTTCACATATTTGGTCTGAGAAATGAAGATCCC